>CM056995.1:262488755-263688755 GCA_029891345.1 Dryococelus australis
GCAAGCTCCATGCTCCTGTTGCTTTTGGCCTTAATAGTGCGGAATAGTGTTGAACATGGCTGATAAACACCTGGCATTTCAGAGACGTCTCGAAAGAGCAGAAAATCCACTACACCGTGCATTTACATTGTCAGTTTCTGTGCAAGGTGACAATACTGACACACACCTCTTCCTTTCTACTTGCCGGGACTTAGCTCAAATTAGGAACGGTTTTGATGATGACCACATCGCACTGGAAGTTGCGTTCAAAGGCAGTAATGAGTTTGACACCCAATCCCATGCCCAACAACTTATCAAGTTGGATGATGAGTATTACAATGTAATGGCCATACATGACTGGGTCATAGCGAGCAATGGTAGGAATGACAGGAGCCACCCAGTCACATTCAAACACATCACATGTCAAGCTATCCACTATTCAGCTTCCCAGTTTCAATGGTGACCCGAAGTCATGGTTGAACTTTGCAAACCTATTTCAGTCTATGGTAGCCACCAATGATAACTTATCTCAGGTGGATCGCTTCACATACCTGAAGTCGTGTTTAACAGCAGATAAATTGTCATTAATCCAGTCCCTACCACTCTCGGAAGAAAATTACACTATTGGATGGGAGATTTTAGTGAGATGTGACAATAAAAGACTCATAACCTCAAACCACATTGAAGCGTTACTTCAAGTGCCAGTGGTATCATCTGACTCTATGCTAGCCAAAAATATGGGTGCTCTGCGAGCATTGAAAATTCCTGTGGATCACTGGAACTTGTTGTTGCTTCACTTGATAGAGAAGAAACTGGACCCTTACCTGCGCCATCAATGGGAGCTGACAGTAAGTGATTCATCACTGCCAAAGCTGACAGAATTCATAGAGTTCTTAGAAAAGCAGTGTCAATCAGCCGAAGCAGTCGGTTTGTACTATGTCAAGACCTCTATGTGAAAGACTTCAATTGTGTCCAAATCCAGCAAACATAATTCGTACAGTCCAACTACTTACTTCCATGGTGAACATGACACAAACAGCTACTGCTAATTGTGCCCTATGTAAGGCAGACCACATTCCTTCTCAGTGCTCCCAGTTGCTGAGTATAGGCCCAAAGGAATGTTATGCTCTTACCAAAAGGTTGAATTTGTGTTTGAACTGCCTTAGATCATCACATCGAGCTAGAAACTGTAACTCCAAATTAACGTGTCATCATTGTGGTGCTAGACATCACACATTGCCACACTTTGCTGAATCACAGGATGCATCGGCCCCTGAAATAGATGACCCCTCAGATATCACAACAGAAGAACATACAGGAGATGGCCAAACTAAAATTGTATCCACACTTGCAGCTCATACCACCATGACAGCTACCACCACTGTTTTGCTGTCTACTGCTCTAGTAGAAAATCCAGAATGCATTTGGAGCTCCCCAACAAGTATGTACCCTTCTAGACTCTGCTAGCCAGGCTAGTTTCATAACCGAGGCCTGCCTACAGCGATTGAGACTGCCCCGACAGAAGATTCAGCTCCCAATCCATGGATTATCCAATATGCCAGTCAGTGTTTCCAAGTCAACCACAACTTGCCTAATCAGTCCTTTAGGACAAACCTCACCATCATTCAGTCTGGATGTCTTTGTTCTGTAACACATTTCAAGCAATTTCGCTAACGCTCAGCTACCCTCTAGCATTTGTAATGATGTAACGCACCTGAAACGCACAGATCCTACCTTTGCCTGTCCAGGCCCAGTCGACTTGCTGATAGGTGCCGAGTTGTTTCCGCACTTGATGACTGGTACAAAAGGGATGGAAGCAAGGAAATGCCCACAGCATTGCAGAATGTGTTTGGATGGATTCTCATAGGAAGGGTTAAAACTGCTGTTCCATCGCAACCAATAACATCATGTTGTATTTAATTGTTTACATCATCCCCATCACTTGAATATGTTGTCTAAAGGTTCTGGGAATTAGACGAAGTTCCTCAGAAAACACATCACTCTCCTCAGGAAGCACTATGTGAAGAGATGTTCATAACAACTCATACAAAAGACCAAACAGGGCGCTACAGTGTTGCTTTGCCCTTTTGTCAACAAAGACCACAGTTAGGGGAATCCAAGCACCAAGCAATACATAAGCTTCATCGTCTCGAGAGGCAACTGAAACTGAAACCTTCAGTAAGAGCCCAGTATGCAGATTTTATGGAAGACTACCTGTCGTCTGGACACATGGAGAGGATTCCAGAGGGAGAAATCTTTGTAAGTGAGGCCTACTACATTCTTCACCACTTTGTAGTAAAGCCTGATAGCACCACCACTAAGTTGCGAGTAGTGTTCGATGCATCTGCAAGAACCACAAATGGCCAATCGCTAAATGACATACTTCTTATAGTGCCAAAACTCCAAAGCAGCATTGTTGATGTGTTGCTTCAGTTTCGTATGTACCCTATTGTGTTCACTGCAGATATCAAACAAATGTATCTGCAGATATCCATTCATCCCAGCGACAGAGATTATCAGAGGATTGTGTGGAGGTTCTCAGATGATGAACTCATTGCGGAATACAGACTGAACACAGTTACTTATGGGGTGTCATCTGCGCCATATCTCGTCATACGTACTCTCCATCAACTCACACAGGATGAGAAGAGCAGATTTCCTGTTGCAGCGAAGATTTTATCGTCAGACATGTATGTAGATGATGTAGACACTGGAGCTTGCAGTGTTGAGGCTGCACTCAATCTACAGCAGGAGCTCATAGCATTATTGAAGGTGGGTGGATTTCAATTGAGAATGTTTATGAGCAACCATGCAGCCTTGTTGGATTGGATCCCACCAGAGGACATTCATGCACTATCATCTCACTTGTTTGATCTTGACCATGACTTGGTTATTAAAGTCCTAGGCCTGCAATGGAACTCTTCCACTGACTCATTTTCGTATGTAATCCATCCCAACTCCAATCCGCCTACAAAACGCAACATCCTGTCAGACTTGGCTCGAGTGTTTGACCTGCTTGGTTGGCTAGCTCCCTTAACTTTGTTTGGCAACCACTTGATTCAGATGCTGTGGCTGAAGGGTGTGGACTGGGATACTGAACCACCCCTGGAAGTGCGTGAAAAGTGGGACCGTGTTAGATCTGAACTGTCATTATTGTCATCCATCGCTGTGGCCCGTCCACTAGTGAATCTGCAAGGGTGCACATATCAAGTTCACGGCTTTGCTGACAGTTCCGAAATTGGTTATGCTGCTGTTGTATACCTTCATGTGAAACCTCGGCAGGGTCTAGCAATAGTTCACCTATTGGTTGCCAAATCTAAGGTTGCACCTGTGAAGAAGGTGTCGCTACCTGCCTGAACTCTGTGCAGCTCTTTTGCTAGCTCGGCTTCTCCATCTCGTCATCAACAACTATGATTCGAGGCTGTACATTGAGGCCACTTACGCCTGGACAGATTCTATGATAGTTTTATCTTGGATTATATCATCGCCTCACCTCTGGAAGACCTGTGTGGCCAACCGATGTCAGTGAAATACCAGATTACACATCAACTAAATGGTGGCATCACATTCAATCGAAGGAAAATCGTACTGACTGCGCCTCATGGGGTTTGATGCCCGCACAGCTTCAGAAACATCATTTGTTGTGGATTGGACCATGGTGGTTGAAGGAAACCAGTAATCATTGGCCCTGCTATATGTCCACAGAAGAGACCTTGGCATCAACCTCCATCATTCCTGAACAGAAAACTCTCTCATTCGGCAACTTTGTAGACACCAGCCCCTTGGAGTTATTGCTTGAAAGGTGCAGCAAGTTTGATAAGCTTATCCGCATAACAGCATATGTTGTACATTATATTCACAATTGTCGAGTGTCACAAAACAAGGCTACTGATGCCTTACTACCCCATAAACTAGACAAAGACTTGAACATTTGGCTGAGGTATGTCCAAACTTCTTGCTTAGAAGCTGATATTAATGGTCTAAAGAAGCAGCAGTGTGTATCACCTCAGATCCGGAAATTGGTTCCATTTATTGATCCCTGTGGAGTGGTCAGGGTGGGCGGTAGGCTGCCTCAGTCAAACTTACCATTTGAGCAAAAGCATCCGGCTTTACTTCCCAAATTGCACTGTTTTACAGACTTAGCAATCAGTCATTATCATGAAGTCAATCAGCATCCAGGTGTTCAAACTCTTCAGAGTATCCTCAGGACACAATTTAGGATACTTGCAGACAGGTGTGCCATTCATCGCTGTTTTTGTTACTGCCTCAAGTGCTTTAAGACAAGACCTGCCTCTTCGGCACCATTAGTGGGAGACCTTCCTGCCATGAGGATTCAGCAGGTGAAACACTTTGCAAAAGCCAGGGTGGATTATACTGGTCCATTTACTATTAAGCTCGCCCAAGTTCATCGCCCAGTGTAGTTAAAAGCTTATCTTTGCATATTTGTTTGTTGTGTAACAAAAGCAGTGCACCTTGAGTTGGCATCTAACCTTTCTACCGATGTATTTCTAGGTGCATACAAATGCTTTCTTGCCCATCATGGCAGGTCATCTGACCTATATAGTGACTGTGGAACCAACTTTGTGGGTGCAAATAACTACCTGAATGAACTGTGACAGCTGCTTGCTTCTCCCAACCACCAACAGACCATGGCAAGCTCCTTGGCCACCCTTGGGGTAACTTGGCATTTTAATCCCCTCACAGCACCTCACTTCGGTGGATTATGGGAAGCCGGAGTTAAGTCAGTCAAGTCCCATATGAGGCGTGTTATTAGAGAGCAAATTCTCACTTACGAGGAACTGAATACTGTTCAAGTGCAGATCGAAGCCATCCTCAACTCCAGGCTTCTTTGTCCACTGAGCTCGGACCCGAATGACTGGTCCGCGCTTACTCCTGGTCATTTTTTGACACTTGAGCCACTTGTCACAGTTCCAGAGCCAAACCTGGAAGACGTCAAGCTGAATCGTTTACAGCGCTGGCAGCTCGTGGAGAAGCTTCAGCAATATTTCTGGAAACGCTGGCATCAGGACTATCTTCACAACTTACAGCAGCGTCTGAAGTGGCAGGAAGAAAATCAAACTCTTCACCCTCAGCAGCTTGTATTGAAGAAAGAGGACAGGCTTCCTTCACTGCAGTGGCGCTTAGGACGCATCGTTGAGCTACACCCTGGTCGTGATAAAGTGCCTAGAGTAGCCACTGTCCACACAGTGGATGGAACCGTTAAATGCCCCGTCGTTAAACTGTGTTCACTGCCCTTTAAGGGTTGAAATGAATATTTCAAGGTGGGCGGTGATGTTTGGTAGTGTGTGTATAGATGTCTTTGTAATTATTACTGTGTACAGATTTGAACTTTCCACCATTACCATCAGTGGCGCGCTCGTAGTGCATCTAGGAACTAGTATATTTAGACAGTAAGTTGTTCGCAATTCGTTCAGGAGAAATGGTATTTGGTAGTGCCCTCAAGTTTCGTATAATACAGTCCATCAAGATGTTTGATGCAACAGATCAAGTTCTTTAAGGATTTTATTACAGCATTTATTTCTTTGCTATGCAATCCACTCACATCACTATTTTCACATGTATACAAAGGAAACATTAGTGAAGCTGGTGGTGTACTCTACAAATACTGATATTACAGTTTTATTTTAAATTGAAATTAGATGATTATGTGGCAGTATATGTTTAATAATCCACAATGAAAAAAAATTACCAATTAAAATATTTCAATGACGATTCATTAAGATTCAGCATTTGCAAAATAATTTTTTACTTTAATTTCAGTTTCATGAAATTCAGTAACAATTTCTCGCCGACGAGAGAATCTGGGAGCGACTCCACCGGGAATCCAAACCGGTTCACGTTGTTGGGAGGTGAGCTCTCTAACTGCTGTGCCACTGCAGTCCCACCAACTAGGTATGAACATCCAACTCTGTACACAGAGTAACTACTGTATTTTATGTAACACACATGCTCTATACAAACAAAAATCTACAGACAAAAATAACACTCAAAAGTAGATAATGAATGAAGGAGTCAATAAAATCACAAAATTAAACAATCCTACAATATCTATTGTGCCATTAACTGAAATGGTACAATGTGCTATCACAACAAATCTAGTACAACTTAAATTTGGAGTTTGTACATGCAAAATTTGCCGATGTATAAAATTTATGAAAGAAGAACTCTACGTTTGTTATTGCTACTGTTTATCAGAGCTTAACATCACATCAGAAGAACATTTATTTCACACTTTTGTTCATACAATATAACATTCCTTCACTTTTTACTATCCTATACATATTTTGCAACCATTTTATACCAGTGGCGGCTGCTGAGGGAGGGCTGCAGAATGCAGCCCTCCTAATAAAATCTCAGAACACAGACCTCTATTTATCTGCTATTCAGCAAATAATACTGTTTACGAACACTGCAGCCAATGTTTTTGAAATGGACGAGACACTTGTCACGAGAGAAATGTTTTTGGAAATGTTGAGTGGTGGGGCGGCAGATTCTTCGCCCCGAAGTGGGTGGAGCGAGTAGAGAGAGACGGCCCTAACAGCAGGATAGGGGAGCTACAGGAGGGAGGGTAGACTTCACGGGCTCGTCACATTTCAGCCAATCACATGCTGTAAATCACAGAGAGCAGGGCATGCCCCTGCTTTCTCACAAAAATGGTTTCCTGGAAATTTGACAAGGCTAACAAAACTGAAACTTTGAATTCCACTGTTTAGGATGTGTTGTACAGTTATATACATCTTTTGTAGGCAAACTTTCGCGCACCGCTCTTTTGCAGTTGTTAAACTCATTTCTTTACAATACTTATATATATTTTCAATAGTTTTTATTTACAGATATAGTTAAAACTCATGTGAGCTTCAAATATAGTGTGTTATATTCTGAATAAGTTTGTTGTTAATGATGAGCCATGAGCATCAGTCAGAAGCAGGGTTGAATTGTTGTTAATGTCTGTTGTGTAAACTTGTAAATAAGGGATAATTCTGTGAGTAACATTTAAAACACTATTACGGCAAAGATTTTGTACTACGAAAATAAACTAGAGCTTAAGTATTTGGGACCAACAAGGTCACATTATATAAAACAAATCAACAAAACCAAGGTGGTAAACGCAGTGTTTCGTATACGCGAAAATTCAATATAAGTACATAGAATTTCACGGAGTGGCTATGCGGGTGTGAAGGTAGAAATTCATTTTTTTTTTTTGCTAGTGAAACCTTATAATCTTGTGTGGACTGTCAATGTGGTACAAGATTTGAAATAATTCTGATTGAAAGACATAAATCACGATCACAACTCACAACATATAAAAAATGCCATAAAATTTTCAGTGATTGGTAAGGTGAATATTCATTGCCAGTTAAATTGTGCATACAGGTTGAAGAAAGGATTTTGTTTACAAATGTACTACTTAAGATATGCCACTTTCATCCTATAATTTAAATTTAACATACATTTTGTACATACTGTATGTAAAATGGCATTGGGTTTTAAAAATGTATTTTTGTATATTTAAGTTATCATCATCATTAGTAGAGTAGAATTAGTATTATCATCTTACCACGTAGGTACTGGTCGGAAGTCATATATCCTACACAAACTTAAAACGAATAATTACCTGTGCTAGTGGTTATATCTGAACCAGTGGCCACAGTATGTTGACCATTACAAATCAAGTGATGATACATTTTTTCTTTAAACAACCACAAACCACACTTAAATTGTGTATTTAGTTACATAAAATAAACTTACATAAGCCTGTCGTACGCAATTTATTTATCAATGGCCTATTAAAAAAATGCTATTTATAACGATCTGAGTTACGATCGCCACAACCCTCCCAGTTTCAAAAGCCACCAACCGTCACTGATATATACAGTGTTTTTATCACAGAAAAGCATCTTTACACAAAAAAAAATTACACGTCCAATTGCTAGCGGTGGTAGGATGAATAAAAAAAAGTATGTAATAACTACCGGCCAGAAAGGTATTGCTAAATTCCTATACTGGTTATGTGTAGTCAGTCAGCAAATTTCTGAACACAGAAGCTGTCAGTTGCAGCAAAAATCTGTTGTGTCTGTTTACAAGTAAAAGCGGGGTTGTGGTGGTGTAGTGATTAGACTACTCGCCTCCCACAAAGGCGAACTGGATTCGATTCCCATTCTGGCAAATGGGAATTGTGCCGGATGATGCCGCTGGTCAGCAGGTTTCCTCAGGAATCTCCCATTTACCCACCCTTACATTCCGGTACTACTCCAAACTCATCTCACTTCATCTTCATTGGCTCTCAAGACTTAAATGTTAAGAGCAACCCAAATTTCACCAATCAATTGATCAATACCAGTAAAAGTGTGATATATTGACGCAGGCTAATAGCCAGCGGGAGTCAGACCATAAAGGAACTCGCAAATCATGTGACACATGGGTACGCACATGCACAAAGAGGCCATAACACATACTTTCCCGTAACAGGATTATTATTGTTTGCAGTATATCGTATGTTTCTCCATTCTTTTCAGGACTAAAAGTGTTTTAAATTGTTAAAAATGTGTTTTCATAAATATTGCACAATATTATTTTCAAATTCAAAATGTGCGCCGCGTGAAGAAAATATATTTTTTATTTAAAATTACTTTAATAATTTTGTATTGAAAATAATTTAAGTGCCATTTTTTTTAACGTAACCATTTTTCACTTGGCATGCATAGCACTTCCGCTTGTGTGAACCCCGTAGACAGCCATGGTAGGTCTGCACAACCCCTGCCTCTGGGCAGTTGTTCTAAGAAAGCTGGCAAGGTACAACACTGTCATGTATGCACTTCATATTTTTGCACTGAGTTCGATTTCCATAGTTCACTTTAGTTTACCGGTTAACCTTTGCTTTGCGTACGTTTGCCAGACATCCCCAGCATAATACTACAGCTTAAATAATTATTTTGCACCCTTGTGGCTTTTTAACTTAAATCGATGGAAGGAGGAAAGATGTCAGAGAGGCCACACGGTCCGCGCAACCTTGAATCAAGCGCCAGCCACCAATGTTAAAGGTTTTTAAATTGTAACTTCTGTTTCATTACCATGGGCAATATTAGGGGTAAATTTGTATGTATGTATTTTTAGGGTTGTCATGTTAAATGGTTTTACGGCCACATCACTTGCAACCAATTGGTTAACCGCTGCCAAGTCCGTGTTAAGCCATCAACGCGCTTAAAGTGTTCTTGTTGATAATTTCTTGTGCGCCACAATTTTTCTCAGGGTCATGTGTCTTGTTTAATTAAAAGGGTTCTTGTAATTTTGCTATGATTGATGTTTTGTAATTGACCACGCGGTCAACCACACACATGGATATTTCCGTCACCAAACACGCTAGCAATGCTGGAGTGCTTAAAAATGCAATCAGAATAATTTTAAAGAGCACAGTAATTTTGTCCAACTAAATTCTTATGAATTTCACCGAAAATATTGCAATTCCACCTGCACCATGTGGCCTGCTAAGAACTTCATCCAGTGGCATCTGCGCCATGTAAGAATGCTTTCACGCATCTGCGTGTTTATTGTGCCTGTCCATATTGTGTCCATGTTTTATCATCATTATTTGTGTAATTTGCGGGGTGATATTATTTTCTTCCTAGTCTGCTGAGTGTATAGACAGTCACCACACACACCATATGGTGGGAGGAGCATCCCGACGAGTATGTGTTAGCGATGTCGGTAATCACACGTGTTAGTGTCCATTTTGTAATTCCGTGTCCTGTGCCCAGGAAAAATCTACAGTCCATCCTAGTGGCTGTAGACCCCTTTCCTTATGGGGGCTGTGTTCTCAAACACCTGGAGAAAGTAGTCCATCTAGGAGTACGCTAGAGAAATTGCGAGCTGGGGGAATCACCCAATGGAGTTGGCTAGACACATCCGAAGTTAAGATTTAAATCGTTTTCTGGCACAATATGTACGAATGGTATAATAAAAGCAGTTCTACCAGTGCATAAAATATGTTTCTATTAGTGTCACACCAGCCGTTTCCCACCTTTTTCAGTGATAAGTGTTTAGTATTGATCAGTGTTTTGTAAAGATGCTTGGGTGAGACGAACACACAGAATCCACAGCATCACTGAGAACCCTGAGTCTCGAAGTGGGGTGTCTGGGAAACACCACTGGCGCTCACCTGCAGTAAGTAAATTGTGTAATTGTTTGTCTCGTGTCTCACCCGACGGCATCAATATTCTAAACTGTGACACATCATAATGTAACCTCACTAAGGTTGAAGTCAGGGGCATGACTTTTTTTTGTACAAGCTAATGAATGTCGATAGCAGGGAAGCTACAAGACTGTAAAGTGGACGTTTCCTTAACAAAGTCAGCCTAGATTACTGTGAAAAGGGTTTCAGTCAGTCATATCATCAGTAGTTTAAACCTGCTGAATTTTAATTTTTTTGCAGAAAACATATGAAATATTTTATAATTCTGGCACAATAAACCATTACATAATTAAATTTGACCTCACACATTTTAAAAGACTTTCACAATTGTCATGAAGTGACTTTACAGAATAAAATATTGGCACTTACACTGGCCTATCACTCTGATACGAGGTTATAAACTGCACTAAAAGCACATTTTGAGGAATTTGTCTTCATTTTCTACAAATCTCCAATCAGCAGCCATGTATTTTACAAGCACACACTTAATATTATGGTACTTTTTAAAGTTAGTGTACAACTGCTAAGGCACTGCAACAAAAAAGAGAAAGCAGATAAAATGTAATCGTGCACAGGTAGCAAATTCTTAGAATAAGTTCTGCTACATTTTTTGCATAGTGTAATTAACTACCAATTAACTTTTATAAGCACACTTAGCCTAGTAATTTCCTTCACTCAGCTACTTAAAGAGGAAGTACGTACACATTGTTAACCAGCACACAACCAAAGATACATTAAAGCAAGCAGTATGTTAGTTTTCATGAATTTCACTACAGTCACAGAAATATTCTTTTACAACCCACAACTTTTAGAAGCATGCACATAATATTTTTATTTACTACTGCAAAGAGAATGCTAATGCACACAGCTGACAGCATGCAAATAATTATGAACAAAGAAATCTGGAATGGGGCATATCTAAAACACAAAATGTATACTTTACACAGTGTTTACATTAATACTAGTGTGTAGCATCTTAGTAGGCTACACAATTCACTAAGTCTCATAAGGGAGTATAAAAAAAAACCCCATACACACACACACATAATGAGCCCAATAAAATATTTTTGAGAAGAAAAATCTCATATATACAGTAATTCATTTTTTGATTACCTAATTCTATGCTGTTATAAATGATACATTGTAAAAAGAGAATAGACATTTTATAATATTCATTTCTCCAAACCACTGAATGAAAATGGTCTATTTTACCAATGTGTCATAAATGTTAGATTTTTTTTACCAATAGCATATACTTTCCTTTCACCATCAAAGCATCACACTGAACCTAAAATTATGACCAACTTACATATCAAGCAATCAGAGATAAAATATGAAGTTTTGGTGTTTTATCACAACACAATGCTAAGCTCAAAGCTTAAATTTACAAATCCATGCCTGCAGTTCAGGCTGAACTGTCACTGGTATGACCACCTAGCCACAAGTGGATCATTTATAAATCACTGCCACCAACAACCCTCTTGGTAAGAAGCAGCCCATGCTTGTTACAGACACCTAAAAACTTTTGCACAATTATTGAAGACAAAATAATTGACGTTCTTTAGTGCTAAAATTATTGTGAGATGAAAATATTCAAATAGTAAACAAAATCATTTTACTTTTTCATAACTATTACATGGCTTAAAACTGCCCCCACAGTTGGATCAAATGTTAAACACAACTCTCCCAATGTTGAGGTCCCTGTTTCAATCACAGGTCCCAGTTATAAGGAATTTTTCACATGAGGCATCCCATGTGAGATTGTGGCAGACAATGCCATGGTTCTGTTGGGATACTACCATTTATACTCCTGTCTTTTTTCAGCTGTTCTTTGGGCTGGTTGGCAGGTTGGCTTAAGGTCCTTACTTTATGAGAAAAATGACATTAAAGTAGTAGATAAAATGACATTATGTTGTGGGTGTTTGTGATACCCTCACATGTGAAACATGCTTCATCGGTCCAGGGTATGCGACTGACGAAATATTGGTCCGCTTCATGTTGTTGCAAAAGCCATAAGTAGAACTGTACTTGGTGAGGGAGATCAGTTGGCTGCAGATGTTGCACCCCAATACTCATTGCAAGTGAACTTCATTGCCTCTTTGCACGACTGCACTCAGCTCGTTCCCTTGTGCCAAATGCCTTACGACTAACAAATTAGTTGCACCATTGCCACATAACCTCAACTTTATCTAATTGAAATACCATATGTTTGCTTCAATGGTTTTTGGAGCTTTCATGTTGTTTTTTCCCATAGATGAAGGGCCTTTGCATTTCTATCAAAGGATATTTTATACTTATTTTTGATCGCAGATTAGTGTGATGTAGTCTGTATTCATGACTTACCTGACATTCTGTATAAAACAAGAAACACTGACTTCCGTGGCTACAAATTTAAACATTACACTCTCAATGCAAAGTCAAAGTGTAGAACTATTTTTTTTAATTTGTTGCCAAATCTTAACTGGGAGCTTGCATGCCAATGCATACTGTAGCATAGACATGCAGTGAAAGGGCAGTGAGTTTTTAAAGGTTCATTTCTAAGCACTTACTTTACTGTGAACAGCCTCTTGTCATTCTGTTGGCCCTATCTCAAGACAAGAACAACAAGCACATTTACAAATCGCTTGAGCCATAATCGGAGATTAAACCAAACCATGCTAAATTTAATGATTTCTGTAAACTTCCTAGTCTACTTTAAAAAAAAACCTACTATAAAAAGTTTTGCTCACAATGCCAAATAGCATGTGCATTACATCAAAACTGAATTAATTGTTCATGGGCAGCACAAAAATGTTTTCTGGAACTTGAAAACAAACATACAAATATATATATATATATCCATCCACACACACAGATATGGAGATTGCACAAGCCAGCGGACATGTCGCTCTCCCCCGCGCTGAGAGCCTACAAGCTGTCAGCCACCTCCGGACACGGCCGAGCGCCATCAAACATTCATGAAGCAGAGAGATGACTAGAGAGTTACTACCCCCACTCCGGCCTTGCACCAGAGGGATGTCACATGCCCCCTCCTCCCCAAAGCCCCGACGGCCCGCTGTCGCACCATATATATATATATAAAACTAGATTTAACAGCAAAAAAAAAAACTATTCTCAAAGATTATAAATCTGGTTTTATGGAAGCCTAAGTTTACATGGGTCGGCATGTTCAATAAACGAACAAAAACAAAAATACGTATAAGAATTTTTTTTATGAAAATTGCACTGCCTGACAATAAAAATAGCACTCATTTGATGTGTGCATGGGTTACTGAATAAGTGACACGGTCATCATGGCTTTACTGCGCTAGACCAAGAGCGCTATATCACGGATTTTCAGATCTCAGCAACGTTTACGACAGGGTGCGCCGGTTTATGAGTTGGCACAAAATTGTTGGTAACTACCTTGTTCCCCACTGAGGGTCTGCATATAAGTAGTTGGCGGGAGGTGCTGGGTTTACCTGGCTTACTTTTGGGTTCTTCGGATGGTGGGAGAACTGGGTTGGCGGCTGGGAGAAGTTGGTGCTACTGTCCACTGGCTTCGAGTAGTGGGTACTGTACCAGCTTACACTGTACCGTTGATTCCAGGCAGCTCCTTCTCTGCTCCAGAACCTGGCGTTGGCGTAACTGCAAGAAATAACTCTTGAGCCCTGCCGTGCATGGATTTATATAGTCCGAAGGACAGGTGCGACAGCGGGCCGTCGGGGCTTTGGGGAGGAGGGGGCATGTGACATCCCTCTGGTGCAAGGCCGGAGTGGGGGTAGTAACTCTCTAGTCATCTCTCTGCTTCATGAATGTTTGATGGCGCTCGGCCGTGTCCGGAGGTGGCTGACAGCTTGTAGGCTCTCAGCGCGGGGGAGAGCGACATGTCCGCTGGCTTGTGCAATCTCCATATCTGTGTGTTTGGGCGCCCTCCAGGATTGTGGCAGCCAGCAACGTCCGTGTACAGGTTGGCGAGGTTCGACTCTCACATGGGTTAAAGTAGATATACTTGGTGTGATGTGAGATGAGTCATAATCATAGTTAGTATTAGGTTAAAGCGGCATGTGTCAATACAAAGGATGCATTGGATGGTACCGAAAATTTACAGAGGTAGTGATACCGATGAGTGATGCACAAGATATGTAATTTTTTAAAACCTAGTATATCTATAATGATCTGCGGAAGTGCTGCTGGAGAAATCCTTCCATCCTACCATATGTGGTATACAAATCTTCACAACTTTGGAATATATGGACAGAGGGAGGACCAAAAAGTTGCAGATATCATCATACCAAATCTGGATGGTTTGATTCACTTACATATGACTGGTTTCAAACCACTTTGTTACCTAGACTTAAGAAACTTCTAGGAAAAAAGTAGTTATAGCACCCATTTGGACATTAATATTTTTCAAAAATGCAGAGAAGAAGATACTCATTCTATCTGTCTTCCATTCAACAGCCCCTAGATGTGGCATTTTTCCACCCAATTAAAGTAGTCTGGTGTAAAGTGTTGACGCAGTGGAAAATGACACCTGAAGGCATGCAAAGTGGAGTTCTTCCCAAACAGTTCGCAGACTTGCTGGAAAGTGTCCTTGAAAGTTTGGAACCCAACCAAAAAAAAATTTACAAAATGGTTTTAAAAAGTGTGGAATTTTCCATGCGATGCCGAACCACTGCTAGAGTGCATAGCAAGAAAGGATGTTCACCAAGAAGCAGTAGGTGCAGCTTGACAGTGCTAGAACAAATACATCAAAGCAAATTCCTAGGAGAAGGAAAAAAATCAGTGTTCCTGCAGGTCAAGCGTTTCTCATGCATAGGTTCATAGCAAAACTTCATCTTCCAGTGAATGTACAGAGTAGTGAGTCACAGACACAAACCCATTAAGGGCCTCCTTTGCGTGAACCATCTGACACAAACCAGATGTCTGTGTCTTGGATCTTCAGAGGATGAAGGTTGGGAAGCATACAGACAAAAATGTTTGCTTGAACTACAAGATGAAGGTGAAAATATTTCAAAATGAAAATTTCAAGCCCGTTAATCGACAGGTAGGAGCATTTGTTGTTTTCCATTATGACAGCCATCTATATCCTGGGGTGATCAAAAACATTCATACTGATGGTGCAATTGTTAGTGCTATGCAAAAATCTGTGAAAGCATGGAGATGGCCTGAAAAGGAAGATTAACTTTTCTATGAGTGGAAGGACATAATTGGCAGCATCAATCCTCCTCAGAAAATAAACAAAACAAGGGTTCTTTAGTGTTTCAGAACTGATTTCTTAGTATAATGGGTGGCAGTTTCATCAAAATTTCCAAAACTGTTTGGTTTCCTTGCAAATACAGATCAGTAGGTAGGTCTACCAAATGTTTATTTTTAAAAATAATTTATGAATAAAGACGTAATAGGGGCTTACTATTTTTGATTAAAACAGTTCAGAGGTGCATCATATATGCAAGAGTACATTACCGTATTTTAATTGTATGTATTATACCTAAACACAACAGTTTTACTTTGCTTCAGTTAATTTTATTTAGTATTTAGCATTGCTTTTACAGGTTGGGGCAAAGTTCCCCGTTGCTATGTTTGACTTTGCCTCACTTTTTGACATAGTATATGGGCAAATAAAGAGTGAATAAAACATGCATTTTATATTAGCACATGTCCTGTTCTTAAAGTCTCTGGGAAACCATTGTGTGGCTTTATTCAACATTTGAAGATAAGGGTCTCAAAAAAGGGGGGAAAATGGAGCAATTAACCCCCATGTTACGGTAGTGATACAAATGAGTAATGCACATGATCACAAAAACAGAGCAGCAGGAATTTGTGGTACGCCATCCAGTTATCTTCAATAGCGTATCACACCCCCTCACATTGCAATACATGCTGCAAGTCCCCAGCGGACCCTGGATGTTCTCCTGAGGCAGACAGACTTACATTTGTTGGACGGTGTGTTCTAAAACCAGGATACTGTGATACGGCAGCAGCCGGTATTTCAACTGGTACTACACATGTTCAATTGGGAACATGTCAGAGGTGTGGTACTGTTTGGACACGATGGAGGCAGTATGGGGCGACCCGCAACCATGTGGTATCGGACATTATCTTGTTTGAATATTGCATCTGTAACCCAGGCTTGAAATGGGAGCAGTCGAGGGAGTAGGATCTCACCCACATACCACTGAGCCGTCAATGTTTCACGTAACACGATAAGAGCAGATCGGCTATCGTAGGCTATGTCCTCCCAGACCCTAATGCTTGCAGTGGGGGACATGTGCCTTCTTGGTAACAAGACTGGGATTGTGCCTTTCAACAGAAGCTCTCCAAACCCAGGAGCAATAATGATCATACCCCATTATGAAGAGGCACTCATATCTAAACACCATACATTGTTGATCTGTGGCGTTCCACACTGATCTGGCCTGGCACCACTGCTGTTGCAGTTAAGGTTGAATGGAAGGGGAACTCAGCGTGATTCTGTCTCCAGAGATGGTGGTGTTTATGTCAGCTACAGAAAGTGTAATGCCTGAAGGTAGGCAACCAACGTTGCATCAACTGCTATGTGCTTACATACTGATCAAAATTAATGAACAAACTCCATTTAGTTTGGCTATAACCATTTTTTTAATAACAATAAAAATATTTAAAAAAACACACACATTCACATCCATTTTTTTAAATAAGTAATTTATTTGACAAAATAAAAATATTTTCTTGACGAAATGGTGAAATATTTACGACTTAATCAATCCATTTTATTTACTGTAAAAGTAGGACCCTAATGATAATACTACATGAAATACTGCTGCAAGATAAATTCAGTAAGAACAATAATATTCTGTAACTGAAATTTATTTTGCCACCATCAGTTATCATTATAGCAAGGTTTCCCTGTAACTACAAATATTTTCAGTAGTAAAGGTCATGATCTGCATTTTTCAAATAAAAATATTATATTGGGCTCTTACACTACACACAAAAAAAAAAGTCTTTTGAGATTTTTATTACCTTAGCAATTTTTCCACCAAATATCACTTCCCAATCAATATCTTGGTTCTCCTAAAACCAAATCAATGCTTAGTTTAAAAAAAATTGCTTTAAATATTACATGGAAATCTGAAGATACCTTCAGTTAATCTAGACTAAATCATTCAAATTAATATAAGTTGATTATATTGGAATATAATATTACAAATATCAAGTGTTTCATATTGCAAGTCGTATTTCACAAATTTTACACATATTTACAGCTTTTGTTAGTCATGCATGGCACTGCTAACAGCGGCGGTTAAAGCAGCAGAAAGCTTGACAGTTCACATATCAAACATATGAATGGGAAATGGAGTAAGCTAACAATATGAAACCAGCCAGTGGACTAACAATTTTATGTTATCTTAAAACCATTATAAAAATACTCAAAAGAAAAAATTGTCCAACAAAGAGTAAAAATTCTTTTATTTAAGGTCACAGTATTTACAATTGTAGGCAACCATATTTTATAACTATGTTACAAAACGAGTTACTTATTAGAGATGGGTCACACTGATTGTTTGATACTTTGATACCACCAGTTCTTTGTGGAATGGGAATTGTCAGTACTTACCACAAAATTTGAATCCGAACATTTATAACTGCAGTACATGTGGTAGCGTGTCACTTTTACTTAAATGTAAGTTTCCGTGAAAGGAAAATATACAATTCCTGCACTATTACAATGGGCTGCATCCTTGGTACATGTAACAAGTGGCAGATGTAACTGTATGCCACAATACCTCAAGTATATGCAGTTTGTTCATTTTTGAAAGCTTTATTTATGTACTTTATTTTATGTGCCCATTGTGTAGTCTTTAGCAATACGTAAAAAATTAAATTGCTAAGGACCTAGCATACAAATGGCAATGTGAAACTTTGGAATAATAAGTGTGTGTCTATTAGCCAAATAATCTACCACTGTTTATCTAACATAAAGGAACATAATTTTTCAGAGAGTCAGTTTGAAACATTTAATTAATAATGAATCACTTATACTAGTGGAAATGCATTTAAGAACAACCTGTATGAATAAACATATCTGCCCTAAAGTTGGTGCACAAGAAGGAGGTGGAGTGTGGGACTGATCAAAACATCAAGTCCATGGAACATCCAAGAACATTTAATGCAACACATACAGCAGACACCTTAATAAAGAGTGTAACCACTCCTAATGGTCACACATGCAGTAATTCTTGCATGTATAGGCTGTTCACTGTGAAGTGACCACTTTTGAGGCCCTAGTTACTTTTTCCTTACAGCAGTTTTTATTCTTTAACCACCTTTTAAACGTAAATATTGCCATGTAAGTAATGAACACAGTGTGAATATTCCACTGCTCTCAGAAGTTAATATCCAAGGCTAAAATAAACTATATTTATTGACTATTATTTCAAATGAGAGGGCTTTCAAAAGTGCTCATTTTACCATGAATAGCTTATATAACCTATCATACAAATGCTGAATGTCTCTCTGGGGTACAGTATCCCATGATAACTGCACTTCTTGGTGTAGCTGGGTGGTGGTTGTTGCCAGGGCTGGACTGAATGTCAGGCGCCATCCAATCATATCCTGCACATGTTCAATGAGGCAGAGGTCTGGAGATCTAGCAGGTCAGGGTAATGTGTACACAGAGTAGAACACGCTGTGTTGCCCTAGCAACATGGGGACATGTGTTATGGTGCTGGAAAATTAGTTCCTGCAGTGTGTTAAGATATGGCTGGAGAATAGGATTGACGATGTCACTAATGTACAACACACTGGTCATGCTCCCCTGAATGAATACCAAAGGCGACAAAGATGTGTAGCTTATGATCCCCTTACCACAGTCCAAGTTGTGGGTCCGGTATGGTAAGGGAAAATACACAATGGATTGTTCCGCTCACCAGCACATTTACAAACACAAACACAGCCATTCCTTTGCCCGAAACAGAAACGACCCATAACAGAACACCACTGTTCTCCATTTGCCTCTCCAAAATAATCTCTCCTGATACCACTGGAAACGTTCTCAACAATGAGCAGGTGTCAGGGGTAAACATAACCAAGGAACAACCAAACATAAACCTACCTCCACCAGTTGATTGTTTTTGCAGACACATGGGGAGCTACAGTGGCTATGACGCACATGCAGTTGATGTTCTGTCAGTCAAGGCAGTCAGAACAATCCTACTGCCCCGGTGCTCAATGCAGCAAAATGATACTGGTGGGGCTAGGTGACTGTGGCAACTCTCTTATCACCTATCTCCTCCAACACCCATGGAGCACTGATACGTCACACCCCAAGTGAATAGCAATTCTGTGGAACAGCCAACCACCCTCTTGGAGTCCCCACTATAGAGCCATACTCAAACTCACTTAACTGTTATTGATGCTTGCCATCATCTTTCAGGCATTGCAAATACACACTGTGATACACAATGGAATTGCAGAAACAAATCCACCGGTTTTGTCAGAAAACCTGCAATATGACACTTGGTCTAATGGCTGCAAAAACCAGTGCAGGCTAGTGGTGCCCTTATACTTACGAACACAGTGCCCTCTACAGACAGTTTGAACTGGACTATGTATAAGGTGTTCTTCAATGCATTTACACTAGTGTATAAACACCCAGAACTACATAACTTAAGTGTTAAAGCATAGCTTGCAGTTTAAATCCTACCATAGGACAGCAAAGCAAATGTTCAAGTTCTGGGGCACTGACACCCACAGAATCAAAGATGCTCCGTACAAACCTTGGAAACTGGTCTAACAACTGTTGGTGCAAGATGCTCAAACTTGCACGTGTCTTCAGCCGACTCGAGAAGTTCCTGCAAATTGAAAGAAATTAGCTGTATATTGAACTTAACACTTTTTCCAATACTATTACAAAAAAAAGTACGTTTAAGTGACTCCTCCTCCAAAGGTACATGAAACTAATACTACCAGCATTTCACAGATAGCCTTCACTTTTTATTGGCTGCCATATAGGAGTTAAGTCACTCTTAAGAATAACAAGGTAACTAGGCATAACTCTGAGCGAGCTAGAAATTGATTTCAGGGTCATGGTCCACAAATTAGGGCCATAAGAGTTATGATTCACTGGCCAAATACCATTAAATCAATGTATGAACATTTCAACTTCAAGCCTCAAGTTAATGATCTTTTTTCATAACATTATTTTAACATAAATTTTCAAATAATAACTTTGTAGTAGAATAAATATAATTCTACTTCACATAGCCAGAGAGCATTGTGTGTGGTTGCCTACTTAAGATTAAATGATATGCAGTGCGCAATAACAAAGGAACTAATAATATATTCAGAGTATGTTTCAAAGCTCAAGTGTGTTTGCAACGACACTGAAGTTATGGCACATTATATGTAACTAAAGGCTTTTCATGATAAAGTGAGCACATTTGAAATCACCCCTAGAAAAAAATTCACTGTCCCTGCCTGCATATATTATATCAGACGTACCGAATTGGTATCCACCCAGTAAGTTGGTAATGATGGATGGAAAGCAGTTTGATATAACGTTGAATAAAAAGTGTTGGGTAACCATTTGTGATAACATAAATTATTTATTTTGCCTTCCATTTTTAAAAATTTGTGGAAGTGTAAAAATGAGCAGATTTGTAAAATATTTACTTTTCTAATACGCCTAATTCCATAGTTACACTTGAACAATGCATGAATAAAGTGATGAAGCTCATGGCAATGTAAATTTTATGTAAGACAGAAGAATATACAACGTGCATACAAGTAGATCTTAAGATGTGCTTTCAAAAGTGCTCATTTTAATGGGAACAGCCTATAATTTATATACTTATTAATTGAAACAACATCCTAGACTGCCAGTTGTTAGGATAACTGTCTGCCATAACCCCGAACACAGACCAATACGAAATGACGCGATGGGTAAGGGGACAAACACGAGAAGTGTATTCAGGACAAGGCAACAGAGAGTGGTAGGTGGCAAGACACAAGATAACGGGCTGCCCTCTGACATGGCAACCTGGGAATTAATGTCTGTTTGTGAGAATGTGCGAGTGAGCCTGGCTCCTTTCTTCTATGTAATTACTGATGCTAAGTAAAAATACTAATGAAACGGGCCTATGGGCAGTTACTTATATTGACAGCCATTCCTCACCCCCTATTAAATGAGTATATCACGCTATAAAATACATTTCTTTTTATTATCTTGACGTGCCCGGTTAGACTGACTGGCACGTGTCGAGGATTTTTCTGCTAGACCAAAAGTGGGGTGGTTAACTCTGGTAAGAAGGCGTAAAGCGAGGGGCGTTGGTTATCGTTTACTTACACTATCGTCTTGGGTGTTGTTTTGATGCGGGTTTCACCCAACAGGGGTGAGCTCAGTTCACTCTGAAGCGGCAATTCCAGTTGTAGGCTTCACTGCTCCAGAAGTTCGGGTTTACCCAGCCGTATCTTACCTCAGTACGGTTTAACAATCCTCTTACCACAGGGTGGCACAATGGATGAGTACGAAAGCAAGGGGACAAGTAGATTACTAGGACCGGAACAGGCGAAACTGCTTGGTGCCTATGTTGGGAGGCGCAGTCCCGTTCCGCCTACCTTTCCTGCGTAGGAGGTGGTAATGCAATCCATGGTTTGATAGCAACGTGAGCTAGGTTTTGTTCCCTACATCTTTTGCCACTCCTTACCTTGTAAGGCATAGAGAAATACGGTTTGACAGTTTACGTAATGTACTTAGACAGGAACAGTTACTACAGTGTAACCCAATAGTGACTTGCTGGCACGAGCTCGATAAGGGTCCCCACTGATCCCCCATGCATGCAGGCTGATCAGGGACGTGCAGCCGTGTCGACCACCAAGCCTCTACTAGTTGTGCGTTCGCACAGGGTTGGGCGGCAAACCCCAGGCTAATGTCACTTCAGCACTGAATTAGTGCTCAAAGCGAGAAATAACCTGAGCTTGTAACCCCTCCCTGTGTGAAGGTGTTTCTAGTGGTTGTGGCATCGCTGTTTCTCCCCACCAGCACTAAATTAGTGCTTGGGTGGCTAGAATGAAACAGGTAGCTGTCTAATGTGAATGTCAACAATCTCACGGTTCCTGTCGGCAGTGCACGTCATATTCTGTCTTTAACCGTTAACACAGACAAGTACCTTGTAAATGAAAAGCGGAAGAGTAGTGAAAAATAAGTGTTTATTGAATACTCAATAGATACATGACCAGTGCTACCTCCTACCAAACCATGGAATGCTGAAGGTATCTGCTGTTCCAGGTGTAGGATACCTGGCTCTAGGTTAAAAGGGGAATAACTAACACAAAGTTAGTTAAAGTTAAACTGAGCTAAGTAAAAAGGTGCCTAGAAGAGACAAAGTGAAGTTAAATATGTATGTACTTGTTCACTGGTCGTTGAGATGTGGTAAGTAGCTGCTGGGGACATACTTGAAACTTACAAGATCTCCAGAGGTCCCAGCACTGAATTAGTGTTCTGAGATGTCGCGAGAGAGGATGAGAAAGAATGACTGCCCAAGCCCGGTAGTGTCTGGACTTACATAGGCGAAGCTTGCAGGCTGCTAGCATGGGCTGCGGGAAGGGCGAACATACTGCCCTGGTTGGCGTGGGAGTCGAAAAACTCGGGTCAGCAGTAGTCAGCATTTCTGCTTCCTGCCTCTTTGGCGGCGCTCTACCATACCCGAGGTCTGGGCAGTCCATGGGCTCTCAGTGCGGGGTAGGGGGAGGGGGGTGGCATGCCAGCCAGGTTGCCTAACCTTCAGGTGAAGAGAATTCACTCATAGATTCTTGTAGCCTGAGTAGGCAACAGAGAATTAATATATAAAATTCTCTTTACGTGTCTGGTACACTTAGTGACAGTATTTTGAAGAGTACTCCTCTCTGAAGAGGTTCTGAACTATCAAGTCCTTTATCTGGATTTAAAACCATTACATTAAAACTCTTGTAAGTTTTTGAAAGGGCAGTAACATTTAGGCTATTAACCAGGAAGACATTATAAGAGAGTCAAATTACTTTGGTGTTTATAGACCAGATGCAAAATTATCTAAACTTACTAAGCAGGAAAACGTTTTACAATGGAACTTCTTAAAAGGGTTCCACTGTATACTAAATATAATTACTAAACTGTAAGTGCTGCTGTGCTATCTTAATGGGTATAAGTTTTTCTTACCCAACCTGTTGACTGGAACATTAAGATATCTAGAGGGTCACCAGACAATGCTCCATTAATAAAAGTGAGAGAATGACACGTGGCAATAGCTGCAACAAGTAGTGATGATGAAGAGAGTTCTCTTGGAGAGGAAACCACTTCCGGAGAAAACGTGCCATTTTCACAAACAAGAATGCCCCACAAATCCAAACCTTCCTCTGTCAGTGTGCCAGTCTATAATAAAACAATTTGTTAGTTTTAAGTTTCTTAAACATGATAATAATATTATTATAACATAATATCCATTTGGAGGAAACAGATTTTAGAAATAGCACCAACAAAACATATTTTCCAAACCAATCACTAGCTCAGTTCTTAGTGCTAAAAAAATTTACTGCATTTGAGTTCCTGGCAATGAGTTCACACACTGTGGGCAATTCTTTAAGTTTCATTCCAACTACACTGAGGGGGAAAATAATCAGGAAACAACCCACTTCACAGAACCACTTTCATTTTGTCTTTTTATGAAAAACTTTATTCTTCAAGCAAAAACAGGGAATTTTTGATGTGCATGCATGTGTGATCTGTGAGCACACATTCACAGCCATCATTCCCCCTTCACCTACTTGCCACCCACCTAAGTGAACCAGGTTCAATTCCTGGTGAGGTCACTGCCGAATTTCCGCATGTAGGAGTTGTGCCGAACAATGCCGGCAGATTTCCATGGGGCTCTCCCGTCGCCCCCTTCCCCCCTTGCATTCTAGTACTGCTCCATACCTCACACTTCACCCTCGTCGGCTCTCTAGCAGACCTCAATGTTAAGAGCCGCCCAAATATCTCCAACTCCCCCCCTCAAAACCCTAAAAACTTTTATTTTACTACAAAATACTAACTATAGTAAAACTAATTTTAAGGCATAATTAATCATAAATATATAACTTTCAATACGTTCCTGGGAGGAAAAATCCCAAAACCTAAAGTTCAACAAAAATATTTCGCCCCTCTTACCATAATACAGTAAAACTCTTTTAAGATGTTTCTGAAGGGACTGGAAAGATAATGCTTATTAACCATGAAAACTTCTTAAAAGGATAAAATTACACATGTGCAGATAGACATGGTGCACAGATAGGTATGTTACCTCAATTTTTTAATAAGATCATATAGAAAAAACTGAACTTCAAATGTGCTAAAATTAAATGTAAATATCAATAGTTAATCATTCATGTATAAGACACTTCTGGTTTTTAAACTGTTTTACCTCATATGGTAGCTAGCTTCAGCTTAAACACAATGCCTCATAGAATGACCTGATAGCTGAACAGTACCCTAGGACATGCTGTGCCACACACCAGCCATCTAGCTAGCAAATTGGGGGATGAAGGCCATACTACAGGAGTGTATGGTGGCCACTACCACCTCTACACTAGCATCCAGTTCAGGAAATGTGGTGGGATTACCGAGTTCGAGGCTTGATTGGTGCTTGTGATGTAAAGTATGTCCTAGTGCTTTACGTGGGCCAGTGAGTAAAGGCAATTAGTCACCTGTCCCATCTTACACCATGAAGGCTGTTTCACAGATACCAGGGTGCACTATGTTTCACATATTCTGGACTGCTGATGGTATAACTGAACATATCAAATCAGACAATGATTTTGGGGCCCAGTTCAGAGTCGGTTACTATTCTTATATTTTCATATCAAAACATGTGCTCAGACAGACACTAGCTTTTGTAATATTACATGTTTACCCAGGGTGTTGTTACATATTGACTATGATTTGAGTAAACACATACATAAACAATTGCAAAGTGCCATAGTCATTTAGTTAGTTGTGTGTGTATTTTGCGTTTTTCATAATTGATGTAACTGTATATCACAATATTCACTTATTTTAATGATGTTATGTTTAACTGGTGTGCACAATCAGTGAACTCGATGCACATAATCACCACGACATTCAGTTCTGTTCGAGCTCATGACTAGGGATAGAGAGTGTCTATGGAAGGCATTCACCTTTTTTATCTACAACATATCTAGTAATTCCGTTCATATAATCTGTCTTGGAAACACTTAGTTGTTCTAACCTCCTGCAAGTGCCCTGGCCATATCCAATGCCGCACAATCAGCGCAAGATAGGCAAATTTTAAATTTATGGATGCTTCTGTTTCGTCTCATACTGGGTTATGTAACTGCCAACCACGGGACTGTTGATTCAAGCTTCCTGTACAACTTGGTTGTCTTTTGTAAGAGAACTGTTGTATAGTATATTTCATATAAGAATTCCATTTTTTGGTGTGTGGCAACATGTCTAAAATGAAATTAACATCATCCCATATACAAAATCCTGTATCAGCTGATGTTTGAATGATTGAAAGGGCATTTCATATCAACTATTCTAACAGCCTTGCCTTTGCACAACAATATGCCGCTGGGTAAGCGGACAAGCAGTCCTAAGTTAAAGTTTTGTTACCCAACAGTTGTTTTTTTTTAACACATGGTTTTAAAAACAGTAATTGGATGAGAAAAGTAATGACAAGTTTACTATTGTGCCTGCATATTTCTGCTGAAGGTGTGAGGTGCTATGTGACAAAGGCTTTTCATGTTTAAATACTGTGCGTCCTATGGTTGTACGTATTTGTGTCATGCTGAGACTGTGCCTGTCAACATTGAAAACGGTCCCGTTATCTGATTTCACCCAGTGTGGCAGCAAAGTGGAAGTGCTTTGCTGGGAAGCAAAATGACAAGTCATGAATATAACACCTACTGGATTTTATCACAGCAGAATATCACAAACATCAACCAAGAGTCAAAGCATGCAGCCAAGTTATTGATTTCATTCCGGTGCATATTAAGTGGTTAAATAACGTAAAATTATTTATTTGCGAGACCCGAAAGGTAATTGTTAGGTGTGAATATTTGTTGTTTATAACCTAAAGGCACAGTGACTCGACTAGCACGTTCAGTAGCTCAATGTCTGCCGTAAAAAAAACTTGACTTGAATGACGTGTGTGTTAACCTTTGTTGATTTCACTTGAATGATGATGAGCGAGTCAATCTTTGTTGACTCGACTCAAATGACGAGCGAGTCAATCTTTGTTGACTCGACTCAAATGACGAGCGAGTCAATCTTTGTTGACTCCACTCAAATGACGAGCGAGTCAATCTTTGTTGACTCGACTCGATTTTTCAAGAGTCGACTCATCACTAGTATTGTACCATATGTCCAGTCTTTGACACCAGAAATTAAGTTCAAACAGGGTGCACCTAAGTTTCCGACAAGCACAAATTCCATTTTCTGTTAATTAATTAATGGAATAATTACCTATACTTAGGTTTATACTTTATATACATTCAATACCCTAAATTGAGATAGTTACTAATACATTCAATACCCAAAATTGAGATAGTTACTCAAAATACCAAAAACAATTGAAAATACAGTTTTAAACCCTAAATTTAATGGAATAGGGATAGTGAAAATAACTGTATGTGAGTAAAGCATTACAAAAGCAAATACATAACAATGCAACAAATTTATTTTTTCAACACTTTTGAAGGAGTAATTTCTTTTTCTTACCTTATCAAAACAAACTAATTTTACTTTTCCACAAACATTAATTCTTGGTGGTGAGATGCAAAATATGCCTAAATTTTTGAGCCGGTTTATAGAATACACAATCCCAACTGTCATAGCTGCGGGCATTGCAGGTGGCACAACAATAGTTATGATGTCCAATGTACGAAGAACCAATGATTTCATATCGGCCTGAAAAAACCAACATGAGAAAAAGCCCATGCACTTTCCCACAATAGTACAGTGAATCATTGGTGCATTAAAGGTGAAATAAAAATATAATGAAAACCATGTGACTGCAATGCTGTAACAAATAATTTAAAATTAGCAATAAGCTATTAAAAACTACTGAAGAAAGCTTGTAGGTTGGTATTTAATAATGAGTAACACTGAAATGATGCATTTCCTTAGAGAAAAATATAGGTTCTCAGCATGCAAACACACATATGCTACACTTGCCATACAGTAAAGGGATGCAGTACACAAGCAGTCAGGAGTGTTTTTTTTTATTTGTTGCACAAACTATTAACTTTGCCAAATACAGCTAATCTACAGGGAATATGATGCTTTCATTGACAAATGAGCTCCTTGTTGACAATTGTTTTCCTCCTGGACAGCTTGTAGTCCTGACCACTATCCTATACAGCTCATGAACTGCAATACAGTACAAACTAGCCAAAATGGACCCTAACAGCAAGCTCAAAGCCAGGTCCATAGTTGATTGAACACATTTGGAATCAGAAAAACTTCTTCCAGCCTGTAACTTTTCAAATTTCATTGTAAACACATTAAGTCTTCAGTAATTCTGACGAACTATGTGAACCCATTTTCTGCCTTACTGTTTTATTTAAATAGTAAGGAGAGTGACGAATGCAAGTTCACCGACATGTCAGATAAAACAAAGCAATGTGGAAATTTAAAATGGGGGTTTGGTAGCCAATAACATAAAATTTTTTTTTAAAAGCAGCTTTACATTTCTTTTCTCACATGATAGTTCAAATTTTCGTGCTTTTGTAAGCATTTTATGTTCTGAATGGTGTTGGCATACTTGGTAAAATTTTTACATCAAAGTAAAGATTACAAAAGTCCCTGTGCTGTGGTGTTACACCCTTGTATGTAATATGGATTAAATACCGAGAGTGATGTCAGTGCAAATGTAGTACTGATCATAAACCCACATGGCACAGAACAAATACAGAAAAAAAATCACAAAAAATATCCAAATTTGTGTTGGGTGAAGTGTGTGTGTTTAAACAAGAGCCATGAACCATTCAAATTTCAATATAAATGTGTAACAAGGCATTTATCTTATGCTCACAACATTAAACAATCGTGTAACCAATAACATGAAGATACAAAACTTATTTAAATAAAACATATTTATCAAAGTTAATATGATTTATATTTATTAAGCCTTTTAGAGAAATAAAAACAAATTATTGCACATTTGTGTTACCATTTTTAAATAAACAAATATTTAGTTTTGACAACTATTAAGAATTAGTGTAGCATCTCACTATAATTTTTGTTTATCTTATTTGAATTATTTGCCTGCTAATGCCTAGTAGTGCCTGGTTCAAGTTAAAACTATAATTAAACGTTCTGATTTCAAAATTTTGCCACACAAAGGAAAATTTAAAGTTTTAAATAATTTAGTGCCTAGCTTTAATTGGTAGAAACAGTTAATTCTTAACACAGTGTGGACTTAGGTGGTGATGTTTTTAGTAAACAATTAGAATTATAAATAAAATATGAAGTGTGACTTGAGGCATGATGCATTTCTGGGCTTCTAGGAAGTGCTCTCTACCAAACGACTTCACCCCATAGTGGAGAAAAACCATCCTTATGGGGCAAGTCACGTTAATTAAAAAAGTAATTGAGGCGGGATACGTGTCTTCAGGGTACATTGGGAAGCCCCAACTGAT
This sequence comes from Dryococelus australis, assembly GCA_029891345.1. NCBI lineage: Eukaryota > Metazoa > Arthropoda > Insecta > Phasmatodea > Phasmatidae > Dryococelus > Dryococelus australis. The sequence continues at coordinate 262,517,584 of CM056995.1, forward strand.
ACTACAGGCACGCAATCATAGATTATACTGTTCACCGCAACTCGTAGAGAAGCTGTCACGTCAATACCCCTCTTCGAAGATTGTACTATCTACTAGATCGACGGCTCCCTTCAGGACAGTTGCGCCAGTTTCACAGCATGCTGCTAGAGGGAAGAACAGATTCCGCTGGAGTATCACCGGCTCCACGAACGCACCAAAGCTAAGATATTGTTGAGGACGCAGAGAAGTAGAACAACGTGGCGAAGACATGAGCCGTAGGACGTTTTGACAATACACGTCAGTTTATAAAACAAGGAAATAACACGGGAAGTATTTAAGCGCGGCGGAACCATGCACAGGGTCTTATCACAGCCAGCCGCCAACAAGTCAAGATGGGACGATGACAGAGTTCCGGCCACCGTAGTTGCAAGGATGATCAGCCTTCGGTATCATTAAGGTGAAGACGTTCTAATAGTTCCAACAGGTTTGTTACACACATTATGTAAATAGCTACGTGTGGCTTAACGTAATGACTAAACTATAAATATCTGCAACTAAACAGTAAATTATATACTGAGCTCCCCCAACATAAATCAAAGTAATTAATGTAACTTAATGAACAGAGTATTGTTTAAAATAATGTAAATGCTGTACATTTCTCTATTTTAAATACACAACGTAGTAGATAATAACATTCATCTAAGCACGCTTCCCCCACACATCTTGTACGACCTCTTAAGGGTGATTTACATTCAAGCGTACGTAAATTATTTAATTGCAATGCTAAGTTTGTATAACATTTACTACAGTAATTATCATCGAGAAAAATTAAGCTCTGGCAAGTAGGATCTCAGCTTTGTAGTATGATTAATAATGTAGGTTGGTGCCATATTGTGTAGAGAAAATAAGGAGAATAGTCACAAAAATAAAATTTCAATGGTGGTCAAAGTTAGCGAGCCACAGAGCGCACAATATTAAATGTATTAAGTATTAGTCAAATAAAATTCATATAGAAGAAAAAATGTTTGCACATTCACTCAGTACAGTATGGAAAAAGAAAAAAATTTACAAAACAGAGTAATAACACCAATTTTATAAATGTAATAATTATTAAGTGCAAAATATGTTGGGGTGTAGATTTTAACAAAGAATGAATACAGATATAATAAAGAGTACACATATAGGTTACACACACTCGAGTAATTATTTAAAAGCAGTATTTAAAATAAAAGCATCAGGCCTATAAAACTAATAGAATTCCACACAAAATATGTTTCTGTAATATAAATGCTACAGCATTAAGAAGGATATAAACAATATTAACATTTAAAGAAAATTGTGTAGATATAAGGTTAAAAGCATAATCATAAAACTTAGATACAGAGTAAAATACATTATAATTTTGTGTGTGTGTGTATGTGTGTGTGCGCGCACACACACACACACAATATTGAGAAAAAGGCCTAAGTAAATATCAGAAAACATTATCAGATAAATGTTAATATGAAAAAATATTGTAAAATAGATACTAAGTAACACAGCTATTTCAGCTTATTAGTGTATAAAGCATTTGCAAAGATAAGAAATTATAGTCTCTAAGAACATATAAAAATAGTATACAGAATATAATTTTTAAATTACTAGTTCATATCATGATTGATGGTAACACTAGAAGCATTATTTATATTGTGTATGCAATAACATTGCATGCTGTTATAATATTAGTAAATTAATATACAGTACATATAAACATAAGGTAGGACAACAATTCCTCCCAACCCCTCCTTATATACTGAAACATAGTCTGGGGGAGAACATTTTCTAAAGATTAAACTTAACTTATTAGTATTTTACATTAATACACTACGTTTTGATAAAAAATATGTCTATGCCCAATTTCAGTGATGTCGCTTATCCTAACATACCAATTTTTTTAATGTAGTGTCACATTATGTATAATTGTAAACTATACAGTGTTTAGTTGTCATTTTGTTTCAGGAATAATATGAATAATTGTGACATTCTTTTCAGCAACAAACTGTCTAATTCTAAGATTTATTTCAGTGAGGAAAAATCTCTGAATTCACTTATTGATCATAATGAGTCTTTTGCACAAACATAATATATTTTGTAACCAGAGCACCCTTTTACTGTATAATTCTTTAAAAGTTAAAATTTCTTTTGAGTATCATTAACGTAATATTCAAGTTTGTGATTAAAAATAATTGAATAAGTGCAAAGCCACGTAACACGTAGGTAGGTTAGTACCTCAACAGAGGCTGACGGTATGCGACTGCATACCGAATACGACTGTTACGTCAACCGTGCGGAAGGCTTTGTACACCCATATTACAAGTCACGTTAAGGGCAATGAGCGTCACCACTTTATTCAGCAAAATATGCAAGCCACGTATACAATTCAAAGTCGTTCAATGCAAGAGAGAAGGCAAGGCATTACCTTTTCACAGTTTTCTTCACATTAAATTTTCTTCCAAACAGTCCTTGTCCTTCCGTATTGAAGGGATCTTCAACCATACCATATTCTTGCTGCCAAGAAGCAGACGAGCACCTTGATGACTGAACGTTCCAGTACCATTACCACATTATCAGGAGCTGAGGGCAGTTCGCTTATCAAAAGAGGGGGGTGATGTTGCAGATGCAGAGAAGCAGAACAGTGCGGTAAGGACACGAGCAACGGGGCATTTTGACAATACACGCCAGTTTATAAAACAAGGAAACAACACAGGATATATTTAAGAGCCTGCGGAACCACACACGGGGTCTTATCATAGCCAGCCACCAACGAGCCAAGATGGGACATATCCCCTTCACTTAGCAATAATTAAAGAAGGAGATGCCTTGCTAGGACTAGATCCTTATCTGTTGAGACGTCCCTTTAGAGAATTACCCTCCTTCCACTTTAAACAGTTATTCAGTGCCACTCTGCTGCAGCCAATACCGGCCGCTTTTCAGCTGTTGCCTTCCACAACCAATCAGCCTGAGAGAATAAACGCACCACAATCCGGAAGTTACCAGGTACAGTCTCGGAGAAGGATAATTCTTACCACACCTGATTTTGTTCCCGTGAGGAAGCCTACGAGGCCTACCCTGTACAACAGTAAAATGCCGAAATGTAGTTAACTCTTATAATTTTCTGACATTTTAAATGTGCTTTGTGATACTGGCATCACGTTGGTCGAAGTCTACCTCAGTTATTAAACCCCAATTTACTCTCAAACTAACATCTAGTTTCAAACTGGGATCTCGGGTTCACTACCCAGAGCATACGCTTACAAGCCCACCCTGTTTAAAGGCATTAACACAACGTGGTGAATACCCCATCTAGCCGGCGCATGTTTTACTTTATGTAGATTAATCTTGAGCTTGCGTATCAACTCAGACTTATATTAGTAACCTAGTTTAAGTGTGAAGTATTGTGTTTAACCTGTTAGCGTGTAGATTTTACTTTATAGTTACTCTATCCTCAATCCGGAGGATCTAACACGACAGAGATCATTGTGCTTCGAACTGATGCGGTGCAACCAAGGTCGCTTAGCAGTATCTTATATTTGGCTAGGAAATAGGTGGGAAATATTTCCATTTGTATTTCCTCTTATTATTTTAAAATATGCCATTTTGGGCATGTTCTCAAGCTTTGATGTGTCTATTTTAACCACTTAGCACATATTTGGCCTTCAAATTCTTCCAAAAATACAAAAGCAGCTTCCTGCATGTTTCTCTTACCAGGTTGGTCAAAGAAACTCTCTCCCCCTTCCACAATTCAAAGACGACATTCAGTGCAACATATTTCAAAAATTTTAGCTGACTTTTACTAGAAACAAAATATTAATGTGAAACTTGGCACAAAAGCTCAAATTCAAAAATAAATAATATACTGAAATTATCTTCCTTCACATTACATAGTAAAATAAACAACTAATGTAACATGTGGTATAAATCTTAACTGCCAATACACTCATACATATTTTCAAACAAAATATTACATATAGAGAACTTGTACCAAAAAAACATGTACAAAAATTACATTTTTAAAACTTTACGAGATATTGTGTCTTTTATATTATTTTTAACTATTTAATTTCGACTTAAAATTAAAAATTAATTGCTGCTTAAAAAAAAAAAAACACACACACACACGAGACACACTGATAGAGCAATATCTGAAAATGTCAAAGTATTATTTTTATTCAACTTAACTATATAGTTTTGATACTCTTCAGATGTATCACCACCATGAATTAAATTTTCAAACCCAATAAATATTTTTTATTTAGCTCAATAGAGTTCATAAGAGCTTTAAAACCTTAGAAAACTTCTTCCACCACTGCCTGTGAAAAACTACTTAAAAACAATTATTTCAATTGTACCTCTAGGATTTCATAGCTTTACAAACTAATCACACAATTGCACTACGCAGGCATTATAGGCTAACCAAGGTACAGTGAGCACTTCTGAAAGCCCTCTCATTTGGAATAATGGTCAATATATATATTTCATTTCAGTCTTAGATGTTAACTTCCAAGTGTGGTGGAATCTACACACTGTGTTTACTACTTACATTGCAATATTTATTTTAAAAAAGGTAGTTAAAGGAAGAAAAAAAAGGGCTGAAATAAAAAGTAACTAGAGCCTCCGAAGTACTCACGTTACCATAAACAGCCTATACATTAATTTACCACGATCGGGCAAACACAGCATGATACAACCGAAACATACGTGTAGTTCATTTCTGTGGAAGAGATATAGTCAGGTTGAAATCACAAAGGTTTTGTATTCCATTGGATTATTTTAAAATTTATTTGTCTCTAGTTCACTGCAACATTCATATTGTGTTACTGTGGCTGCAATGCAATCAGTCTGAATACCAGCAGCTAGTACAGAAATACTCCATCCAAAATGAATATCAACATCTCTTCATAACTGTTTCCTCCATCAATATTACCCCACTGCTGTTCCACCAACACCCAACCCCGCCTCATCTAGTTTCAGGCTGGCTGGGAGTAACAAGTTTATTCATTCGGTAGAGCAGTATCTCCATTTGCCATTAGCTACTAAATGCAGGAGCACCATACAACACTTTTAATACACATCAGGAATACTTACTTGTCAAGATTAAAACTGCAGTCACATTTTAAACTTTTCTAAGACTATGTTCATAAAAGGAATCATTTAAATGACCAAATAGTAAACCCAAATCAAGTTTCAGATTCATATATAAAAATAAATATGGGGTAATTTTATTAGGCAGACAAAATTAATAAATAACTTACACTAATGATACTCACATGTCTGTTAAAATATACACACAAACCCATCCCAATGATGGCAATTAAAAAAAGGAATGAAACAAACTTCATAGAATCTTTGTAGAATTTGAATCCCAATGGTTTGGGATGCAGAATGGAACGAATTAATTCTCCTTTGGCTGTTGAAAAACCAGTCCGCACAACCAGGGCCAGAACCTAAAAGTAAAAAACCAATTTGAAAATGAATTTGTTTTCCAACCATGAAAGGATCACAGTTATACACGACTACAGTTGGAAGTGGTGACAAACATCATGATGATTAAATAAATAATTAATAATAATACTACTATTAAGAATACATTAATTTATAGATATCTGTTTATAAATATTTGCATTGTGACCAACAGTTGAACTAGAAGTCAACTCCAGCAATATATATGTAGATACATATACACACAAACAATAAATTGCAAAGAATAAAAACACAGTGAAAAAGCAATGGCTATAAACCAGCATCTACAAACTTGTATAAAAATCCAAGTGAATTGTCAAAAATTGACTTCATATTAAGATCCAGGCCCAAATGAAAGGTCTAGGGTAAATAAGCACTTGCTGTATTGCATCATACATCGAAAAGTTGTTGCTATGTGTATGACTGGTACAGATCTTTAATTATACTGTGGTACTCATACCTCTTTATTCATTAAATCTGCATGTATAAAATAAAGGAAAAGCTTAGCAAAAATATAGCAGATAATTATTTTCTTCTCTACCGTAAGGATTAAGTATATACTTAGAAACCAGATCTAGATCATGTTTTTATACTCAAATGTATAATTTGCATTCAATAAATACTTATTATAAATGTGTTTCATAACTTTGTTTGAATATTTCCAGCATTAAAACGTCGGGTTGCTGATGATGACGTCAGATAAGGTTATGATGTGTCTGTCAGAGACACGGGTGATATACTGACTGACTGCTGACCGGCCTCGGCCAGTGTACAATATAAGGTGACCCGGCTCCTGTTACTGCTGGAGTTAGCCGGAACTAGTGCTCCAACCTGGGGTGGCTGTGGTGCTGAGGTGAGCCAGTGGAGTGCTGCTAGTCCTACAGCACTGGAACCAGGGATTCACAACCCCTAGTGGAATGTATAGTTCCTGATGAAAGTCAGTGATGATCGGGTGAGGTCAGCCGCTGGTCTTGATTGGGGGCTGAAATAAGGAGTGGGAGGGAACAGGGAAGTGAGGCATCTTCAGCTGGCGAGTGGCTTAAACTCATTGCCGGAGGGTTATGCTGCAAAGTGCAGTTAGAGATGGGTTACAGCTCTCGTTGGCTTTGGAGGCGGCAGCTACCTTTCTATTTGCCACTTCGTGCCACTCCTATCAGTGTACTGCATATATGGGTAGGTACAACAGTCTACCTCGTCAGGTAGGTGGCGATGGTCCATAGCTAGATGTACAGCCAAAGCTGAAGCCGGGCTTAACCAGAGCTGTACCCGTTTACTCCAACCGGGAACAGTTCAACATGGTGGTTAGAGCAGTAGGTTCACTGTGAGCATACGACGACACTGAGTGAGGGTTCAAAGGTGGGCAGAACTCCAGAACCAGTCTAGCACTCCCTCCAGCGACAATTCAATGCGATGGATGGAGTGATGGCTGGGCTGGTTGACTAGCTGCCTTGTGGAATGAGTTGCTAGTGGTTGTGACTCTTCCTTAGTACGCACTAGGTGCACACTATGGGTGGCAGACGACTGGGTGTGTGCATGACGTACGTGCGCCCAGTTAAGGGAGCTCACAGTTCAACTTTAGGTTCAGTAATACGTTTGTCAAAGACGTAGTCTCCTCCTTTACTCTGGTGGGCTGATCTCAACAGAGGATAAAATCACAGTCACCCTAGAATTAGTACTCAAGAGGTTTGAGAGAAAAATGTGTTTATTCCATGAGGAACAAACACAGTGTCCCATACTACCTCCTAACTAACCAGGAAATAAACGGAAGTAAACTAAGTAAGCCGGGTGAAGGGGACCTGAGTCAGACCTGAACAAGAGCAGATGTGGCTAGGTAGCTAGTCCCTATCTATCTCAATGTCGTTGTCAAGAAGAGACTTCGGGGGCCACTACCAGAATGGTAGTGGATGTTAACATTACCAGAAGGGTAGTGTGTGTGCCATTTACCAGAAGGGTAGTGGCTGTTCAAGGAGGTCGAAGACTTCTTCGGGGGTTGCTGGTGAAGGTCTTGGAGAGCTTCTGGTAGGTCGTGAAAACATTGGTATCAGTAGAGAGCCCCAGTACACGAGGTAGTGGAGCAAGCTGCTGGAGATGAACTCAAAAGATCAACTGAAGAACAACTGGCGTTTCTTTGTGGCGCATGTGCATGTATTCTACCTGCCCACGGGCTCATCTGGGGTGCGGGTGGCGAGCATGAGAGGGTTGGCGTGATGTCTAAAGGCGGTATTCATAAACACATCTTGAGATCTAGCTTTGTCAAGACAATCTTATTTGGTGTCTCAAGTGTGTATTTACATTTCATGAAAATCGCTTAAGCTTATCTCAAGCACAGGCAAACAAGGCGATCTTCATGAAGACTCTTATTTTTGTGTGCCTTAAGACTGAATATTTCTGTTCCATAATCACTGCTTAAGATCGCTATTTCGAATCACATCTCATAGTCATCGAGACCTTACTAAAGATGGCAAATAAGCTTGTCTTCGCCAAGTCCACTGTAGAGGTGACTTGAGACTGTGCTTTTTTAAATGGCGGACAATGATTGCATAACTTCATATGTCAAACTAGCAAAGATTTCTGAAAAATGGCGAAAGCAAAACACGAGTTAGGTTGAGATTAATAATTTAATTACATATTTGGACGAAAATCTAAATTGTTCTGCTCTGAGAAAGCTTTTATAGAACTGTAGTTGTACAGATACCATTCATTTTTTAATGTAATTTACATAGTAGAACTCAAGTTCCACTAATGACAAAGTAGGAACTAGGTAGCAGTAAATGCAATGTAAGGTATTTACAAAATAAAATGCAATAAGTGTTCATTTGTGTAACAAGAAACAAAATATAATCTTTTATATTGCGTGTTGAATTAAAAATAAAAATTGAAATTTTGTAAATATAAATATATTTTACACTGCAACGTTTGAATAAAAGGGCTATATAAACTGTCTTGGCCCTGTATTTGGTTTTGATTATTTCCGGTCAAAAGTGATGCTCTCGATAGCTGCTGAGTAGTTTTCTGCCTGCTCATGTAAAAAAATCACATTACTCACACAGTTACATTTACAACCTCTTTTTACACTCATCCGTAACATTTTGCTAAGCGAGAAAAGCAATTTCATTATTTTTAACTAAATTAACATCACTTTATTCATTTTAACCTTGTTTTTATGGATTTGTAATACTTATGTATAATTCGAAATACTTTATTTATCAATTTGCAGATAATATGCATATAATATCACACATACATTAAGTTGTGGTGACAAAAAATGTGTATTTATTTCTATTTAGTGTCTAGCCACTATTTATCGTTTTAATTCAAGCCTTTGTAGCAGGCCTTAAGCTCATACTTGACAAAGCCGGAAGTGATAATATAGGCCATGTCTGCCTTGAGCACACCACGCCGCCTTCATGAAGATCGTCTTGCTTGTAAACTATGAAACATGGTGCCAAAAGCACTTGGCTTGAGAAATAAGATGGTCTTGACCAAGATTATATTAAACTCAGCCTTGAGACATGACTATGAATACCCCTCTAAGGGCAAACAATCTTAGCTGACGTGTCAGTGAGTGTCCCAGGAACTAGGGGCGTACTTGTAGGCTCTTGTAGCATGTTGTTTCGGGGTTCAAACCCTTCCAGAGGTGACGTGATGATACGTACAGATGTGGTGCGAAGTTGTGGTTTTATATATATATATATATAGACACACACAGTAAAACTCTGTTAAGACTTTTGAAGGGACTGAAAAAATAATGCTTATTAAACAGGAAAACTTCTTAAAAGGGTCAAATTACACATGTGCATATAGACAAGGTGCAAAATTATTCAATATATTAAGCAGGAAAACTTCTTAACTGGTAACTTCTTAACACGGTTTCACTGTATATGTCATATAAGCATCACACGTCGAATTAATAATGGAATTTTCTGATTACTGGAAAATATTTCAATTTCATTCTAATCAAGAATGATTAAGTATACATAAAAAGTAATCATATTTAGAGCTAGCAAATGTTATAAAATTTATCAAACCCCAAATTTGGCTGGTGGATTTGATTTACATGGCAACATATTCACCACACACATCACTCTGTTGTTGGCCTACCTCGGTAGTGGGTGGCCAAATTTAATCGCGTGGGATGTTTTCTTGAAAATGGAGTGGGTTTGAGTGTCACGCCAAAGCATTTGTACATTTGGACACGTTTAATATAATATCTTGGAATTTTATAAAATACTTGAGGCTATAAAATTTATTACATTGTCTACGAAGCAATCCCTTATTTGTTTCTCATTTGGGATATTATTTACGATTACCTTTTCACAGGTTGATGATCATTTGCTGATACATTAATAGTACTTGTACGAAGAAATTTGAATAAATGCAGTCTTCAGAGAAAAAAATACAATCTTCATAGTTTTGGATGCATCACAAAGAACCTACAGATTAGACTTGTCAAATGCAGACTGTCTGTCAATTGCAAGTTATTTTGCCTGCTATTTACAATTTTCTGTTAGCAATTTAGGTAACATGTGAGTATGAAATTATGCATTCTTTCTTCTCTTCTAAACTTTTATGCCTTGTGTTGCCCCCAAAGATGTAACAGAAGGCAGCAGAAATTAAGTATAGCGTAGGGCCAGCTTAAGCATCAGGTGTACAAGACTGGCAAAGCGAATTGCAGCAACTACAATGACCAGCGGAGTGGAGTCTATAAGCATCAGTGCAGTGGAGAGCGAGACTGACAGGCAGGACACTGGAATTGGATGCGTTAGTGACAACAGACATTTGTAATGATAGTAAAAGACAGTTTTATTGAATATGTGTAACTAATAAGTGTGGATTAAGTAACTGTGGCAAGTATAAAGACAGTGAAATGTACTTTACTTAGTATTGAGATTGGCATTAAATATTACACTAACTGAGAATAATAAGCATTAATAGTAGAGATAGGTAGATTCCTATTGTAAATAATACCTGTGTGTATTTTTTACACCCTTGGCGACTTGTAACAGTATATAATTTTATTACAAGTTTTACACTAGTGATTATTACACGACATTAAAGTAGATAACTGTATTCAAAAGTACAGTTAAAAAAATTGCTGATGAAATATTTTTCTGAGAACCAGTCTGATGATCCTGATGGGCCATAAATTAAATAGTCCTGAACTAAACCCTGCTGCCCTCACAATAAATTGGAAATTTCCAAATGGACTGCATTATGTAACTGGTAGAGCAGCAGAATACCTCACACACTGCAATGGGCACACCCCTACAGAAGATAACTGAAATGTTTCATACACTGCTTCAGTGCAGCACAATTCTATGCACATTATGCACTAATGCAGTATGATTAATGAGGAGCTGCTAAGTGAGTTGTATCAGTCAAAACCATGTTAAATCATTCCTTCCACACATGGAAAAAAATGTTTTTCCATAAACTAGTCTCTAGTCAGCCTGCAGATTCATGAATTAAAGGTGTGCTAAAATGTCAGAAATGTTACTGTGAGAGTGAGCGGTCATCAAGATGATAAAACCAAGGTCAAAATGCTGAGTAAGAAGCCATCAATGTATCATGCGAATATATCTGTACCCTCACAATCTTATCTCTTTCTGCTGACACATCCTGCTTTTTGTGCTCTCTTATGTATACCATAGGAAGCTTGTGTGTTTCCAACATTCCAACATAAAAGACAACAGCAGCTACCTGTTCCACAAGCTGGGTCCACACAGTGACAAATAAATAAAAAGGCACCCCACACCAGATAAGTGTCGCTCTCTCCCTCTGTCTATCTCATCCCCCTCTTCCACACACTATAAACAGCTTCCAATAAGCAAACTCACTGTACCAGAACCTGATACACAAAACATTCGGCCAGTCATTGCTACATTACTTCAATCACACTGTTGAGATGTAGAGACAACAGCTGTGATATAATGCATCCTGCACCTGTCACCATTGTCAGAAATACTGTATCCCCAACTACCATTTGAGAAGTCAGCATACAATACTACCACCAACTTACTGGTCATCCCCTATCCCATCATAGAAACATATGCTTCATAAATTATTGACAATTAGACCAATGGCCCTCCTCATGCGCAAACAGCAAAAATGTATTTCTGCAGAATGATGCTGCTCCTAATCTAAGTACAGAATAACAAAGTGACAAATACATTTATATTTCAGGCATAACTATATTAATTTGTGCTACAGTTCAATGTGTAAATTAATAATAAACTGTTACCTGAAATAAGACTGTATGCATATATATTACACATGGAACAGACATGCCAATTCCAAACATCTACAAAATTCAATATATCCACACACTGGACCACCACAGGCTTGTATACATGCACACACTATATACATACATTCTTGTATATGCAAACATTCTATTTGACCAGCATGGACACAATTATTGCTACATTAGAACATTTTACAGCTCCAGTTTTACAACTTCATGTATTTTACATGAACTTCTTTCATCCCATGAAATATAAACAGAGTACAAATTTCATTCTTTTTACACTTCCCCACATTATGCAACATATTTTCCTGGTCCATGATATATTTAGAAGTGAAATAGAAAGAGGGGGGGGGGGGGAGGGACTATTACTGTATATACATGCTTACTTAAACATGTCTATTATAAAACACATACAGTACGTGACAAATTAAAACTCTGTACAATTCTACTTTATTTATCAACAGCACTTCTCAGATGTCATGGTATAGTCATATACAACATGTATGATGTGGGTGTGTATAGTACATTTGTGATTGTGTGTGGAAATTAACATATATTATTTTCCTTGAGAAAAGATAAAAATCTTAAAGTAAAAATACATTGAAAAAGTGTCAGGTGTTTCAAGAGAAGAGAAAACTTATTCCTAGCACATCACCGATTTCCTCTATGAGCATGGTGTCATGCAAGGAGGTCAATGACTCCACACAAATCGGCTTTCTTTCGAGTTGTAATGCTGATCATTAAAATCCAGAATAATTAAATTAAAGAAGCAGGTGGGTCAATTATATAACCATGAATACTTATTAAAAGAATGTCCTGTACTATGTAGAATTGTAGTACACATAAAAACCCTTGGAATTTACATGGACAAAATACAAGAAACTTTTCATATAATTTGTATAAAGAGCTCAGGAATAAGATATGCAAAATCCCTTTGTAGATAAATTTGTCTAACTACTGAAACACTACAAAATACATAACACTGCAGTGTAGATTGAAACAAGCGTAGTTTCACCAAGTGAAAATAATTACTTAAAAATTGCATTCAATTTGAAAATGGTAATCAAAATTGCAGTAAGTATTGCAAATCATTAAAATGTGAAAAATAGCTGGCAGAAAATATTACCATCAGTTTGCAAATGGTACTAGAAATCCCACCTCTTTCAGCATTAGCAATAAAAAATTAACTACGTGAGTAATGGTGATCTGGCTTGTAGTTTTACTCATGTTAGCAAAATTAATAGAAAGTTTAGTAGAACTCAAACAAATACTGATTATGGCTTCTGATACTGTCCAAAGAAACATTATGCCCTCTTTAAAAGTTAATAATTTCAAAACCGAATTAAGTCTTCAGAAAATTAAACTTTCCTTCAATTAAAAAAAATCAGTTCTTCTAAAATAAATCTTACATTCATGCCAAAGTCTATGGTTCTCTGTACATGTAAGATGAAGTTATCAATTACCATCTTAGGTAGGCTTACATAGTTACATAATAGAATGGGCAGCCTCTTGAAGTACTCAAAGCTATCAAAATTTGTCTTGGGCCTCTTTCAGCACGTGCCCCAAAGAAATTAATATATACGGCGCCTCTCAACACCAATGTCCTACCCTCAGGATGTGCGGACAAGCAAAACAACCATGCCAAACTTACAGCTTAATCTTACAGTGGTCCGCTCATGTCGGAGTCTGTAGAGAGAGTCCCTAGCTGCCAGGATTCACATCACGACACTAATTAAAATGGGAAAATCCCTTTACTACGTAATTTCCTTTGATGTAAAAATAGAATAAAATCAGGGCAATTAAAATTCCTCTGTGGCCAAAACTTCTGAAAACATCCAGGTACAAATTCAAAGAGAAATTTGTTACAAATACAAATTACCTTGATAAAATAATAAAAGCTCAGTACTCCATCAGAAAATAAAAATAAGAAACACTGTGAAAACATAAAAAGTAAACACACCAAAATTAATGCAAACACAAATTTAGAGGTATATTCACTGCTAACTATTCCCGAGGATAAGGTTTGAGAAAATAAAATAAATAAATGAATACCTTTTTACATTAATAAACAACACAGTACAGATGAAAATATACATAAACAAGCTTCAAAATCTGTAATCATTATACAGGCTACAGTGTTTCCAGGCTTACGTAGGAATGCAACACTGAATTTATTAAAATGTCTTACCTTTTCAGAACCATAAAATCTGGTCTGAATGACATGTGTCCCACCAAATAGTATATGCCTTTTGTGATAAGCTGGATCGAACACTTCATTTACAGGTGAAGGTGGTGTTTTTGTAACAGGGACACTTTCACCTGCAAGTATTTTAAGTACCTATTAAATGCCACAGCTTTAAGTTATAACATATTACATAGATAATATGGCTTTGCATAAACACAACAGGCCAGTGACAACAAAACTGCATATTTATGGATTAAGCTTACCTGTAAGCATACTTTCATTAACAATACATTGTCCACTGAGAAGTAATGCATCACATGTCATATGGCATCCTTGTTGAGGAATAACTATAAGACCACCAGGTACGAGTGTGTCTGCTTTAACATCCTCACAGACTCCATTTTTACGCAGCACTCTCACCAGACTTGTGTTGTGGACAGTTGCAAGGTTATGTAAAGCAACACTTTGCTGAGGAATAAAATTAATACAGTCATGTTATTATTTGTTACTACAAAATATGATTCATACAAACATGAAAATTATTTAGTCTCTCCCACTATTAGGAGAACGACTTATGAATGTTCTAAGATAGCCAACAGTACTGCACAACTCAACTGCTTAAATACACCCAACAACTTCAACTTCCACAATAATAAGCAGGACCAACACTTTTTGGTGAAAATATTTCCCTGCGATGTATGTATTTCAAACCTCTGTAGCTTTAACATTTACAGCTGGATTACTTTTTCCTTCATATGCAGGAGTTGTACGCATGCTAATGATGGAAGTTTGTTTACTCTTGCAGTAACAGAGACCTGAGTGGCCCAACTAGATGTTAAGTAGCTAACTGTTGCCATAGTAATCATTAATACAGGGTGGCATGCAGTATCCTTATAACAAATTTCCTTGTATTTCCCCGACTTTTTCAGGTACCTTGTTACTTTTCCCTAACAAACATACATGGCAAAAATTATAAATAAATTTACGTACTCATTTCTTTAATGAGTAGCATCAATATAGCCTTTGTTTATGGATGATTTTTTATACAGTAACAAAAATATATATATTAAAAAACTTTTAAAAAAATAAAAGGATATATCTTACAAAGATGGTACATGGGGAAAAGGTGACTGTGGTGGAATAATAGTTTCTACTGGTTTCTCAGGGCTATAAACAAAGAAATGATAAAAATACAAGACAGTATACAAACGTGGCAATTTATTATGAACCACTACACAAGTGTTCAAATTATTATTTCAAATAATATTTTATTTGCAAAATTTGAAGCTACCAATTAAAATTTCACTTTTCACTATGTTAAAGTACTAACCAGAAAAAATTTCAGGCAAGAAAATATGATTAACAAGCACATATAGCAACAAAATTGACCCTCCCCCCTCAATATTTGAATGGAATAAACTTAAAGAATGTATATTACAGTAAATTCATAAGAGGGTATCTAGTAGAAGTGCTAGAATACAATACACAATTTATTTTCTAACTACTCTGTTGTCCTAAATTAAAGCAACAAATAGACATCTGTCCCTCCCATGATCATTTTGCCACAAGATAGTATCGGGTGATATGCAAATTATAAACCAAAAAAAAAATTGACATTGTAACATAATTTCTTGATGGACTAACATGAAAAATCAACACATGTTCTGCTTTTTAAAAGTTAGTCACTTTCACACACATCCAGAAAACTGGTTACATATGCTCCATGCAGCATGTGATCATCGCTGGCGGCAATACAGGCCTCACAATGACGCGGCACACTCCGAATAAGATCCTCAATCACAGTTTGCAGTATTAACACCCATTCTTCCTGTACAGCAGCTTGTAAGCCCTGGAGAGTGATTGGTGGATTCGGACGTGAAGCAACTTAGCATCCCATGCATGTTCTATTGGATTTAAGTAGGGAGAGCGAGCAGGCCAGTCCATGCACGCAATATCTTTAGTTTCAAGAAAGACATCAAACAGCTGTGCTCTATGAGACTGAGCTTATCATCCATCAGTAGGACGCACAGCAACTCGAAACAACCAAACACGGAGTGCCAAGATCTTATCACGATACTTGACAACATTTAAACCTTGCTGGTTTACCCATGCATCATCATGGAGAGGTGTTGAGTGGTTATCATAATGCCTTCCTACACTATTATTAATCCAGCTCCATAATGGTTTCATTCCACAAGTTTGAAGGGTGAAACCACATTCCAGGTTGTTTACTGATGCAAACCCATCAACAATCACTGTGCAGACAGAATCTGGACTCGCCTGCAAAGAGAATATTGGCCCATTGTTTGACTGTCCAGTGGGCATGTTGATGGCTCAACTCTTAATCTTCGTATGTGAACTTGTATCAGGGGTACACATACAGCAAGTCTGCAACAATAAATGGATGCTGTGAGGTGAGATGCCAGTTGCTGTGCAATACTACGGCAGCACCGTTTTTCCCTCACGAGCAAATAACATCCTTCTCTTTCTAATGTTACTCGTGGTCATCCTTTCTCTGGTCTTTGGGATACAGTTCCGGATGCTAAAACTGCTGCCTGCCACATCCGAGAAACTGAATGATGCACATTAAGCCACATCAGCTTGAGACTGTCCAGTTCCCATTCTTCCTAATGACCTCCACCACAGGGAGTCATCCAGATGTTCTTTATATGCCATAGCTGAATGTGTACACAATGAACATTGCAATTGGACTAATATGCAAATAAACACTATACACACAGTTCAATAAAGGCACTGATCTCATAGCTTTCATGGTCGTAATATGACAGAAATGTCATTTGGTATTCAGAATATGGGTGTATTTTCCATTTGTTACCATTATACTATCATGTAATGCTATCTTGTGGTGCAATGACCATGGGAGAGATGGATGTCTGTCGGGAGAGATGGATGTCTGTCATTTTAATTTTGGATACCAGTGTAAATATGTAAATTTATAACCATTTAACAAAATTCCCTCTCCTCTCATAAGATTCCTGATATTTCCCTGGCTTTTCCACATTTTTTCCTACTTCCTTACACTAGCCACCCTGTAACAAGAGAAAACCTGCATGTGTCAACACAGTATGTCACACAAAACACAGTTTTATACAAACTGCAGAAAAAATGAAAAAATGGATATGCCATGCAAAAAATAAAATACAAAAAACAAAAGTGCAATGCTTTTCTAAAACAATTATTGTAGTAAATAACAAAACTGTGAATAATTAATAAAATTGTGTGATACTCTTTTTACAGTCACATAAACATAACACTTTAAAAGGTACATAGAAAAGTTTTCAATTGCAGCTGAAATCTAAAACAAGTCACGTAATTAATGCATACTGAATGGCCAAGTCATTGAACAGCACTTGACTAAATCTTCATGACCCTCTGGAGTGAAATATCATTGAGCTGGAACCACGCTAGCTAATTGAAACATCTTCAATGTTTCACAAATGCAAAACTAAGGAAAGACCCTGTAGGGAATCAAACTTAGGCAACCTTGGTGGGAGGCTGGTGTATTACCATTTTACCATCACTGTACCATCATTTATCGAATAGGTTGTGGGCATAGAATCGCCAAAATATTAATCTTCAATCGCACTTTCTCTAGTCCACATTTAAAAAGGTACTGAATTTTGTATGTTCAATTAAATTTAGTGCACACCTTGGGATTCTTCATAAAGACTAACTCAGATTGACACTAAGTATGAAGATAATGAGCGTGTCCAAACTTAATTATGTCAATCCAAGCAAATATGAAATGCCTAAAAGTGTAGGTTTATTTCTGGTATGACATAAATTAGGATAGTCTGCTTTGTAGATGTTACACTCACATATCTGGGCTCTTTAAAACATATTTGATTAATTAAAAAAAATTGTGAATAACATAAAATTTAGATGATTTGATAGTAAAATGTGTGAAATGACCATTACTAGAATAGACTACTGTAATGTTAAAGAAACTTACAGAAATTCTCTACTTATAAGGCCAAAATATTACGATATTTTGGCGACAGCCCACAGTTGATTGCCAATTTGCAGTTACTGAATGCATGAACATACTAAAACTTTATTTAAAACAATTTCAAGGATGTTTATTGTAAACTACACATGCAAAAGGCATAGAGCAAAGGGTAATTTTATATACTACAAAACTAAAAATACACATTATGTTTACAATATGTAAACCACATTCACAACGGAGTACAACTCAAATGTACTTTAACATGTAAATTTTAAATTTTGCACTATATATTTACTGTAAATGTAACAAGAAAACACCACTACATGTATTACGGTGAAAAATTTGCTATAGAATTACAGTATATTACCTAAGTCCTGTAAATACCTCCACAGGGCAAGAGCATAAGGATTTTCCAACCCAAATACAATCAAATTGATGCCACCGTTTTGTAAATAAACTATACTAGATGACAACTTGGGGAGGTCAATCGGAAACCAGATTCCTTCAGTAAAAAGTAAGAGCCACTAGCAGTTAATGTGAAAGTATGAAGCATTTAGTAAAAATTTCTTTGTGGTTGTATAAAACTCTCTGTATACTGACCCCAATTATAGTAACCATCTTTATACAACAACTTTTTTTGAGGAAAAGTGTAAAAAGTGTGTGTAGGTGACAGGCGAGGTTATTAATCATACGTGCAGTCAGCTGGTGGAGGGGATGCAAGCCAGCTGCGCTCCCCTCCCCTACCCAAACAGCACCTGTGAAGTCATGTTACTTGACAGCAATTGAACCTTGTGAAACCTACATCAAATTTTGAAATGAATAATAATATTTCAGAGGTGAATAAATATGGTCATTAAAATTTATTTCTTTATGTCCTTCAGTAATTAATAACGAAAACTTTGCATTTGCTGTGAGTTATGAGCACTCAGTGCTTGTGCATTATTTAATGATTAAGAGGTTTTATATACAATTCCTCTAGAACATTGATTTTCAAAGTCTCACCCCCCCCCCCCAGGGAGGTGTGATAACATGCTAAGGGGGGTGCAAGAACCAAAGTATAGAAGCTAATTTGATATTTCCCATAATTTATCTTGTGCAATTTCTTCTATTCAATCAAGAATTGGGAATATTGTTAAAAATATGCAAGCTCATCCATCTCATTGATTGATTTGTTCATCACCATTTGTGTTTAATAAGCATTAAAATTTAATGAATAAATAACACCTTTGAGACTTTTATTCATTTTTGTTTTACCCTTATAATAATGAAGCTGTGCCATGGGTGAAGGGGGGTCATAGTTAATTTTTGTTTGCAGAAGGGAGGCGTGATAAACTTAAGTAAATTAAAGTTTGGGAATTCCTTCTCTACGATATCCATTTATAATCTATTTGCAGTTTCTTCACACTTTTTAAATCAAACATTAAAAATATTACCCCATATATTACGTATTTGGTTGTTTCATAATTAATAGTATTGTTACATGATGCTGTGGGGGGGGGGGGGGGGGCACATCTGAGTTCATGAGGGATGGAGGTCTTAATAAAAATACAAGAACTGAATTTGATTTTTAACTTATTCACACAGCTATTATTTACAGCATTAAATTATCTGTCTCCACTATAACTCTTTTTATTTCACAGTGAGCGCAATATTTAACTCTAAATAACATACTTCTTTATGTCTCTGTTTGATTATCATCAATTAATTCATACTCATTATGACACACATTCAGTCAAACTGTTGCCATAATTTGTAATGTCTTTCACTCATGTATCCAGTCCAGTAGTCCAGCCTTCAGTCGTACTCTTCACTGCTCTGATGTTCGCAATCACAGATATTCCTCCAGCTGGTCACTTCTCTAGCAGCACGCTTCTCTTCTCGCTAGTCATCTATCGCTGAAACTCAACCATTCAACAACTGCTGGCTTGGAGGCCCATCGCGCTATTTATACCCTGCTGGCCTGACCTAAAAAGTTTGGTGCACCCGAATCCAGATGCGAGCAATAAGGTCAGTAATCCAGAGCATTTTTTAGATCTCTCCAAGACACCCAGTACTCAAGGTCGGAAGTGGCACACACCCTGATAGGCATAACAGGCAGGCTTTGTAAATATTCCTTTGTCAAAAGCCGCTGCATCTCCTGTTGCAACTGATAACGTGTGCGTCCATAAATCATCTAACTACTGTGTCCTTCACTTCCAATCGCTCGTGCAGGATGAAACAGCGAGGGCTTAACAGTATATTACAAGAATTTTGTACTTGTGTTAGCATAAAAGTACTTTACTTTTGATTACATAGAACTTTAACTTATATTTTATCTATAAACTAGTTGACCCATGCAACTTCGTTTGCATTAAGTTTTTGTAGAGTTATTAAAATTAAGCCTACCGTAGTTTAATAAAGTTTTTATGTTTAAAAAACTAATATTTATTCTTTCAGGTTTCTTCATGTAGTCATTAAATTACAACCTGCCATCGCTTTGCACATGTTTAATTTAAGCAGGATATTTAGGACATTGAATTGATCTAGCCACTTTTTTTAATTGAGTTCTCTAGCCACTGAGTTACTGCGGCCCCCTTTCTGGGTGCTCTAGCCACTGAGGTACCGCGGCCCCACTATTGGCCTCTAGCCTCTAACCAGCCGCGGCCCCACTATTTGGTTCTCTAGCCGGTGACCAGCTGCGGTCCCACTATTGCGTGCTCTAGCCACTGGGCTACTGCAGTCCCCTTATTGGATGCTCTAGCCACTTGGCTACTGCAGCCTCACTATTGGGTGCTCTAGTCCCTGACCAGCTGCAGCCCCATTATTGGGTGCTCTAGCCACTGAGCTACTGTGACCCCCTTATTGGGTGCTCTAGCCATTGAGTTACTGTGGCCCCACTATTGGGTGCTCTAGTCCCTGACCAGCTATGGCCCTCCTATTGGGTTTTTCTAGCCACTGAGCTGCTGCAGCCCCACTATTGGGTGTTCTAGCCACTGAGCTACTGCGGCCCCACTTTGAATAACTCTAGCCACTACGGCTTTTTGGAAGGAAAGAACAGCTGATAGACAAAAAAGGAGAAATTATGGAAATTTTTTCAACAAGGTTTTTTTTTATGCAGTACAGTAATCCTAAGAAAAGCTTAATCCAGTACATATTTACATCCCTGATCGTCATTTTTTTCCGGAACCATTTGTAATATATAAATATCTATACACTGTGTAAATTTTATGTCAATACGTTAAGAGGTTTTTGAGTTAAATCTGTTCGGACAGACAGACAATCGAAAAAAATTAACATTAGATATGACTTAGTTATTAATTATACTATATGAAAAAATAATTAAAAATGAAAAATTCGAAAGTCACAGACAGACACTTCTATTTTATTTAGTAGTATAGATTACAATATTTGATATACATAGTAGTATAGATTACAATATTTGATATACAATTTATGTGAATAAAAACAGAGAGAAAACAGTCCTGTTGGTAATGTCTAATAAGAAATAGTTCTCATGAAAAATATTATTACAATGATTGCACACAAATGTGATGTGATGTCCCTTTAGCATAATTTTCTGGACTTGGTTAAGCTTACTTTGTATGAGGCGGAGGAATATCCTGGAAGTAGAATTTTAGCAGGGCTTCAGAAAAGTTGGGAGTAACCGTGAATGGACTATATTCAGAAGACCTGTGTTTATTTAAAAACATCAATTTTTTGGTAACAAGTCCTACAATTTTCCTGCAAGAAGCCACTGAAAATGGACTTTGCGCTTCATTGCCACATATATTAAAAATTTTATGACATGAGGTGGTGAAGTACACATCTAAGATAACATTTCTTGGAAGACGTCTGACTATTAAATTTAATTAATAAACCATGAAAATCATGTTGCTTTATTGTAGAGACAATTGAACATGGAGACTTACAATGCTTGGTAAAACCTCAAATCACTGAAAGTTTTTAACATTTTGGGAAACAAAGGGAGGTTAAGTATATGCATCTTGGGTATCATTTTAATCAGAAGACACTTGCCAATTAACACAAACTTACAATTAATTTTTAGAAAATGTAATTTTCACGCTAGAGACAATTGAACATGTATTTCATGCAAAAAAACTGCAAATTATGACATATATAAGGGTTAGGGGTACGTCAAAAATTGTACAGAAATAGAAGTAAAACTTATGCTAGATTACATTTTCCCACCATCATCACAACAATGGAAAACAATATTTTTGGAGATGCATGTAAATACAAAGTTAAAGTTAGTGAAATAAGTAAAATTGAGGATAAGTTTATCACTGTCCAAGAACATTTTATTTCCCAGTTACACGTAAGTAAGCACCCAACTGAATGTGATTAGATCCAACTACAAACACACATCACAGGCATAAATTCAATATTTTTTCTTTAACAATAGATGCTTTACAGCATTACGACAAAATTGAACATTCAAATTTTAAGGGCGGGTATCCCAAGCAACATGAAAGAGTTTACTTTGCAAGAAATAATATTATATTAAAATCTAAATTTTTATTGGGCTTGTTACCTTGCATGAGGTACCACAAAAATTAACACTCCAACTGATAAAAAATCCAAATCTTATTATCAGCTGGATCCTTACAACAGTGTGTTACTATTCCCTCTTCACCAAAATGATTCATTTTCAACATAGTAGATCAAACATTTTTCGACATACTAGATTTAAAAAATTGGAATATTTTGTAGTTAAAAAAAAAACCTTCCTCTATGATGTATGCACTGCGAGTTATGCTTTACGATGCTTTACAAATGGTAAATTCTTGTATTATGTCCGTAAATATCTGTGTTCTTAACATTTAGACCTCCTCTTATCCACTGCAACTTCTGAAATGTCTCCTCCTTACTTTGGAACAGAAAATACCTCCCACTT
Organism: Dryococelus australis; assembly: GCA_029891345.1. NCBI lineage: Eukaryota > Metazoa > Arthropoda > Insecta > Phasmatodea > Phasmatidae > Dryococelus > Dryococelus australis. The sequence continues at coordinate 262,540,358 of CM056995.1, forward strand.
TTATTTGGAATTCCTGCCATTTCCTAGAAATTTAATTGTTTTATCCAAGCATTCTGTCCAACTTACATCAACATTTTGATACTGGTGGATCTTACAAACACGGCAAGATCTCTTAGTCTTCACAAACACAATTTCAGGGGCCGCAGTGGTGTAGTGGCTGGACTACTTGCCTCACACCACAGCGAATCATGTTTGATTCCCAAAAGGGCCGCCCTCGGATTTTCGCATATGGGAATCATGCCAGACAATGCCACTGGTCAGCAGGTTTTCTAGGGGAACTCCCATTCCCCCTCCCCCCTTGTGCATTTTGGCACTGCTCTATACTCACCTTGCTTCACCCTCATCTGCTCTCAAGACCTCAATGTTAAGAGCTGCCCACATCTCTTCCAGTGGCATGTAGCGAGTTTTTTTACAGGGTAAACAATATAATAGCCCCACATATTTGAGTGTTTTAGATAACATTTGCTAGTGCTGGACTGTGGTTCCATTTTCAATTTCTACTAACACACGCAACTTTCAACTTTGCTTACCCTCTGTATGTATATACAGTTTTATAATACCTAAGATTAGTTATAAAAGTGGAAATGAAATGAATGCAATAACAATTTAACTGAATATAATTAAAGAGCACATTACAAATTATAAGAAAACTCCCATTTTGCCGAACACTTTCATCCACTTTCCAAGAAAAATGAGGACTGGAGTACGCAAACAGAATGACTGCTTACTCTGCCGAAGAAACTCGGCACGGTAACTAGCTTGCATGTACAATTCATTGCTAGTCACTCCTGTTTGTGGAAATAAATACTAGATAGCAGCACTATGGGTGTACAGTACGGGAGTTACGAAAATTCTGTTTCTCGAAACAGAAACGGGAAACTCAGAATTAAATGTGTTTAAATTTAAAATTAAGGCAAAAACTATAAAGGCTCAAATTTATCCAATATGTATAGGGTAATCATTGCTTACCTTGCGCCTGTGGAATAAATGCCACTGTTTCTCTTTACTCATGAGCACAATTTCCAATTTCAAGTTACGCAAGACAAAGTTTCCCATACTACAAACATTTTGTTCTGTTCATACAGGTACTAGGCAATTCTGACAAGGTGACATCTTCACATGTTTCCACCATGTTGCGACGGTGGCATGGCCACCATCAACCTAGTTTCATTAACAAACGCCTTGACTTTAGTGCTAAATGACTTCCTCGGTGGTGCTTGGCATCACCTCCTCTTTCCTCCCCTCGAACCCCTACCTATGATACCCCTCCTAGTGCGTAAAAGTTTTTTTAATGCTGTTCTGTGTTAATACATTTGCTTGCACACCCTCCCCTCCTCCTACTCTCCCGGCATTTCTGACAGAAAGCACGTTGAAGCTACACATAGTGATGGGTCTCAACAGCTGATCACTGTTTGTATAAGACACAACACACCAGTGTATTTTCTCTATAATCATCTAACAATGTAAAGTTTTAATACTGTTGTAAAGTGACAGTGGCTGAGCAGTCCGTTGAGAATGGAGTGTTGAAACGGTGAGTCGTGGACATTTTTATTGTAATTTTGGGCTGTTTAGTGTTTCTTGTATGTTGTGTATTGTAGTGTGTGTTAGTATTAGCAGGGCATGCAGTAATTAAGAGTTTTTCTAAATATAGTTTCTTTGCACTTTCTAAATTAACTTTAACTAAACCGGGATGCTGTGTGTCTCGTTTGTGTATTTTTAACATTTAGTTTTGTACTTGTCTGCAGCCCCATTTGGCTCACACCGCCTTGGTATTTTTCTGGCTTATCTCCGTCCATGACTCGCTAGTGTCCACCTTTAATTATCATGCCTTCAACATATTCTTTAATTGGGTGGTATGGTAGGGTCCCTTCAGAACTGCCACCCTTTTCATTATCTTTTAATAATAATTTAATAAAGTTTTATCAGGACCTTTTACTCAAGGAAGGCTCTAATGGGCTGCACCTGGTTGCCCTTTCTCGTTGTACAGTTTGTATTTCGTAATTTGTTCCTGCATAAAACTCTAAGTAATTACCATATAAGTATTACGTGTTGGCTTTAAGAAAGCTGAAATTATTTATTTGTAAACACTTTAATGAATTCAGTATGGATTACGGTGTTGTTTTTACCCAAGCTCTCTTTCACATAATGTGTGAAGACATTTTAGTAGATTTTTGCAAGAGCCTTTAAAGAGATTGTTTTAAGGTTCAGCTGTGAGCTGGGATAAGTGAAGTTGTAATTTGCTTTGTTTTGAATGGCTCTTTTTAACAATTCTTGGTGTACAACTGCTGTTATTAAGTGGCTATTGAATTTTGAACTTTGGTCAGTAATCAGGAACTTCATTTTTTTTTAAATGAAAATCTATCTGCACACTTTTAAAGTCACCTTACGCACATTTTGGACGATTTGTAACATACATGATTTAAAATTTCCCGTGTTGTGTAACAGTTATTTGCAGCAGTTTGGCATAAATAAAATCTGCGCTAATCTGCTATTTCTGTACTCAAGTCTGTTCTTTGTTTTGTTGCATGCATCATGAGCAACATTGACTTTATCTACTCCAAGTGGTGCGAAGAATTAATTTCTTTGTAACAAGACCTCAAAGTTCCCATCGAAGATGGTTTAACTGTGACCCAGCTGCGCCGCGTCGCTGTGTAGTCATGGCGCAAGCAAGAAGGCTCCAAGGCGCAGTCTCTCCGCAGGCAGCCCAATATCGGGGTAAGTGTTGCCAGCAATTCACTTGACAAACTTTTCTTCCTGTCTTTGGAGCGGACTTCTCCACTCGTTTCCTTAGATCCGGCACAGCTACTTCAATTTTTTATAGCCATCAGCAAATTGGCATTTCTAAGTTTATGTTCCGAGGATAGTTAGTTGAAGACTATTTCAGTTAAACGTGAAGGTGTTATTTTGCAACTGCCTCGAGAGAAATAAATGTCTTCAGAAGGGGCCACCCTTTTGGGATTTAAGCAACGTGTTTTGCAAGCTCCTTTTCCGGCATGTGTCAAGCGACAGTGCAAAAGAGATTTTGTATACAGATTTCAAAGGCCTGGGGAACTAACTTGTGAATTTATAGATTCAGTCCGCATCTTTCATGGTACCCTTTGTTTGTTGTTGACTGAACAGGAGTTAACGAGTGTTAATGTTGATAATTTGGTGCCACATGTGCATTCTAAGTGCACGTTACTTTCCCATCCCAGTAATTTGTGTTAGACCCGGCGTGCAGAAAATATACTGCATTTAGCACACCATGGAGCCAGTACAAGTTCACTGATACAGCCATGGGCTCCAATTTTGGAAACAAGGCTTTGTACAGTGTTCTCGATAATGTATTGTCAGAGTTTAAGTATAAATTCGTATTCAACTATATTGATAACGTAACAGTTTACAGTGATGACCATGAGTCTCACTTGTTGCATTTGCATCAAGTTTTTCTCAAAATGTGAGAGGTTGGCTGTACAGTAAACTGGAGAAGGTTACTCTGAGGTCTAATAAAGTCTAATTTCTAGGGTACTTGGTCTGTGAGGGACATTAACTCATTGATCCTGATCGTATTCCTCCTATTTTGGATTTTCCGCACGCCAAGACACTTAAGGGTGTTCAAAAGTTCTTAGGGATCATGGGTTACTATTCCCGTTTCATTGATCATTATTCTTATACTGCAGCTCATTTAAATATTTTGAAGAAAGATGTTGAGTTTCATTGGAGGACAGAGCAGGAAACGGCCTTCTCCATTTTGAAGTAAAAGCTATCATCGCCACCGGCTCTCGATCTGCCAGATTTTTCCAAAAGGTTTGTGGTTCAGGTAGATGCTTCCTCCCTGGCCTTAGGCGCAGTCCTGAACCAGTGGACGAAATGTGGTTTGGCGCCCATAGCATTCACCAACAGCAGCTTGTCTGAGACTGAACGCAAGCTCAGAATATACGAGGAGACCTTAGCTTGTATACTGTATTCAGATTAGAAAAATTTGGTTCATATATTGAGCATGAGGAATGTGACTTATACACAGACAATCAGGCTCTAAGCTGGGTGCTGAATCATCCCCAGCAGCTAGGTAAATTGGGCCGTACGGTTTTGCGCTTTTGTTTTAAAGTTTGCAGACTTCTTAGTCAAAATGTGTTGTTTACACAATGTAAAAAAAAAATATTTCAGCCTAGATCAAACTTGGATTGGATTCAATTTGCTTGAAACGTGTAAATATTTATGTAAATGTTTCAGAATTATGACAGTCGCAAACTTTGAATACCGTATATCACAAACTAGGGTGGTGGTCTTATGCAAACATCTCACACTAAATTTTGACAAAACTAGTCTACTGAAGTTTCATACACTTCTTTAAAAACAAACTTATGACATCCATGTTAAATATGATGTTGCTGAACTTGAAGAAATATCTACTGTTAAATTTTTAGTCTTGCATGTCAATAGTACATTATATGGAAATTAACTTATGGATAAAATCATTGCTAAACTTGGCTCAGCTTGTTTTGTGTTGTATAAATTATCCTCAACAATATCCTCCTCCTATTTAAAACAAATTTATTTCTCATACTTTTACTCTTTAATGTCATATGGTATTATATAGTGGGCACCATAAACACACACTGAGCATCTTTCGATTTGCTAAACATTGTGATTCATGTAGACCTTCATTAAAAAAACAAAAGCTACTCACCTTAAATACACAGTATATACAATCATTAAAAAATTTTGTGTTAAAAACATCCATCAATTTAATAGAAACAGTGAAATACACTCTTACAGTACTAGAATAAAATCTAACATGTACATTATAAAAAATATCATAATGCTGTACTAGAAAGGTGCTCAGTATTCTGGTAGTTAATAGATTTTTTAATATCTGCCAGCCAGGCTAAATGGAATAAGTAATTACAATCTTAAATCATTTAAATTTCAATTACAAAATTACCTTTATACAAAACACATTTTATAAACTGGATGAATTCTATGGAGCATAAATAACTAAGAATCAAGAGTAATAGCTAGTCTGTACTTGACTTTTTATATGATTTTATTTGTGGAGAGCAGTTTTTCATCAGCAGAACTATATTTGTCCAAATTTTATAACTACCTATGTCTATGGCAAACAATAAAACATTTTTAAATTTATATATTCACTATATTTCTCTAAATTATTTCATTAGGCTTCTGCAAATGTTTAGTCTCGGCTTTATATATATATAATTTTATAAATTACTGTACATGTAAAATTGTACTTGTATTTATATTTTTCAAGTTCCTTCTTTGAAAACAGAATTTCTCTATATTAATTATTATATATGTATCTTACTGTATGTTTTGTACTCATATGTTTTCAGTGTTGTTACAATTATAGGCCAAGCTAATTTAATATATCATACTAGTAAGAATACATACCAAGTTTTTATGTTCAGTTAATTTTGTCATTGTAATAATGTAGACACTGTAGCCTACTTTATTTGCATATACTTATATATTTATGTTCTTATATTGTACTCAACTTGACATGTTCTATATCCCCGAGCTACCATGTCCATCATGAGATCTGTTGAAAACAATATAAAATAAATAAAAATAATTAATTAAGGTGCCATATGCTCAAACTGATAGTGCCTTCATATTTAGCTGTTGAAGAACTTTGATAATTTCATTAACTTCTCTCAACATTGTTTTTTTAAAGTCATAGTACATTTCTTTCTAATATATGTTACTGCAGGCCATACAAACTAATAGTGCAATAAGGCAAAATAATTTTCTATTATTTTTGTATTTTATTTCAATCCTGTTTTGGCATTTACAGTACTTTTTCTACCCAGTAGCAGAATAACAGCCACACTTGCAACAAAACATTCTCACTTGCATCTTGTTTTGTTATGGACTCCGTATGCTTAGAGTAGTAACTTTCAATCAACATTACTTAACACAAAATGATTATTGTACTCCACATGACTTACGTATTTTTAAAACATTATTACAGATTTAAAAATAAACATGAGCAGTGAAAGACATATTGTATATTATACACAGAATAGTTCAACATAAGTAAAATGGCATACATACCTTTTTAGTTTGAATGAGAGCAGTGATAACAGAAATTCCTGACAAGAAAAAAACACATCCAGCATAGTAATAATACTCATCCAGGCACCACAATGTAACACTATAAACTTGAAAAATATAGAATGGATTTAAAACTTCTTCGAGGAACAACTGCCAGTATGACTTGACACCAACATCAATCATGTTACGGTCATAGAGGTGCAATCTGAAAACAAATACAGTTGAGTTGTTGTTAGTGTATACGCTAGTTGAATCTCTACTGTAGTATATAAATGGTATGAATTAGCGATACCTACTGTATTTCAGGTGCCAAATGATGTTTCCCCTTGTTAACAATTCCCAGAATTTTATCATATCAAACTACTATATCTGCCAGAAATTCAACAAGGAAAAAGTTAAAAGAGGATTCAAACATAAACAATGGGAAAAACATACAAAAGGGAACCATAATCACACATGAAAAACAACATGCAAGATGTTATGGTAACTAGAAAAATAGCCACCTTACATTAACTTTTTTTAATAAAAAAAAAATAAAAACAATTTGTAGTTTTGTAATGAGTTTAAAAAATTGTTCCTATCTTCATTTTGGACATGATATGCTAATATTAAGGTCAGCTACAAATATTAACAGCTGGCAGCAACCAAAAGTAGAATTAAATAAGTTTCTTCATGTAAAATTATTAGCCCTTTTGAGATGATCGTAACATTTGTTTAAAGGTCCCACAAGTATTTAAATAGTATAATGTAATTTTCAGATTCTGTTTAAATGTGTGCTTCAGTAATTGTCTCAGCCAGGACACATTCATTAAACCTCAAATAAACTGAGGAGCAGGCCAAATGCTGCCCATTTTCAAACACATTTGCACATTATGTCTCTTAGCAAACAGCTCCAGCATTACAGATAGGCGTGTGTCATTCGTACATCATTGTATGTACATACTACATCAGATAAGCTCAACTAGGCAATAGGCAATCCTACAAAATTTTTAGTTTGGTGCCGATACCTACACACAGTGTTAATTTTTTTTCATTTACGTAACATACATAAAAAGCTAAAAAAAATTTCAAAATGATGCTATTGCTACTACATTGTGTGACATGTAAGGGAAAGAACGTGTCGCAGCCTACTATTTACTCCAATTAAATATATCTCTCTCAAAAAAATATAAAGGACGGGATTCCAAGTACTCACAGAGTAGTACTTGTCAATAGGCACACACACAAAGTTGGACGACACAGTTTTTTCATGCAGTTGTGCGATCGCGACGTTTCGTTGGCTAAGCCAGCTTCTTCAGGTGGCGAGTTGTAGGACGCTGCAGTTTGGTGGAAGAGCGCTGTTAGCTGTAAACCTAGCGGCCGGGTGGCGAACTAGAGTGGGGCGAGAAAATTGAAAAATTACAGGTATAGTAAGGAGCTGTGATTTATCTTATATTGAGGCCTGGTGGCTGCCTGGATTTAGTTATAAATTGGTGAGCTAATTCTCACCGTCTGAGTTCTGAGCTATGCTTGAAGGTGGTAGGTAGGGCTTTTGCAACTCTGGTACTATAGCAGGAATCAAAATCTTTGTTGTGTGCTGCTGCATGTGTGGCAACTGGTTTGTCCTGTAGGTTATTGATGTTGCCAGCTATGGCTTGTTTGGTATCTGCTCTGTGGCCATTCATTCTTTGCCTGAGTGTGTTGGTGGTAAGGTTGATGTATTCTGCATTACACTGTTGGCACTGTAGCTGATAAATCAGATGTTGTGTTGCACAGTTGTAATTACCTTAGATGGGATATGTGTGGTTAGTGAGTCTGCTGTTGAAAGAAGTAGAGGGTTGGTGAATGGTGCAGGTGCTACAGCGAGAGCTATTGCAGGGGTGGGATCCTTTGGGAGTGATAGTTTGATTGGCATTTGTGGTGGGCTGCAGCTTAGGACGAACCAGTTTGTTGCAGAGGTTAGGTGGCCTTTTGAAGACCAATCTAGGTGGTTTGAAGAGCAGGTCTTGTGTTTGCGGTGAAGAAGATAGAATTTTGTATCCAGAGTGGAGAATGTTTCTGAGTTTATTTAAGCATTCATGATATGTGACCACCAGGGGAATATCAGAGTGGTTGACCTTGGTTTGTGTTCCGGTATTTGAGATGGCTTGGTGAATCTGTTTGTGGATTAGGTGCCTGGGGTAGCCCCTGTTGAGGAATGCTCTGCTATTTGTTCACACTGTTTGTTGAGATCACTGTTGGTGGAGCAGATACATTTGGCCCTTGTGGCAAGATTGTAGGGTAGGGATTTTTTTTGCATGATATGGGTGGTAACTGTCGAAATGTAAGTACTGGAGGTTGTTGGTGGGTTTGGTCTGTACAGCAGTTTGGATTATGCCATTGTGGAGAGAGAGTTCAACATCTGGGAATATAGCATGTGTTTTGGAGTCTGACCAGGTGAACTTGAGTGTACTGTATGCATTTAAATTGGTTAAAAAGTGAATTAGGCTGTCTTCAGTGGAAGTCCATATCATGAAGATGATGATGAAACACATCCAACAGTGTGGTTTGGTTGGTTGGTGACCGAGGAAGTTTTCTTCTAGCCGGCCCATAAACAGATTTGCGTAGGATAGGGCCATACGTGTACCCATTGCTGTACCTTTGACCTGAAGGTAGTGTGAGTCTTGAGATCTGAAGTTGTTGTTGCTGAGGGTTAACTTGGTGAGTTTTCAATAAGGAATGCTGAGGAAGGTTTGCTGTATGGGTATCTTTGTTTGAGGTAGTATTCTGTGGCCAACAGTCCAGATGAGTGGGGGATGTTGGTATAGAGAGACGTAACATCTATGGTGACCATGTATCCATCTTGGGGAATGGGGCCCAGGTGTCTCAAGCGTTATAGGAAGTGGACAGTGTACTTGACGTAGGATGAAAGCTGCTGTACCCAAGGTTGAAGGTGGGCATCTACAAGGGCTGAGATTCTCTCAGTGGGACTGCCAATCCCTGATACAATGGGACGTCCTAGGGGTGGCTGTTGTTCCTTGTGTATCTTCGGAAACAGGTAAAGAACTGATGGAGTGAGTTTGTTTGGGGTGAAAAGTTTTATTGAAGCATCAGATAGGTCTTGGAGAGGTCCGTAGGACACAAGGAATTGATTAATGTGGTTGTAGAATCTGGTGGTTGGGTTTTCTCTTAGACGTTTGTAGATGGATGTGTCCTTGAGTTGTATTTCTGCTTTTAGAATGTAGTCTGTTTTGTTGAGGATCACTGTGGTTGTGCCCTTGTCAGCCAGGTTAACCTTCAGTAACAACTTCAGATTTCAAGACTCACATTACCTTCAGACACGTATGGCCCTATCCTACGCAAATCTGTTTATGGGCCGGCTAGAAGAAAACTTCCTCAGTCACCAACCAACCAAACCACACTGTTGGATGTGTTTCATCAACGTCATCTTCATGATATAGACTTCCACTGAAGACAGCCTAATTCACTTTTTAACCAATTTAAATGCATACAGTACACTCAAGTTCACCTGGTCAGACTCCAAAACACATGCTATATTCCCAGATGTTGAACTCTCTCTCCACAATGGCATAATCCAAACTGCTGTACAGACCAAACCCACCAACAACCTCCAGTACTTACATTTCGACAGTTACCACCCATATCATGCAAAAAAAATCCCTACCCTACAATCTTGCCACAAGGGCCAAATGTATCTGCTCCACCAACAGTGATCTCAACAAACAGTGTGAACAAATAGCAGAGCATTCCTCAACAGGGGCTACCCCAGGCACCTAATCCACAAACAGATTCACCAAGCCATCTCAAATACCGGAACACAAACCAAGGTCAACCACTCTGATATTCCCCTGGTGGTCACATATCATGAATGCTTAAATAAACTCAGAAACATTCTCCACTCTGGATACAAAATTCTATCTTCTTCACCGCAAACACAAGACCTGCTCTTCAAACCACCTAGATTGGTCTTCAAAAGGCCACCTAACCTCTGCAACAAACTGGTTCGTCCTAAGCTGCAGCCCACCACAAATGCCAATCAAACTATCACTCCCAAAGGATCCCAACCCTGCAATAGCTCTCGCTGTAGCACCTGCACCATTCACCAACCCTCTACTTCTTTCAACAGCAGACTCACTAACCACACATATCCCATCTAAGGTAATTACAACTGTGCAACACAACATCTGATTTATCAGCTACAGTGCCAACAGTGTAATGCAGAATACATCGACCTTACCACCAACACACTCAGGCAAAGAATGAATGGCCACAGAGCAGATACCAAACAAGCCATAGCTGGCAACATCAATAACCTACAGGACAAACCAGTTGCCGCACATGCAGCATCACACAACAAAGATTTTGATTTCTGTTACAGTACCAGAGTCGCGAGAGCCCTACCACCTTCAAGCAATAGCTCAGAACTCAGACGCTGGGAATTAGCTCACCAATTTATAACTAAATCCAGGCAGCCACCAGGCTTCAATATAAGATAATCACAGCTCCTTACTATACCTGTAATTTTTCAATTTTCCCGCCCCACACTAGTTTGCCACCTGGCCGTTAGGTTTACTACTAACAGCGCCCTTCCAACATACTGCAGCGTCATACAACTCACCACCTGATGAAGTTGGCTTAGCCAACGAAACATCGCGATCGCGTAGCTGCATGAAAAAACTGTGTAGTCCAACTTTGTGTGAGCACCTATCGACAAGTACTACTCTGTGAGTACTTGGAATCCTGTCCTTCATATATTTTTAGTAGCCTAGCTGCCTATGTGTAATCTTATCTATCTTATAACTCACTCACTCCAACATTATATTTACTTTTGATAAATTGGCTATTTATTATACTATATTCGTCAACTCTCTAAACTACAATACATAGAGGGACTTAGCACAGTATATACTTACAGCTGAGCTTGCTCTTGGGCAAAATGGCCATGTGCAGAATCCACCAGCTGCGCAAGCGTACTTCTCCCATCATCGAGACCACACAATGGCACGAAGATACCTGCTTCTTCATTCCAAACAAACTTCTTGTGGCAGTGATAGAAGAACCGAATCGAACTAGCACTGCTTGAGCTAGGAAGACTAAACAAACATTTCTGGACTGGTACAAGATAATAGCTTCCATGGCAGTCCTGTAAAGAAAACAAACCTGATAATTTTGTAGCAGTATTTGTTCCAAGACAAATTAAGCGTGGCATTTCAGTTACCGTAATTTCAAGGTCGTGACACAGCACAACACTAATTAATGCTATCTGGTATCCCTTTTATGATTACTTTACACAATGTGTACCTATGTATCATACTGCTTCACAAACCTGTTAGTTTATCATATTTGTAAGGCTAACCTGCAACAGATAACTATAACTGACGTGTCACCTTTGCAGGTGAATCTATTACCAGAGCTGTTTGTAATTACAAATTCGCTGCTAAACAGTAACACTTTACAGAGGCCTGAGTACACGTAAATGCCAATAAGCCTAATATTCAGGTGATGTTCATTTTGCTTTCTTTTCAATTATTTGTAAAACGTCAATTATGCTTTTCCAACACACATAGGGAGGTGGGGCAGGAGGTAGGGCACTACCTCAGGAGATTGCTGAGGAAAGTGCAGGAGAAGTTCCCTGGAGCTAGGGCAGTAGTCAGTGGCGTGCTGGTTAGGAAAGGAGTATCCTATAGGAAGGCAGTGGCTGCGAGTGAGGTATATGAGAGGGTGTGTAGGGATTTGGGGGCTACATTTATAGATAGTAGGAAATGGTTAGGCTGGAAAAGTGTAGGGAGGGACCAGGTTCACCTGACAGAACAGGGAAAGAGGATTCTAGGTGATCTGTAGCTGGCTGCATGAAGAGGGTCAGGGCAGAGCAGCAGTTATTGAAATAGAAATCAGTTAGAAGCAAGGAAACTAAGGGGAGAGAAATGGAGAGGATAGCATTGATGAGGCTGCAGGGGTGGAGATACGAGGTAAGCAATGTAGGATGGTAAAGCAGAGTGCTAGTATAAAGATAATGGTGGTGAACTGTAGGAGTGTGAACAACAAGCTGGAGGGCTTCTGGGGAAAAGTTGAAGGATATGGGGCGGATATGGTGGTAGCTGTGGAGACTTGGTTGACTGAGGAAGTACTGGACATTGAGTGTAGGCGGGATAAGTTCATCATCTTCAGAAGAGATAGGGATGGGAGAGGAGGAGGAATAATGGTGCGTCTAAGGAAAGGGCTAAAAGGGGCGGTAGAATGGGTTAGTGAGGATGTCGAGGTAATGGAAATTAAATTGTGTGGTAGTAGTAATAGGAGTATTACTTTGCTGGCAGCATATAGACCACCAGGACAGAGATGGCAGGCAATTGAGATGTTCAAGGAGAGGGTCAATAGACTAAAGGATAGGCAGTGGGTTGTTGTAGCAGGGGATTTGAATATGCCAGGGGTGAAATGGGTAGAGGGTGCAGAAGGAATGGGTAACAAGATGCAGAGAATGGCAGCACAGTTAGTCACCAGAGTCCAGGTAGTAGAAACACCTACGAGATGGAATGAGGAGGGTGTTGGGTCAGTGCTGGATGTGGTGTTGGTCAGACCTAGGAATGCTGTAGTTGGTGCAATAGTATTGGATGGTATAAGCAACCATCATATCCCGGATGTGGAAATTGAGATTGGCAGGATGAGGGAAGTGCAAATGGCAGAAAGGTTGGTGTGGCAGTTTGGGAGAGGACATAAGAAGGGGGCAGAAATATTCCTGAGAGATAGGTTTAAAAAAATGGTCTACGGAGGAGGTTGTGGAGGGAGTTTAAAGGATTAATGGAGGTTATGTAGGATAAATTAGTGGCAATGAAAAGGTTACGGACTGGGGGAGATCAGCCATATTATGGACAGGAGATTTTGAAAATGAAGAAGAAGTGCAGAAAATTACATGAAAAGTGGAGAAATGAAGGGATGATAAGATCTAAAGAAATGATGAAACAAATGGGTAGGGAGCTTGAAAGGAAGATCAAACAGGCAAGGAATGGGGAATGGGGGAAATTGTTTAGGTTTGTTAGGAGGTTAAGGGGAGGAGAGGAAGGGATCCCTCTGCTAACAGGAAGGGATGGTAGGCATGCGACAAATGACCAAGAAGAATCGGAGATGCTGCAAGGACAGTACTTGTCAGTGTTTGAGACAAAGGAGGGTTGGAATAGGGAGACAAACAGGGTTCGGGGTGTGTTTAGTGAGTTTAATATGAGGGAGTGGGAGATAGAAAAGGTAATTAGGGGTTTGGAGAGCAGTAAGGCAGGGGGACCGGATGGGATGGGAAACGCAGCACTAAAGTTTGGTGGCAAGGAGTTGATGAAATATTTAGAAGTGATGTTTAAAAAGTCCTTAGGAGAGGGTAAGTTACCACAAGATTGGAAGGATGCTATGGTGGTACCTATACACAAGCAGGGAGAGGATAGGAGGAGGCCTGGCAGCTACAGACCAGTGAGTCTCACATCAAGTACAGGAAAAGTAATGGAGAGGCTGGTGGTGCAGTATGTGGTGAGGGTTATGAACAATAGGAATTGGTTGGAGGAGTCCCAGCATGGTTTCAGGAGGGGTTACTCATGTGAGACTCAGCTCGTTGGGTTATTAGAGGATCTGGTGCAGGTAGTTGATGGGGGAAGCAGGTGGATGCCTGCTTCATAGATTTTGAGAAGGCATTTGATAAGGTGCCCCCTGGAACATTGATGAGGACAGTGGAGGTGCTGATACCAGACAGGAGGATAGTGGAATGGATAGGGGACTTTCTCAGGAGGCGAAGGCAGAGGGTGAAAGTGGGGGAGGCAATATCGGAAGAAGAGGAGGTTACGTCAGGGGTACCACAGGGAAGCGTGCTGGGTCCTTTGTTATTTACCATAATGGTAAATGATGTGGGTTTGGGGATTAGGGGAAAAATAAGATTGTTTGCAGACAATTGCGTTGTATATGCTGAGGTGGGAGAGGGGGGCGGAAAATTTGCAGGCGGACATTGATAAGATATGGTTGTGGACCAGAAAAATTAAATGAAGATAAATGTAAGAAAAACTAAGGTAGTAAGGTTCACAAGGAAGAAGATGATAAGCAGGGACATGTACAGATGGGAGGGACAAGAGATAGAAGAAGCAGCAGAATATAAGCATCTAGGGACTGTACTGCAGGGAGACCTGAGGTGGAAAAAACAGGTAGAGAGGATGTTTGCAAAGGGAAGAAGGGCTCAAGGTATGTTGGGAAGGGTGCTGAATGGAGTCAGCTGTGAGGTGAAGGAGAAGGCATATGGCACAATGAAACGGCCAATGTTAGAATATGCTGCAGCAGTATAGGACCCGTATGTGGAGGTGGAGGTGCGAGAACTGGAAAAGGTGCAGAGAAAGGCAGCAAGATGGGTGAAGGGTAGGTGGAGAAGACAGGGGCAAGATAGTGAGGAAGAAGGGAACTATAGGCCATCAGTGATGATGAAAGAAATGGGGTGGAGCTCATTGAAGGACAGGAAGAAAGTTGAACGGTTAGTCAGGATGCACAGGATGGTGAATGAAGAGGGATGATGGGGAGGGCTACACTGCAAGCTAAGTAAGGGGGTGTTTAGAGGAAGAGGAAACAACAGTGAGAAGCTTCAGAGGGTGTGCTTCAGAGGGTGTGGAGGAGAACAGAGCGGGGTAGGCAGTCCATGCTTGTGAGGTCTGTGAGAGAGTGGAATGTGTTGAGGGAGGAATTGGTATCTGTGAGAAGGGTTGGTAAATTCAGGAAGGGAGTGGAAAATGAGTTGGTTGGGTGAAGGAGAGTTGAGAGATCTCGCCACCGGGCGGTAGCTTAATTGCGAGTGTACGTATATGTATGTATGTCGGCTCGAGTTAGACGGTTGTTTTCCGGTAAAAAAGGTCACGTGACCAACAGTAGTAAAGAACATTGTATTGGCCTATCTTCCTGGGAATTTTGATGAGTTTTAAAATTGACATAAATTAATATACAACCGTTTTTGACATAAACGATAATATGCATAGAGTGTAAGTGTGTTTGTAAATTGTGAAATACCTAAATACCAATTTTTTTTTGTCAAATACCATATACAGTGGAACCCTGATGTTACAGTCCCTGATTTTACACTTTCCTGCATTTTAAACACACTCTTTTTGCTACCAATGTCTGTTTTTACAGCATAAGTTTTCCTATTTTTAAATTTCCCGCATTTTGCAACATTTTTTCCCAGTCCCTTGAAAAGTGAAAAAAAAATAGAGGTCTCACTGTATTTGGCTCCCCTGGTGCTACTTGTATAAGTTTCCACGTGGATGAAGAATATTTCTCCAAACATGTGTCTACAACAAAACAAGAAGTCTGCTGCATGACAATAAGAGACTGCATGCAACTGGTGACACAGGGGAAATGTTTGGTGCAAATAATCAAACAAATAAAGACATTTCTGTGCTGGAAACAATTGTACAGCTATTGCCTCCAAAGATTTACACAAAGTTGCCAAACAAAAGTACAGCACGATAATATCCTGTGTCACACATCTGCAATCTGTGATCACTATGCAGTGGTTGAAAAACAAATCAAATTCTTAGACTGGCTAGCCCATTCACAATCTCAAACCATCTGCATACCTCTGGGGTCTTCGAAAGCACCAGCTATTGAAAATGATGAAACATCTTTTTTAATTACGTTGTGACAGTGTCTTTTGTTAAATTTGTTTGTGTTTCCTTCTATTTCCAATACCTACTTCAGTGACCCAGATGTTGGCCTAATATTATATCTGCAATGTATGAGTGTTGTACATGTGTTTATTTTCCAGCCTTCACATGGGCAAGCAAGAAGCTGATTGCCTCATTTCCACGCTGAGGAAAGGAGAGACATGATGACCTGATGTTTCTTCTACTCACCAAATGTAGCTGGTGTGTGGGTTGCTTGCTGATGGAAGTTAGAAATTCGCTTTCATTGCTAAGAGCCATTCTTGGTTATTTTTATATTATTGGCTGTTCCTTATGTCATAGATATACCTGTGAGATTCGCACTAGGCCTACATGATATAATGTGATGTCATTGAGATGGTCTGTCAGTTATAGTAAACAAGGAATTTCTGTATAAATATGATTCAGGGGTCCTCAGGATACATAGTAATTCCAGTGGGGATCTTTATAAACCTAGTGCGGGTTCTTAACAGCATATCCTATGAGACTTCTAAGCCTGTGGTGTATCGGACTTATTACACAACGTAAATGCCATGGAGGTTAGTTGTACTGTGTAACTCGGGCTGCCCAACAACCATGCCGGATCGATACTGCAGGGCCATGAGCTGCTGAGTGAATAATCTCCTCCACTCCCTTAAGAGCTCGCCAGGTGACTGTCACTGGGGTCTGCACACGTTGTTTTGTCCCTTATCCCATTATACAACCTTCCTGCTTTGTGTCCCTTCACCCCAGGTCCAAAACTAATGTGTATGGCAAAATGCACTCCAGCCCCCAATTGGGCCCAAAACCCCTAAAATCGGTTTGTGAATCTCCGGACCCCTATTGGGTCTGAAACTCCTAAAACAGGGTCATGTATCTCTTGTTGCTCTATTTAACTCAGGCAATGTTGGGTAGATCTGTTAGTAGTATATACACGGCAATATCACAGGCAGGACAAGCTGGCAGCGAACAAACATGGAAATGTACATGACTGACTCCCTTATACATGGAGATGTTATTGTGCGCGCTGCGTCTGTAATACTAGGACGGTGCACTAAGCCTGGGGGCAATACATGGCGTCCAGCTCAAACTTCAAAAATTCGTAACTATTAAACCAATAGACCAATTTTCAAACTTCAAAAACCATTGTGTGATGTTATCGTACTTTCAGTTATTATCCTAGTAAGGTATATCATAATATTTTGCCTGTTTCGTATGATGTTGAAGAGGATAAGGAATGGTGTGTTAAAGTATTACGTGCTGAAGAGAGTTATAGACTTCTATCATTTCTTTTAGAATTTTGTTTTTTTCAGAAAACCATATATGCCCCTAATGCAAAGGAATCCTACCGCCAAGGATTTGAATGATATTGTTCCACGTGATATTATTTGTTGGAAGACTTTCCCAGTTCATGAAGGTGTTGTTAATCAGACAACTGTAATAAGCTTATTATGTTTACTGTCTCTTATTACTATTATATTTATGTTTTGCATAAGTTTACGATGTCTATATGTCTTTGTATAAGGTTATTATATTTACCTACTGTGTGTGTGTTGTACAATCTGACGAGCCCTATATTCAGTGAGCATTTGCTCTTTTACTGAATCTAGTGGGTAGTGATGGGTAGTTCACAAACTACCAGTTCATTTTGAATTGATCTTGAAAAAGAACTAGGTGCATAGTTCACTGTGACATAAAAGAACTAGTCTCCTGTGATATCGGTCAGTCATTCTCTTAGTACCAGCAACTACGCCAGGTGCGCCACAGCGCATGCTCCGTCGTTCGTCGCTCCCTGCAGCTTTCCCCCCTCCGGCTATCCCTCCGTGACTGGCCACATCGCAACGTGCATACTTATCAATCTGCCTCTGTCTATCAGTAACTTTGTTTAAGCTAGTTCAGCACTGCCTCGAACGATAGGGATCGCAGACCTACCTAGTTCAATAGTGACATGAGTTGCAAATCGGTCGGGAACTACAAACATTAAAGCACTAATTCTTTAGCAATTAATTAAAAAAATCACTTATTTGCTTCTATTTCCATTAAGTGTTATATATCACCGGACTCATCTTTTCAGGGTGCATATAATCATGTTCACGCTTACTTATATTCTTCTGGGGAGGGGAAATGGAACTGTCACAAGAGGAAACAGAGAAAAACCTATTCAGTTCTCAGGCCGAGGTACAGAGAAAGACCTATCTAGTTCTCAGACCGAGGTTACACTTGCGCTCTGCAGTTCGCCAATACACGTAATCATTCGACTGTGACCTATATAGTTCAAAAGAACGGTTCTCAATGAACTGTTCTCAAATGTGACTAGTTCGGAACGACCTAGTTCATTCTAGTGAACTACATTTCCCATCACTACCAGTGGGTGATAAAAATAAATAAATAAAATTAGCACTTTCGGTAGTGCTGTACTATTATCCCACAATAAGATTAAGTTTGAGATTGGCGATCAGATTTGGTTGTATTAAACGTTGATTGGTACTATGCATAAACTTGGCCATGTAGAAGAAATAATTTCAGTATTCAAAAATGTTTACCAACACTTCCAATTCAGCATTACAACATGGAACTATATTTCGTCAGTCATTTCCAACTTTATTGAGAGTGCATGCCAGTAATTGCGCCCAATAAAATACATGCAGGTAGGGACAGTGATCTTTTTACAAAGGTTGATTTCGAAAGAGCTCAACTAACCACGTTACTTCCATGTTACTTCTACATGACAGTTCACACTTCCAGAGCGATTGGATTTATTTTCATCGCAGAAATCAAAGCTACCGTAACCAATATAATGGGTATTGGGAGATTATTTTTATACAGAACAGATACAAACACCAAATTACTATTATAAAAGGTACAAGTAAAAAATATATTATATTTTTAACCAAGGAAAAACAATTCCGTTGTTATAAACAGTAAAACGTAATCATACTTACTTTTATAAGTATAAAATTAGCCTGTGTCAAGCAGCACTTTGAACATTTGACATATACTGCAAAATTATGGTACCAATAATGCAATAAGTATGGTACACCGCAAAATATCAAACATGATATATAGAAGAAGAACTGCTTCAATCTGTTTATCTTATATCCAAAACAAAGGCAATGTTCATCTCCATCAATACTTTGTGATGTGGTGTCTGGAATATTTTCGTACGTCTGACGAGTTCCCACAAACGCATTCCACATATTACAACGAAAATAATAAAGCTAGAAAATAAATTCGATTATCACTTCTCATTTTTAAGAACAACAAATTTATCCCTATTGGTGCACCCAAGCAAGGACAGCTGAACTGACTACGTTAAAATCACGCAGAAAATAAAACGAGCATCAACACAGAGCAGCCGACTACTGTCACATCACATGTAGGGTAGGGATGCTCGATTACGATTCAAATAATAAAGTAATAGATAATTTTGTTGACTTTAATCGATTGTTTTATAACGATTAATATCAATTAGATTAATCGGTTATACAAATAAATTTCTTCGATTACTTTTCGATTAGTAACCGTAATTCATTTTCTTTGCAAATAGTAATTTGGAATTATGGAAAAATATTCTTACATTGCGGTAACAAGAAATGTTTGTATCATTTTCAAAAATGCTTGAATTTATTCTTTGAAGTGCCATGGCATGTCGGCAAGGAGATGTTCCACCTGAAAGAGTTGAATTTGAAACAAAATAGTTGATCATTATTTCCACAGTAACACACGTTTCATTAATTTGTTAATTATTTCTTCCCCTATAAAAAAAACTATACTCGCATTAGGATAAAGACCGTACACAAGCAACCCTACAACCAGTCAGTCGTCTGTCGTCTCAAATTAAGAGTTTGATTGAAAATTATTAGCTTGTAGTGTTAAAATATAAATTAAAAATTTTGAGAGTTGATGTGAGCCGAGCTCCCGGCCCATAGGCCGTTTGCCCGCTGTAACCATTAGCTGCAACTAGGAGACATACTCTACCACACGTGGTAGCACGTTGGCGGACTACACAGCACATGAGCACGACAGTGCAGTGTAGTGCAGTGCAAGTATATGTTTCAGGTACACCGCAACAAACGGGAGGACAGTGGCCATGGGACCATGCGCGCTTGGCGCACTTATACAGGAAGTAGTACCTCATATATTATTAATTCCTCGTATTATTTAGAAGGGCTGTAATAGTGACAAACTGTTACGAAAGCAAGGTAGGACACCAGTAATAAACTCTCAAAAGCGCTAAAGTCCTCTTTCAAGTGTTTTGTCAATGTTTTAATTCATGTGTTGACGAGTGTCGTTCCCCACCTTAGGCCGTTTGTCAAGCCAGCCTCTCCCCGGCACAACACGCATGCGCACTCCACGATTGATCGCCAGCGAGCAGTGTCAGTGTCGTGTGAGTGCAGGAGTGGTGTACACAAGTGCAGGATAGGGCAAGTGTTGTCAGTGCAAAGTACTGGCCCGAGAGAGTGGGCGGAGTGATACAGTAACACATGTTATTGCATTAAACAGGTTATAAACATTTTTGCAGGACTATTTCTGGACACGTGATGAGGACATGTCGCCAGTAAATCAAGTAAAAGATACTTAAAAACACTTATGCCCCAGTGTTATTGTTTTGCAGTGTTGTTGTGGTTTTCATAAATGTTTATTTTCACAACCACCAGTGTTTTGTCCATTCCATTTCATCCTATTTGCAAGGTAAGCCTCAGAATAATTATTTGATTTGTTTTTGCAGTGTTTAATATTGTATGTAGCATGTAACAGTAAATATGTTCTTCCGTGTGTGTAAGTAGATCCCTCTGTGGCTGTGGGCCCACCACTGTCAGCCCTCGCGCCACAGGGGGAAATTAGTCAGCAAGCCGTACCCAGAGGGGGAGGACAGTTTGAACTCGCGTTCGCACTTTTCGTATCCGTACTGCCTCAATTTTTCATCGCCAGTAATGTTTCTACAATAGCTTAATTTCTCAAGTACCTTTTTGTTCTCTGCCATCCAGGACACTCCCCCTCGCCTTCCCAGGAATTGCATCACCTGGGGAGTTCGTAAATTTATCACCACACTTAATTCCATACCAGCCTAGTGCTTTTATCAGAGTGTATCCTTCGCCGCAGGCTGAAAGCGTGCAACTGTATAAGCTGTTCTCCTGGAGGGAACATTAGAATCTCCAAAAAATAGCATGAACTGACGAGAGCTATATATTCGGTCACCGAAAGGTATTTCAGGACAGAGGCCCCTTAAAACCTGCCATTATATTCTGCAAGTGTTAATGTGCATTTAAGTGTAACTATTTGTTCTCATGTGTACTGCAGCATATTTCAAAGTAATGTGTTTAGCATTTATGGGCTAGTGGTTTGGACCCAGCAATCCATGTGTAGGAAGTCTGATTGCGCAGATTCAATATGTCAATAATTTTCAATAACATGCGGTGATTGGGCCGCCCAAAGAGCCCTTCGTTCAGCAAACAACAAGGCCTACACATCAGGTGAACAGCAAGATCATCGCTTGAAAGATTGACCAGGTGATTGGTCCACAGCACCTGAGGTAATGAGGACTCAGCTCTACTGCAACAGCATGAGTGACGCCGCCACACCACCTTCGTAAATTCCCATTCAACCCAGTATCACCCCATGCCCTGGCATCAGTGCCATAACCCCCACATCTCCACACGTATTTGTGCAAAGTGTCATGTTTGTTGATTTGTCATATATTTTTATGTAAGTTATCGCAAGTCTGTGTGTTATGTTAGCATAGTTTTTATCATGAAAGGTTCAAGGAAGTAGTCCCACGTGGTGCGCTCTGGTGGCAACCCCGGCGAGCACAACATTTTGGAAAGTCAGTAGTCGCTGAGAGCTTAGAGATGTTGGTCGCTACCATTAGTTCTTGCGCCCATGCAGCATTCACCATTATTACCAATAATTTTTCACTGTAATAGCTTAGTAATTTTCAGAATCTTCTTTCATAAGCTGCCCAGGACACCGCTTCTCACTTAACCAGTGTTTGCTTCGCATGGGGAAGCAAAATTATGCACTTAAATTTTATCACGGGCTTCGCGCCTGTTTTTGCACAGTGTTACCACTACCGACCGGAATTTTTCCGGCTAGTATGTTTGTAAAGTGATGCCTTTGGGGCATGTTGTATCAATACATAATAAATATCACTTTCTTGAATCGATTGTGTTTTATTCAGGTAAGCCGCAAGTCATTTCAGAGTACAGGGCCTTACAATTTCCCCTAAATTGCATGTGTGTGGAACTTTCATATCTGTTTGCAAGTATTTCAGTGTGTAACGTAGCATAGGGGTGTGGATGACCTTAATAATCTACCCGTACTATGCATAACATTCTTCAAAATTCATCAGAGGAGTGTATCAGTCTGGAAGGATAACTGCCTTTGGCTGTCGACGACACGACCCAGTGAGAAGAGTCTGCTCTACCTCTTCACGGCAGTAGGTCTGGCACCCCAGGTAAAATAACTCACTCAATTCACCTAATCCCAGGTAAATTCACTCCTCAAACCTTAATTTTTCCAAATTTTATTCTGGCTCCTGGACCACCATCCACAAACCACACCTCAGGGGACTGGGCACCATCAAATGATACCACAACTTAGTAGCCTATCCTTTATTATCATTTTCTGAGCATCAAAACCATCCAAAAATACTCTGCAAAATTACCTGGCAAAATTTCGCCAACTTTCTAATTGAATCTGAGCATTTTCCCACTGTTTTAAAACTACCCGCATCACAGAAGGTAACACGAACTACAACAGCACGTTCACAACATCAGAATGCCCTCCAGATGTCTGCAAGACATTGGAGAAGGCAAGCACGTGGCTCAAGGGAAAACGCGAGAAAAGCAGTGAGGGGCCGCCATTGCCACGGGAAGACGTGCACGTGGCCAACAAAGCAGCCATTTTGGAGTGGTGCAGTGACATCAGCCGTGCCAACTTGGCATGCCAGCAGGACAAAGGGAGCTGCGTGCTCATCAGCAACCATGAGGGGAGGAGGACTGTGGGAAGGAGGAACAACAACTTCCCTCTAGTGCCACCTGCTTGCCGCATGACCGGTGGTCAGCTGGGTGTATGCCGTGCATTGACCCCGCATTGTGTAAGGCAGAACAGCCGCTCTCCAAACCCATCGCGCTTCCGCGAGGTTTACAACAACTTAAACCATGGCTGACTGGACAGACAAGAGTGTGCCAGCACTCCTCTGTCCGCATTGTTTAAAACTTAAGCCCTAAGACTTCTGGACTATCTTTGAGTATAGCATCAACTGCCACTGCCGCCGAAAGTCCTACCCAGCACCGAACTGCTTCGCGAACAACCGCGAGGAAACTGTGAAACGGGAAATAAACATTTCGGAAAATACAAGCCAGGAAATTTAAACCTCAATAACCACAGACAACTGGTGCAGCAGTATGTTGTGTACAGCACAGAATACATAGACTTCCACCTGTATGCAAAGTGAAATTCAATGTCACCGAGAGTATCTCAATGAGAGGGAAGCGAGAGTGCAATTGTCGAGAAATACATATGTAAACAGTGTAGTGAAAACTGGCAACAGAAAACCACAGCACCAAACAACTGTGAGGAGTTTTTCAGCGAGTTCCGCATGTTCTTGGACAACATGCCCGAGAGAAGCAAGGGGAGAACATTTCAAATGCAGCAACTGTAAAGCACCGATACATGAGAAGTGTCAGATGGAGCAAGAGAAAGAAATGGTTCAGGGCACAGGATTTGTGTATTACGACTGCGCAGCGCAGGGCGTCACAAAGCAGAGAGCACATGTAATCAAGACACATGTGGCAACTGAAAGCACAAGTAATGGGGAGGAACAGTCGACTCCACAGTAACCCACCCTGACCCACCCCAGCACCTCAACCGCTCATATATGTCATTCCTTACCAAATAATAGTACCATCATTTTACCACAACTCAGTAATCCCACAGTACTTCCAACTTATATTCACTCCGTATGCAACCAATATCCCTGTGACAACATGCATACGAACCGGACCAAAGTGACAACAGAACACCAATGGAGACCATTCAGCACATCCCAAACAGTGATGCAAAACAACAGGAGTCAACCACCGCATGAAACAAGCCAAAAGAAAACACTGGATCTCTTCCAGATGCTACCCACTTTCGCGGAGAACCCACAGAAGACATGCAGGCATTTCTCCAGGATTGCACAGCACGTCTGCAGAGGTACGGCATTTGGGAGGAGGAATGGGCAGGATGCATGGGGGCGTAGCTACAGAACGAAACAAAGATTTGGTGGAATTCGCTGAACCACTGTGGTCTGTCTTGATAAGAATTCGCCTACGGATTTTAGTGCCGATTTGGAGGCACATTTTTATCTCTGCAAGTCCAAAGTAAATTAACGCTGCAATTACAACAACCTAGTAAGCCTCTCACCACGTTCATCACTTGCAAAGTCAGCTTGGTAAGGTAATTCCACCCGCAGGTACCTGAAAGAGAAGTGATGGAGGTAGTGGCGGAGACAGCCCTGCAAGAATATAGGGCAGCAGTAGTACCGCTGCTAAATTGCACCGTGGAAGAATTAATGAGAGCCGTAATCATACTCGAACACAACCTGTGTCAACCAAGCTGCGAGAGTGATGCCGCACGATGGCAGCACAGGCTGCAAGAGGACAGCAACGGACATGACAACATACACCCGAAAACTTTTCACAAGTCGCAATTTGGACAGCAACCTTCAAAATTTTTCGAGTGCTAGCAACAGTGTAAAAAGTGCAAGGTATACCAAAATTAACAAGCAGAACAGTGTCGTGCGTGGAACCACGTATTAAGATGTCCGACAGGAAGTGACAGGGAGACCATGGAATCCCTTCCACTACTGCAGACCCATGGAGGAATACCATTGGCATAGTCAATGCCCCAACAACCCGCACCTTGACAGCTATCAAGGACCTGTCAAACCACATCAAATAAACAGGAAATGGGGGTAAGGAGGTCGGACGCCTCTGATACCCCAGTCCTGCAACAACAATAACCGGATATGAACCCCAGCAAGCACTGATTAATCAGGTGAATGGAGCAACAGCTAAATTGATCCGCATTTTGGTATATTTAAAAAACAAACCATGCAATGCACTTACAGATACCTAAACCCCAAATATATTATTTTTGCAACCATAGTTTGTAAACAAAGTAGATATCATCCCTACCAAGCATGTTATTAAATTTGCAACTGCACAGGAAAAAAATAGTGTGCAAGGTAAAGCAACAGTCACCTTTAGGGTATGTGATTTAGAGATTATCACCACAGTTATTGTAATGGCAGAAATAACTGAAGAGGCAATATTAGGTGTACCATGGCTTAGCAAACAGAATACTGTAGTAGAGCCTGCTGCCAGGAGTATTCCTTTGATTCCACTGAACGTCGCACTGTTTATAATATTGACCGGCATAGCACAAATAACTCACCAGCAGTACAGCTGACCAAGTTTGACAACCAAATATCGGCACAACATCAGGCCGCATTTCAAAACAGGAACACACAGGAAATAGGTTGAAAATGCAGTACAATAATGTTACCGAGAATGAGCTATGAAGCCCCCCTAGTTGCGAAAAGCCATTTGATGTGGTGGTGGTTTTGGAACACCGGATGTCGGGGTATTAAAATACTGCAGGGCTCCTTAAATTGCGATTGCATGAATGGGCTTTCATGAGGGTTTTGTACTAAAGATTTAATTCACTTACACCCCACTTCACTGGGTCTACTTTTAAAGCACATATGGGTGGGCACACATGGTTTACTCGCCAATTACACTTTATCGCTTGCTCACATCACGAGCACTTCCATCGGCCCCACAGCCGCACTCGGAACTAAGATCTTCGCGGTGTCACTGCTGCGGTGCACTTCTCGACCGGTGAGCACGAGCACCCAGTAGAGTGTTGGTGTCTGCAGTGGCTGCCGGCCATGTTGGGCAAATGGGCTAGGGGGAAGAGGATGGCATCAGGCGGTTCACCTCTTGTCTCGGATTCGTCTTCTGTGATGCCATGGCTGTATCTTCTATCTTCTGCTCCTCCTTGACAGTGACTGGATAGCAACGCAGCTGGGCCAGAACACGTTCGTGAGAGATAATCGATGGCTACCAATCCCCCCTCCACATGTGGGATCATCCTTTGTCATGCAAGTAGGGATAATCGGTCGGTTGTCAATACCCCCTCTGCATGTGGCAACGGAATTCACTGTCATGTATGCAGAGATAATCGGCGAGTTCGCAACTCCCCTCCACACACGATGCCATTTTTATATGTGCAGAGTTAATTGGTTATATCTAGTCCCCCCTTCGCCCGTGGTTCGCACAGTTGAGATGCACAGTGGTGAAGCCGCCAGCTGAGAAAACCACAAGTGTTCCAGAGAGCTAGTGATCATTCATATCACTTCACCAAGCATAGAGAGGAGGAGGAAAGAGCATCGGAATAACCACTTACCCGTTGGAGGACGTAAATCATGAAAACTGTCGTAATACAATGATTGAAATGCGTTTTTAGTTCATGCTACCCAATGTGTTAATTCGTATTGTTTCAAATCTAAATTAACAATCATACATTCACAGAGATTTGGTTACTTTGGTAAATCATCTCTCATATACACACCTCAGAAATAGGAAATATCTAGTTTCTTTACAAATAAATGAATGTCTGTGTTTGTTAATGCACATTTTGGAAGACCATTTAGGACTTTCTGCTTCCCCCCCCCCCCCACATTTGGAGTGTTTTCGTCCTTGTCCAACTTTATAGGGTTTCAAATACATTCCTTACCCTTAACTGTTCTACTGTTAACCAAAACTCCTCCGAGGATTGATCCAAGAGCTGTTAATGCTGGAAATAGGAATGGAATGATTCCCCCATTCTTCGTTTTTCGTTTAGTTTTACTTTTTAAACCCATTCCTTCTTTAACATTTGTGTGCATGACTTTGTCAATGACTCAGGCACCTAGCTTTTCACCAGTCGATGTAGACGGATTCTTCCTTATATTTGCTGCTTTATCGGCTAGAACTGTATTCACTATATGCCTTTCTATCAAATAGTTTGTTCGATCATAAACTATATAGAGTTCTTTACAAGTGTTATCCATAGAGTATATTCCTTCAACTCAAATGGAAATTTATTAATCAATGTATTTAATACTCCGCGTCCTTTTTTGATATGTTTACAACGAGCCATTTTTTTCTACTGAACGCAGGCCTATAAATATACTCACATTTTTAGTTTTATATTAGTACATTACGTTATATAATACATTAAAAATTACAGTTATAAAACAAAATGTACATCTTCTGGTAATCGTAAATACGAAAGAAAACTTAATTGAAGAGAAACATGGCATGCTTTTACCATCAAATATACATTGTATATTAAGTGGTCCATCTTTATGTCGAAAAATGTGTGTTATCATGCCGCCGTTGGGACATCCGAATTGGCTTAAATTTGAAAACAATGTTTTCTAAAACAATACAACAGAAATATCAATCATTAGTGACTATTTTATCACTAATTGAAGCTATGCAATATTTCCCTTTTACAAATAAAGAAGATATCGTGCCTCCGAACAAAGCAATACCAAATTCCATATTTATTTGTGCCTCCGAACAAAGCAATACCAAATTCCATATTTATTTTTGACGATGTTTAGTGCGAACTACAGGATGAAATACAGCAATATTTTAGTTTTGGTCGACATTCAAACGTTGATAGTTTTTTCCTATCACAAAATTACGCACATATTCCAAAACAGAATTTGTACGACAATGCAAATATGGTAATTGTGTTTAAGATGGATAACATGAACCTGCAACATATTTACAATGACCATGTTTTAGGCGATATGACATTTACAAAAGTTAAAGATATGTGTTTTTACCGTTGGAAAAATAAATATTTTTTTTGATAATTATACCAAAGCTTCCCCTATATAAAGACAGATAGAGGTCTGGATTATACAGTTTTTTAATTCCCGAGCAAGAATAGTGAGTATTTCAAAGTTTGGACATAGCAGTATAAAAGACAATCATTACAACAGTTGTTTAACCAAAAATCGCGATGGGACTTGTCATTTGAATGGACATATATTATGTAATGTGGGTATGGCTATGAAAGATACTGATGCGGTAAATAAACCTTACGTGGAAGACTTAAACATCATCATGCTAAACGTATTTAAATCAGAATCGAGTGATATTCAATAGAAATTAACAAAGGTAGGTGATGGGAATGATAATGTTTATAAAAACATAAGTGTAGGTAATTGTAAACATTTTAACCAATATTAGTTATGATTTACAGAGTAATAAACTTAGAATAGAATAACATTTAAATCGATTTAGTAAGGGCTTCAATTATATGACAAACATAATTTTTACAACACAACTTGCAGAAATGGAAGATAGTTTAAGAGTTATAATTAATGAAGTGGTAAGTGAACTTCATCGTACGAACACGAATAACTGTTTAGGAGATGAAAATCATCCGAAACTACATTTATTTGGAGATACTGTTGTAAGCAGAATATATAAAGATGAAATTGGTGACCGGTTTTCTCCTGTATATTGGAACAATCCTAATGAATTGGTCGATAGATTAAAACTTCTCATCGCTTCGAGAGAATCTGGTAATAATTCACATATGAACGAAATTTTTTCCTTTATTGAAGAGGTGAAAGAAAATGGTTATATTATTAATGAAATTTAGTAATATTTCTCAAGAACTTTATGCTTCAGCCAGGATAAGATATCATAGAAGAAGAGTTATTACTAAGGGGTTAAATGATCTTTTTCAAGCCAATTTGTGTGAAATGACTATGCTTTCCAAATGCAATAAGGGATACAAATATATTTTAACCATAATAAATGTTTATTCCAAATGTGTTTGGGCTATACCTTTGAAAAACGAAATTGAGAAACATGGTAGCAATGTAATGAAGACCATTTTGAATGAGAGAACCCAAATTCGCTCCAAACCAAGAGAGGAGCTGAATTTCTTCGACACTGTTCCGGAAACTAATAACCAATTATAGTATTATCACTTAGTATGTATTCAGACCTTAAAGCCAGTATTGTGGGATGATACAAAAATCGATTACGCAATTAATATATAAGTATTTCACATTGAAAAGGACTTATAAATGGGTGGATGTTTTACCTGAAATACTTAAATTTTATAATTTCAGATATCATAGAACTATCAAGAT
This sequence comes from Dryococelus australis, assembly GCA_029891345.1. Classification (NCBI taxonomy): domain Eukaryota; kingdom Metazoa; phylum Arthropoda; class Insecta; order Phasmatodea; family Phasmatidae; genus Dryococelus; species Dryococelus australis. Next base: position 262,569,254 of record CM056995.1, read on the forward strand.
GGTGCCCAAAGAAGTTACGGACAATAGGTTGATGGAAACAATTTATAATAATGTAGAAATAATCGACAAGAGAAAACAAAAGTTGGGAGTTAGCAAATATATTCGTATCTTGGAACAGAAAGGAATCTTGAGAAAAATTTATGGTTAATTGGTCTTATGAAATATTTAAAATTATTTTAATTAAACAATCACATTCCAGAATGTATTAACTAAAAACCTATGATGGACAACCCATAAAAGGCGGTTTTTTACAAACATGAACTGAAAAAAAGTTAGTTCTCCAAATTAATATTTGATTGATAAAATCATTAAAAGGAAAAAAATACATGTCCTTGGTTCGATGGAGGGGTTTCTCAAAAGCACACGACTCGTGGGGCAAGAATAAAGATCTTAAAATATTGTAATACAATGATTGTAAAATTATGATACTTATTAAATATATTAAAAATAATATTTGATGTGTTATTTTATTTTATAAACCTATTGATATTAATGATTTTTGAGTGTAATTTAATGTGCAATCAATCTGCTTTTTGATTGGATTAGCATTTAAGTGGTAATTGCTGCATTTATTTCCTTCTATTGTTATAATTCTTGAAAAATTATTTAAGTAAACCTCATTTATATTTTAAATACTCCTTTTAATGGGAATGAATATATAGTTTTCCAGAGTCATTTATTTCTTCACTTATATTTTTACCAGAAAAAAAAAGTCATTTTAGGGGAAACTTCAAAGTTTTTACAAACAATGTGTATGACAAAGGAAAGGGATTATTGATCCTGTTAATGATCAAATACAAAAAAAATTAAGAGAGGCGAGGAAGAGCAAGATAAGAGAAAACCTAAGTTAGTGTTCCTAACAAGACTTTCGTTTAGTTTCCCTTAAACATTTGTAATGGGTTAGAATATCCTATACTCAGAATTGGCTTTCAATGTTATTTTTAGCGAATTTATTGTTACAAAGAAAATGAAAGTCTAATAATGGAAGAAATTAAATTAATTTTCTAAAGATTTCATGAAAGATTTAAAAAAAGTTTTCACTACATGATTCGTGAGTTGATATATTTCAATAGAAGAGGCGATAATAATAATTTATCACATTAGCTAAAAATATTCGGAATCGATAAATTGGAATTCTGTAAAGACATTTACATATATACAGATATTACTATCTTTTTTTTTATAGCTTTTAATTTTGAGGGAATATATTTAAACAGCGGTACCTGGCTAGCATATTTAATTTCGCTGAAAGCAAGTGAGGGTCTTGGTGCTGGAGAAACAGTTTTCTCGACGGGTCAGTCTCCAGGTGAAAGTAAAAATTTTGGTGGCGGAGGGGGAAGGGAGCTAGGCAGGCAGGGTCGGTTCACATTCGTTTTAACATTTTGGAAGAGTCCAACTAGGTTTCTTGAGGGTAGGTAAGCAGTTGGACAGCTCTTGTGATGGACAAAGGTTCGTCCTGAGATTTGTGGGAGGTGGGGAGGGGGTTGCATCACCAAAGATGCAGTCTGATATAGGGTCTAGGAGAGGGGGTGGGGGAGGGGATGTAGCGCTCTCCGTGGACAAGACAGAGGTTCTTCCACCCGCAGCTCAGAATCACCATGTTAGTTTGACAATAAACCTCACCCTGAATACACATAACACCCAAGTCCGGCATTCTGGCGGGGTTCCGTGCTATCGTCGAAGGAGTAGCAGACCCACGGCCAGCAGGCTTCGGAGAGCCTAGGCATATCATAAGATTGACTCTTAGCCACGATTCTTGTTAAGCGATAGTATCTGCTCCGGGCTTCAGATATCGTTTTAATATAAACATTTTTATAACTTTTTAATTTGTCAGGAAAAAACCAATTTTGTATGTTAAGCCAAAGTTGTGTGTCCGTTATTTTTAATAATTTTATAAGAGTTTATAGTGTAAACACCATTTCTGAGCTCGGTCGACGAAAGTTCATAGGCTATTCAACTCATGTTTGTGTTAACAAGTTCAGTGAGTTTCCCAGACTTAACAGTAATTTGTGTTAACATTATTCGGCTCGATGTAGTATGTCCATTATTTTTAATAATTTTTCTTCGAGGAAGTTTGATTGCTTGCTATAAGTGAATTATTTAAAAATATGGCTTCTTAGGATAGGAACATTTATTCTCAGTGTTAAACAAGTTCTCTGGATACATCATTCAATAATGTGAGTGAACTATTAATTTTAATTCAAGTAGTATAATTTATAGATTAGAACATGTGTCATAAATGTAGTTGTGTGTGTTCAACTTCCTTTTCGTTTAATTGCTATTTCATAAACATTTAAAATGTTTTCTTCATTTACGAGTTTTTCCCATAATTTCAACTCAGTTGCCTGCCAGGCGCCGACCGCACTCCATGTCTATACTCAGGCTCTTGACACACAGCTTATAAGTTGACATAAGTGGTACGCTCAACTCATTTCTACATCAGACTCCACAACTAATGGACATGTTTTAAAATAATTTAAGGTATGGGTACAAATGAGAGGGAGACATACATGTATGTCTATTACGCTATTGTGTCTGGTTAAATTTAATTTGTAGGCAAATAGAATATTTTTTAGGTATAATTTATAATATGAGTTTGGAAATCTCTAATTGTATGTGTTAAGTTGTCTGTTGTAGTGCATTCAAATCAGTTCTTAGTAAGTTTGCGTATTTTGAATGGGTGCTTTATTCCATCTTTAAGTTATACGAATGGGTGCTAAATGTGTTATCTAGGGAAATTTTAATTAGTTTGAAGATTCAGGTATGTGAGTCATGTTCAATTCTCTTTCCCGTAATTTCAACTCGGCTGCAAGTTCCACATATATAATTCATTCCTTGACTGATCTCATTCGCTTGCCAGATGTTAGTCGCACTCTAAGTCTTTATCATGCTTTTAAGTCTCTGCAAATCCTATACTAGCGTTATTCATTCAGCAAACCTCGCAGCCGGACATAAGTGTTTAAAAATTATTTAAGGTAGGTGTAGAACTGACAGGTGTCACGATAATCACGTACTTGTATTTGTTTAGTTAATTTCGAAACGAATATCTAATTAGATGGGGTAAATTTCATTTCCCAGAAATACACACTATAAGTAATTCATTCTGTGATCTCCCGAATACAACGGACGTATATTAAAATAATTTTATTTCTTTCTATAGCTAGGCTCCGTCATTCGTTTTTCCTGTGCGACGTTTCATAATTTCTCTTGTGTAATACATCACCGCTCTTATTCACTTGGAATAACCATAACATACATAATGTAGATACTATCTTTCAAAGTCGCCTATCTCTCACCAACGTCTATGAGACACAAGAAACACTTATGCCACTCTTGCCCCAAATTCAAGTCATATATACCCTAGACAATATAACATTCCCCTCATCGAGTGCCAGTCGTCGTACAGACAACATCACTCCCTTATATACACCCCTTCCCCGACACACCACACCTCAGTACGCCAGAGCTCCAAGGTTGAGGACATACTAGAGCTGCTCCCCACCCAAAAAAAAGAAAGAAAGAAAATAAAGTACACCTAACTATACAAAAATCCATCAAATAAATTTGATAAAACTTTTTCATTAAACAAATTTTATCAAATTTCTTTGATCAAACAATCCGATCACATCGGATTAGGATTAACGATTAACGAAATAAATTTATCTGATTAAAATCGGATTAACTATTTTTGATCATATTAAGATAGGATTAAGAATAATCCGATTAAATTGATATCAAAGGGTTAATCCAATTAATCAAATGTGGGGTAGGATACCCCCGGCCCTACTAGTAACACCTGCGTGTTTACCACTTCGGGTAAGTAAATTTTATAGTTTATTTCTGTCATCACGTTTTGTTAATATTTCTGGAGGCTAATCGTTCTTATTTCTCGTGTTACTATTATTTTATCGGTCCTCCACCTGTTCTGCACAATGAGACATTGATTTCGTTCGCCCAATCGTCATGTTGTGGCATGGGATCTTTCTTTTGGAATCCTGTCTAGTGATTTCGGGATGATTTAACCATTGTCGATCCAGCAGCACGAGCATAGTTCTTTTACATGACACTGTCACAGTTCTGGCGTGTCATATGAACAACGGCAAATTGATGACGGCCACACGAGAATGCGAGCACGAGTACCCCAGTTGTTATCTAAGGTTTTGTGACTATGACGACTCGGAATTGTAAATATACATATGTTGGTATTGAAACTGTACAACAGACATGTTCTCTTTTGAAGTTGGATAAGCTGTCGGCAATGTTCAGCCAATAGAGAACAGCCGCAAAAAATAAGCAAACGAAATCGATAACGTTGTTGTGTTGCAGTTTAGATTTTTCTCCAGCGCAACAAATTTGAAGCAATGTCAATAGTGTATTTATTGTATTTATTCATGTTCGTTTGTTTGCATTGTTCTGTGAAATATTCCATTGATGCATATGCCTCCAAATATAAAACTTTACTTGGTACAAAAATAAATAGTACAATTTAACGAGCACGTGTGGAAAAAATGGAAATATAGAATATTCCATCTTTAAGACCCACAAATACAATATTGTTCTTCTATATCAGTTAGTTGTTAACCAGTTGACAAAGTTCGATTCGGGGTTAACGCTTATAAGTCTTTTCGATTAACGAGTGTAGGTAGCTTAATGTGTTAAAATAATGAAATGCAATTTGAAAGCAAAATGTATCTAATTAAAAAGTTTTTTGTTCACTCCAAGCGTACAAAAATAGCATGATGTGGACTATTTAAGTTTGTATTGGGGCTTCGTTGTAGAGTGATTATATTGCTTTTCCTGGCCTCAGTAATCTTTATCACATATTAAAATAATATTTTCAAGGCAATTCTGATGAATTACATGTTTCATGTAAAAGTCTAGTTTTTTTGGGTTAATCGTAGGAAATTATCATAAAGAATAATCAAATAACCCAGAATCACAAGCATTACTATTCGAGCATGCATACTATATTAAATAATTGAAATAGAACACCTACTAATTTATACATATAATAAATGTGTGTACCAATCTCAAGTTGCAGACCAAAACCATTATATCAAGACACAGTGTAGTTTCTGTTATTAACTAACGTGCACTTGATAAAGTACGCCAGTGTTAAAACTCAAGTTCATATAGCGGAATTATGTAGCGATAATTATATAAATAAACGGAATTGCCCCCACTTAGTGGGCAATTTTTTGTAGTTAAGAGGCGTTTACAAATCGTAGGAAATAAACAAGTCAAGTAGGTTGAAACCGGGGGAATATTATTGTGATGTGACAGTCTTGTAAATGTTTCAATCACTGACTGAAAACTGCATCAATAACCCTAAAATTACTTCACTGCGAAAATGGTCATAGCTGGACTTCAATTATAACACTTAGGTGTGTAAACATCACAATGACTGAGCACGCCAAATAAGCTGTCATAAACAGTAGCATTTGAAGTTAGGAATATATATTTTTACAGTGCTAAAGAACAGCTGAAGCCAACACCCATGTGTATGGTACCATGTTTTAGGTACCTTAATGCAGTGTTCGAAGGTTTGGCACGTTCATTGTCAATTTATCCTTTTTTAAATCTGCTTTCGAAGTAATTCCTGCCTGTAGCTGTATGTTGGTTATCGTAAACAATGATCGGAGTACTTGCAGTAATGACGACAGTGAATGTGGGGTAGTTTGATGCCTTATGAAATATGCAATGTTAAGAATGATAATCATCGGCCACTGTGATCAGCTTATTTACGTTTTATCAAAAGTAGGGTAAGAATTAACATGGCAGTAATAATAGTTTTGTGTCACTTGATGTTAGCATAGATACTAGTCATTATATGCTGCTCACAGCAAAATGAGCACTTATGAAAGCCCTGCTTAAGATCTACTTGTATGCACGTTGTGTACTCTTTCGCCGTATGTAAAATTAACATTGCCAAGGGCCTCAGCACTTCATTTATGCGTTGGCAAGTGAAACTGTAAAATTATTAGGAAAGTAAATATTTAAAAAAATTTCCTCATTTTTACACTTATATGCATTAAAAATCAGAAAGGGAAAGAAATAAGTTACTACAAATGATTACCTAACATTTTTATTCAACGTTAAGATATGGAACTACTTTCCCTCTCCTTCGTTATCAACTTTACTGGGCGTACGTCACTCAGGGCACCCGTTAAAATATATGCAGGCAGGGGCAAAGGTTGATTTCAAAAGTGCTCACTTTATCGCGAACAGCCTTTAGTTCCTTGACAGTGTTTATTTTTATTGTTAGGAAAAACAGTAGCTAGAAAGTTCAGCCCACAGAAGTGCTCATTAAACGGCAGGCTACAGTCACAGCATTGCCAGTTGGCAACTTCTGTAGTGCATTTTTTGTTATTCAGGTATGGAGTGACATGAAAAGAAATGCCCGATCTAAGAATGCCGCGATCAATCGTGAGCATCACTCTAAATTAGAATCAGCGGGAAACCACTGATTCGCAGTGAAATTCATCTACTCAAATCAGTGAAAATGGCTCCACTTAGAATCAGTGGAAAATCACTGATTGTTTCAGTGAAAAATTTCACTGATTGAATTAGTGACATTAAACTATTTCTTTGATTGAATAAGCGACGACCGACTGCAGTGTAGAATTGAATATTGTTTTTATTGAATGTAGCCAAATAATAATGTGAAATAAATATATTTACGATAGTTTGCTATTCATATTGCACAATTTACGGTAATTAAAAAAAGTAGAAACAATTTGCAGGTAGCAAGGATCGAGTTCATACATCCTTTTCACTTCGCTCTTAAGTCGTAATCTAGCCACAGGCGCTACCACGCCAAGATTGAATACACGGAAAATATCGGACTTATATCCCAGCAAACACAACTTGTCGGCAAATTGTCGGCAAATTGTCGGCCCGATACCTGTACTGTCAGCAACTGTCGTTTCAATGCCAGAAGATAGTCATCTGACAACGGCGTGACATCTTTTTTAAGACAGTATGTTTGTTGTTAAAAAAAAAGACAACGGCACACTGCATTTTTTTGGATAACAGATGGATATCCCTAAATTATCTCGGCGTGATATCTCACAGCCATGTCGCCAATAGCAAAAATAATATTCCCGCCCAATTCCGATATAGCATCTTTATTTTTCGGTAAGCGGCCACCGTCTTATTTATTCCGGCCCGCTAACGTTTTCGAGACATTACTTTTTATCACAATAAAGATACAAATGTGATGTCTTTTTGTTGACAAACTTTTTGAAAGGGTTTTTTTTTTAATAGGCAAGATGTTAGCTAGCTGTTAATGGCATGATGTCTTTTTTGAGATCATGTGTTAACCATTAGCATGTTTTTACATGATTATATACGTGTCACGTGGTAGCCCATGGCATTTTTTACTTTGAAATTTTTTCCATTTTTACAACAATTCGACAGATATATTAAAAACTAACAAAAACTATTTTTTGCAAGCCTTTGAAGAAATGAAGAAACAGTTTTTAAATAATCAGTGTTTTAAATTATTTGTGTCACGATAAAATGGAAATTACTGGAGAGCATCAACAGCTTACCCCGGTGCATAAGTTAGCATGCTGGACTGTCAACTCAAGGATCTTAGGTACGTATCCCGCGCTCGGTAGGTAAAAGATTTTCATATTATATAATGTGTTGAGAAGTAAATGAAATGAATATATGTAAAGAGGAAATAACAACGAATAAAGTTCTTAATCTAAAAGTTAAGGTTTTATTCATGGTTATACTGTTTATTTCTGGACATCATGCCGCTGCAGGCCCGGCATCGTAATGACATCCAGCCGTCACTGGCCCGGCATCTTGCCGCCGTAGGCCCGGCGTCTTGCCACCATCCATCGGACCGCCTCCGGCATAAGAGAGCGGGCCGGCATCATCTGGCCGGAGTTTGTCGGCTATCTTTTATCGGCCTGATTCCGGCCCTTACTTTTAGTGTTTATTGGGATGTCTGCCACGAAATCGTAAGGATTTAATTTGTATGCTCTTCGTTTTCGTTTTTGGTTAGGATTGTTAAAACGAATAGTATATATGCAGTTCACATTATATGCAGTTTAAACTTCCAAACAGAGCGCTGTGAAAATTATATGAAAATGAATTGAAAGATGCAAAAATAAAATGAATTGCTGAATGTTCATAATACCTAATTAAATGGCGTTTTGAAAAACGAAAAATATTTTAGAAAGTATTTTGTATTGGTTTTATTAGTTTATTCATTGTTATTTCACTTGATACACATGGTTTAAGGACCATTTTAAAACGTTGTTTGACGGCCATTTTTACACACTGTTTAACTGGGGGCCGATTAAATATAAGTACCTGACATTTTCACTGGTTCAACGCAACACAAATAAAACTCAGCTGCATTTGCATCCATAACCACGGGTGCAATTAAATACACCGAACGCAAGTCGGCCGAGCTCTTTTGGCCATACAATTTCACCCCCCCCCCCCCCCCAACCCGATCTACAGTGGCCAATTACATTTTCCCACAGGTTAGCTACATTACTTAAAGTGATTTACCAATTTGTATATGAGCTGTGGAACGTTGTTAAACTCGAGAAATGTTAAGTGTACAGTAACATATTCATGGTTTCAAATCATTATACAGCATGGCATCTTGATGACACGTTGTAGTAAAATGCTTGAGATGTGGCATTGTGGGTTAAAGCAAAAACTTGAAAAATATGTGTTTATTTTCTCTCTGTTCTCATTGTAGCAGTAAACAGTCTGAATATGAACAATTGGAGAGTTTGCTGCGCATGCAATAATACCCATGATTTTATTTCACAGTAACCTAAAAGAAGCACTATAAAATATGTAAAAAATATGCGAGCAGAAACACGCCGAAGGGTAATGTGTGACGTTTTGAGAATTAAAGTATTAGATCCTGAAGGAACGAGATTCTGGTGCCCCTTTGACAGCTCAGTCCCATTTCTGCTTCAACATCCTTTAATTTGGGCTGATTTGTGTGATACCAAACTTGCAACTTGACAGTCATATAAGTAACGCAGTCATGCTGACAGAATAGCAATACAATATAATTATATTTCTTGGATAAGATGTTAGAATGTAGTTACAAGCCATTACACAACATTCCACTAGTATATATATATATATATTAATTTGTTTTTGTGGCATTCTTAATTGGCACCTAAAAGTATGTTTGCAGAAAAGAAACATTGTATTATCATAATGGAGAAATAAAACAGTACAATAAGCCCAATACCTGAAGCAGTATGCTAGTTTAGTAATAACATTCAAGTTTTAGGTATGAATGTTAATGTGGGACTCTTGCAGTTTTCTATGTTGTGTACATGAAACAATAATACATTTTTTTCTAGGAGCCTATAATTGAAATGTTAACACTTAATGTGTTACTGCAAAGGTGTTCATTTCAGTTAGCAATGGACTGCTTATATTTGAGATTTACTAGCTACAGGATTTGTTCTATAACATGAAAGCAAAGCATAATTATGTTTCTTGAATGGAGAAAATGTTGGAGTGTACGTAAGTAATAATACGTGTGTCTATAACACATCTGCAGTACAAACTTGACAAATGTTCCATAATCCAGCATCACATGCATGTCAGTGTGTGGCTGGAGTGATTATGTAGTACACAGTTACAAACAAACAAATGAAACATATCTTCATTTTCATTATTAGTGACATGTAAATGATACGTGCCCAGTATTACTCCTATTATTTGATCATTCCCGGCTAAAGCCACGTTTCAGTGCTTGCCCTTGTGGTTGTTTGTTTACTTTGTCAATAACCATAGAAGTTGTAATGTATTTTGTAACTAGAGTTGTAACAACGTGCATAAAACTGTCTGTTGTCACATAGTGTCTGATATTTCCGCCAGAATGTGCGACCATCTAACATGACGAGGCGATTACATGTCCGAATAGTTTCAACAAATACACGACTAGTACACATCACTGTTAGTACGCAAATTTACATACTTAACAAGTATATACTGAGTATATGGAAATAGTCTAAGTAACCTAATTTAATAACTGCGAGTTCGCTGAATTCAGTGCAAAAGTTGAAGCCTATTTTTATGAATTGAATGCAAAATTTGACTCGCAGATCGCGAAATCTGATGCACAGACGACCAAGCCGGAAAAACAGAATTTGATTAATGACCCTTTTCTCAGGCTAACAAAGGCAATGAACGATATGAATGCTAGGATGGAGGTGCCAGACGAAAGATCTCATACGTGGAAACGTGAAACGAAGGAAAATAACATTTCGATTAAAAGTTTGTTGAGGCAAACCAAGCCTAACATCGTGAGCATGATTATAATTGAGAATGAATCACAGTCGTATCTACTATGGTAATCGCATCAGACATGGTAAAATTACCCGCAAAGCAAGCACCATACAATGTAGCACCTTTACATGAACCAGTTTCAATCACATCAGATGCAGGAGTTCATGATATCTCATCACCAAACACCGTTCTGAATGAGACAGAAAGTTTTGTAGTTGTACAAAACAGCGTAGATGTGGCAGTATGCCAATTGCGAACTCTGTAAAATAATTTGCCGGAAGAGATAGAACAAACACGAACTTACCTGGAGGAACAAATGTGTGGTCTTGAGATACACATTACCACTGTTGAGAGTAGGACAATGAAAATCCAGTCAATCCAGACCCAAATATCCTCGCGAATGTAGACCATCAATTGGTTAACTTTGAAAGGGTTATTGAAGCACCTATAATACAGGTTGCAGCAATTGACACAGAAGGTGTAGACAGGTTGTCTACAGAAACGAAAGCTGATACTATCGCGGTACCAGTCGTTGTGTACTTGGAGAAGGAAGTCAACACAGTCAGCTCTGGTCATAGAAGAAAGTGTCCAACATGGAGGAGGAAACATGTAAGGAAATTACGTAAAGGTCGTGTTAAACACTACAAACCAACAAGCTCTACCCATAAGAAAGGTAGAAAGGTACGTGTATATAGTCAGAAGAATTTAACGGTTACCATACAACGAAGTTTGAAAGGGCGGTATGGTGTGTAAGATTCCGACAACGATGCCCATTGACATCCCGGAAAACGTATGAACTTCACACTTATGATAAGTGAAATGAAGTTCACGTGCAGAACGAACGAGAAAAATAAAACGGAGTTCACTAATCAAATAAAAACTGTCCAATTGAAGAGTCAACTAAGAAGTAAGCCCGCTCGATGTAGTACAGAAACGAACTACCGGTTGCCGAAGTCCATGCAACATACGCATGATGACTTACTACAGAGAAAATGTTGGAGAAGAATGCAAAAGAAGCGAAGTCACAAAATTAAAAACAACAGGAGCAGGCTAAGCAAAATACAAGTTGATAAGAGGGAGGAATGTGTTATTTCACCTTGGCCGCCTCCTTGCAAAGTAAACAGATGAATGAGGAGAGCCCATATAAACCATGGAAAACGATCACGGGCAGCGCCTGGTGAGTTCAATCGAAGACCTGAACGCTCTACCGAAACTTGATGTCTGCATAGTGGAAAACGAGCCTGTAAAGGTGCGACAAGAGATGTTAGATTTAGTAAGAAGTTTTTGTCTGCTGAGAGTAGGAAGAAGCATTATAAAATAAGTAAACATAACAAATTTCAAATCAACGATCTCGTGCTACGCAAAAATCAACAATTTTTGGGAATGTGTTACATAAATCTTTTTCTCAGATTTGAAGGTCCTTTTAAGGCTGTAGGCATTATAAAAAACAATTGCTATGAACTAGCGTATTTAGATGGACAGCCAGTGGCAAACATAATATTACCCAACTGAAGCCTTATAATCTTACTAAGGTGTATACCCCTAGTAAATACTGGCGACAATTAAATGCAGAAATCACCTAACAGTCACCAATTTGTTATCGGTTTGACTGATATATATATGTATATATCAGTCAAGCCGAATATATATATATATATATATATATATATATATATATATATATATATATATATATATATATATCAGTCAAGTATGCTTATTTGCATACTTATATATATATATATATATATATATATATATATATATATATATATATATATATATATATACATATATAAGTATGCAAATAAGCATCTCAGAAGTTATACTGCAATTTACTATAGTTGATCCTGACAAGATACTGTCGCAGAGCCTTGTTAGTATTGGGTAAACGGTTTATATGGTTATTATATGTCTAGTGTTAATATGTTCATTGTTCATTTATAATTCAGTGTCTTGTGTCATGTTGTTTCACCGTACCCGTACGTTTGTTCGCCTGTCCGTATTACGTAAGGATTCTAGGTTGCTTCGAGTCTCTGATGTTTCCAGTCACTTATGAGACGAACAAATGCTGTTATTGGAAGCGCCGTATTTAAATTACAGTTGTTTGCATATGAATTAAAAAACACAAATAATTATAGAAGGAAGATAATTGCATAGCATAAAATGGCAACAACAGACATGCCACGTTCAGTGATTTGCGTACGAGTAAGTTAAATAACCCACCCGAGACAGAAAGTCACGTGGGTAACCTTCGTGAAGAAAAAATAAACAAAACACACATGTACACAATTACATAAACATTCCCTGTCTTTTACAGGTTAGGTGAGTAGTATTCACCATTTGATCGTCATTTTATTTCGTAATGAAATAAGTGTTTAAGTAATTATTTATTTATTCTGTGGCACAGATCCATCTTCTTGTCATTTTCTTCTCGGTATTTCTTTTCGCCTGTTGTGCACGGTACATTTCAGCTAATTTGTATAGTTTTTAAAAATATATTACTGAATTGTAGTTGTAAATATATATGATGATGATTGCGTAACTAGTGTATATTTTTTTATTGTCAACTAGAAGAATTAGTTGAAAAATCCATTTGAATTTTTAAAGAACAAAATAGTAGGTATTGTATAAAATCCTATTTCTAGCATGGCTGACTAGGGATTGGGAAAACAATTTTCCCTGTAGCAGTCTCTCCTTTAGTTGTCGGCAGGGTCTTCATAATTTGAAGATATTTAGTTGTTGATAATGTAAGACTATGTGCTAACTACGATAAATTACTAAGATAGTAATTATCCTCTAAATGCTTGTGAGGCGAGGCACGATAGCGAGGTATTCTTCACATCAAGAACTACTTATTCACTACATAAACTTTGACGTGTGCTTAGTAGATGGTGTGAACTTGAAACAGTGAACTTGAAAACTGTGATGGTAGAAATGTGACTTCTGAGAAGAAAAAAAACTATACATTTTTCGTATTAAGGTTTTAACTACATTTTGATTCACTATATGACAAGTGTAGCGTAACACCCATAGGAAAATATTGGAGTGCAAGTAAACTGATTCCTAATGAACTAAAACCTCTATGTAAGTGCGCTACCAGTGAAACCATCATAGCAGCATCTCGAGGACGTTTTCTTCGGAGTTCCATTAGATGGCCTCATCAATGGAAAACCAGCGCCACAGTTGCTGATCAAGCCATGGAGGACGTCATCGACATCACTTTACACTGATCAGTGTATCAAGATTGTGCCTGGCAGATTGAATTTTTGATGGCCACTACCTATACCAACATACCTGAATGTGGAACATTTTCCGCATTGCTTCAGCTTATTGACTTTTCTTAGGCTCTACAACAAAACTCTTATGTTTATAATATTTGTTGTTTAGTGTTTTCTTTTACTATACATTTGTGTATGTATATTATGTTAAGTATGCCTATGAGTTGAATTATCACTTTATGTGAAAATTGATTGTTATGTCACCTTGTTTAGTTGTAAGATATTGTTAATATTGTTGAGTGATTGTCGCTATGTCTCTAGTGTAATTGTTAGATAATGATATTTAAAAAAACCTGCTATCAGATTCCTCAAAATGATTTTAAAATTTTTAAAATTATTCTTTAGTTTACAGCTGTGCCTACAATTTTAATTGATAAAAAATTTTAAATTTTAAGAATTACATTAAAATTTAAAAAAAATTAAACTTTAAAAATTACATTAAAATTGGCGTCACACCTGGGGGGGGGGGGGGCAATCTGTAGTAAAATGTCATACAGATGGCTATAATGAAGTTAACTTTGCACTGTTATTTTTTTTTTTCGCTATGTTTGATCAAGTCAGACTTAATAGTCACAGTTTATCAAAATTTATTTATGTTACTTATCAAATTTAATATGCAAAATAGCACAGAATTTGGATTTGCAAATTACTATATATGTCACATGTAGTGAAGTTATTACATAGTTTGGTAAACGTATTGCAAAATGTTTCTGAAAAGAAACTTCTATTTAATGTTAGATATTAATAACCAAGGAACAATGATATCCATGAAGTTTGGCCTTTGTCTTAATGTAACAAATTAAAAGAAAATATGGTTTGTTGAAAATTTAATATGTAGATTCTAGAAGGAATTGTGAATTGTTAATCACGGAACCATACAATATGGAGTACTTACGTTCACTGCTAATTTAGTTGAATTACTTATGTATAAAAATGCCGAGGATTTCTTATTTATCCGTGAGGGGACATTTCACCAGGATGTGTTATAAGGAGTTTTTAAGTAAGGAATTCTGTGAGATTCCTGAAATTTGAGCCTATCAAATGTGTTAGCAGTTTTTACCACATTGGATAAATCGCAAGACCCATACATTTATTAAGATAAATTATTACCTATATATGTTCTAGACGCGACTATTGGATTTATAAAGAGGAAAAAAAGGAAGTTGAATAAATTAAACATTTCTAAGGAATAACTCTTCAGGAAAAATTTTTAATTTACAGTAACTTAATGTTCAAACAGAAAGAAAAGACTGGACTTTAGTAGTTTAAATATAAAATATCAATGGTTTAACTTATTTGGGAAATTGGATTCAACAGCTTGCGATTTGATAATTATGCCCAGAAGCCCAAAATATAAAACGTTAACACTCTCAAGGAAGGGCTAGCCACAAAAACAAATAATTTAATAAGATTTTCTACAGTGTTTAAAATTCCCTCCAGAATGCTACAAGGTTCATTGCTCACAATTTCGTGCCCTTCATATCATGAGTAATAGAAATAAATCTATCTTTTGTTGTGTAATAGTCATAATTTTTTTCTAACTAAAACTGACAGCAGTAGTTAATAGTATTACATGATTGATGTTATTCTAGCGCGCGCGTGTGTGTGTGTGTGTGTGTAATATGTCGTGTTGTCTGAATCTTTATCTTCTTTGTTATTCTTCATTAAGAGTTGTAATAAATTTAATTAATGTTTTGTAGATGCGTGATAGTGTTAAATGTGTCATATTGTTGTGTTTCCTGTTGATAATATGTCCTACTGATCTATAGAGTGTTCATATACTTGAAAATATAATTCGTTCATACCCAAGTAATAACATACATTTATTAAGTAGTACTTGGTCGTATAAGCAAGGTAATAATAATTATATTCCCGTCTTTGATTATAAAATGTATTATTTAGATGTACAGCCCTGAGGACAACTTCCTTTCTTCCGAATAGAGTGCAATTAAATTTCTGTTGTCACCAATATACACACTACATATTAGTATAGAAATTTGGCCTCACAACATTATTACACTCTTTATAATACTACTACTACAGAATCTAGGTCACGCTTGTGCTAAATATATAATGTAGGCCAAAGGTTCATTCAAAAGTAGGTCAAAATTGCATCCCTAAGTAGGTCAGTAGTCCAAAAAAGTACATCAATGGTCAGTGACCCACCACAAGTAGGACATTGTCAAGATAAAGGTCAAGGTCATTATCAAAATCTCACAGCGTCAAGGTCAGTCTCGGAACCGCTCGCTCCCTCTACTCACATTGCACTCCTATCATGTGGTTGCGGAAAACAAAGGACCCCAATCTCCAAAGGTGGTACATCTTCGTGTGTCACTGACAGGGAGTGACGGCGGAAGGTCTTCTCGCAAGGGGAGGAGGGGAGTCCCCAATTTTATTAGTTGTCTTAGAATATAACCTTTGATTTATTTTTCACAAAGCACATAATGGTGTAGAGGATATATCAATATCAGTATCTCTGACTTGCTGTTGTATTATATCACAAACTATTTATGGCATCCAGTAACGTTTTTCATGGTTTAAATTAGTTTTATGAAACAAAGGATTAAATGAAAATTAATAATATTTCTTAAAATTTTTATTTTATGAGAAAGCATAATTATAATATAGAACCGAACTTAACTCCGAATTTCCCCCTTCTCAAAAATATTTCCCAATCCACTTTAAATCATTTGTTACTGTATTTCTTTGTTATTAAAACATAAACTATTCACAAAATGCCTCTGTTCAGTACAAAATACAGTTAATTTTTAAATTCAAAGTTTTTGGAACTGTAACTGTCGAACTGACGTTCCAGATGACACTGCAGTCGCCATGTTCATGACAACATTAATAGCGAGTGTTCTCTGACTAGATTTGCCAACTTGTTCGAGAGAAAGTCACCGTCTGAGTCAATTTCAAATTAAATTTAAAGAAAATATATAAAACATTTGTTTTCGCAGCTTGAAATATTATTTATTTGTTGCTCACCGCAATTGCTTACCATCGTTGATATAAATACCACTGTCACAAATTTAAACAAAAAAAGCAAAAGAAAAAATCTTATCTGGTAACTTTAATAACATATTCGCTTACATACATGCGCACAGTATTCTCAAGCTCTGTAAATAATTAGTTAAGCACTTTTCACGTGTAGAGGCTCCGAAAACTTATCTTACGAGGCGGCCAAACTGTATTGTTATGCCCGCAAAAGATCGCCCACACGACAACCTGTAAAGAAAGTAGAAAGCCGATTATCCGAACCAATAGGGACCAAAGCTACAGTTATTAGGATAATCGAAAATCCGGATAATGTAAATATGTTGAAAATGAAAATATAAGGATTCGTAAAAAATAATTTCCACACAACGTAAAATTTACTCTATATGAAGAGAACATAGCAAGCTTATCCAAAACAGAAACTGTACATAAAATAAAATAAGAATTAAATTAGTTAACAATCAACCAACACCCTTCCGGACGTGTTTACTGTGAACAACATGTTCAAGGGACAACACAAGAGCCGACACAAATGCCTGTGTCTCCTCCGTGGGAAAGGGAAAATATTTTATACCTTGAATATTTTGTATGCGTTTTAGAATTCTGATACAATGGTCATTCTTCAAACGTATTTTCCTCGACTTGCTTGGTATGGTGAATTCCTTTATTTTAATTATAATGTGCGTAATGCATCATGAGAATATTGGGCTATTACAAAACAATATCTTTTTTTAAATCTTAGGCTTTGAATGTGTAATAACACATAACGTTTATAATCATTAAGTATTTCTTTGTAGTGGGGCTCTTTCTGGTTGTGATGATGGTAAATGTTCGTGTTTATTTCTATTCTCTTTATTTTTAAAACGAGTCCGGATAATTGATCGTCCGGATAACCAGCTATCTACTGTAATCATATACAATAAAACATGTAATATTCATCTTAAGATGTTCCCATTCTCTCTCCAGTGTATTTCTGGGGAAATGAACAATCCTGAAGACACAAAAGTATAGAAAGAATATTTTGCCACCAGACATGCCACCAGAGTTTTACAGAAATCACTAACTTTTCGACCCGTTCCAAATATGAAATTTGGTCACCAGACCATCTTCTGAAATCAGCAGATCAAGCGAGAAAATCATCAAGTTGGCAACTGTGAGTCTGTTATTGTAGATTATAATTTTTATTAAGGCCTCATTCCTTTTGTTATTGTCATCAACTGAGTCACTGACGAGTGTTACTTTACTTCCTGCAGAGACCGTTGATGTGCAGGACAAAGTTCCCGTTGGAACCGGCGCTGGCCTCTCTATCCTCCCCTCCAGGTGGCCGATGCCTATTAAAAGGTCATACCTAGAGCACTACTTTCTAGCCATCACATTTAACCCCCGCAAAGCAAAAGCTAAATTGGCTCTATACGTGAATTGCAATGTTGTGTAGCATGTGTCTGGAATATGCATCCCTATGCAATTGCTTTGTTTTGCTTTTAAAATGCTGTGCATTACAAAATCGTTAATTAATGAACTCCGACCCATTAGTTCGTTCCATTTACTGCAATTGTCTGTTTCAGACCTAACTAAGTCCTAAAAACTGTCGCATCTTAATAAACCAATTTAATGCAGCAACGTACCTGCGTCCAAACTAGGCTTTCTAGCGGCACGACAAACAAGCCACTTCTCCATGCTACAAACTCTCACAAGAAAAAAAACCATCGGCAATGATAAACAGAAGACAGCTTGTAAACCATAAATGCACTCGGTTGTACAATCAGGGAAGAATAATCGCCTGTAACTTTCTCCCCTTCTGCCGTATCCAGTTAAGAAATGTGTCTGACTTATTCGCAAAGAATTATGAAGAAGAAGAAGAAGAAGAAGAAGAAGAAGAAAAAATTGTCTCCCTCGTCCATTGTGTCCAAATAAATTAAACTTTTGGTTCTCATTGGCTGATATTACAGAGTTCTGGGCATCCAAGTAACTCATTTTAACAGTTTAGCTTTCAGTTGATAGTAAAATTCAGTATTGTATTGCATAGGGCTTATTAACGTACCCCACTGTTGTGCCTAGTGGCTTATCACGGGGCGGCTTACAAACTAACTTAAACTAACACCCATGCCTTACCTGGGATTCGAAACCAGAACCTCCCGTACTCCAGATCAGCCGACTACCCCAAGGAAGGGTGTTGGGGGGCGTAAAATGCAGTAATGTATTTCTTGTTTATTTTAATATTTTATATTACCATGTTTTCAGATATAATTAACCAGAATTGTTTTACTATTGAATGAAGCCATGAAAATCAGCGTGGAGACAAATGCGTGTATTGTCCCTTACTCTCTACTCTGGGGGGGGGGGGGGTCAGTGTCACCCTGTAAACCAGTGGCGTGTGGTGAAGTGTTGCTAGGTAAGCTGGTGCTTGCTCAGTGCTGTATACACTCGGCGCACGCAGCTGGGAGAAACTGAATGTACGGCGGCCACTCGCGAGAGAGCGGTGGGGCTCCCGTTACACACGGGCTGTGACGTCAACTGCACTACTGCGTTTGAGTGGCCGATATGTAAACTAGCAAACGATTAGGTATAGCACAGGGAAACACACCTTTTACCTTGCAACAGTTTACTACACGCCGCTGCTGTACACCCTTTCTCCACCGCCATTACTGACGGTTACTTAAATTTACAGTAAATCACAAAACGTTACAGATGGGTCGTAATCAGTATTTAAGGCAAGGATAATCACGAGTGCTGAACAATTTGTGGGTGTCATCGAGCCCCACCACTAGAGTCCGCCAACTCACTTGTCGGTTTTGTGGCAAGCGAAATTTGCAATGAGACCCTAATATGGAGCGGATACTGAATTCAGGAAAGTGGGAACACCCAGAGATAACCCATCGTCCAAAGAAAGCGCCCGTCACGTTTCTCACATGACAAAATCCAGGCGTGACTCAATCGGGGATCGAACCTAGCTTGCATTGGAAAGGCGGGGGGCCAATGCACTAGCCACGGGATACTACAGCCCCTTAATTCCACATCTTCATTAATGATACGTGAATACCTAAGACAATGTCACCCTTACTTGGTTCTTTCACTCATCACTAGAGACCTGAAAAATTCGTGAGTTCAATAAACTGCAGGCTAGACTATACAGTCTTATGTACAAATATGACGATATCAACTGCACATTGGTTGTCTGCTGCTATAGTGGAAGGTGACAATTGAAAAGAAAAAATACAGTTGGGACAGAAATATCTATAGATGACTTACCCATAGAACAGGTTTCGCATTTCAACTATTTAGGTTGTGACATTGGCTATGACACAGATCATGACATTGACAACAAATTACATAAATTTGGATATATATGAGGGACAATACAAACGACATTAAAAATAAGACAAGAAAAGATACAATGCTGAAATTCTACAAAACAATGGCGGTACCCGTTCTTACTTATGGCTGTTGAAGAGTAAACATACATTCACATAATAAATTAACACGAAGCCATCTTATTTCCCTGTGTCCATATAGCCAGAATATTACTATAGTTTATGCACACCAGCTTACTGAAAAACGTACACGTAGCTTGCCTGCATTACATACGTCACACAATGCCAAGTGCCCTACCATATGTATCTGCTGCTCGTGCTGTAGGCCTATTCCAAGTATTTAGTATTAACATAAAACATATGAGCAGGCAGGATATTACCATGCGGCACTGAATAGAAAATACGTAACAACGTGTGGAATAACGATAGTGTACTATTGAGCTGTTTGCATAACCATACTCTCCCATAGGCTTATAAAACATTGCGAAATAAAAGCATGTGTTGATATCGTGTTTTAGGTTAGGTATATTGTTGGCAAAATTTATTACAACTGAGCAGTGTGATAGTAGAATATTTCTCCCCTGAGGAACACGTCTGCCTGCCCCTTGCAGGCTCGAGAACCAGACATTCCATGCAAAGAACACTCACCTTAGTTTACCACATTTACTTGAGACCAGTGACCATTTGTCACACTCTGAAAATTATGCAACTTACTTTCCATAAGGACATGCAGAAATTATGCAGAACTGGGTTATCAGTGAAGGCGAGGAAGCGATGACAACTATTCATGCAAATAGGAAAAGGCGTCAGACTACATAAAGTTCCCAGCCAAATTGTTTTATTTCAAATTCAGTTTCTTTAATTTAATTGATATGTATTTTGGCTGCAAATGAAACTAATTAAAATCCTGAATAGCAAAGGGTTTATGAAAATCATTCAAACTAGCACTGCCGATAGGAAGTGGTCAGACATAACGGTCGTTAACAATACCCTTATTAAAAAAAAAAAAAACGTGAACTAGTCTGACGTGTCAGTTTGTCACTTAAAAAAAAATCACTGAATGAAAACGTCTGAAATTATTACTTGAAAAATTAAACTTGGCTCAGCTTAAATATGCTGGTTATTAGATGTTAAAAACGCCGTGCCAACATTGCGTTGTGTAGAATGTTCTATTACAAATTGACGCTATCTTAGGGCTATACGACGTGTAGACTAAACTCATGGAAAAACTGGTAATGTAAAAAAACAGTTTGCTTGTAGGATGGTACCATTTATAGTAGAAAGCAGGACGGGGTCTCAGGAAAATGTAGAGTAGTATTCAAAATTCGTAGAAATATGGTGTTTCTTAACGTGGCTTACGGTTCAAGTAACGTCACAATGTCTAACTAACTGATCTGTTCTCCTAAACAGCTGCTTACAATACGGAGGGTTTTACAGTACACTTCTCTACATAGTAACAAAACAATATTAATTAAGCAAGCTGTAGAAACTAAAACACCCTAATATACTAATTAAAATACCTATGCTACGTCCAACTTCTGTACGTATGTCCTGACTTAGGCCTTAACCTAATGAAAGAGGGCGGCAGAGAGAGTGATCTCGTAACTGAAATTACCCGCCTAGCCCTGCGCTATCATGCTAGCCAATGGGGGTGCAGGATTCAAACCTGCCAGCCAACCGGAAGGCTTCCTACTCAAAAAGCTAATCTGACACACTCCTAACGGCCTAATTCCCTATGTAAAAGAGTTACGGGTCTCGTAGAAGGTAATAAAAATAACACAATAAATTCCCTATGTACAATGACGTGATACCAAGAAATTAAATGAAAATATTGAATTAGTAATTAAAATACAAACAAAAAATAAAATCTAGCTAACTAAGGAATTTAAGCATAAATTTATGCTATTCTAACATATAATTATTCAAAATCCTAAACATACGAAAATTAATCAAAATAAATAAAAAATAAACGTATGGGAAAACCGTGTGCAAATTACAGTGTTTGACATTGGCAGTGTAGAATGAGTAAAAATCTACGTAGATTATAATAATGAATGCAGAAATTACAAACGTTTATGTTACACTATGAAAACTGGGTCCTCACTCTCAAGGAGAGGTTTCAAATACAAGCCACTGAAATGAAATCTTTGAGTGGGGTTAAAGAATGAACAAGATTGGATCGACTGAAAAATGAGGACATAAGGCAGGAATTGAATATATATATATATATATATATATATATATATATATATGTGTGTGTGTGTGTGTGTGTGTGTGTGTGTGTGTGTGTGTGTGTGTGTGTGTGTGTGTGTGTGGATTTAATTATAAAATTTATCAGTATAGAGAAGAATGTAAGGAACATATCACACGAATGGATGAGGGAAATTGTGACGGGCTGGACCACGTCGCCAATAGGCCTCGGATTATCATTAATGAACACTATTTAATTAGCGGGCTGGACCACGTCGCCATAATCACCCATTCGAATAATTACTGTGTTTTGGTTACCTGGAATTTTGTTTGGCGCAATTACTGACAGACACGAACATTTAAACACACTGGTTTTGGTGTTAAAATGGCTTAATTGAATAACTAACCTGCAATGTTCCCGGCATATCCACGCTACCTTCAAAATACACTGGAAGACCTGGAGTAACGGAAAACGTGTGCCAATGTAAGTGCTATCTTTTCACGTGCAGCAACTCGCAGCCATGGCAGACACTGTGAAGCAGTAGGGCGTTTCGACGGTTCGCCACTTGATGTCAGCATCACCGGAGGCAGGCAGTGCTGACTGCTCGCCACCTGTGCGCCCGCAGTACAAAACTGTGACGTTTGTTCCTGCAACCTGGTTTAGATGCCGGAAGTGTGATGGCGTATTTTAATGTTATTGGTTGTTTATTTTTCAATTATGTAGATCCCCTTAAGGGTAATAGGTGACCATTGCGTCGATTCATCTTACTTGGTAACGTCAACCACCATTGGTCGTGAATTCCACAACCCCTATAAGAAGTTTTGAAAGTAGCACTTAATTCTTGGAATCACGTTATTTTCTGAGGAAAATAACGTATCATTGCTGTGATTGGTGGCGCCATGTGGCGAAATTGTGTATTTAATCTCTGTATATGCTTCGTTCGGGGTCAGTCAGCGACCTCGAGGGGGCATACTTCTACAAGATAAATAGTATTCTGGATTTGATATATAAATGAAGGCTCTTCAAGCTGTAGGACCTTCACGTAAATTGGACGCTAGGCGAGGGCCATGATGGCAGAAATTTTAAAACATTTTAAATTATCGCTGAATGTTGGTCACTCATCTGAGATTTTATAATGGGTAATGTTACCTTATGTAGGCCGAACCAGTTTGCAAACCCTTATAAAAGTCTGTGACCAAGTCATTAATGCAGGAATTTTTGGTCGTAAATATTTGTAACCCAGACCATAATTATGAAAGCTGGTCTTAACCTTTTGTAACCAAGTCACGTCTGGTATGGCTATTCAAGTCAATGCTCGTGACTTTGTGGTCTTTAACATTAGTTAACTAATGAAAAACTTTACGAAGTTTCAGAAACTCTTTGAAAATAGTATTTGCTCGCGGGAGTTAAGGTTGGAAAGTGTTCAGCAGTTGCCCCTATCCACTTGGGATCGCGAGCAGATGATGTACATGGGAAAAATTCTGTGTAAAACTTTGAGGTTACAATATTCACGTAATATTGATTCATGAAAAGTAAAGTAATAGGTGTTAACATCTTGGTTTCCTTGTGTCAGAACAAATATAATTCCCTGAAGTTCAGAGGAAATGTTGGTACGACAGAATTTAATCCGCCATTTTGTGACGATTCTAATTTTGGGGTAACTTGCCCAGTGTATCTTGTGATGACCTTCTGTATGTTTAAATGGCCAGTTATTTGCATAAATACTACACATATTTTAGTCTTAAAAATCAAAGTACTAGTTGGGTAACAGCAAATTTATGTACCTGAGAAATATTTGCAGTTAACTTTTTTTTTAATTGTAACTTGGTGTTCTATATATATTAATTAATTTTGAATTTATCATTTCCTCGTGTAATATTGATACTAAATGAAAAGAAAGACAATAAAAATAAAATAACTATTACCACACTTCCTTGTTTCTGTTATAAGTCGTTTTCACTAGTCAACTCACCCTTACTCTGTACAGATAAATGGTTCTTTTGCATGGCTTTTGCCATTTGGTTCTCTGTTGGTTTTGCTATGTCTTTATGCAAATATGGCCTTGCCACGCCCTTGGCTTAGGATGTAGCACGGTCAGAAAATCTTACAAATGAGATAAGACTCTATAATCCTAGAGGCAAGAGGGATGTTGGTCGACCAAGAAGAAGATGGAACGAAGTATGAAGTCGGAACAGGCAGTGGCCTAATCCATGAAGTGTAGAAGAAGAAGAAGAAAGAAAAGACTTTACTTTTATTTAAGACATCATACCGAGCAAGCTGGTGAAGTGGTTATCTTACGGACTGGCATTCGGCATGATCCGGTCATCCTGATTTCGGTTGTCCGTGGTTTCCCGAAATCATTCCAGGCCGATTCCTGCCCTGTTCCTGCATTTATGATCAACTTGCTCCGTCTCGAATGACCTCACTGTCGACGAGACTTCAAGCCCCACCTACCTAACTTAAGACAACAGTTCGTTGAGAAGTCAACAATCTTTCAAGGTGCGCCAGATTTTATAGCTCTCAACACAGTCGCGTCAAATGATGGTAGTTTCGGTGCTGATTTACTTTTTTAAACTGCGAGCAAATATAACCATTTTGGTCTAAGGCCATAATATTTCCTAACCAATTTTTATTTTGCAGAGTTGAATGTTCGTTTGTGACCAACACGAGCTTTAAAATGTGTAGGTATGTGTAAAGATTTCGGTACTTACCAATTCTGCGGGTTTCATATTCTGCTTGAATATAAATGTGTGCATGAGCTTGGAGTGCGCTTGCTCGTAATCGTCACGGATAGAAACTGGTTTATATGCCTTGTATATTAATGTAGTTTTTCTTTTTTTCAGGTTGTTTAGGATTCTTATTTATTTTCAGATTTAAAAAAAAATCACTGGAAATTAATTTTCGTTAAATAAATATTTTTCGTGTCTCGTATTCCCCTAATAATGAATTTTAAAATTATTATTTTATGATCTGTAAGCTTTATGATATTCTATAATAACCAAATGTAACTGTATTTATGTCATCAATCATGTATCGTTTACCATCTTAAGGCGCTAAATACTTTTTTAATTTGACTGTACATTAGTATACACACGAAAACTGCAATGAATTATATATATATGTTCGGTATGGATTAAGGGGCCTCAGGAAAGCATAACCCCAAAGCTGAAGATAACTCTAAATCCATACCAATTCGAGTATGTATATATTCCGTATTTGCAAAATACATTTCTGTGAAGTGCCATAAATAATGCAATCTTAATATTCTGTACAGTCTGTTGATGTTTTTAGTTTGGGAATCGAAAAAGAACTATAAATACTAGCATTTATAAAATATTGTTAGAATTCCTCACTGTAAAAGTCAGTGGTTTGTTAAGGGATGGAGGTCTTAATTAAATAAAAGAGTGTTTTATAACTTCCCAATTTTATTTACAATAACTACAAACAAAGTTCTCTCGGCCCAATTCTTCACAATACACTGATATCACTTGCTTTTTACAATTGATGACTTCAATCAATACAATTTATAATTACCTCAAAGAAATAAATGAAATTATATAATTAAAAAATCAGCCACGTTATATAGTGTATCAAAACCTATTCAACTATAATATAAATTACATGTTCATATTTGACATTCCCAATATTGACAATAAAGTCCGTATCACATGTTATTCAGTCTCACCTCACTTTATTCCAGATCTCACCAGTCCGATTGTTCTAGAGTTTCTCCGAGCGTACTCACGCCTAGTAGCCTTCACCCATCGGATATCACGCCCTCTCGTCCATACACACCACGATTACCTCGTCCGCAGTCGTCCCGCGATCTCCCGTCCTCGTCCGCACATAACTTCGGAATCCGCACTCGACCAGATGCCCTCCGCCAAAGGCTGCCGACATTCCAGGTGTGACTTGTATTTATAAGGTCGTGGGCCATCACCCAGAAATTTCGCAAAATCCTGCGTTGCGCCAAGGGTCCTAATTCCCAGAATATTCTTGCGCCTCCTTACGAAAAGTCACTCGGTTAACGCTGTTAGAGTAAAACTTTTACTCGACTAGTTCGATAAGTTATCCGACAGAATTTTTCTCGCGTTCGGACATTCTACCGATTTAACTTGATCGTTAACTTGATCGACTGCTTGTAGTACTGCTTAGTACAGTATCTTTTTTTGAGTTGTGAGTTCACTTTTGACATTAGTAATTTTAAAAAAACTCTTCTTCGTTGTTGTTGTCATTATCTAGCACGACACTTAATAATAAATACACCAAATATTCAGGCTTACTTCTGAGTTCCCGCCATCTCAAAATCTTACATTATTTAATAGCCTTCAATAACAATCAGGTTACTCACTAGTGACAGAGTAAACCTGGTAACGTGACCGAGTTAACCCAGTTAACTCTTTCAGGTTACTTTTCGTTAACGCCTTTTATGTAAAAATTTTGAAAGAAGGAGTATGTGTATACGAATGCGTCATGGTATACGCTATTCACGGTAAAGTGAGCACTTTTGAAAGCCCTCTTATTTGGAATAACAGTCGATAAATATATTTTGTTTTAGCCTTAGACGTTAACTTCCGAGTGCGGTGGAATCTACGCACTATGTTTATTACTTACATGGCAATATTTATTTTAAAAAGGAGGTTAAAGGGTACAAAATGGCTGAAATAAAAAAGTAACTAGGACTTCAAAAGTGCTCACTTTACCGTGAACAGCCTATAACAGGAAGGAATGGCTGCTTTATTGACAACTCGGAAGCAAAAGTGCCGGATTCCATATCGGAACTTCTGTTTTAACAGATCGGCGTATTCACGGTCATGTACGCGGAAACGAGGTTTGTACTACCTTGCTTCCTAATGAGACCTTCATTCTGTCAGAGTTAAAGGTCAGCGTTACTGGTGTTCCATTACCTGTGCACACGAGTCTTGGAACGATTCCAGGACGTAGTGCCACAGAATATTTTGAGCTAACAGTCTTTTGTTTAAACCCCTATATGCCACGATAATATGCCAAGGAAACTATAAATATTAATTGTCTACTATCTTTAAAAAATAATTCACCCTCTTATGTTGTTAAAGTAGTAAGTACAAATCTACGTACAGTTTATTGCTTGAATTGAGAGCTAATGAACTTCACGAAGGGAGAGTGTATACTATTCTTCTAGTAGCTAAGGCTTTATATTCAAGATTTAAGTACGAAGTTCGAATCCTTGTAAGTAGTAGATAAGTGTGTCGGTTTTGTTTGAAAATCCAGATTAGATTAACACGTAAACAGGGCGGTCAGTGTATCAATATTAATATTTATTTGAGGCTACTCATTAACAATAATTGCACATAAAGAAAGTGATTTTCATGGTCGATGCCATTAGCTAAAAGGTTTTCCTGGCAGAATAATGTAGTAATAAACCGTCGCATAATATATTATGTTGACGGTCGTTACGACGCCTTCGGACTAGGGGCTTTCGGGTTCGAATCCAGGGTCAGCCATGTATGTGCATATCATTTAAAAATGAGTTTATACACTGAATATGAAAGAGGGGACGAAGTCATTAGCGATTTTCTGTGCGTTTGTATAACTAATTCGATAGCCCGACACAAGGTAGCTCTGCGATCTCTCTGCAATCAGTTTACCTGTGGCGTCACCTTGAGGTAAGATAAGTACCACATACCATGTAATTGGTACTTTTTTTTATCAAAGATAGTGGCATCAGGTCTTGTCTGCAAACTTGATTACGTATTTTTGTAATTTGCGTTGAGCGTTGTCAACTTCTAAGCTTGCAAATTACCAAATACAAATTAATAAATCGCCACCATTCTGTTTCTGCCGACTTTAAATGTATTATACACGTTCAACATTCTGCATAAATTATTGTATTAACGAATGCGTTTCACATTCGAAATAACAATAAAGTAAAGGAAGATTCTGAAATATTCATGAAATGTATATTATTTTTCACTATCTAAACATTGTTGAGAAACAGTTTAACATCTTTATCATTTTATTCTTATGGTGTTAAATGTTAAACAGTACTTGAATGTGGCTTTATGAAGGTATATGTTTTATTCTAATAACCCTCTGGTTTTATGGTTTCAAATAATTATTTCACATTTATCTGATATCAAGCAAGTCTGCAACATACATGATCATTGCATAGTACACAGTTGATTATCACGGTGTTCCAATTAAAATCTTAAGAACTTTAAAATGCAAATTATAAACAACGAAATCCAAACCAATTGGAATTCGGCTCAAGGTTAACCCGTGCTCCAAGAGATCCAAACACAATCCCCCGTTCTTTCTGGTACATTTAATGGCACATGTTTGATTATATTACGATTAACTTGCTCCGTATCTAATGACCTCGCTGTCGACGAGACGTTATGCTTTACCCGCCTACCTTTATTTTTCAAAAGCAATGTCTCGAGAAGTTACTTGGCTCTCCGCACGTCGGCGCCACTATCGTACGGGAGTGATTGAAGAACTACCTTGTGCCGAGCCACGAAAGTAGCTCCAGAAAACAAACGAGGATATGTTCTGTAATGAGTTCGTTACTTCTATTCGCGTTTTATCCAGACTTTTTGTATTAAACCTCATGTATCACGTGCTTAGTTCTTTTCTAAATAAGTCGCGTATTAATATCGTTTTATACATGTGATAACATAAAAATGCCTTATTTTTGGCTGAATTGAACTTTAACTTAAGTATTATCTATTCCTTTTGTAAGTAATACGAATACAAACAACAAAAAAATAGGTGTGTTGGGAATACCTAGTAAGAAACAGTTCTTATGCAGAACATTATTTCACTGTTTGCGCACGAATTCGGTGCGCTGCCCCTTCGGTGTAGTTTTATAGACTCGGTTAAGCTCTCTTTGCATGAGGCAGAGGAATAACCTTAAAGTAGAATTTTAGCAGGTCTTCAGAAAAGTTAGAAGTAACTCAGTAGCTCAGTATATGGTGAGCCGTTCGAAGACTAACCTTCCGGCATAAAACGGGGACGCAAGTTATCGAACGATTAGCATAAAGCGTGGCGGCAGCAGCGAGTCCGTCGGCTCTGGACGAGGTGCGAGAGCCACTGCCAGACAGGTGGAGCAGGTGCGATGTTGCCCAACCTGGCCGGGCTCGTGTCTGGAAGTGTGTTAACATCTTGCTGCCGTGCGTGCCGTACAGGTGGCAGCTATGTGACACCACGACTCCATCGCGCGTCCTCTCGAGTGGGGAAGGTGGAGGGCGCGTCATCAGTGGAGGGGAGGCGGACTCTCGACGGCGCGGTAAAAACCAGTCCGGTTCCAAACCAAGGACTTTCCCGAGCCCGCCGCCAACCCGACCCTCCCCGAGAGAAGAACTCCTTCGACGCTTAGTCGTTGTCCGGACGCCACCCAGGGCACCATCTCTCCCGCGCATCTCTTCGGTAAGTCTTTACGCCCCCTTCACGTAATAGTCTATTAGCGGTAAAAATCACCCAATGTGTGACGTGTTTAGTTATTTCCTAAACATATCATGCACCTCATGCATTGCATACCTCAGTTAACATGAAAGTATATAATTTTTCCTTAAATTGAAGTTTCACATATATTCATTTATAAATTATAATATTTAGTTTATAATAAATATCGGGGGATAGAGTTTGGCATTGCAGCTCCGAATCTATCGTCTACAC
Source organism: Dryococelus australis (assembly GCA_029891345.1). Taxonomy (NCBI): domain Eukaryota; kingdom Metazoa; phylum Arthropoda; class Insecta; order Phasmatodea; family Phasmatidae; genus Dryococelus; species Dryococelus australis. The sequence continues at coordinate 262,598,977 of CM056995.1, forward strand.
TTAAAAATTCAATTACACAAATCGATTGCCAAAGGATCAAAGAATATGTTACGTTCAGTGAGGACTACGAAGAATCAAGCAATCAGGGGGGCGGGGGGGGGGGGCACCACCATTTTGAGTTCGTTTCGCCACATCTCATAACTTCCGCGTAGTATAACTTTTGACTAGGAGAAGCTACGACGCTGGTTTAAGTTTCAATCGACAACTCGCATCAAGATCAATCGATTGCATATATAAAAACATTTGTGTGGCGTGGTTATGGGGTGAAATTGTATGCGTTGAATAAAAACGATTAAGAAAACTTAACACAATTTCGTCCTATAATCGTCAAAAAGTCAAGTCGAAATACAGAAATCGTATACGGTTGGAAAGAGCATCTCAAAAGCAATCCAGTGCTTCCCATAAAACCCCATATGATCGAGTGAAGCGGTGCCGGGAACGTAAAATAAACAAGTTACCCGAGCGCGTCAACGTAGACGTATTCACGCAAAACAAACGGCCGTGTCCCCAATACAGCCACACACCATTTTTTTCTTATAGAATAAACCTACTATTATAAAAATAAAGCTGTACGAGATTAGATTTTTTTTTGTGGTGAAAAGTTGTATTCCCAGGACATTTATTTGCTGAGATACGCGCGAACCACAATAGTGCGGAAAATATGCCCGGACAATGCCTGGACTACTTTAATTCTTAAGGACACTCGATTTTCGCGAGGGGAAAAAAAAATCAGCGCAGGCAAGATTTAAGTGTCATACGTGCGCGCTTGAATTTTTTCTTTAACAGCCAAGTGTCTTTGTGAGGAGACACTGAAGTATATATAGTCCATTAAAGTTTACTTCCAATTTTTCTGAATTTCTGCCAAAGTTATACTTTCAGGATATTCATCCGCCTCATCCAAACACAGCTTAAACCAAGACTAGAAAATTACACCCAAGGGACAACGCAATGCATTCGTGTGCACGCACAGTGTAATACTATTTTGTACAAGGACTATTTCTTACTAGTAGAGACCCGAGTATTTCGCGGATTGATGTGTCAACGGGCTAGGCTTTACAGTCCTCTATACATTCGAGACACTATAGTCTGCTTATTGGTTGCTGCGATCAAGTGAGGCCATCCTATAGGACTGTTCAAAGCTCATTCATACTACTCCCCCCTGCTTAATGGTGGCTCACAGTTAAACGGGACATGTACAGACAACTGCTGTCCAATCACAGTAAAAGGTGAACATAACAAATGTTTGAAGTATACCTCCTCACAGAGGGAATTCGCGAAATACTCGGGGCTACTTACTAGAAATTGCCAACACAACTATTATGTCTGATTTTATAAAAAAAAAAGTGCGAATAAACTGCGAATAGACTAAATGCGACTGGGCCGGTCAGAATTAGGTTACTCCAGTGCTGGGCGTCTGTGATTCGCGGGCAGGCACGAAGACGCATAGGAAGTAAACCCGTCCAGCGAAGTGGATCCGAGGTAAAGTGATTTGAAATAAAAGTATGCAGGAATTCTTTTTGCGAAAATCCCGTATTCCTACCCATAGGTCTCTATTAAGCAGACCGTTAGACTGCGAGCACAACTGAATTAAATACGTATAATAGGACTTGGGGAAGTTGGGCACATAGGGTTTTGGGATTGAAGCTCGGAGCTGTTCATGCTCTGTCGTTCCGGTCCACCGGCAGCCATTTTCTCCCAAAATTTCCCTTCTGCCATAAAAATTTCCCTTTTTTCCGTAAAACATCCCGTTTTTTTCCCTTAAAAAAACCCCAATTCCCCAGCTGCAAGAATTGCCGAAAGGCAATTTTCTATCCATCGGACGGATTTGGGGGGATCGTTTTCGAGGACAGAGCAGTGGCAGCCATATTGGTTTTATAGGCATAGGGTATGCCAAATCGATACAGGGGGTACAGGACCCGGAGTAAGACCTAACCATCAGCCATATTGGTTCTGTTAGCCATATTCTCCGTCATGCTGGATTATGGTGCCCTTGACCTTTGACATTGGCCCTGGTGACCTTGACTTATAAAACCTCAAAAAACCAAAATATACAAAAACATTTATAAAAATAGTTGAAAATTATTAAATAATTATTATTTAAAATATATTATTAAAATGTTATTATTAAAAATGTATTCCAATTACTTATAAAATTTAAATTTCGAATGTTTGTGCTCAGAAGGGACGGAGAGCCGGAACTGAATGGCTGCCATGTTGAAACGTCACCAGGCCACCATGTTGAATATCGGTGACCTTGACCTTTGACCTTCACTCCTTGACCATGACCTTAGATAACCTTGAACTAAAAAAATCGCACGATTGTTTTACATATTCCCAAAAAGTTATAAAAAACTGTTCAAAATTATTAAAAATTATAAGATTTAAAAAAAAATGTATTTAAAATCTGTTACAAAAATTAAAATTTCAAGTGTTTTGGTTTAGAGGGGACGAGGGACTCAAACCGACCAAATAGTATATTATGACGACACCCAACCCCCATGTTAGACCCAGGTGACCTTGACCTTTACCCATGACCTTAACCCTATAACCATGACTTTGAATGACATTGAAAACAAAAACTCGAGAAAAATGGTAGAAATGGAATTAATTCATAAAAGTCAGCGAGCATATTACATTACTGACTACTACTGCCGTCTTGGATCAAGGTGCCGTTGACCTTTGACCTTTGAACTTGAATTCAAAAATTTGTCAAAAGTTCCAGAAATTTCCAAATAATGTATAGAAAATTAATAAAAAATATTATAAAAAATCATTTTTCAAATTATAAAAAAAAAAGAATTTTTTTTTTTAAACTTACATTTCCAGACGTCTCAGAGAACACCATGCTCAGAAGACGACTGAGCCTCCTCCAATCAAACACATTTGATTAACATTGCCCTTCCTTACCTTATCACCTTTGCTCATTCTTTCGAATGCACTCCACCCGCCATATTGTTTGTTTTCGGTTTGAAATTTGTTTTAATTCTCAATAATGGGGTGGTGCTAGTGTATTAATGATCGATTTAGTTGTCAGCAGTGCTGTCGATTTAGCCACCATACTGGTTGTCGGTATTGACCTTACCCCAATGACATTGAGAAAAATCACAGTTCATTCAATTGTCAATTACTAGCTGGTCTTATCAGGGCCCCGTACCGACTAACACCACTAATTAACGACTGACTGCACACAAGACTAACTCCACCTAAAACTGGTTCCTGATGAGACCAGTTTCTGCAAATTAGGATAGACCAACTGACAAGACCAACCTATCATACCACCCACCTATACAAAAAACGATGGACAGTCTCGAATAAAGTATCCTAATAAGAGTATCGTAGCTAACATCTTCGCAGAATCTTCGCAAAATATTTCTACCAAAGCTGATCATAACAAAGGGTTATACTAACTTACCAAGCCAACTTACCAGACCAACTGACTAGGCCAACCAACTAGTTGCGAAACACTCCTCAAAAATATTCCCCTCATTTCATTCCTTCGCCACATAGAACTCAGTCGATTTTAAACGACCTGAGTAAGACATAATTCTTTAAATCGAACTGTAGCCTTCCTACTGCATGCACTCATATAAATATTATCTAAAAGAGACTTTCAAACACCACTGAATTAATAAGTATTTCAGAGAAGCAGAAGGGACTGTCTAGTAAATTAAACACACATTACTATATGTACACGTAAATTTTATTTATTTACTTACTATATACATTCAATCCTTCTAATTATTTTGAACATTCAATCTTTATATTTCTCAGATGTTTGCATATCATGGATAGTAGCCAACAATCTCATCTTTTATATCTCCGATTCTTCATTTCATCGATGATTGAAGATATCTTAGCAATGTGTGAAAGATCTCCGCAATTTTTCAGGTCAATTAAATATCTGAGTCTATCAACAAGTTCATTCGGATCTTCAGGAAATATATAACGAGCGTTATTGACGCATTCTGCCTTCCTCACGCAACTTGTCGAAGGAAACTCGTTGGTGAAATATGAGGGAACATCGAGATAATCATCATCCTTATCATTAGGTACTTCATCATCAGTGGTGAAAAATTATCTCCAATATTTATAAGTTGTGCCTGTGATTTTATTGCGAAAAGCTTTTGCGATTTGACGTTCTTCAATACAATAAAAAGTTGGTTTGGTGTTTTTGGTTGGATGACTCCTTTCTTAGCTCGCCAAGTTCTCTGTTGCAGTAATCGAATCCTTATTGTATCTGCCAGATATGCAAAAGGCATCTCATTGTAACAGCATCTATTATTAAGACAAAACTAGCTACTGTAGGTACAGTATATAGAAAAATATTCCTAATTTAAAATGTGTTGAATAAAGCTTGATTTACGTTTACGCCGATAACGCCGAAAAGACGGAGAGGACATAACACATTTTTGTTCCCATGTGAGCAGATTTTTCTACGTTACCACTTTGCTGTTTGGTTGCACGCTGTTTACAACCTCGCTGCTTCGTTCGTTACTTTCAATACCAATATTCCAAAATAAGCGATGGATGAGAAACTAGACACCATCATGTTTATAGTTTATTATAGTAATTCCACTTTGGTACGAATTTTTGCTCAATGCTTTTCAAGAGACTGTAATTTAGTTTTATACTTCCAAACATACATTACAGTTTAATGCTACCTGTCGATTGATTCCCAATTTATTTAATAGAAGTGTTAAAAAATTAACGTTCATGTTCATGTATTCAAATTTAAATACATACGTTGAACTATTATATATTATCACGTTAATACACGTTGACTATCAAAGAAATGAGTGGTATAAAATATGAGAACCAACTGATTTATGGGAAATATCGGTAAAATCTGTTCTTCCCGCGAGCAGAAATTTCGGGGTGAGCTCAATTTTTCGGCGTGACTCGTGCAGAAAACGAGGACGGTTTCTGATTGCGTGTTATAGTTTTCCGCTCTCTCTGTTCAGTTTGATCAGCGTAGGCCTTCATGACAACCATTACCGTGTGGTTGTCTTGACTCGGTGCTACTGTCGTTTTAAAAGTGACGCAAGAAATATGCATTACCAAATAACGACTCCAACAGAAATGTGTAAAGTAGTGTCCTTTCGACGTGTGGTGAAGTGTTGCAAGGTAAGCTGGTGCTTGCTCAGTGTTGTACACACTCACCGCACGCAGCACGAACCAGTTAACCAGAGTGGAGCCGGGAGAAACGGAATGTACTGCGGCCACTCGCAAAAGAGCGGCGAGGCACCCATTACACACGTGCTGTGACGTAAAATACATTATTACGTTTAAGTGACCGATGTAGCAAACTAGCAAACGATTAGGTATAGCGCAAGGAAACACACGGTTTACCTTGCAACAGTTCACCACACGCCGCTGCTTAAGGGTTGTTTGTTGAGGGGATTTACAAAATTTGTTGAAATTGCCTGGAATTTACATGAACATAATAACAGCATAAAGCGTTTCTTGTTGCAAATTCCGCGATTAAAATTAAAGTAAATTTTCTGTGTTCATGTGTACAGTGAGTATAGTGATATTTGATGCCGTACATAATTTAGCATTTAGAAAGCACCATATTTTCAAGAGTAGTTTTGTATGTGCATATAAGCATGCGGTTCGCTGGAAGAGCTACCGCTGTTGTTTCTAGTATAAATTATTTTCTGGTGTGCGAAAAAAAAAAAAAAAATATATATGGCTGATGGCTGCAGTACACAAACCGGCATCAATATATTACAACATATTATCTATAAATTACGTGTATAGTTATGTTTCGAATTCTGCGACTGTATTAAAATGACTGCAGCTTGGATGGCTTGACAAATTAGCTAAATGTGCATGGTTATTGTGATCTCTGGCTAAGAACGCCGCCAGATGTCTCCAAATGCAAATTGAGGAAGAAATAATAAAGTGATATATGATCTCCAGTAAATCTTAAGGCCATAGGAAATCAAGATTATCCAATAACTTTATTCAAAATTATTAAAAAACTAATCTGATAAAAGAACTAGTTTCTGAATTGAAAATTTATTTTCAGAGTCAACATACGTCTTGTGAAAATTTGGTGGGTGGTACTGTCTCCTTCCATTAGGAAATTGTAATGTCACCTCACAGGTATGCATAGCTACAGTAGCAAACCAGCACGCAATTTCAAACTTTGTAGCTGTTCCCTTAATAAACGTTCTTCTGAAGGTGTCAAATCAATACAACCTGTTTTATACATACTTGTAAACGCGATAATTAATATAATTAATATCCATCATAAAAATGATAATCCAATTTTTTAGACTTTTATATGCTAATACGACATTCCCACATCTTCCTAATAAAGTGAGTAATTATTACCCACCAAAATTTCACCGGCATCACAATTCAGTTCAAGCAAACATTATGAATATATTATTTCATCTAAGTCGTTTATAGTATTTTGTAAATATAGATTTTAAAGGGTAAGACTTCTGTTAACAAATACTTGATGTTGTCAAACGTATTATGCTTTTTGTCTCACTTAAAAAAAAGGGATTTACCTCTCAAAGTTTTACCAAGCGTTAGAAAAACGCTTTATAAAGGTCTTAAAACGTTTCGCAAAATGACATCCTAACGAAAAACGAAATGAAAATTGGAAATGCTTCTGAAGATTGTCAGTGGCACTGTCTAGGCAATCAGTGACTCATAATTAGTATGACTATCAAAACAAATTTTAGGCTAACAAAGAAATGAGTAAATACTAGTCGACGTATGGTAGGAAAAATAACCGTAGCTGCTTTTATTGAACCGTACTACAGCTACATGGGAAAAGCACAATTATCACTTGTCTCCTATTTAAGAGTGCGCAGGACATAAATCAATGGTTTAGAAGGTAATAACAGTCCTATATAATTTTTTCATTGGTTGTCCACGTTAATCTGGGCATTTTGAAAGACCTGCATAGGATCTACTTGTATGCACATTGTGCATTCTTCCACCATTAAAAAATCAACATTGCCATGTTACTTTATTAATTCGTCCGTCAAGTGGAACAGTCAAATGATCAGAGAAGCAAATATTTTCAAAATTTGGTAAACCTAATTCTTACACAAAAATATGCATTTTAAAAAGAAAGCAATAAAAATTAATCTCGGCGTAGAAAAATATTTACATTGCAGTTTTAATTCAACGTTAAAACATGGAATTATTTTCCATCCAACGTTGCCAACTTTGCTGTGCGTATACCATTCAGTGTTCCCGTTATAATATAGGCTATGCGGGTAGGGGCAGTGATATTTTTCTAAGGCTGGTTTCAAAAGGGCTCACTTTACCGTGAACAACTTGTACTAACTTTGTGAGCACATGTTACTGTACCGATGTGTTTCTGCCAAGCTATTTATTCTGCTGGAAATTTTTACATGTGACCACGGTGCAAGACTTTATGCAAAATAAATGAATCGAAATGGAAAATAGTTAGCTCACGAAGTTGGCAAAAACCATTAACTAGGATTATCCTTTCTTAATTTCTTTGTACGTTGGCTTCCAAAATTTTCTGAACTTCAGCTAACGTATTGAGGGGCGCAGCTGCTAAAACGCTCGTCTCCCACCAAGGAGGAAACGGGCACGATTGCCGGAGGGGCAGCTCCAGCATTTTGCACGTAGAAATCGTGTCGGACGATGCCGCTGGTTAACGGGTTTTCTCGGGATCTTCCATTTCCCCCGCCTTAACACTCCGGTGCCGCTCCACACTCAACCTCGCTTCACCCTCATCTACCTCAGGACTCGTGCAATACATAGTATATGGCATTCAAGGTAAATTGAGCACTTTTGTAAGCCCTGCTTGACATAGTTGTATGCATGTTGTGTAATCTTCCACCTTATACAAAATTAACATTTTCATTAGTCTCGTCACTTTATTCATGCATCGGTCAAGAGAAAATGTAAATTTACTATAAAAGTAAATATTTTACAAATATTCTGAATGTTACGCTTCGATGAATTAAAAAAAAAAACAGAAAACAAAAGAAATAATTTAAGTCACACAAACGGTTACCTAACACTTTTTATTCGACGTTAAGATATAGAACTACTTTCCGTCCTTAGCTAACAACTTTACTGGGCGAATGCCACTCGGTGCACCCGTTAAAATATGTCCGGCAGGGGCAGTGACTTTTTTCTGAGGTTTATTTCAAAAGTGTTCACTTTATAGTGAACAGTCCTTGGTAAACAATACTAAACGCCTAAAGCTAGTCATACCGAAGCATTATGACGGCGACGGAATAAAAAACATACACAAGCAACACAAACATTGTGCGTGTTCAGTATCCTCAGAATTGTTAGCAGCCATTATAGGGTTCTAAAACAGAAAACTCTTCAGAAAAGATACAGCATCTTCACTATATTTTAAAACGCTGTTTTGCAGAAGAAGAATAAATATCGTAAACGGAGGGTTACTCACTGCGATTTTTGCTGAATTTTACACTTTCCAACGACCGTATTTACGTTACAATAAACAGGTTTATGAATGGGCAACTAAATATCGGGTTTCATTTCTGTCCTGAAAATATCTTCATTGAAATATTCTATATCGATTTTTAAGAATTATAATAGGTACAGCTGCTTACAAGACCCTTATGACACCTTAGGGAGGCCGCTTAGGGAGAAACTTCCCCCACAATATTGAATTCTTGGTTCCTCTAGTTTGTTTATATTAGACTGATCCCGGTCTCCTGTTTGGCATGGAGCCAATGATCCTGGTCTACTGCTCAGGGAAAAATAGAAATTTTTTAGGAGAAAAATTAGAAATTTTCAAAGAAAAAGGGAAGTTTTTAGGTAAATTTAGTCGATTTCGAGAGGAAAAAAAGGGGGAAAGATGGCGTACGGTGACGTCACAACATGGCGGCTGGCCCGGCACCTGGCTCCTGCGCCCCACGCCCTTCCGCTGGAATCCCCATAATCATTCTACTTACTTCCATACCAAACTAGCTATTGACCTTACACTGCAGTACCGACAAGGCAAGGAATCTATGAACTCGTGATTACGTCACAATTTTAATGCTGTCAAAATTGTGCAAAATCAACACTGTGACACAAATATAAAAGCTGTTCACGATAAAGTGAGCACTTTTGAAATCAACCTTAGAAAAAAGTCACTGCCCATGCCTGAATATACTACAACGGGTGCACTGAGTGACATTCGCCCGGTCAAGTTGATAACGATAGATAGATGGAATGTAGTTCCATATCTTAACATCAAATAAAAAGTGTTAGGTAACAATTTGTGATAATTCAAGTCATTTATATCGCTCTCTGTTTTTTTTTTTAAGTATGTAGAAGTTAGCAGATTTATAAAATGTTTACTTTCATAATAATAATACAGTTTCAATTGACGCATGAATAAAGTGATGAGGCCCATGGCAATGTTAATTTTACATAAGGCAGGAGAATACACAACATGTATATAAGTAGATCTTAAGTAGGGCTTTCAAAAGTGTTAATTTTAACATCAACAGCCTATACATACGAGTTCGTAGTTCAGTATCTACAACTGTACTGCTGTGTACGGTTAATAGCTAGTTGGGTAAAGTGGTGGGTACTTTCAGAATTTTATTTTTTAAAAAGGAGTACGAAAGGCAAAGGAAACAAAGGCGTGGGGGAAAGTCACGTGTCTGTCGGAGGCGTGCTCCGCGGCGAGCAGCAAGTCAAGGCGCTCGCTCCGGGGCGCTGCCCCACTTGGCGAGAGGTTGTGCGTGTCGCGGTGGGAATTCCAGGCGAGCACGAACCAAGGACGCGCTCGCCAACTCGCTGACATTTAACGCGGAGCTGGAGGCTGCCTGCAAGGGCGCGGGACCTGGGGCCGGGGAAGGGCACGTCGATGCCGACCAGTATTTGTCAACAAAGTTTCGTGTTTACAAACAGGATATCATGTGGCGTCCTCCAATCGACTGCAATGGGGTGAGCATTCAGGAAACTAGGGAAGTGCAACTATCAAGTGATTGCGCCGGAGCAACTGATTGTTTGTCGACCATGTTTGCACTCAAACTGCACCACTGACTGCAGAAATTGCGGCTAAAATTGCACACAGTGCACATTTTTCAGTGCTGTCGACCAGGCAGTCATGTCTAGAGACCTGAAGAAATTGCGGATTCAATTTGGGACAAGCTAGAATTCAAAATACGTGCGTTTATATAACTTTAGCTGTTTGTCCACACAGTGTTTGACACCTCCTGGAGAACAGTGTCCAATTGTCACCTTCCACCATGACAGCAGACAACCAATGCGCAGTTGATATCGGCATATTTGTACATAACACTGTAGAGTCTACTCTGTAAGTCATTGAACGCACGAATTTTTCAGGCCTCTAGTCATATCTAAAATCCCGAAACCCCTGGAGATATAAGTAGCGCCAGTGATTTTTCGCGTAAAAATCTCGGAGCACACGGTATACTTAAATATTATGTAATACATCTCAACTGTTTGTCATGTCTCCATTGGCTGCTGGTGTCGTTTCCGCATTTGAGCAAGCCACTCAGGATTCTGCAACTCCGGCACTGACCCTTTCGTGATTCATGAGCAAACTGTTAACACGGACTAGAACATGGTTCAGTCAATCAAAAAACCTGGGATACCCTACAGTGCCTTGAACTGCATATTGTAAGGCATTAAAGAAATTAACCTAAGATTACTTTCTCTTTTGTTTCCACACTAAGGGTCAAAGAAAAGCGGTTTTTAGCATGGAAATGTGCAACTTGGTATAAGGAATCACCTGGCACACAGAACACGTTGTAGCCAAAAATGGCCATAGGGCCTTTTAGAAATGACTAATTCAGGGAAGATGGAAAAACGGCTGCACTCAGTGTGATCTCCGGAAATTGGAAGACGTGGCACTCTGTCAGTGCGCGCTAAGTGCAGTCCATTACAGTCATTGGAAACGTCTTGCAATTTTATATTATATCCAATATTGTATATTCAAGATTATAATCACGAACGTCCAAGACGCTCATATTTTTCCGTACGTCACCATATTTCATACTTTTTCGTTGTGATATTAAATAATAGCCTGAAAAAGTATAATGATCAAAGGAAATGATTGAAAAGAAAAAGGTCGAAACGAATCATAGGAATTTAAAACTCATATCATGCAAGTTTTAAAATGAAACAAAATTAATACGTCTATAGCGCGAAAAAAATTGCTCTCGTTACTATAATGAAGAATATTTCTAGGAAATTTTTTATGCGGTTCATCCGTATTTCAGTTTTCACCTTTTTATGTAAGATTTCAAGTCAAAATGGCCAGAAGTCATGGCCATTCCTGTGAATAAAATAATCATTTTAGCCGAAGCCAATTTTGTGTCAAAATAACTTTTCAAAAAGTTGTTTTAACACAAAGTCTAGTTACAGCTAAAGTATATATATTGAAATATAGGGATGACATGTAATTTATTTGAAGACCGTCAATTGGTAAACTTGCGGTTAAGATATTTGGACGTTAATTTTAATCCAAGAGTTAAAACTGAAACATGGTCGAACGGCATAAAACAATTTAAGTAATATTCTTCATTATGTTTCAATAACATGAACAATTATTTTGAATAGTACGCTAACGTACTACTTTTGTTCAATTCTTAGACTATTGGAGAAAATAAACATACTTATAAAATTAAAGTTTCTATAGCCAGTTTCATTAATTTTTTGTATAAATACTTTTTCTCCATTGTTATAATTTTTTCGGGCTGTTATTTCATACAAAAAATGACTTACTAAGCTGAAAATAAACGCTGAAAATAATTTAGACTCTAGAGCGCCCTTCAGGCTGTTGATAGGGCGAAAAATTCAAAGAGGTCCATGTAGTTAGCCCCAAGTGTGTGCAAGGGGCGTGCTAAGGAACATACAAATTTTCTAATTATGAATATGCTGAAAATGGTCACCCGTATTGTGTTTGTAAAGGCTGTTCGCGATTAAGTAAGCACCTTAGGAATGAACCTAAGAGAAAAGTCACTGTCCCTGCATGCATATATTATAATGGGTGCACTGAGTGACATTCGCCCAGTAAAGTTAGTAACGGTAGATGAAAAGTAGTTCCATATTTTAACGTCGAATAAAACGTTTCAGGTAACCGTGTGTGAAAACTTAAAATTATATCTTTCGCTTTCTGTTTTTTTAATGCATCGAAGTGTAAAAATGAGCAGATTTGTAAAGTAATTTAACAGTTTAATTTGACTGACGGATGAATAAAGAGATGAGGCCCATGGCAATGTTAATTTTATATAAGGCGGAGGAATACACAATGTGTATACAAGTAGATCTTACGCAGGCCTTTCAAGAGTGCTCATTTTACCGTGAACAGCGTATACAAGTAGATCTTAAGCAGGTCTTTCAAAAGTGCTCATTTTACCGTTAACAACCTATATGCATGTATATATACATGTACATACATACACACACACATGGTGAGTCAGGACTGAGTGTGTTGATTTCGGGGGGTTATTTACGAGAAATAAAGTGGAAATGTAATTAGACATTTTTCCATAAAGCGAAAATTGGGGCCACTGAATATCGAATGTGAGATTGAATTTCGTCAAACATTTCCGAAACCATTTGAGGCTGAGCAACATAATTTTGAACAGTGTTACATGAAAGAGAGACCTTGACCCGGTTATGAGTGTGGTGGCAAGTTTTCCCCCCTTTAGGTGCATATTTAGGGTTCAATGTTCTTTTTTGACCGTTACTTTCGAAACACTGCAATGTAATGCACGGTTACATACGGTTTGTTTATCAGAATGTGAAAAGCAACAAAAATGTCGTCTTGTAAGCACTCGCCAAAGCTAACCGTTTTCGCGATATCGGCATTTTGTATGTTTAAACGTGTGCGTAAGATAGCCTGAGGGGTATGCAACCTGACATGCCGTCTAGCGTGAGAAAAAGGTGTAGTCCACACGTAGGTACAAGTAGGCATGGACATGCCTTGTTACTGATGTGGAATGTATGTCGATAAGTTACTACACAGGTGAAGGGTTCTTATTAGACAGTGAGAACAGGGTTCACCTAAAACACACTACCTTCACAATAATACGGATGGTAATAAGTTACTTACTTACCGCCTGCAATCATGAAAGACTGCGCTGCAATAAAGGTTAACTATATAGCGCGAATTACCACAAAATGTTGTCCTGTCAGGTCTAGCTCAGGTTTATAAAACAACGAAGTGACCACGCGATTTTGGTGAAGAGGTTGGAACTAACTCCTGATATGCAGCCGGTCGTGTTGTCTTGAATATGGAATATATAGATTATGTAGTATACTGTTTATTTAGCCCTGCAATGCTACATGCAGTATTGTTGTTAAAATGAACGACAATGTTTTAGCTTGTTAAATGTGACACAAATGCAACACAATTCATTTAATTATACATAGATGTTTTAACTAAGGCCATGATTACAAAACATGCTCAAAGTGTGCGCCGTCCAATTACACACACGCATAAAGGCGACGCTGAAGGGACTGACGAACACGAGCTAGTAAACCAGGATTTGCTTGCACCGCCTGGAATGTATTCTGAACACGCTGCCGCGGCTTTCGGTCCTTTGTATTGCAAGTAGCATGCACCTGAGCCTTTAAGTGGCCCCACGGGTAAACATCTAGGGGTGTCAGATCCGGTGATCTAGGTGGCCATGTCATTGGGCCGCCTCTTTCAACCCAGCTCTGAGTGTACGTATGTCGTGTCCAGGTACTTCCTGACAGTAAGACTAAAGTGCGTTGGTGCACCGTCATTCATGCACCACATTTCACGACGTTGGAGCAATGATACATATTACAATAACCATGGTAGTCCATTCTCCAAGAAGACTCGGTATTAGGCTCTATTGAGACGCCTAGGTAGGATGTGGGGGTCAATAAACGTGTCACATTCAATGCCCGCCCAAACATCCAGTGAGATCTGATGTTGATACCGTGATTCACGAACGGCGTGGGGATTGACATGTACCCTAATGTTAAATATACCATCTCTCATGAATCGCGGTTCATCAGTGAGGAGGGCGGTTTTAGAGAAATATGCGTTTATTGCTTCCTTTTGTAGAACCTACTGACAGTACTGAAACCGGGCCGGGCGATCTGGAGCTATGAAATGACTGTGCTTGCTGGAAGTGAATTGCATCTAGCTCTCCCGACCTAGTACGCGACTCTCTATTGTGTCGTTGCGCTGGGAACTTTTCTGCATATCTCCGGCATGCTGCCGCTGTACTACACATTTCGCCATACGTTAAAAAAAATGCCACTGAGCTCCGCATTACTTCACTCCATCATAACTACTGTGCCGCATTGCATAGTTTGTGATCTAGTAGCTTTCTGTTCGGATTCTCTCAGTAGTCATTTGTAAAAACGCATTAAATGCCAATATATTACAAAATCAAAAAAATATATTTAAGGGACTTTACTGCTTATAAATGTACGTAACCTATTTACATAATTCGTGTAAAACTAAATATATGTTACTATCTTTCAAAATTAAATTTAGGCATAACACTAATATACTCTAAGAAATTTATTCATAAAAATACGTAACCATTTGTTTGAATAAATTACCCCAATTCGAATGCCTTATCGAGTACATGTGATTCAAACACACCCTCGCAAATTACGAGAATTTTCTTACATTTAGGTGTTACCTCATGTTAGAAGACGTTCATGATGAAGATAAATATTTGATAAAGAAATAAACATCAACCCTGGACATTTGCGCCATCGTCATGTAAAATACTAAGAAATAAATAATCTTTATATTTACGAAATGACAAACAATTTTCTTCACTGTCCGTGCCCATTTTAGCGTTTCGAAAGCACCGGTCATTACGCATGGTTCACGGGCAAGAAAAAATAAACATGGAGTGGACAGGGCAGATGGCAGCGTAGGTAAAGGTACTAATTCTAAGAATGTGGACCGACGTTAAGTTGTCAAGCGAGTCTCGCTGCACACGACATGAAACTGCAGTATCGTGAAGAGAAAAGTAACATATAAGTAAATCTTACTTTTTTTTTTGGCCACCGTTACAATTAATTAGTAACTAAGTTAAGTTAGGCCTACAAGTTACATTGCAAAAACAGTTATTCCTAAAAGTTACTTTAAAGTTACTCGTTACTTTCGTTGAGGGCATTGGCCACGGAAAAATGTGTTATTTTTATATTTGTAGGCATTATCTGTGATTACCTTATCCTCAGATAAAAAAATTTTAGATTGCGTGGTTTTTTTTGCCTAATGACACATCAATGTCAACATTTTACTGTCTTTGTAACGTACAATTAAAATAAACCAAACTACTTGCAGGAAAATTTAAAAAGGGCACCTGAAAGACCTTGTCTCAGTTCATTTTAAGATATGTTTAGCAAAAGTTATATGCTAAAAATTCAAGGGCAGCCAAAAATAAAGAGATATGGAAGAAGTTCATTATTTTCAGATTATTATTTTTTTTTAATTGCGAAAACATTTCCTTGTACAATCTGATAGACGCCTTGAAGTAATTCTTGGCATCTTCTTTCGGCGTGAATTATCTTATTTCTGTACGTAAGATGGTTTCCATTATTTGTACCTTACTGAAACAGTAAAGTTATGCTTTTGACATGCCATCATGCAAAAACCGCGCGCCCTAAAGATATTTTATCTGAAGGAAAATGCAGTCACAGATTTGTCTACGAGTTGAATAGTCTGTTCAACAGTAGGATATTCACAGTAAAGTGAGCACTTTCATTTGAAATAATAGCCAATAAATGTATTTTATATTTTAGACTTAGACGTTAACTTCAGAGTGCGGTGGAATCAACTCGCTGTGTGTATTACTTACATGTCAATATCTATTTAAAAAGGTGGTTAAAAGATGAAAAATGGCTGAAATAGAAAAGTAATTAGGGCCACATAAGTTCTCACTTTACCGCGAAAAGCCTATACAAATATAAAGTAACATATTTTCCCGTGGCCAACCGCCTTAAGCTACTAACCCAACACTGGGTCCACGGCACTTTGTTGTACGGGCGGGGTCTACGTCAGGCGTTCGTAGTGTCCACAGTCTATTCTCCGGCATGCAGTCATGCACACGTTTACTCGCAAGTTTCCTAACCAATGGGTCCAACATCATCTTTGTGTATCATTAGCAGCGATCCACGCACGATCATGCACTAAATTGCGAGGGGGGGGGGGGGGATCGCTACGGTTGGCCATCATACAAAATGGCCCGTATACATTTTCTTGAAAGTTTTCACTTCTCTACACAACCCCGGTGTTACATGCCACCACACGTTGTAAACTTGTGTGTTTACTTCTTTTAACAGAATTTCTATGCAATTAGAGTAGGCATATATTTTGAATTACACACATACACACATACCCACACATCCCATTTTTATAAACAAAAATAAACATTTATTCGACGACAATGTAAAGAAACGTAAATATGAGTTAAAGGCCGCGTCTTACTACATTTAAGACATGCTTAACGAGAGTTAATAAAAAAAATTCATTGATTTCTACCGGTGTAAAATATGCAAACATTACGTTATTTTAATCAAGTTTTGTAAATTGCGATTTCATTTCATAGCCCCTGCATGCACATATTTTAGCGGGCGCACTGAGTGACATTTGCCCAGTAACGTTGGTAACGATGGATGGAAAGGAGTTCCATATCTTAACGTTGAATAAAAAGTGTTAAGTAACCATTTGTGATAACTTAAAAACTATTTCTTTCGATTTCCGTTTTTTTTAAATGCATCGAAGTGTTAAAATTAGTTTTTTTTTTTAAAGTATATACTTTCTTAATAATTTCACAGTTTCATTTTACCGACGGATGAATAAAGTGATGAGGCCCGTGGAAATGTTAATTTTACGTAACGCGGAGGTATAAACAAATGTATACAATTAGATCTTAAATAAGGTTTCCAAAAGTGGTCATTTTACCCTGAACAGCATATATATATATATATATATATATATATATATATATATATATATATATATATATACACACATACATACATACATACATACATACATACATATACACATACACGCAGTCTACATTATTTTTAATGCGAGGAAATAGTACTTGTAAGTAATATGTACAAGTTTTACAGTATTTCTTAAAAATATAAAATAATGTTAGCACCCTTAAGGGGATTCCCTAGTTAAAAAAATACTGTCTGTAAAATCAGTGTTTGCGTTTATAGGTTGTACACGGTAAAATGAGCACTATAGAACGCCCTGCTTAAGACCTACTTGCAAAAATATTGTGTATTCTTCCGCCATATGTAAAATTAACATTACCATGGGCCTCATCGTTTTATTCATGTGTCGGTCAAGTGAAACTCTGAAATTATTAAATAAGTAAACATTTTATCAATCTGCTAATTTTTACACACTGATGCATTAAAAAAAACAGAAAGTGAAATAAATAATTTAAATAATCACAAATGGTTACCTAACACGTTTTATTCGACGTTAAGATGTAGAACTACTTTCCATATATCGTTACCAACTTACCGGGCGCATGCCACTCACTGCGCCCGTTGAAGTATATGCAGTTAGGGGTAGTGACTTTTTTCTAAAGTTGATTTCAAAAGTGCTCACTTTATCGTGAACAGCCTTTAGGCCAGTCAAATTGAGATTTTTGAAGGAAATAATTCCAACAGTTTTGATACGTTGGGGACTTATAAATATGTCTAGCCTCTATTACACACTAGTTTTTATACCCCGTAAGGGGACCGCGGTGGCCAAGCGGCAAGCTCGCCTGCCACCCACCAAGGCGATCCGGGCTCAATCCCCGGCAGGGTCACTGGACTCTCGCATGTGGGAATCGTGCCGAACGGTGCCGTTGGTCGACGCGACCTCTTGGGGATCCCCCCCCCAAACCCCGGCGCCGCCCCATACTCACCTCAATCTCCCTCATCGGCTCTCAAGGCCTCGCTGTTAAGAGCCGCCCAAATCTCTTCACTCACCTGTACCTCGTAGGAAGTGAGCTCGGGCTGCCATCTTGGAAAAATGGAGCCGAAAAACAGTTTTTTTTTGTTATGATCTCGGCAATGGTACTAGATAAAAAAAATTTTCTTACAAAAATTAAAGACAGTTTTTTCTACAAAAAATGGTCCTATTCACTTTTATCGTAAAACCTATAGGTTTTGATTAATCAGCAATATTTCTGCCAAATTATTACCAAATTAGACAAAAGTGTTGTTATAGTTACTGTTTTTAATATTATATATGTGTGTTGTATGTTAATGCCAAAATAATTATTACCATATATTTTTTATGTGTTGAAATGTATGTTTTGTTATTTGACAGCTATTTATGAAGTTGTTCTAGCCCATATCATCCGAAAAGAACACCGGGTTGGTTGAAACAGCGATCAAGAGCTATGGCAAATCACCTGTTGTTTTTCTCCTATTAATTAACATTCCGCCTAGTAAATACGCTACCCTGTACACTGTTATTGTATCTGCAAGTTAGAAGTGCATGTCACTGAACCAAAATACTTGTTTTATCACCTTTGACCAGCCCTTGTTTCATAATTGAACGATCCTCCAATTCCCAACGTCACTATCGGTTTATAAGGATTTCATTCTTTAATGTCATTCATGGGTGCAATAGAGTGTATTACGAATGGAAGTGGACTGAAGGATCTCTTCAGCACAGTTTATGCATCAGCATGAGTTGACAAAATGCTTACCGGCCATGCGTATGCTAGAGCAGTTAGAAGACCTTCAAGATATTAACGACTCACATTTAAGCAAGATCCAGGGTGAAATCATTAACCTCAGCTCAAAAATTCGCAAATCATCTTACTGAACTAACAAAGAACGGTCCAACTGCTAAGCTCTGGTTACAGTATTTCAACATGGTGGCATTATTAAAACAATTCATCGAAGCAAAAAGGTCGGGAAACTGGTAGTTACTATTTGAAATGTGTACAACAAATGCTACCTTTCTTTCATGCAAGTGGTAATTTCTTGTAGTCTATCTCAAATTGTGCTACATCTACATTCAATATATGCTAAACTTAAAATAAATAATGGATCCAACAGAGTATTAGAAGTTTGTAACTGATGGGTATTTCACCACCAACGCTCCGAGAAGTTCGGGTCGGGAATCAGGAGTAAAAGGTTTATGTAGAACAAACTTTAATGATGACAATGAAAAGCACCAGTGGCCTTACACAGGGTAAAGTTATGACAAAGTGTTTTGGCAAAATTGATTTATAAAATGCGAGCCCTTTTAAATGTTTGCTAAAAATTAGAGAAATTTTGTGGCATATCTTTTTATACAACAGAGCAGCACGTTCAGTTATGATAATCTCGAAGAGAAAAGGACAACAAAGATTCTGAACTTTTTTCCAGTGGTTTTCTGCACATAACCCATTTCCAGTTATATATGAAATCATGTCAATAAGCTCTGGAGTCATTGGAAGTGAACAAGTTGATTCATCAATTCTTTAGAAATTGGTAGGTCACTAATGAGCGGCTTATTTGGAAGTAACTTCAGAGATGTCAACTCTTATAAAAAAAAAAAAAAGCAACTCCTCTTGGGGCACGTCAGATGGGGATTGAAATACATAATGAGGTAGTACTTGTTCACTCTACTTTGCTTTTATAAAGACTATATTTAGCAAAAAAAAAAAGACGAAGAACTTGAAGTTTACTTGCAATATGAAGTAGCCTCTTTTCCACTCTCTTTATTTGTTGCTTTGGGAATGAGAATAACGAAGAAATCAGCTACTTATGCCCTATTCCTCCAACTTTTACAAGAGCCGAACTTTGGAAAGGTAGTGCACATCATGGATGAAGGATATATTCTGCACAGAGTTTTGTGGTATTAACAAGAAACGTTTGCCTCAATATGCAATCACTACATAGAGTATATCAAAAAGTACTACATAGAGAGCGTAGTTGTCATATTTGATTACTACCCTGAAAATACCAGTACCAAGAGTGCTGAAAGTCTTCGAAGATCTCGAGTCAACCAGTCAAGCGACAGTAATTTCGACGAAACAATAGAATGTGCGTCCCAAGAAAAATTTCTTTCAAACGAAAAAAAAAAAAAAAAGCATGACTTATCAAAATGTCGAGTCTAAAGTTAACAGATTCTGGTCACATTGTGAAGCAGACACAAGAGGATGCTGATACACTCATAGTAAACACTTCTATATATATATATGTCAACTGAGAATGAATCTACTACTGTTGTTGTTGAGGACGTTGACTTTCTAGTTATTGTGTCAGCGTTAGCACTTACTAAATCTATTGTTATCTTTAAACTTGGTAGAGGGAAACACTTTCTGCGAGTTTATTATCAGATTGAACAGTGGTATGGAATCACTAAGTCTTCTCAAGAGTGGGGCTGAAAATGGACCAAACACGCCTTTTTCCCTGTTTCTACTTTACAAGAACCTGCACCCTAAGCTGCCTAAAAGTTTATTTCGTGTTAATTAAAAAAAGGATATTTACAATTGTGTGAGTGTAGAAAAGCCGGTTTAAAACGTGTGCAATATGTGCAACCTGCAAGAGACAGTTATGTTTAAATGTTAAAGTCACACCCGACGATGTAGAGTACCCTGATCAAGAGGATACTTTCTTTCCCGAACCAAATGAAGATGACGATCCACTCGATGAACCTGTCGAAAAGACTTTGTCTTTCGTAAATGATGTCCCATATACATCAAAGAGAATAAAATTGTCTAACTAACAACGAAGAGAAAAATGTACTACTTTTCACAAGGTAAATGAAAATTGTTTATCACGCAAATCGTCACTTAACTATTTGGTGAACAAAAAACCCATGCCAGTCCTCCCACCCCCACTGTCTCTCAACCACAGACTCCGACAACACAATCAGAGTCCTTTAGATGTTATGAGACATGGTAACTGTTAAAGTAGCTATTATTAAAAACAAATACAGTTTTACATATATCATATTGACGATAATAACTTTGGTGCAACACTATAAAAATATGTAAAATTTAAAAATACTCATATTGTAAAAAAAATACAACTTTAGCTGATTTGTTAATAATTTGGAAGAAATGTTTGGCAATTACTAAAAAACTATAGGTTTTATGAAAAACATGAATAATACCTTTCTTCAAGAGCTCGTCACACTGCGTGTAACTATGGGACTTTCACGGTGACCCTGTTATTTTATTAGTGGAAAGCTTTTAGAAAGGTTCAGTGCAGGGCCCTTGATTAGTTTTGTATTTATGTATCTGATGCGTATAATTTGAGATATATTGAAAAAAAAAAAATATATTTTTAGCTGTTTTGGAGTACTGAGAAATGGTGTGCGTGACGTCTTGTAAGTACTCGACAACCCTCGTCTGAAGTGTGTGTTCTTTTCATAGAACTGCACGATGTATACGCACGTGTAATAGTTCCGGGGAAATACGCGTGTTTCAAACACTCTGCAACGTAGTTCAAGCGCCGTGCAGGCGGATTCCCCTCCCTCCATTTTGGATTTATCAGTTTTTCGCCAAAGCTTGTATTTCAGAAGGTGAATTGAAATTTCCCACACGACATATCCTAAGTAACAGTTTCTCAATCTTTGTCGAACTGCCACAGCTTCGTTACATTTATGCATTTTTAGTTGGTAACTGTCGAGGCGAAACGCGAGATTATTTCTTGCGAACTATTACAAAGGTGACGATATCAATTGTATAGGCTGTTCACAGTAAAGTGAGCACTCTTGAGGGCCTAGTTACTTCTTTATTTCAGCCATTTTTAATCCTTTAATCACCTTTCGAAATAGATATGGCCGTGCAAGTAATAAACACAGTGTTTAAATTACACCGTACTCAGAAGTTAACATCTAAGGCTTAAATAAAATATATATATTGACTATTATTCCCAATGAGAGGGTTTTCAAAAGTGCTCAATTTACTGTGAACAGCCTATAATCAAGAAATACTGACTTCAGATACTGCACTAGGCAATGTCCTGTGTTATCTGTCGTTCCAAAAAAAAAAAAGTGATACAAAACTGCATTTCCAGAATATGGCCAAAATTCCATAAATCCAAGATGGCGGGTGGAAATCTTCCTTGTTCGCGGTGGCGTTCGACGTGGGCGCGCCGCGGTCTGGTAGTTTCGCCATCGCTTCAGCGGAGCGAGTGAAAGGGCGTCCCACATGCGTGCAGGCACGGTTGCATTCTGACGAGATGGCACCCGCGCCTCGCCGCGGGCACGAGGTGCTTGCCAACACAACACCTCCCCCTTCCCCAGGGGACTCAGCGACGAGCTCGGTCATCCGCGACAAAGGTGCGGCGCCGGCTGGTTCAAAACAGCGCTGGACTTTTTTTTTTTTTTTGCTGGCTAATGCCCAGTTGCACCAACATTTCCCCCGATCCGAGATCGAATGAGCCTAGTTCCGAACCAGAATCCAGTTTGATATTGGTTCCAATGTAAAAGTGTTGCACCAACGAAATTTCATGATTCTGGATCTCCGATTCGTCGATCTTACTTCCAAAGTGAGAGATTGATATTAAGTATGAGACAAATTTTACTTTTGGTTCGTAATATTTGACGTCATGGAATTAGGCGTATTTTTCAATATAGATAGAACTAAATGTGCAATGTTTTATCTGTTTTAAAATAATTATTGTTGTACGGATTTTACTGAATAATATTCAAGTACGTATAATGAGGTTTTAATTTCCCAAGAAAACAATCGAACGTAGTTATATCTGTTGGCGTATTTTCAAACTAGATTTGTCGAAGATGGTTGCTGATCGAGATTTAGAACCGCCAAATTCGGCGGCTCGAAATAAATTTCATCTCTATCTCTAGTCCAGCTCTGAACTAGAATGGTGCAACAGTTTTCAGTGTCGAACTTAGATCCGATCTTGGATCGAGTTTCGAACCACGATGGTGCAACCGGGCATTAGGTGGGATTTACAACATCCCGTCGCGTCCGTCTGTCCTCGTCCGTCCGTAAAACAAGTGACCAACAGCCAGTCAGAGGTGGCTATTAATTCTATCCGTCCATCCGTCAAAACCTTGCCAAGCTTTAACTTTTGACGGACGGACAGATGAAATTACAGCCTTCTAAACTTGCACGTTTTGTTACTTGTTCATACCGAGTTCTTTACAAGGCTGTGTTGTGTGTGCAGTGTTTTGTTTTGGCTGTCTTTTGTTTTCATATGTATGTTTATGTAACTGTGTTACATTTCCCCTGAAGATTAATTGATAATCAGGCTACGTTTGGAAACACGAGCTTCTTTTGTGCAATAGTAAAAGCAATAAAGACACACTTTATATACTATTTAAAATTATTTTTACATCGATTAATTTCTGTTACGTACGTGTAAGTGCGTTTTGGGTACTTAAAAACAAAATATCGCTAAAAATGTTCACTTTTTATGGAGAATTCTTTCCTACTGGTAAAATGTATGCTTTTGTTAGTTTTCAGCAATGAACTTACGACGGATGTACTAAGTTTGGTTGTAAATCACTCAGCTGGGAGACGGACGAATGTATGACGGACGGCCAGGTGACGGACAGACGAGACGGGCTATTGAAAATCCGCCCTAACCCGTGGCTGTTTTGCGCGTTCAAGGACTGGAAGCGAGAAGGAGCGATACGGGCGACATTTGAGGGAAAGCTTCACCCGCCATTTTGGATTCTTGGTTTTTCCTTTCTTATTTATATTTGTAAAAAAGAAAATTTCAAACGTACGTCTGTAGCGAATTAACTGTTGACTTTACGCTGCAGTACGGATATAAAAATTAAACTACGAACTCATGAATATGTCAGAAAACAGATTCTACCAAAATTCGGCTGGCAGCTGCGAAATTCAAACAGGTAATCCCATGTCCCATGTTAGGGAAATTTCGCCTCACTGCGTTAATTTTAAAGATAGGCGTTCCAAACCACATCTATTCTTCACGAATTTTTAGAAGTTCCCTAAGCGGAGATGTTTCCATAACACGTGTAGCCTGCTCGCAAGGAATTTTTTATAATTCATATTAAAAAAAAAAAAAAAAAAAAAAAAACGTACATACGGCATATAAATACCGAAAACATACGCTTATAGGTAATTTCTCCTAAACAATTCGTGAAGAATACATTTTGTCTGAAACGCCATAAATTAACGCACTTAGGCGAAATTTCCTTAATATGGAATTTCCTATCAGAACTTCGCAGCTGCCAGTCGGTAGGCATCGCTTAGCGCTCCTATGCGAAATAAGCTGAACTGGCATGCAGTGTTTTCGTCGTTGAACTGTACTGTGAGAATTACGTTTGCATCAGCGGCACCTCATTACATGCTTTAAAAGCCCACAAATTTAACTACATACGTATATAGGTTGTTCACGGTAAAATGAACACCTTTGAAAGCTCTGCTTAAGATATACTTGTAAGTACATGCGTATCATTCCACTTCATGTAAAATCAACATTGCCGTGAACCTGATCACCTTATTCATGCGACAGGAAAAGGGAAACTGTAAATTTATTACAAAATTAAATATTTTACAAATTTTATAACTCATACGCATCTATGCATTAAAAAATCAGAAAGAAAAATAAATCATTGCAGTATTGAGAAATGTCTACCGAACACCTTTAATTCAACGTTTAGTTATAGAACTGCTTTCCCTTCGCCAATACCAACTTTACTGGGCGCATGCCACGACGCGTTCCCGTTTAAAATACACGCAGGTAGGGACAGTGACTTTTTTCAAGGGCTAATCTCAAAAGTGCCTATTTTACCGTGAACAGCCTTTATTTGTAATTTCCTCCTGCCTCTGAAGGAAACAGCGCCGGCAGCCTCTAAAAATGCGATTTTTAAAAACTGTTTCAGATTTATTTTACTGCACTTAATATGATAAAAGCAAACCTGTAAAAAAATACACTATTGGTTTTAAATTTTCTGCGGAAATTCGTTTTCCTAGAACACTTATTTGCCGAGATAACCGTATACGCGCAAACAACGATTTCACAGAAAATATTTTGGTCCACGTCCTCATAAATTACCGCTGTAAAAGAATTTTACAAGAGTAAAAACCCAATATAGGAAAACAACAGGCAATCCTACAAAACTGCTCCTACCAACTTCGTGAGCAAATATTTCACCAGAGTGATGTATTTCTGTCGCGATATTTCTGACGCCGTACAAATTTGTTTATATCCCAAACCTTATTAGAGAGAGAAAGAGAGATAGAGAGAGAGATAGATAGAAAGAGAGAGAGAGTGAGTGAGAGAGAGTGAGAGAGAGAGAGAGTGAGAGAGAGAGAGAGTGAGAGAGAGAGAGAGTGAGAGAGAGAGAGAGTAGTAGTAGTAGTACTTAAATGATCGCCAAATAAGTTAACTGAGGTCCACAGATTATTGGAAGGCAGTGTTGAAAAATTAAGGAAAGGCGATCCTAGGAAACGGTTTTTGCTAAATCTATTGGCAGATATTTTATTACATCGATACACTTATTCTGCGCAGTTTCTTGCGCAACAACTGTTCAAATTTAAAGATAAAATAATATCTCAGCAGAAATACTAAATCGCTCTGCTTTAATATTTGCTAAACAGAATGAGTAATTGCACGGCCTTAGAAGACAGGTCAGGACACTAGCTTGGTGGACGCCCTTAATGACTCATTTAGTTCGTGAACCCAACAGCAGAGCGCTGCTACCGAAGTAGTGCTGTTTGACATGGATAGCATAGGGAGGGAAATTGCAATTTTGTTTCTAAAAATGGGGAATTCACGTTCATATCTCTATGGTGTTATCCCTATAAGTTACCAGCAATAATTATAACACTAGTTTGCTTGCAGCGCTTTGCGGCTACTGCATGTACTAAATCAGTCAATACGGGGGTCAATTCGCCAACATTGTCAGGTAGACGAGTGTCCATGCCTGTATTCTACGGCCGTGAGTGAGTGAAGAGATTTGGGCGGCTCTTAACAGCGAGGTCTTGAGAGCCGATAGGGGTGATTGAGGTGAGTATGGAGTGGCGCCGGAATGAAAGGGCGGGGAGGAAGAGGAGATTCCCGAGAAATCCCGCCGACCAGCGGCATCGTCCAGCACGATTTCTACATGCAAAAATTTGGGAGTGACGCTGCCGGGGATTGAACTCGGTTCGCTTTGGGGAGTGGGGGGGGGGGGGGGGGGGAGGGCAGCAGTCTAACCTCACAGAATGAGAAAAAAAAACCCTTTATTTACGACTGACCTGTACTCTTTTCCCCTCAACTGGCTTCCATAAACTTGTATAACACGACGAAGATCATGTTCCCTTGTACACCGAACAAGGTGGCGCAGAGGTAACGCACTGGACTCGCACTCAGCAGGACTCTGGCTCGATTCCCGATCTGGCCATCCTGATTTCGGTTCCCTGCACTGATACGACCAACTGCATCGACGCCAGTTGCTACGTTACTCCAAGCGTTTAATGCTGGGCTGGCGAATGGAACACCCTTCATGCTCTTATTTTCGGCGCGTTTTGTTTACGTATGGCAAGACATTTACATATACGACGATAGTAAACCCGTGATCCTGTCGTACCATTTGACAGGATAACGAGTTTACAGTTGTCGTAAATGTATATAAGGCATAGTAAAATAATCGAATATTAAATATTTAACAGCGACCACGAGTACTAATTAATCTCAAAGTTGTACACCGAGCAGATTAACGTGCCACAAATAATAATATAACAACCATGTCTTTAGTTTTCTGCAGTCACTCCACTTTAAGCATGAAAGGAATCCCATTTACTATCAACTTCACACATTCCATCCTTGTTACTTGGTCGCCGCCGATGCTAACCTCCAAATCCGCACGTTTCTGTCATTTTACCGCCACTGAGACGTCAGCGCATGAAGTATTTGTGCTCCAGGCCTAGTGCAGTTTATGCGTGAGATTGGCCGGGGGTAGAATGACATAGGAGGTGCACAGATGTGCCTGTGAGAAGGGATCGGAACTACTTCGCATTTTGTAGGTAACGGAACACGGCCTAACATGTATAGCATTAATTTACGTCCCAAGCGCTCTTAGCAGTACAGGGGTGATACAGCCACCTATACTGCGAAACTCAGCTGCACACGTCAGCTGTTCACGGTAAAATGAGCACTTTTGAAAGCCCTGCTTAGCATCTACTTGTATGCACGTTATATATTATTTAGGTATTTTTTAGTGCCCCCAAGGTAAGGTTGATACTCCATCTGCCTCAATGCAGCGCTTATCGTCCATACCTGACAACACTGCCTTGGTTACAGGTTCGGTGTAGACTACGTGAGCACATAAACGGAACTGATATTGGGTCCCCAAAACCCTTGTGCAATTTTCGAGGCAATCTCGATAGTCCTCGTCCCTGAGTGATTGAAACCCGTTAGGTTTTACACCCTTCGCCTTACGTAAAGCTTGGGACATAAACCCACAAAGTGTGTGATGATGCAACCAGCGAATTCATCTTCCATCACCCCGGTAAGGCCTTTGTTCTCATGAGGGAATGTTTGTGGGTTATCGAGCGCATAGTTGGATGTATCAGACTGACATTTAAATCTGGAGTAATTACTTTATAGTTGTCATCACAAGCAACAGAATTCACCAAGGAATCGGTATCACAATAGAGGAGGCACAAGGCTGATAATGAAATTTGTAGAGGGTTAAATTTGAAAGATCAAGAATGGTAACACCAGTGTACAAAGGTTTGTTGAACGTAACATAACTATTTGACATCTCGATAAGGACCAAGTTTACATCGATTATCTGCCTTGATGGGAATGTAGGAGGACCTATCAGCTCTGTAGCCCCGTAGATTGTGTCATACCTCGAAACGACTCTTATGTCTCTTTCCCGGCGGACATGCTGCAATGTTTTTCCATAAACGGAATTATTCATCAATTTAAAAAACGATTTCTCGAATTCGTTCGCTTCTCAACATTCATGCCTTTTGCTTTAGTATTTCCCCGTGTACAACATAATTCATCCACGGTGCAAGTGTCAAATGAAGTTTCTTAATCGAGCCGTTCGGGGGTTTGCCATTTTCTGGGGCCAAAGACAGATCAGATAATGCATCATGACATTCGTCCGGAAATAACAGATCCACTCCCGTGTTTGCGAAATCCCACAATGAGAACGCGTCAGCCTCAACCCACTCAAAATTCCCAATCAAAGCTTGAATCGCATTGTATGGCTGTACAGCCCGTTCACATCGAAATGGCATATATATTTCGATGCCACACTGGGGTCGTAATCCTCACCCATGTAAATGTTGTTGGCTTCCGCACGCCTTCTTGAAACCAGGGAAATGCCGCTCCTAGCCCCGAATTCTACAAAAAGATACATGTCTGGGTCAGTCAACAATTCTACCCGCGCACGTGTTTGTTAAATTATTAGAAAAGTAGATATTTTACAAATAGGGATGCTCATTTTTACACTTCGATGCATCACAAAACACACAAAGCGAAAGAAATAATTCAAATTATCACAAATGGTTACCTAACACTTTTTATTCGAAGTTAAGATATGGAACGCGTTGTTACAGTAGGAAATCTCGGAGACGGGACGTAGACTTTTTACGTTTCGAAAGCGTACATGCATTGCAAGAATACCGGCAGAACATGGCTGACATGGACCTACCGACTTCCACGTGTCTGGTCGAGCAGACGTGCCAAACTGCAAAAAGAAATACCTGAAGTGTCACTTTCCGGAGAAAAAATTGATGTTCATGCCCCTGAGCAGAAATTTACGTTGACTGGTATGGCTAGAGCTGGATTTACAATAACCCGGCAGTCCGACAAAACAGCCCCGACACCGACGAGAATTTTTTATCAGCCAATCAGGAGCACGGTCACCCCGAGAGCCCGACAAAAGTAGATTCTATTTGTACTTTCGTTGGACGTCGGACCTTTGGACTCGCTTGGCAGCAGAAAAAAAACATAAACATAACCTTACAACACAAAATTTCGTGCGAGTTTCATACCAAAAATATTTCATTTATGTGTACATCCTGGTTATCTTGTAACAGAAAACTGTTAAACTGACGTACATAAATATTAGTGGACAATAAGTGCTCCAAAATCCAAAAAATACTTTGTTTATAAATTTATTAAAAAGAAAATAGTGCACAATGATTTGTGATTTATTTGCATTTCATGGCACGTTACTGGCCATTCTAGGATTTTCCGAAAGCCACCCAACACTTGTCGGGGTATTGTAAACAGTGAACTAATTTTGATGGCGGAAATGGTCGGGTTGAAAATTCGTGCCGGACTGTCGGGACGAGCTCGTCGTGGCATTGTAAGTTCAGCATAAGAGTGAAATGAAGAGAGCGAAGTGAAGTTTCAAAGACAGGCCTTGAGCGAACTGTGGTGCGTCAGGCGAGAGGCCGGGCTGCAACCCGGAACTCGGCCTGCATTGCATGCCTCAACGTTCACGAGGTCACGGAAACAGATGCAGATTCACGAGGACAGATTACTGGTTATCTGCCGCCCTGTGTCGACCACCTGGGGCGTAATAATAAAAATAATAAAACGCCTTCATTTTTTTTGTGGCGAAATTCAGGTATTATCTATCACCTTCTCTTAACCACTTCACTGAACTTATTTTTTGAAAAGAAAAAACAAGTAAGAAAATGAAACAAAACTTAACCCTTTATCACTCTTAATAGAGATCTAAGAGTTACGTTTTTCAACCATTTACACAGTACGAAAACAAACAAACTCGTTTGACGTTCGTCTCGTGCGATTTTCGGTGGTAACGATCTCGCAACAGTTTGGGCAAACTTGAAATCGTCTCCATCGTACGAACATCGAATGGCTTGCTAACTCATTGGTTCGCCATTCCGATAGATAGTCTCCGTATTTTTTTTATCCCCGGCGTCAAAGGGTGATCGTCAAAGGATGTACACTTTACTTATTTTTTAATTAAAAGTTCATATGCCGGGATTCGAACTCACGACTCTTAGATCGTGAATCAAGAGCGCTAATCACTACGCTACTCAACAGTTGTGAAAATGAGGTTTACGTTTACATATGTTGAATTGTTTTAATGCCTACTTTAAACTTTTAAATGATTACCATTTAATTAATATACATATGATCCAAAATCGAATACTACTGTTGTATCGAATATGAAACATTATGCACTAAAGGGTTTATGTCTACTATAAAATTAGAAAGTAGCTTATATGGAATATATAAAAGAAACATACTTAAAATTAAAATAAGCTGAATAGTGAACTTACAAGATTTCCCTTTTGATGTATGTTTTTATGTGTATACGTAAATGCATATGCTGTCTGTTGAGCACTTTTTGGAAGACCTTTCTTAATAATTATCGTGAATATTTGAACCAGGGTTCCACCTGGCTGATGCACAGTGGCGTGTGGTGAACTATGGCAAGATAAGCTGACGTTAGCTCTGTGTTGTACCTTGTTGGTTGCTAGTTTACACCTCCACCACTAAAGCGTAGATCGGCAGGTGACGCCATAGGATGTGTATAATGGGTCCCTTGTCTGCTCGTTGTGAGTTGTCGAAATACATTCAGTTTCCCTAGGCTCCACAGTGGTTATTGGTTCCTGCTGCGTCCACCGATAATGTACAGTAGTGAGAAAGCACCAGATTACTTTGCAACAGTTCACCACACGCCACTGCTTGTGCATGAAGTGCATTGCAGAGCCTTGGTAGAAAACTAGCAAAATAAAAAAAAGTGGCGTATATTGTAGTTATGTCTGAACACGAAAAGCATTGATATGCGAAATGTTTCATGCCCTAGTACAAGTTTCAAGCTCTCATTTCATCTCCGAAGATATTTTTTCTGGCGTGAAAATGGCTATAAAGGCTGTTCACAGAACCAGTTTTCCATACAGAATCTTTATAATTGTATTTAGACACACTTCATACTCTGTCCTTATTAGCGCTCCATAAAAATGTAAGCCCATTGCTCGATGTCACTTCTCCGACAGAAAGACTACTCGAACGCGCAAAATAGCTGCAGGTAAGCGAGAACCTTAATATTGCCATGGATTAAGCGATCAGCGACTAATAACAAAAAAATAATACTGTTTATTGAGAGAAGTAGTTTCATTAATTTTCATAGAGTTTTTTTTTTACTCTGAGAACTATATGTATATAGGCTATTCATGGTAAAATGAGCACTTTAGGAAGCCCTGCTTAAGGTCTAATTGTATGCACATTGTGTATGATTCCAACAAATGTAGAAATAACATTATCATGGTCCTGAACACTTTATTCATGCGTCGGTCAAGGGAAACTGTGGAAATATTAGAAACGTAAATATCTTAAAATTGTTATTATTCTTGCACTTTTATGCAATAAAACCAAGAAAGTGAATAAAATATTTAATTATTCACGAAAGTTTATTTAACAGTTTTAATTTAACGTCAAGACGTAGAACTATTTTTATTCTGTTGTGGCCAACTTTACTGGGCACAATGGCAGTCAGTGTGCGAGTTAAAATATACGCAAATAAGGGCAGTGACATTTCTAAAGGGTTGATTGCAAAAGTAGTCACTGTACAGTGAACAGCCTTTACTTGCATGTCGTTAGTTGGAGTGAGACTTCAACTTAAATAGTAACAGTTTTAATAACTTCATATACAAAATATTTATATAATCTAGGGCATAGTCGGAAAGGAAGTGAGGGAAGGGATGATATGGGGATTGTAACCTATATTTTCCCTAAAGTTACAATCAATTAGTGTTGAAGTTGTTAATAAGCCTTTTATTGTTGTAGAAATATTTAGTTTTGATATACTGTAATGCATTTTATTATACAGTGAAACAAAGTTCTCTTAGTTTCTGTCCTAATTGACACAGGTGTCAGCATCGCTAAGGCTGGTGTAATAAATACCCTCCCTTGATTCATTTATGCTTACGTCACTAGTAACATATGTGTTTCGAATCGTAGCAGTTTCTTGACCCGCTGCAACTGTAACTGCCTATGTTCGAGAAGATAGCTGTCACAAGTTATCGGTCCTCCTATTTTTTTTTAAAGAGAGTCAAACATATGCGCCACTGGAATCTGCCGGACGCAGGGAAACCGTATTTCGCTATTTTAGAAATAGACGAAGCGACCTCTTGTAATAGCGACGTGTATTCTTGCACGACCGCGATCGCGCTTACGGAATAGATAAGAGAGAAACTAACGTCAAAATAACAGATAAAATTTGTAACGGCTTCATTCCTTATATAGTGTTCTATATATTCAATGCCGAGAGACTACATTGAGAAATCGTTACAAATACATTCAGTAAGCGTTTGTAGTGTGAGCGTGAGGTTCCTGAATCACTGGGGAGCAAGAGTGTGCTATTTTAATAACCTGTAAATGTGTGTCAGAGAGCGGTAACACCATTCTGGTGTTACACTTCCAAGGTTATTCAAATGGCACTTGTGCCACTCTTTCTCCCCAGTGATCCAGGAACCCCACGCTTTAACTACTTGAGTCCAGAGTCCGTGGCTACTGCACATGCGCTTGTGAAACGCACCACTTATTCATCAAATATCCTAAGTTGGTTGAAACTGAAAAAAAAAAAAAAAAAAAAAAAAAACACACACACTAATCTAGTGTTATAGGTTACTTTAAACTGTAAAAGGACGTATTTGTTAACCAACCTAGGTAAGTTTAGGAGGTCCTGTTAGGTTGGGACACTACACTGAAGACATGATGTGTGTAAACGCGCGTGCATAATAACGATGACCGCCCACAAACTCACGCGAGCAAACCACGGCCTCGCGGGTCCAGAAGTTCTCGTACAAATACAAGTATTACTAAAGGCTGTTCACGGTAAAGTGAGCACTTTATAAATTAACCTTAGAAAAAAGTCACTGCCCCTACCTGCATATATTTTAATGGGCGCACTGAGTGACATGCACCCAGTAAAGTTGGTAACAATGGATGGAAAGTATTTTCACATATTAACGTCAAATAAAAAGTGTTAGGTAACCAATTGTGACGACTTAAATAATGCATTTCTCTTACTGGTTTTTTAAATGCATCGACGCGTAAACATGAGCTGATTTGTACAATATTTAATTTTCTAATAATTTTACTGTTTCACTTGACCGATGCATGAATAAAGTGATGAGGCCTGTGGCAATGATAATCTTACATAAGATGGAATAACACACAATATGCATCCAAATAGATCTTAAGCAGGGCTTTGAAAAGTGCTAATTTTACCGTGAACAGCCTATATAGGACGTTCACGGTAAACTGAGTAGGGGAGACCGGAGCTAGTTGCCACAAAATTCACTTTTAATTTTTTTTCTTTCAACATGGTGCAATTTTATCACAAATTCTATTTTTTTTTTAATATAATTTATTACATACATTTGTCTGTCACATAATATTGTTTACAATTGAATACCAAAGTGTTAAAATACAGTTATTCGCTTTCAAAAGATAGTCGACAAGTGTGACAACTTATCCCATCGTCGGGGCCAGTTGTCACTTAAGATGAGGTTTATTGTCACACACAAAACATACAAACATACATAGTATAAACTAAAACATCTTAATTGCTACACAATTCCTAAGTTATACAAAGCTTTAAAAACTATATAGGAAGGAAAACGTTGCGAAAAAAGCAATTAAGGCTTCCATAGGAATTTAAGGTGGACATAGCTAGCACGAATACAATTTGTTAATTTGTCTTGTGACATGGAGGCTACTGTAAACTGTTCTGCAGACACTAAACAAATCTCGTCTAAACTTTGATAATTAAACACATAAATCTTAAACTATAGTTTAGTCTGAAGAATCAGAGTCACAGTTCTGGCAAACAACATAAAACAGCTCTGATTCACTTTTATGTGTGCACTTTTCATGAGACTATGAGTGACACTGAACACACCTCACCTATTCTTCTCCTGGAACGCTCAGTCCAAACGTTTCTTCACACACTAAACATACTGTGTCTTCAACTTTAGATGATGCATACGGCTGAGTATAGCTTTCAGGCCTTTCCTCGGATTTTAAA
Organism: Dryococelus australis; assembly: GCA_029891345.1. Classification (NCBI taxonomy): domain Eukaryota; kingdom Metazoa; phylum Arthropoda; class Insecta; order Phasmatodea; family Phasmatidae; genus Dryococelus; species Dryococelus australis. The sequence goes on from CM056995.1 coordinate 262,632,890, forward strand.
GACTTATTATCTCCACGGAGATCTAAATGCGAAACTTTTCTTCTCCATTTCTCTGCAGCTAATGCAACTTTTACGGGCGTGTCTGTCAGGATAGCTGATTTTCTTGTTTTCCTTTTGGGGGCAATCTCTTTTCTTTCGGTAGCCTTGGGAAACGGTGGTGAAACATGGGAAGTAGAAAGTTTCGTGCTTAAATCCTACTGTGACTTGTAGGAGCATCGGTAGAAGGATGAAAATCAGAACTATCTTTTTGTAATGTAAGAACTGATGAAGGACCTGGTCTGTCTGTCACATAGCTTGGCAGAAGGTCTACTTCAGAAAAAATGTTTGGATTAAGAGGACAGCTTTTGCAACTTTTAGTAATAAATCAGGGGATGGTGTTTTTCTACCCGTTTTCCGTCTTTATGTTCTCACCATCTGCAAAGCAAAATGCGTTGCTTGGTTAAGTATATATTAATTTTTATCAAATAAAAATTATAATTTCTATATTTTCCTATTAAATGATGATCTGAACTATTAGGTCAAGTGGGCCTGTATACCCTATATTATAATTATGAATGAAAGCTCACCCTACTGATATAGACATCAAACAAACCTAGTCTACGTGCTTTGGGCATTGTTGCCGGCACAGCATTCGGTAGCTCGTGCTATTTAAATAAATACGCCACCGTTTCCATTTATTTTGGTAGTTCAAATAAACAATAAAATTATACTTAAGTACATTACCCCTGTACGTTTATTTTTTTCCTTTTAGAAGAAAAAAGGAGGTGAATTTTATAGTGTATTCATGAGCTTTATTCAAGTATATGAGCACCAAGCTAGAAATAGGTGGTTCGGAGCACCTCTTTTTATGAGGTCCCATGTTTACATTTTTGCCCATATTTAGGCTATCTCAGTCGAAACTTACATATTTCAAACACAGAAAGTATTTATTTTCTACACAATTGCGGATAAAATTTTTCTCCGAGGTATACGGGGCATGTTGCCACAGAGACAATTAACCCCGCATTTTTTGTGACAACGTACCCCACAGTGTCACATTTCACTTGTTATTCGCAGCTTTCTACAGAAATGTTAGACATGAAAGTTGAACTACGTGTTTTAAAGCTAAAAGTACGTAGAATATGATAGTGCAATTAAATATCTTACCGTTTTGCAGCAAAGTTGTCAGACTTACACACAAAACATGCACAGTGTTTTTACTAACACACTACTAATCCACACAACTGTCCCTTCTGAAGTAGCTAGAGCAGTGAGTGGCAAGTTGTTCATATTCTGCCCGCTAGATGGTGACTCTTGTTACGTCCGCACAAGACTTCACAGACAGAACCATTTAGGAACGGTAGATTTTACAATTTGACAACTTGCCCCTGTGACAACTAGCCCCGGTCTCTCCTACTTTTGAAAGCCCTGATTAAGATATACTTGTACGTATGCACGTTGTGTATTCTTCCCTGTTATGTAAAATTTAAACTGCAATGGGCCTCTTCACTTTATTCATGCATCGGTTAAGCGAAACTATGAACTTTGTAGTATAGTAAATATTTTACAAATATACTTATTTTAACACTCACGTGCATTAAAAAGACAGAAAGTGGAAGAAATAATTTAAGCTATCACAAATGGCTATCTAACACTTTTCATTCGACTAAGACATGGAACTATTTCCCCTCAATCGTCACCAACTTTACTGGGTGCATGTCACTCAGCACGCCCATAAAAAAAATGCAGGTAGGAGCACTTAATTTTTTATAAGGTTGATTTTAAAAGTGCTCACTTTATCATGAACAACATTTATTTAAAAAATCAAGCGATTTCACTTATAACTAATTATAGACTCTGAAAATTTGACAAGTTGTCCTGCTTGTTTTTTCCCCCTAATTCGCTGCTGCCAACATTACCGTTAGTTTTCAAGTTAGCTTTCCCATTGAAATATACGTAGTTACAGGCAGAATTTTTTTTTGGCTAAGGCTGATTTCAAAAGCGCGAACAAGCTTCAGGGTCGTAGCTAGGTCAGTGTCAGGTTTTACTTGAGACCCAAACGGGAACGGTTAACTCCACACACCTAGAAATGTGAAACTGCCTGGGAAAACTGGAAAGTGAGCCTAAAAAGGCCAGCCTTATGTGAGGCCAACGCCTTTATGCAGTAGAAAGTGATACTGTGGACGCTGGAAAAAAAAAAATTGATGTAACATTTAAAACTAAACATCATACTCGAAGCAGAAAATTACGTCGATTTTGGAGTTTATTTAGAATAACATAGAACTTGTTTACTCTTATGGTGACAGTGAGCATTTCTTCAACTAATACACGTTAAACTATTATGCAAAAGCAAAATGTCTCATAGATAAAGCTTGTGGCCTAAAATGAACTTCACACAAAATGTTTCAGTTCTGAGTAGACGTAAAAGTTGATAACTTTATACGTTTCTATATATCGCCAGTATAATCGTCAGGGACAGTGTAGTGCTTTTACTTAAATGCGTAAGCTTATAGGTTACGAACGTAGTCCTCGCCTCTATCTTCGTGCAGTTTTACACATTTCTTTAACAAAAAACTTTGTGATCTCATTTGGAAGTAAAGTCTTGGTATCTCAAAAAAAGTTATCTTCGAAATGCTGATCACAAGAAATATATCACAGATTTATTTAGCTTTACAAATACACTTGTAATTTAAAAATTCACGATCTTCATTTATCAGAAAATTTAAGGAGTAAAGGCAAGAGAAGTAAACGTATTTTTCATACAAAACTATTAACAACACATATGACAATCTTAGGAAAACATGGTACCGTTGAATTCAGATTATCATCCCCTTTTATTTAAATGTAATTTTTCGAAAACTAAACATTTTGAAAGCGTGGAGTTCGTGTATTTCTAATTTAATCTACCCGGTCAGAAAAACAATAAAATCCCAAGTGACTATACGTAATTACGACCCGATTGAAGTATGGAAACAGCTACTCAAACTTGGGAATATTTATTCACTAATTTGCAGTGAACTGGAAAGCTTTAAAAACAAACTTTAGTGAATCATTCAACACAATAGGCATATTTTGAGAATAAGAATAGATCATCAACAATTACTAAAATATCGATGAAAATGCGATTTAAATGGGATATTAGACGATGGTCGCTGATCGTACGAGCCCCCATGTTTCAACACCTAGCACCGACCTCACCATCATAGGTTGTTCACATTAAAATGATCACTTTTGAAAGTCCTGCTTAAGATCTACTCGTATTTACATTGAGTATTCTTACTCCAAAATACGTACACTTAACGTTACCATGGGCTTGATCACTTCATTCGTGCGTCGGTCAAGGGCAACTGTAAATTTAGTTGGAAAAGAAAATATTCTACAAATGTTTTTTTCTTACACTTATATCCATAAAAAACCGAAATTAAAATAAAATATTTCAGTATTCACAAAATGTTACTTAACACTTTTAATTTAACGTTAACACATGGAACTACTTTCTCTCCGTCGTTGCCAACTTTACACTCTGTGTGCCCGTTAAAATATACGCAGGTAGAAGCAGTGACATTTTTCAAAGGTTTATTTCTAAAATGTTCAATTTACCGTGAACAGCCTATACTTAGCTGTAACAAGCATAGTGCGGGGAGTATCAACGTATAAAGGCTGTTCACGATAAAGTGAGTACTTTTGAAATGAACCTTAGAAAGATGTCACTGCTCCTGCGTGGCATATATTTTAACGGGCTCACTGAGTGACATGCACACAGGAAAGTTGGTAGCGACGAAGGGAAAGTAGTTCTATGTGTTAATTTCGAATGAAAACTGTTAAGTAACCATTTGAAATAAATTAAATTATATATTTTTCTTTCTGTATTTTAATGCGCCAAAATGTAAAAATGAGCAGATTTGCAAAATATTTACTTTTTTAAAAATTCCAGAGTTTCCCTTGACCGACGTATGAATAAAGTGATGTTGCCCATCACAATGAAAATTTTGCATAAGGCGGATGAACACACAACGTGCATACAGATAGATCTTAAGCAGGGCTTTCAAAAGTGCTCATTTTATCGTGAACAGCCTATAATTGGCAATGAAGTAGTATTAAATGCTCAAAAGCAAACGTGAAGGTCGTGTAATCCGCCCGGTAGTGACGCACGTGAGTTAGGAGAAGCGGTAAACGGGAAGTGTTACGTAGAAGCCAGGCGTGCCCTGCCCACAGTCTGCCCGGAAATGTGGGCTAAGGTCAAGGCCGCTTTCACCGATCGTATAACTATCTGCTCCGAGAACAAGCGAGGAAGCTGCCTTCGTCACAATAACAGTTAACTCAAAGCGTTTGTATTTTCCAGTTTCTCGTTTACCACTTATACTTTCCACCATAGACTAAAGATGAGGTAGATCGATCTCGCTGGCTGCGCACAACCAATCTCCGTGTCCCAACATTGAACTGTTTTTCTACCAACACGTTTAGCGAAAACGGCATGGTTTGGATGTTAGGTTAGAAAACTGATTTGTAAACAAATGCTTTGAGATGTATGTATACTTCTTCTAACCAATTTGTAATGCAGTTTGATGGAATTCAATCTGGTAAAAGTATTTTATTAATATAATAGTGCTTGTCATTAAAAAATTAAGACATAAACAGACACATTTATCACTGTTGACCATGTGACTTTGACAGTTGTGCAGGATTGGGGTGGGTTAATGTTAGGCATATGCGTAGAAGACGAAAAAGTGGTCTACCTCATCTTTAGTCTATGATTTCCACGGTAAAATCACTGGTACTGACAGTTATAGGCTGTTCACGATAACGCGAGCACTTTTGAAATCAATCTTACAAAAAAGTCACCGCTCCTATCTGCATATATTTTAACGGGCGCACTGAGTGACATGCGCCCAGTAAAGTTGGTAGCTATGGATGGGAAGTAGTTCCATAGCTTGGCGTCGAATAAAAAATGCTAGGAACGCATTTTTGATAACTTAAATTATTTCTTTAGCTCTCTGTTTTTTTTAAAATCCATCGAAGTGTAAAAATGAGCAGATTTATAAAATATTTACTTTCGTGATCATTTCACAGTTCCACTTAACCGAGGCATGAATAAAGTGATGAGGCCCATGGCGATGTTAATTTGACATAAGGCGGAATAGTACACAACATGCATACAAGTAGATTTTAAGCAGGGCTTTCAAAAGTGCTCTTTTTACTCCGAATAACCTATATTATAGCTTTCAAGGTAACTATTTTAATCAAATGTGAATTTGACGCACAGCGTTCTAAGGCCAGTAGCTTAGGCTGTAAGACAGGTCACAGACCTATGAGTAACATTAGTGGATCCAGTTTTTTTATAGAAGGTATGACTTGGTACTCAATAACAAACTGCGAATGGTTTGGGACTTGGCCATAACATTCGTCTAGTTCTGCAACAAAACGAACAGACGAAAACAAGTCATAAGGGAAACTGGGGCGACCACATTTCTGTTTTTTTTTTTTTAATGAACTTTGATTAATTTGAAAAGCGAAGTGTGCTACCCTATATTTGAATTCAACTGCAATTAGTATTTCTTTCACTAAAGCAGCATATTATAACTTAGTTCCACTAAAGCAAAGCAGTTTTTTTCGAAGCATCAATTTTTACCCTAAATGATTGTAAGTAACCTGCTTTTACTAACTGGAGGGACGTTTTTACATGAGATTCGAACACCAGTTGGTGATAAAAAATATGATATTTTCCTAACATCATTGAAGCAAATAATTATACACAAGCCGGTCATTATAAATATTCTAAACTAGCTCTTAACTGCGGCTCCGCCCGCGTGCAAAAAAAAAAAAAAAAAAAAAAACAGACCACCAACCAGCGCCTACTCAAATGGTTGGTATTTATATATTCCCTAAGAAACTGTTCGTTTTTTCCGGGAAGACAAGTACCCTATGTGCTAATCCAGAATATAATCTACCCGTTTACCAAATTTCGTCCAAATCCGTCGAGCCGTTATGACGTGATTAAGTAACAAAGAAACATAAACTTTCGCATTTATAGGCTGTTCACGGTAAAATGAGCACTTCTGAAAGCCCTGCTTAATATCTACTTATACACACGTTGTGTATTCCTCCGCCTCATGTAAAATTAACATCGCCATGGGCCTGATCACTATATTCATGCGTCAGTCAAATTAAACTGTGAAATTATTAAGAAGGTAAATACTTTGCAAATATTCTCATTTTTACACTTCGATGCAATAAAAAACAGAAAGCGAAAGAAATAATTTTAAGTTATCGCAAATGGTCACCTAACACTTTTTATTTGACGTTAAAATACACAATTACTTTTTATTAATCTTTACTAACTTTACTGTGCAAATGTCCCTCAGTGCGGCAATTCAAATACATGCATGCAGTGGCAGTGACTTTGTGCTAAGGTTCATTTGTAAAGTGCTCACTTTATCGTGAATAGCTTTTATAATATATTCTAGAATTCTAAATTCTAAATTTTTTGTAATGAAGTTTTAAAATTTATCTTTAGAATTATTTATGCGCATCATTATTTGTTTCGGTGGAATGAAAATGCGCATCTTTTGAAACAACTGAGTTATACTGAATAGGGGTATAAATATTAATTGTAGTTTTTTTGTAAGTGCTCACAATATATTGGAAAATAAATAGAAGGTTTTTATATTATTGGTATCGCAGTAGTAATTTTCAGCACGATTTCAGTTTACCTTTATTTATTTACGTTGCTCAAACAGCCGAAAACAAGGGAGAAATCGGCAATGGCCTACGGTGAGAAACCATTTCAGCATTCACCTGAAATTATTTCGGAAAACCCAGGTAAACGAAACCACGATCGCCGAACGGGAATCAAATCCGGGTTCTGCAGAAGTGTCTTGTCAGCACGCAAGCTTGTTAGTTAGAATAAGTAGGCTCTGAAAGGGTTTCGAATCTTTTAGCGCGCATTTCGTTTCATTTGGTAAAATACTTTTAAATTCTATTATTCCACTCCATTCACCTTATCTTCTCTCGTCTCAGAATGTTCATTTTAATGAAATATTTTATATCCAAAATTCGTATACATGTTATGATTTTTTGCTCTCTAAAGCAGTAAGAATACTTTTTTTTCCGCGTTATAGTGTGCGTTTTTGTTTATTCATTTCCTGTTTTATGGTGATTAACTTTTTGCCATACACATTCTCCATGCTTGGCAGCTTACATTCATTGCTAAATACAGTATAGCGGAAAGTATAATCTATGGAATAAACATGGGTTTTAAAATACTTTTTGGCACTGCATGTCCTAATGGGGGAAAAACTATGTAAAAGACAGTTATGGGAACTCTTAATCGTTCGAGTTTTCATTGGTCGCTTCGAGGTAATGATACCTTAGTTGTGTACGAATGGCCAGTCGCTGCCTTAATAAAGGCCCTAGGCCCACGTAAACAATCGTGCTTGACAATTGGTATTGTCGGACTTCGATGCTGCTTTACGATTGGCTGACTTTAAGAATCGCGATATGATACTTTCAATTCGCTCACCTCGAATCAATGTATTTGATACCGTATATTTAACATGAGTACATGGGTTCACGTGGCCTTATTGCGGGAATGCTTTAATTGATACGCATGATTTTTCTGAAAACATCCAAAAAATCTGAAGCAGATATTTTAATTCGTGAAGTTTGCAGAATGTTTACGTTCGTGTATAGCATCTCTAGCTCATTCTTTACAGGGGATTACATTAATTCTCACTGTTCGGCTGCATAATAGGCTACTTATGGTACATCTTTATTAGTGCCATGCTTTTACTCGAGACTTTTCCAAATAACACTGAAATATTTGATCGCGTTTTGTGCATAGTGGAGAGTGGAGAGATTTCGGCGGATTTAACATCGAGGTCCTGAGAGCCGATGAGGATGCAGCGAGGAGAGTATGTATCAGCGCTGGAATGAAAGGGCAGGGGAAACGGGAGATCTCCGAGAATACCCGCCGACCAGCGTCATCTTCCGGCACGATTACCACATGCGAAAATCCGTGTCAGACCCCGCCGGAAAACGAACCAAGGTTCGTCAAGGGGGGAGGCGAGTAGTCTAACCACTAAACCACCGAGGCCCATTGTGCATAATTACTTTCTTGGTTAAGTGCTCTTAACATAGCTAACGCCTCGATTGAAAAAAAAATGAAAAGGGGAAGGTTACATTCTAATGTATTACATTATCATACGAAGTCATAGAAAAAACGATAATTGAGGCAAGGTCTCCAGGATACCATATGCAGACGCAGCCGGCTCTGCGGCCTTCAACTTGATTGAGCCACTGATCAGCGTTCCGGCACAACAGAGAGGTCATTACAAAAGGAGCAATAATAATAACCTGACTTACAGGGGCGGCGCAGCGTAGGGCGTGACACTTTATTGGGCGGGCTGCAGCTGGCCAGCCTGTCGCACTTTCTTCTGCCATATTCGACGGCGCGGCGGGCTGACGTCACGTTACTGCAACACGCGTCGTAACCCCGCGAGGCGGGTCTGCGGGCCTTCAAGGGAAACTCCTCTCCCTTCAGACCCTCGCCATTTCGAGTTATTGGTTTCCCTAGCCTTGCTTGCACGAGGCGGAGAAATATCCTGTAAGTAGAACTTTAGCAGAGTTTCAGAAAAGTTGGAAGTAACCGTGAACAGCCTTTACAAAAACGTGGTCTCTAAAATCGAAACAGTCAATGCTTCAAATCAGCGAATTTGACAGCAGATCTGTTGGAGTTCATCCATTTAAGTCAGTAAAATTATACCGATTAATTTAGTTGCTAGTATTCGCTGATAGTAATGTGATTTCTAATTATTCCTAGCAAAATTGCACTGGCCTGGTAGAATAGCCCCGGTGCATTCCACTAATCACCAGTAGATGGCAGCTTTCTAACTGAAGGTTGAGTAAAATAACTCTACTGATTGAAATCACTAATTCAGATTTAGAGAATGCATTTGCAATGGATGTTTCGGCGCCACTTCGGCTGGCAACGTCATCACAATGTATCTGATCACGGCAATAGCGTTAGATGGAACAGTTTCGCAACACCGGGTGATGCGTAAACACAAAAAAGACGCACGAAACATTCCAATCGTCATGCTATAGGCTATTCACGGTAAAGTGAGCACTTTATGAAGCCCTCTCATTTGGAGTCAATAAATATATTTTACTGTAGCCTTAGACATTAACTTTGAGCCTGATGAAATATATACACTGTGTTTATTACTTACATGGCAATATTTATTTTAAAATGTGGTGGAAAAATAAAAAAAATGGCTGAGAAGATGTAAGTAATTAGGGCCTCAAAAGTGCCCACTTTACCGTGAACAGACTATACATCGTGTGCTGCAGGATTTTCATCCGCCGCTTGGAGAAATGTGTTACCCGTGATGTTGGACATCTGCCTGGCACGATATTTAAGAATAACTTGTGAAATGCGATGTGCTCACCTTACTCAATTGTACTTACGCTATTATTTAACACATTCCACTCAATCGCGTTTTCCTGCCTTGTTGGAATCTAATTTTTTATTTTGCCCAACGCTGAATAACTATTTACTTTAACACGTCCTTTACAAGTGTTTTACACCTCTGCTCACCGAGTTTTAACGTATCTCAGACATATTTCAGTTAGTGTCGGAAAACAAAGTGTACAACAAACGTCTCGTCAATGTTTGATTACGCTGCTTTGAAGTCGCAACTGGCAGGCTAATATTAGGCCTACCTTATGGACTCGGCTCTCAAGACGTTGCTGTCAAGAACCCGAAACTCTTCACTAATACTTTGGGGACATACTCAGAAGACGAAAATCAATATCATAGTTTATTCGCGGTTTCTTTAAACTTTTTGAGTCAAACCTCTGAAAAATCACCCTACGTGTAACGTGTTATTGTTTCCCAGATATGCCACGTGCCGTTAGAGTTTCCGACACTTTATCTGACGTGTTTTACTCTAAGTATATAAACGTTGACTTGACAAGTGGAAGTTAATACAGAGCAACTATCACCCCTATAATGAAGTCCGTACAACACAAGACTGAGACTAAGAGAGGCAAATTATTGAGGGAGACGTGTGCCACCCCCCTCCTCCCGTTTCCGATAACGATGATTTACTGGAAATAACTTATATTTTAATTTTTGCAACATGATTAACTGTTTTCTGATAGAACATTTGGCTGTAAAAGCTAACGTTGTCTGCAAATGTCCACAAGTTTGGGAAGGGGTAGATAACCCAAGTGTAGTCGGTGGCCTGTGTGAGCTGGACTTTCAGATAGAGTAAATAAATTAAAAAATATATAATGCCTTGTAGGGGGTGCATTCTAATGCAGGAGTAAATTCCCCCTCCTACTTCATGCTCTACCATAAGGCAAGGCTTTCAAATAGGGTCCCGTTACGGGCTCTTACACGGAGTAACCGCGTGAAACTGCCCGCCACGTTTTCCATCTCAGATTTCCATCGACCGATAAAAACTTCTACGATCGTGAAAAACACAGGCCTGCAAGTCTGTGCAATATCGCTCATTCTTAACGGCGTCATTACATCACGAACTTAAATAATATTCTTCTAAGAATCTCGTGTATACCGTTATCGTTTCCATCATACGGTACTTCACTTCACTTCAGAAGAAAAAGAGAGCATACGCTTCCGCAGCATTTAAAGAAAGGAAAGTATCTGCATTTTCATTGTAAAATCATAGAAAAATACACCAGCGTCTGGTATTCATTGCCCCCAGTTATAAATTCACGCGTGGTATTGTGAAATACGTGAACGGGAGCTAGCCTATAATGATAGTTGTAATGATTCCGCAGTTATTCCTGTTCATTACTGTATCTGTTTTTGCAAGCCGGCAGTGCGCTTAGCAAAGCCACTATTATGCACTACTTCGGTAGTAAAGATAATTATTTTACGTCGTCTTGTCTTCATTACAAAAGCATATGGATCCCGGCCGCGTTACAGAAAATTCAATAATGCCGATTATCATAGTTTATTTCTCCAATAGTTTATTCATTCTTTTCCTTCAGGTATACGTCTTTCGCAGGATGTTTCTTCCACGATAAGGAAGTAACGCCTAAAGAAATATTTTTTGTGTATCTACACTGACACTTGAAGATAAAAAGTGGCTGAGTAAAAGCGGCCGTAGTAGTTCTGCCTCAGAATTTCGTGATATTTCCGCTTCAAATCAAGGTAAGATGTATCTACGACAAGTAGGGGTCGCGGTGGCGCAATGGCTAGAGCGTTTGCCAGTCACCAAGACGAACCGGGTTCAATTCCCAGTGGGGTTGCTCCTGGATCCTTGTACGTGGGAGTCGTATTGGACGATGTCGCTGGTCGCCGGATTCCCTCGGCTCTCCCCCATCTCACATACTTCGCCCCATCCTCATCGATTCTCGAGATCGTACCTCACCACCTCACTCCACCAATAACAAGCACGGTAAGGGACTTATGTACGCTAAAGGCTGTTCACGATTAAATGATCACTTATGAATAACCAACCTTAAAAAAAATGTCACTGCTCTTACCTGAATATATTTGAATGACTGCGCTGAGTGACAATCGCCTAGTAAGTTGGTAACGATGGAGGGGAAGTAGTTACAAGTCTTTACGTCAAATTAAAAATGCTAAGTAACAATTCGTGATATCTCTAATTACTTCTTACGCTTTCTGTTTTTTTTAAATGCATCTAAGTGTAAAAATTAGTGGGTTTGTAAAATATTAATTTATATAATAATTAATAGTTTCATTTGACGGAATCATGAATGAAGTGGTAAAGTCCATAGCAGTGTTAATTTTACATAAGGCGGAAGGATACACAACGTGCATACAAGTAGATATCAAGCAGGGCTTTCAAAAGAACTCGCGGTTTAACATGAACAGCCTTTATCATTGCTGATGGCAGATAAGTAACAATCTTCCTCTGTGATTTTTTGATAAAAAATGATTATTATTTCAAGTTTTATATAAAAAAAAAAAAAAAATTCTAGGAAGTTGAAATTCCGCTAGGAAAAGACATATTTATTTGCATGCACTAAGAAGAAACCACTTCCTTGGGATATGTGTGTAATGGCTTTGCCTAGATTTTGACACTTAACGTTCTCGATCCAAGTAAACTGAAAAACTATAGTCCATTCACGGTTTCGTCCAACTCTTCTGAAGCCGTGCCAAAGTTATACTTTCAGGCTATTCATCCACATCATGTAAACAATGCTTAACAAAGTTTAATAAATTACACCAAAGGGCATTCGAGCGCACTTGTTCAATAATAGTTGGCATGAGAACTATTTGTTACTATAGGCATTACCCACACACCTATTCTATCCACGTATTTATTTATATTAATTATAAATGACATATTATATTTTATAATAAAATACGGGTAAAACTTCAATTAAGTCAAAAGTAAAATACTTTTATTTTAACAGAAGTATCAAACGCTTATGATACATGGCATATTTATGGAGACAACCAAAAACGTAATACATGGGGTGATTCTTTGATGGCTTGATTCAAACAGTGTTAAGAAACCGTGAATACACTATAGTGCAATTTTGCCAATGCGGTCTCAATAGATAGTTCATGCCCTGTCTCCTAGAGTTTGTAGTCTCACTACCACTTGAATTTGAATTCTGTACAGAATGTCTCAAAAAGATTCATCCTATGTCGAAACACTATGCATTTTCAACTAAGTAACATAGAATCATGCGGTAAACAGTGAACTACATGTCTGGCAATAAGGTTTTGCTTACAAGTATCACATATGGGCAGTATGCCCCTCTCCCCCAATGGGCTATGAATCACCTGGATAGCAACTCGACACTCGGTTGAGCCATGCGTGTCCGTTCACTGCTAAGATGGGTAAAAAATTTTCACCTGGTCACTGCTAGGCACCTCCTTGGTGCGTAGACGGTAGGTTTTTACACAGCCGGGCCGTCACTAATATCAGCTGCAGCCAGCCGGGCCGTACCGTTGGCTAGGGAGGCGAGCCGATAACACTAGTGGCGCTGACAGTATTCGTCGTGCCAGTCGAGAGCTAGTCATTCCCCATGCCATCGTCTGGAGTGTTTTGCGACGGCGTTTGTTATTCAAATGATACGGAATTGAACTCGTACACGCTCTACGCCAAGCTGATACACAGCGATGTGTGGCGATTTGTGCATTCAATCCCGAAAAAGGAAATGGAAGATGACTTTTTTTTTTCATGCTCATTGTTCATTAACGAGATTAGGTTTCATCTCAGTGGTATGGTGAACCGCCACAACGTGTACGGATATGGGGATCACAGCAGCCTCATGACGAAGTCGAGCATAAGAGAGACTCCCTTGAAGTGAACATGTTCTGCACCGTTTCAGAAGAAAAATCTTGTTATGGTCCGTTATTTTTTTCCTGGCAGCACTGTCACGGAAATCTCATTCCTCCGAATATTGCATAACTGATTTTCCCCACATTCAGAGGCAGATTCCGCTGATTTCATTTTACCAGTGCGATGGAGCACCACCGCATTGGCACTTGCAAGTTCAGACATTCCTGATCAACGAGCGTCCCACCCATGGATCGGCCATGACCTGCTAATTTGCAACTGCACCACTGGCCACAAGGTTACCTTGTCTCACTGTGTGTGGGTTTTTCTTGCGGGGGTTTGTAAAGGTTTCAGTTTATGAGCCTCCCATTCCTACAACAATGGACGAACTTTGAAACCACTTAACAGCGGCAGTGGCCGCAGTTAACACCAGACCTGCCCGCTAATGTGTAGGACGATTTTGACTACCGTGTAGATGTATGCCATGCTTCTGCAAGGGAGGGGGATACTGACCATTTGTGATAATTGTAACCAAAACTTTATTGTCAGACAATATTCCACTCTTTACCGCATGTTTCTCTGTTTCTTAGTTAAAAATATATAGCCTTTTGAATTTTACCGAATCTTTCTGAAACGTACTGTACTTGGATTTCGAAGCTTATTTTTACATTTTAATTTTGAAATGCCAGGCCCTGGTGCAGTGTCCGTTACTGGTGCATTTTCCTTAAATACTCAGGGAACTGTGTAGGTCACAAATATGGGTAGAGTATGCAAGCTTCAACGTAGTGCTTTATGTTCGCAGCACCCAGGCTTCTGTGATGGCTGCTTTGAGCACTGCCCGCTGCTGGCTGCTACTGCTTGCGATGGTGCTGGCATCTCACGGCAGAAAGGAAGAACCGTCGGACAGCGCGCCTGCTGAATCTTCCCAGCTTGCCAAATTCGTACTGACTCTGTCCAGGCCAGGAGCCTTCAACAAGGTGACTCACCTCAAGTGCTTTCACGTTAACAATTAATACTAACAAATAATTATCTCACCTTCAACTGAATTTTTCTTCTTGTTGCTATTCACTTCAAACGTAATTTGTGTGCTTATGCAGCAGGATATATGACGTGCTTTTGAAAGGTCGTGTATTCATTTGCAACTCTCAGCAATAAATGTGATTTTGCCATGAACGTGTTCCCGTTCACAACTCAACAAACGCCGATGTAGTGCCTTTATAAGAAAACCCACCCTACCCATTAGATTAATATCCTGATTGGTCTTTGGGTATGAAAATAAAAATGAATTTACTCCAAGTAAAGGCAAATAATTCGCATATTTTTTTGCGTTTTTTCCCATAGTGTCTATAACACAGACTTCACACATCACCCCTTCCCCTTTCTTTGTTTATAATTGGCATTCTATTTCTTTGCATGGACTGCATTGTCCATTCTATTGCCCTTCTATTGTTGATTCTTAGACTAATTTAGTAGTTCAATGTTTTTTTTTCTTTACATTCAATACGAATTAAATTTCTTAAATCATTTGAACAGGCTAATACACCGTCGAAAACACTTTCTAAGGATCTTCAGACAGTAAAAAAGACCAAGTATTCAGTTTATTCATGGCCATATTTGGAAAACTGTACATTTTCTGTACGTAACTAGCCAATTCCCATCAAATTTAAAGTTACGGCATATTACATGGTGACATAATGATAATGCCTACACTACGATAACCTGTTAAGTATGTCTTCAATATTTCAGCGTTAGTCTCACTTGTTCCAAATTATATCACATGAAAAACATTATACAACATTTTCTATTTGACTGCGAGTAGATTCAGTCAAAGTTAAAACTAAGCTTTTCCTGATTTACTGTGTATTTTATCGAAGTTCTTTATTTTTAATCTTTTTGCTGTACGAATGTTAAGAAGTACGTGCAATTATACTTTGGCGTGTACATATTATTATTGGCTGTTCACGGTAAGGTGATTACTTTTGAGGCCCTAGTTACTTTTTACTTTCAGCCATTTATTATCCTTTAACCACCTTTTAAAATAAATATTGCCATGTAAGTAATAAGCACAGGGTAAAAATTCCACTGCGCTCGGAAGTTAACGTCTAAGACTATAGTAAAATATATTTATTGACTGTTATTATTTACTGTGAATAGCGACATTATAGTGACATTACTATGTGGCTGGTTTTATAATCTAGTGAAGGTACAATGTACGTGACTATAATTCTGGCCAAGACTGCGTCCCTATTGTCTCGTGAGCTCGTTCTACCCAATACGAAACAACTGTAAATTGACATTTCGTAAATCGCACAGAACGAAATAACTTCAGCCAAAACGAAATAAATAATCCAGATACTGATGGGTCGGGATTCCACCACTATTTACAGACAGCGGTAACCGTTCTACTTCAATGCCATTCCCAACCAACCTTATACCAAAACAAGATTGTGAAGCACTAAATCACTCCATGCAGGAAAAAAAAAAAATTGCACCTCATTGTTGTCTCCTTTCTCTTTCCGTCAAGACTTGACACGTCAAGGCCTGGGTGCCACTGATATTACGTGCGCGTTTTACAAGCATAACACAGTAATATACACAGCTGATAGGCCTATGCCTAAAATCACGAGTACAGATAAGCGCATACTCAAAATATAGTATTCGTAACAAGAATAATTCATTTTGGTTTAACTTTAGCTTGTTGCCATTGCTGTGTGTCGGTATTTGGCCAGATTACCCGAAACATATACTGCGTTATCAAGTGAGGAACTAAATTGGAAATAAGAAAGAGCGTGTATTGACGTAGTCTTTCCTTGAACTGATTATCTTTAGTTGATTTGGGAGCACTGCATTCACAAAGTTTGATAACGACTTTTTTGCTTAAAACTCAAACGAAACCATATCAGAGAAAAAAAAGCCAGTTTTACAAAACTAGCAGCCTGGCATCGCTTCACTCAGGTTTACTGGAGTTATTAAAATACATACCTATATATTTGCGACTACCCGCGACTACTTGCGATTACCCTTGACTATTTGCGACTACCAGTGACTACTTGCGAATACCCGTGACTATTTGCAATTACCCGTGACAGCTTACGACTTCTTGCGTCTACTTGCGAATTTATAATATTAATATAATATTAAGATCCACTGAGCAACTGTAACCCCACTTGAGATATATTTCTGCCTACTAAGCTACTGCGGCCCCACTTGGCACATTACTCTAACTACTGGGTCTCTGTGGCCCCACTTAATATATTTCTATCCGCTGAGCCACTGCGGCCCCACTAGAGATCTTTCTATCCTTTGAGCCGCTGCGGCTCCACTTGGGATTGCTCCAGCCACTGAGTCACTGTGGCACCCCTCGGGATCGTTCTAGTCACTGGGCCACTGCGTCTCTACTTGATATATTCTATCCACTGAGCCACTGCGACCACACTTGAAAGTGCTCTAGCCACTGGGCCTCTGTGGCTCCACTTAATATAGTTCTATCCACTGAGCCACTGCGGCCCCACTTGAGAGTGCTCTTGCCACTGAGCCACTTCGTCTCCACTTGGAATCACTCTACCCACTGAGCCACTGCGGCCCCACTTGAAATTACTCTATCCACTGGAACTCTGTGGCCCCAGTTGATATATTTATATCCGCTGAGCCACTGCGGCCCCATTCGAGAGTGCTCTTGCCACTGAGCCACTGCGTCACCACTTGGGATCGTTGTACCCACTGGGCCAGTGCGGCTCCACTTGGCATTACTCTACCCACTGGGCCTCTGTGGCCTCACTTGATATATGCCATGTCCATCTGGAAGAATTTAGCATTCTAACAGTGAAAGAATTATACGAATTGGCCCTGTAGTTTTGGTAGAGCATGATTATAAATCAGCCAAGTGGCTCATTTTTCTCCAACGTGGTTTTCAAGTTTCAAAATTTCTCAAGGTCTAATTTTTTTAAAAATTAAACATAGCCTATGACCATCTGTAATAATGCAATATTATAATAGCGAAAGAATTATAAGAATCGGCCGTGTAGTTTCCTAGTTTTTCGAGATTACCCGAGACATTAAAAAAAATAATCAAACTCACATTACCTCTTTATAATGTTAGTAAAGATAATATTCTTGATTAAAACACTTTACCAGATATAATACCAATCTTATTTTCGGCTTAAAATTGCGAAGTTCGTACCAGCTGTACTGAAGCAAAGTCACTGTGCTTGTGTTTTCCTGTTACAATTATGTAGTTCTCGTGTTTATATCAATTATGCGTGTGTCTACAGTAGTAGATGGTAGTCATGCAGCATATCTTATTTTTAGCCTACTTTACGAAGGAAAGAAAATTTTATGAGATCTCTTTCCTGTCTGTGTGTATATGTAGGTGTGTGCGTGTGTGTCCCCCCTTTTCAATTTTTGAAGAAGTTAACCGAATTTCACTAAACTCGGTACACGTATAGTACTAAATGAGGGTACATGACTGTTATAGATTTAGACCACGCTGGGTACTTACAAATGGCGGCCATTTTAATATTTAGGTTGACATGTCATCTCGGAAACCATTCAACATATTGAAACTAAATTTTATATGCTAACACCGCAAAGTATAAGCATTGTATTCTGAGGCGAATTTTGATTTTGTTCAGCTATTTTTAAAGATAGGGCTACGTGAAAAAGTAAACTTTTAAGTTATATCTCGAAAACTACTGAACCAATTTTCGCCAAATTTGGCACATAAGTAATGCAATTATGTGACAGATAAATATAAGTAATTAAACTTGATTAGCCACATATCTTCAAAATGACGACCATACAAATATTCTAGGTTTATTTGGTATAACTACCATACTGTTTGACCAAGTTGAACCAAATTTTCTACGCTGATAGTATCTGTAATCAGTATCTTATAAAAAAAACAACAATAACTATTTTCTGCCATTTTGTAGGCCAGCGCTACATGAATCAATAAAGTTTTTGTGTAATATCTCGGGAAACAATTAACAGACACAGATTGCTACCATATTGGCAAACAAGTCGTTCTGCGGCAGTTTATATGTACAAATACATTTCAAGTATGTCAGACACTTATTTTTAAAATGTACATCTAGCTATTTTAGCATCGTATGCAATATCTTCGAAATCATTTAATTAATTCCAACCCAACTTGATATGCTGGGAGTAAATATAACAAATATCAAATGTGTCTACACGGAGCCGCTTTTGTCCTCCATTTTGTAAGATAGCGCCACACGAATAAATACAGTTTTAATGTCATATCTCGGAAAACAATAGACCGATTCCTGCCAAATATGGCAAACAAGTAGCACTGCGGTAGGCTATGTTAACTGATTTGTTTGGGGTATGTCAAACACTTATTTTAAAAATGGCTACCGCATAACTATTTTAGTTTTGTATGTTATATCGTCAAAACCTCGTAATTAATTCCAATGAAACTTTCTATACTGGTTGTATATATTACAATCATCAAATGTGTCCACACATAATCTCTCTTTCCTGCCATTTTGAATAGCAGTATCACATGACAAACTAAAATTACGCGATATATCCATATAAACATTTTAGCTCTGAATGTTTTATTTACAAAACTGAAAAACTAAATTCACTAGTGTATTTTAATTGTCTTGGTACTGTTTCAAACGGTTCTGGTTTCGCCTCTAATGATATTCCTGTCAATGAGACGTCAACGCCTACCTACGGTCTAAGCTTTTAATATCGACACGACAGACTCCGACGGGTCGATTCGTTTGTCGGTTGTTTAGATCCGAAAGTCGCCAGGGGCTGATTAGCGAAGTGCATGCCCACATGTTGGTAGCAAGTGACGCCATTTTGTTGACGTGAGCGGTTGGAGTCCACAAAATATATGCGGCTACTTGACCTCTGCAGTCTTGAGTAGGTACTCTGCGTCTGAGTGTACCTACGGCATACGCAGTTATACGATATATATTTCTTTTTGGAAGAAAAACCTTGTATTTGGGCAGAAAATTGGCTGCGAGAGCAGTGTAAGTTCAGTCACATGCCCTCGTTAAAAGAACTTGAGTCAAGCGAAGCAAAATATTTCCAGCACTACTTGAGAATGGACAAATACCGTCTGAGCGATCGGAGCCGAGTCGGATGACGGATGTGAAATTTCAACCGTCTTGCCTGACACAGTTGATACAGCAGGAAGCGTTCTCCTCAATCAGCTTGTGCATTTCGTTGTATTACGATTGCTCTGGAATTTTGAAAATAGGTGCCTAATCAAGTTTAATTACTTATATTTATCTGGCCTATCATTATATTATTTATGTGCCAAATTTGGAGAAAATTGGTTGAGTAGTTTTCGAGATATAACTTAAAAGGTTTATTTTTTCAGGTGGCCCTATCTTTAAAAATAGCATACCAAAAACAACATTCATCTTAGAATACAATGCTTACACCTTGCGCTGTTAGCATACAACATTTGGACGATTTACAAACTAACTTATGACCTCACTTAAACTAACATTCATGCCTTACCTGGGATTTGAACCCAGAACCTCCCGCACCCCAGCCCGACTGCACCACGGGAGGTCGCTAAGTACCAGATTTTAAATGCGTCCATTATCAAGTAGGGGTGGGCTGTGTCATCGACACGGCCGTAGGTATTTCTACGTGACGTCTATGGGTGGTTCTTCTTTGCGTTTGCGCTGATTGTGTTGTTAAGTCTTAGTCTCGTCACGTGATGGGGCATGTGATGATGATGCAATCGCCACGTCCGCATTTCGCTGCTGCGTAGGATTGTCAACTTATTCTTCATATAACTCCGGAATGGATTGACATAGCTGAGTCATCCTTTCAGTATTGCATTTGTTTTGTCAAACACTATTCATGTTGTTAATGTCATTAGTGTCCTTTTCGCCTAACTTGCAATTTTTAACTATTTTGGTTTTTAATCTGCAAATAAAATTATTATTTGTTAGAAATTCACTATGTGTGTTTATTATATATTATTCTTGGTTATGTTTTTAGTTATTTTGGACTTTTATGCACAAACTGACACCAAAATTTCTCTGATCGAATGAGCCGTTTGGTAGCTACAGCGGTCTTAAGCATACTAAACCGCTCGAAATCAGAGGTCCGCAGCACGGCTCCCACCGCGGCATGATGATGCCAGAACAATATGTTTGTGTGTGGAGTATGAAGCCAAAGGACCTACCTTTACTATCGTACATTTACATTTAACGTACTGCTCATTCTCAATGAGTAATTGCCGCGGATCCGAGAGCAACATTTCGTGACACTCACTTTCTGAACATAAGGGGCTGAGTTGTAAGACGTTGCCACGTCAAACCCAGATTATTTTTTTATAATTTTTCCAAACAAAATTATTCATCGTGTAGCTGTGTACGCACTAGACTCAAAAGCGTAATACTAGAGAGTACAGATGTCAGGTAGACGCTTATTTCGCGAACTCCAACCGCGTACGTCAACAAAATTGCGCCACTCGCCATCAACACGTGGACATGCATTTCGCACAATCGGTGCATGGTAACTTTATTGCTAGCTCGGAGGCCAGCACATGGGCAACGTTTTTCAGCATGTAGTAGCTACTAAGTATAATAAGTAAAGCCCCGAGTATTTCGCGGATTGATGTGTCAACAGGCTAAGCTTTAGAGTCCTCTATGCATTCGAGACACTATAGTCTGCTTGTTGGTTGCTGCAATCAAGTGAGGCCTTCGTATAGGACTGTTCAAAGCTCACTCACTCTACTCCCCCCTGCTTAATGCTGGCTCACAGTTAAACGGGACGTGTACAGACAACTGCTGTCCAATCACAGTAGAAGGAGAAAATAACAAGTGTTTGAAGTCTACCTCGTCAAAGGAAATTCGCGAAATTCTCGGTGCTCTACTAATAAGATACAAGGCCCACTTATAATCTCGCGCAGCCAATCAAAGTTATAAGTACAGCGACATCAAATGAATTTCCACGGCATTTCGTCTCTGTGTAGGCCTACTCATATCTTCTCTGTCATGCGATTTACAGATTTAAAATTTGTGGACTAGAATAGTGCCGTTATACAGAGTGAGTCCTTTAAAAGAGGCCACGTGTCGATGCCATCCCGCAGTATGTCCTCGCCTGTGCCTTTCACAACTTTTGTATTAGGGGCTGAATGGTTCTACCCCACTTTTGATTAATCGGATTATCAATTTGATATCAAATTGATTGATCGGATTCATCCGATCTTAATCCGATTAATTTTTCAAATCCTCTAATATTAATCCGATGAATTTTATGCTATGAAAATTAGATTGATAGATACAATTAATATAATTAAATTAATCTATCAAAAAATTTCTAAAATTTTTAATTTTGTGTGAATTTATAAGTGTATAGTTTGGTGAAAGAGTGTACTAAGGTGTTTTTTTTATATTTGGGGGGGGGGGGGTGGAGGTCCTCACTCTCGGAGGTCTGGCGTTGTACTGAGGTGTGATGTTTGGGGAAGGGGTGTATATAGGAATTGTGTAATATTAATTTTTAATGGTATTGAGTTCCTTCCCGTCTGGTAGGCGACTGAGGTAATGGCGTATTTCTGCGGAATGAAATTACTAGAAAATACATAATGAATTAAACGAAAAGAGACATGAATACGATTTACACCAGTTTCCTAACCTGTCCTGTATGCTAGTAATGCCAAACAAGAGAGATTCATGGACAAACTGAAGATATTAAGAACAATTGATGGCCAAATACACAACGACTGTTTAAAAATCCAATTAAAATGAACGCAAGTACGTGACTATCCTTGTGTTATAAAGAATTGAAAACATGTGACAATATATAAATTAAACTGATTATGTTAAACTTGAGACAAATTAATTAAAATTAATTAATTGGAATTTGTAGCACATGCCAAAACTATAATGGACCACAAAATGTATATTAATATCGTAACAAATTATATTTCAAACAGCAGAATAAACTAACACAATTATGTGACTATCCTGGTGTACTCTAAAGAAATCAATTAACGTATTATATCTACAACGAATTCAATATATATATATATATAAGTTAAACCATACTAGACACAATAACATACCTTAAATGTTTTTAATATACGTCCACTCAGCTGGGAGGTTGGTGAAGTAATGACTCCAGTATAGGATTTGCGGCGACTTATAAGCTGTGTGTTGGGAACAACGAGAGGCAACGACTTATTGTAGACTAATGTTATGGCGGAACTTCTGGACATTAAAATGACTAAACATTACATCACAAATCAATAAAAATGTCCTGTTTACGAATTCAGCGGTTTATATTTCTACTGGGATCTAATCCCAATACTAGTGATGGAAAAAATAAAGATTTCAAAAATGAAGAGAAAATAGCATTCTGAATTATACCTACAAAGAAGTCAAAAACATAGCATACAAAGATGATTATTGTTTTCAGAATTTGTGTATAGTATGTGTGTTATAACAGCAGACATCCTCATGTTGATTCACATCCATATCAATTTGTAAGTAAAAATTATGAATTTTTTATAGAGTGATTTATAATCTATTACCTTTTCATAATATTTCTTAGTTTCTTGCAAGTAAAAGTTGATGCACGCCGCCACTTGGCGATGTAGGGCGAAGGACACCCTAGAACAACAGTAGTCTGTAGCCATGCTGTGCAGCCAGACCTGGCTCTCAAACAGTATTTTTCTCAGCTCACTTTCCCCTTCCTGGCAAGCTTACCCTGTCTCACCATTGTGTTCCAAATTCAGCTGTGTGGACGTTCTTTTCTACAACGTCATTCCTTTCCATATTCATTCAATTGACTTTCTCTAATACTTCTATATTTCCCCAGTCCGTCAATTTTCCAATCTCTTACATATTAATTAGTTTCTCAAATCCAGCGCTAAATGTTATTTGTTATTAAAATAATCTAATAAAACAAACAAGTTTTAAACGAAATATGACAGAATTTCTTTTTAATGAAACTAGAACTTCATCGTTCATCTACTTCATCATTCACAGTCATACAAATTTGAATAGTGTAAACCTATTACACAATAAATGATTCGAGGAATTAAAAACTATTAAATAACAAGCCACATAATTCCATTTAACATAGAAAAAGTTGTCATTTTTTTTTTTAAATCATTCTTAAAACTATATATTTACAATCTTCATACAAGTTTACAACAAACATTTTTACACTTTTACAAACATTAAAAGAAACTTTTAGTACTATATTTACAATCTTCATACAAGTGTCAAACAAATTACATATTGATACACTAAAATAAAATTACTAAACAATTTTCATATTTTAATGAAAGCAAGTTCATATGTACAGCAAAAGCAAGAACAAATATATGCAAAAACATTCACCTAAACAATCATTTCATAAAAAACAAGTTCATAATATACTAAAAAAACAAACACTTAATACAACAACATTTTTCTTTACATAATATATACAAGAAGATACTGATAAAGATATTTACAAAAACAGAAAAATGATTGAAAATTAAGAATAAACAATTTACAAACAATCTTGATCGATGTGGAGGTCGTCTCTTACCTAAATCTACCTATATACATTTACGTTGTAAATTATGTCGCATACTTAAGGTGTTCATACAATGTGTCCGGGAATATATTTGCCAAACTCCTACACACACCGAGAGCCTACAAGACAGACACATAGTACTTTGTATTTGTAGATTTCAAATGATGATATGTAATCCCATGCTGTGAGGCAAATATTGGAAGGGGGCCATAGTTAATTTCTTCCTTGAATAGTGACAAGGGAAGTTGGATCGAAGACACGTTCGATGCAGTTATGAAGATTGATGTTCACAGGAGCTGTACTCAGCAAATAATTTTCTCTCGAGTGGAGAGAGGGATACTTATTCAGTAGTTGCTGCAAACAGCTGTAGATTGTGCAGGAAGTTGTGTAGAGGTTGCAGACAGCTGTGGAGTCTGTGCTGCTACATGGGATGCTGGCAGATGGACATCATTGGCGGTGTGGTGCTGGCAGTTGTGGTCTAGGTGGCAGGGCTGTTTTTACTGTGGTGTTGAAAATAATTTAGTAGGGAAAAAAAAATATTTAGGAATTTCGTAGTGCCCCCAGGGTAAGGTCGGTATTCCATCTGCCTGAATGTAGCGATTATCGTCCAAACCTAACAACACTACCTTGGTCACGTGTTCGGTATAGACTTCGTGATCACCCGAACGAAAGTTATATTGGGTCCCCAAAATCCTGGTGCAATTTTTGAGGCAATCTCGATAATCCTCGTATCGAAGATTCTGTAGGACGTTAGATTTTACACTCTTTGACTTGCGTATACATTGCTCATTCACAACAACATATGCATAAAGCTTGGGACGTAAACCTATGAAAGTGTGACTATAGTGCCAGCACTTTCATCTTTCATAACTCTGGTATGGCCTTTCTTCTCATGGGATAATCCTTGCGAGTTATCGAGTGCATGGTTAGATGTATCAAACAATGCTCTTAAATCTGGGGTAATTACTTTATAGATGTCATCACAAGCAACAGAATATACCAATGAATCGGTATCGTAATAAAAGAGGTACAACGTTGTCAGAGGAAATTTGGTATGCATGTACTGATAGTTATAATTCATACAGGGTTAATTTTGAAAGGTCAAGAATGGAAACACCAGTGTACAAAGATTTGTTAAACGTAACAGAACTCTTTGACATCTCGATCAGGGCTAGATTTTCATCGATTATCTGCCTTGCCTGGAATGTAGGACGACCTATAAGCTCTGCAGCCCCATTGATCGTGTCATACCTGGAAACGACTCTTATGTCCCTTTCCCAGCGGACATTCTGCAAAGTTTTTCCATACATGGAATTATTCATCGTTCACAGCCTGAGCACATTTCTCAATGTTAAATGCGATGTATGGCTCCATCCATGCTTTCTACTCATAGGGCAGAGTGTAATGAACAGCGCCAAGTTTGGCTCCATACATCAAATAGAATTTCAGTGTTTCCCAGTGTATAACATATTTCTTCCGCAGCGTGAGTGTCAAAAGAAATTTTCCATGCGAGCCGTTCGGAGGTATGGCAGTTACTGGGGCCAAAGTCAGATCTGATAGAGCATCATGGCATTCGTCTGGAAAAGACAAATCCACTTCCGCGAAAAAGCATGTGCCACCATCATTCACAGTGTTCGCGAAATCTTACAATGAAAACATGTCGGCCTCAACCCACTCACAATTGCCAATCGGAAGCTTGGATCGCATCATGTGACTGTACAGCCCATTCACATCGAAATAGCATATATATTTCGATGCCACACTGGGATTGTAATCTTGACTCATGTAAATATTATTGGCTTCTGCACACCTTTTGGAAACCTGGGTAATGCCGCCCCTAACCCCACATTCTACAAAAAGATACGTGTCTGGGTTGGTCAACAACTCTAGCTGTGCACGTGTCACTAACAATAAACCGTCCCATGAAAGAGACAGAGTTGTGACATACATGGCAGGGTCAAGATGGTAATGAGCCAAACATTCAGTCCTGAAATTCTCAAAAAATCTCCCAGAAAACAAGAGTCCACATGTAAATAGTGAATGGCATACTTCACAAGTTCACACAGTTGAACAAATCCCACGTGGCTTGAGCATGAGCGTAATCCTCATCACTAATGCCTTCGCCTTTCATCACTTTATGAAATGCATCCTCTGGTGGGAGTGACGTGAACATCAGACTGTCTGGCGACTTAATAAAGTAATAAGGAAAAATTCCCTCTGTTTTGCCAATTCAAATTGGGTGTTGTCTGGAAACATCGAGTAGGTGATACTCAATTGTGCAGGTTGTAAATTACTTGCCAAAGTTTCCAGAGAGGCGCTCATGAACTGGAATGAATCAATTAAACATAATTTGAAAAATTGTGCCTTTCTATTGAAATCAATCACATTGGTAATTTGTTTGGTGACATATTTATCTTTCTCTAAGGTCATTCCTATCACCTGAATTTTACCCAGGTTTTCGATTACCACAGTTCTGTCGGGTTGTGTTACATAACATTAAGCCAAAGGCTTTATGAGAAAGTGAGCATCATAATATTGCTGGTTAAGTAAGACAGCAACAAATTGTCTCTTGAGCAGTCTGGAGTTTAAGTTGCATTTATTATGTGTGCAACCCGTGATTTCGCCCGTCAGATAGTCATGATCGACGACAAAATCATCTGTACCGAGCTCTTCCTTACAAATGTGTCAACATTTCTGAGCCACTAACCTAGCTTCATCAGCAGGGGTTTTTGGCTTCATTGGAACAATCACATTGTAAATTCCTTCAACCCACTTTGTTAATTCAACTAATTCACCTACTAATTGATAAATACAATTGGCACCCACAAATTCAAAGAAGTTAGACATACTTGGATTGTATGAACAAACCAACAAAATGCTACAAGCATATGGAACATGTTGGTTGATGGTAGTTGTATTAGTAATTTCATCATTAGGCAAGTAAGGCGACAAGGGTTTCAGGCAACTTTTAACATCGCAATAGGTGACGAAACCCAATCTCTGCTGTTTGCTGTAATCCTTAAATTACAAGTACTTGTTGGCCCCAGTAGGGAAAGTACCGCAAATAGCTTTTTGTTGCTGGCAAAGAATAGTGTGACTTGCGAGTTTCTCCTCAGTTCTGAAAAACTGGAAACAACAATCAGAAACAAATTTCTTGTTGACCCTCTTACTCAGCTGGCTACCAACCAACCGTAACAAATTTCTAATGCATACAAAATGCAAATACGTGGTATTACCACTAGTGCGAATTGCCAAAATATTTACATAGTGAGCATAATGTACAGGAGAAAATGAATCGGTACGATAACCCCATCTTTTTCGAAAGTTTCGTCAATTATATTGCTATCTTTGTCCACCCCACAGTAGACATTGATAGAAATAGAATTGTTCTCTTAGAACTTATGAATATCTTGTATGACTACAGGTGACGACAGAGCTTCAGTATTCAAAACCTGGTGAGGTTTTGGATATGAAGTAATTCCATCAGCATGTTGTGTGGCAGGAAGCAAAGATGCTACAATGGCATAATGGAAACTCATTCCCTCTGGGCAGTGTACATAGACACAAGCCTTCTTATCAGCAATAAACTTTGGTAGTTTAGTGTGCACAGCACCTACGGTGAATGCCCTATATTTTGAGACATAGACATCCATGTAAGATATCAGTTGCAAACTCCAGCCTGAACAACTCACACTAAACCCCTCAAGCCTGTTAGTCAGCTAAGGCTTAATTATTTCATCATAGATTAAGCTAACTCCCGGAACAATGAAGGCCAGGGAGGGATTTTCTCTGAAAATAGAAAGTTTCTGTAGTGCCTTCCTCCACCATGAGAGACTTCAAATACTTACACACTATGGTAATGCAAAGTCTAACTGGCCAGGGTGATGCCAATACTAAGTTTAACAAAGAAGCCTTACATCTAGAGAAAATTGAAGAAAAGTCTGTGTCAGTATTAACCCTGTTGTTAACTATCCACATATCAGTTAGCCTACCCGCGAACACTTTGGCAAATAGCAAAGACTCCACTGAAGCTGGGGAATCGGAAAATCGGAAAACAAATTATTATCTGTTTCCCTAGACAAAGTCTCTCTGACTGAGTCGGAACTTGTTTGCGGAGCAGATGGAACACTCTACGAATCATACAAATTTTCCGTGCCAGACAGATAGAGATCATCTAACAAAAGATCGACCTTTTCATGTTTGGGGGAAGCAGACACGTTTAGACCTTTTGTTGTTGACAGTCTTTCCATGATTCAATCCATGCTCGAATCACTCAAGTAGAGATCGTCCATCAAGAGATCGAAATGCCTCCACTTAGGCAAAGCGACATCTTGACAGCTTGTGCTAGACTGTCTATCCATCTGCGATTCAGACTCTGAATTGCTTATAAAAATATCTTCCAACAAACTGCCAATGCTTTGTCGCCTGCGTTTATTCATTGTGTCTGATTATTTTGTTTTCTTTCCTGATACAAAAATTTTACCACCATAATAAATGTAAAGTGTTTTGTCGATCTGAAAAAAGAAAACCACTATGTATAGACTTATAGTGATTTGTCGATGTACCTGAAATAAAAGTTTTATTAATAACATCCTAAACAGAGGGGAAAACAATTTTTTTAAATACTTTGTTGTTATTTTAAAATTAGATTTAAAAAATATAAATCTAATGAGGGAGACAATTTGTGGGTTTAAACAGCAGCACGCTCGCATAGTTTTTAACAGTGCACAAAGTGTTTACAAAAGATCCTGGGACACATAGGCCAGCGAGGCGATGGGGGAGTGGTTTAGTGGGACGTGCACGATGGTGCGAGGCAGTATGAGGCCAGAGAGTGGAACGTGTTTGAGTAAATCGCTATTGGCCACAGCGGGTGCTAGCATACAGACTCACTCCTTTACCTATGCCAGCGACCTTTGCTGCTGCGCTCCATCATGCATGTGCTGAGCAGGCAACTGGGATGGTCGACACTTCCCCTACACTGCCCTTCCGACAACTCCAGGCCACACCGCAGTGGACTGTGTCCCTACTTCCTAGTCCAGTATACAATACACCATGCTTTGACACACTCTACCTGCCCACTCTCTCTTTCCCAGCACACAAACTACGTGTTTCGCACCAGGCGAGCAGACTGTGTCTAGAACACAAAATTGTATTGAAATTTAAGCTTTTTTGGAATACCAAAATTTTAGATTTTAAGTAATGTTTTTCCAATCAAAAAATAGTTTGAATTACTTTTTAAGATTAAAACTATTTTCCCGAAACACATTTATTAATGATTTTTGTCTAGAATGTTTTAGCAAAGGGAATACTATTTTTTTTCACTCTTAAAACAAAACATTTAATACACTTGCATAGTAATTAATCATTTAAGACAATCTACTACTAAAAATTACTTAAATATAAAAAATTAAATTTTTAGAAAATTAAAAGAAATACATTTTTTTTAATTGTGCAATAACAAAAAAACTACCGACCCCTTCACTCTCTCTCATACATACATAAACATAAAAAATTCCATATACACATTCAGGTATTCTCATCAGATATCTCTATTTACAACAAAGATTTCAGGCATTAGTTTCCAAGTACTTTATAAGATATTTTAGGAACTTTTTGAAGAATGTTTGAGAGTGATTCATGAGTAGGGGCCAGGGAGAAAGTTGGATTGTGATATTGTCATGGCCTTTTCTCCATTATAAAAATAATGGCATAATGGTGGGTTCCAACTGTTTCTATACTCCATTAAACACTTCCTCCTCATTCATACTCACAGTCAAGCACCCACTCAACAATTTTTTTAATTTTAAATTTAGTTTCTAAGTACTTTGTGTGATATTCTAGGGATTTTTTCACTTATGTTTTGGAGTGATTGATGGAGTAGGGAGAGAGTTGGATCGTGATATATTGTCACAGCCTTTTCTCCATTATAAAAATAATGGTTGTTTCCAATTCTTTCTCTCTACTCCATTAAGAACTCCCAAAAATTCATCAAAAACCCATAGAATATCTTCCATGCCATGAAACATGGCGGCATATATAAAACCTTTCCCCTCATTCATACACACATCCATAGTCAAACCCACCCAGCCTTGCTTAAACTACTTAAAACTAAAAACATTTAAAATAAAATTAAAAATTTTATCAAATTGCAAAGAAAGTCCATGTAAATTTCATTCGAATTCTAAAAAGTTTAACAAATCGTGAAGAAAGTTAGTTTTTAACTATTACTAAAAAAGTTAAACTAAATTGCAAAACCCGATAAAACCGTTAAAATTAAAAAAAAATTGCCAAAAAAAGTTAAACTAAATTGCGAAAAACCAGTTAACACTGTTAATTTTTTTTTAACTATTACCAAAAAAAGATTAACTAAACTTAAGAAAAACTGTGACACAAATCTTTTATCAAATTCTAAAACCTTATTATCAATTACAAAAATCAATTGATATGATTTCAAAAAGTTGTAAGCGTTAATCAGAACTACTTTCATAAACTGTTGGGCTAAGCTGGCAGCGAGGCTAAGCGACTCCACTGGTTGGTTGACCCCCACCATTGTGTGAGACATTGCCAGCTGGTACCAAGCGATGAGCGGCCGATGGGTCCCCAAATACGAGCGATTCACGCCTCTTTCACCATCGCGAACGTCCGACAACAGGTCCAGAGGGCGGAGGGCGGCAGGTGGAGAGACTGGTTCCCGAAGGCACACAGGAGCGGAGCTTCTTTCTCCATGGCATTTGTTTAGCAAATGAGGATGTCCGGGCAGTGCCTCCTATATATTGGAGTATAATTTATATGCTGCTAATCGACTGAGATCCATTTTAATCGAACAATCAACATAATTTTTAATGGTTTTAGATCATATTTAATCGAGTTTATGGAATCAAAAGGGTTATTACGTGACCAGATGCATTTTTAGCTTTTAGAGTTCACACTTTGAAATTTAACGTGGATTATGTATATTTATTCGGTTTTAAGCAACTATATGTAATTTGAATTGTGTTCTTATTTAACACTTTCTTACACATGCTTTTTAACCCACAATTTATTGCATTTTTACTATATTTGGAATTTTTTTTACCTAAATGAATGAATTTCTTTTTCGAATATCATTTAACTATATATTTTTAGTTATATAATTACTTACAAAACATTATGTATTTCGTTCATTATTCCTTGATGGACTTTATTTTATATCTGTGATACTTAACAGTTACTGACTTACAAATTAGATTACAATCAAATATACCCTACCCCAGATTCGAACCAAGAAACTATAAACTACATTACAATCAAACATACTGTACCTGGAATTCGAACCCAGAAGCTATAAGCTAGATTACAATCAACCATGCCTTACCCAGGATTCGAACTCAGAGCCTCCATACTGTAGCATAATCTAATTACTCCATGGAGAGTGGTGAAATAATAAACTTTTTTTTTGTGTAGATAAGGTATGTTGTAAAATAATACTATGTTTTCCAACATATGTCTTTGCCAGGAGACTGTTTAAATATCTTTCGATGTTGTAACCAGTATTTTTCTCTGTATTTTTCATTAGGGCTACAACACTCATCCGTGATAACGAACATAGTTTTTTTAAAAGTGAAACAAAACACCCTTTAACTCATTGCAGCATTTTATTAATCAATATTATTCATTTCTTAGGAAAATAAATTATTTCATAGTTTAAAGAGGTAGGTTAAATAAATGTACAAAAGGAATTCATATTAAAACATATTTTTGACACACTGTTAAAAATATATATACAAGTACATGTTGGTCCCACACATATCACATATTTGAAAACTGTTTTTTAAAATATATACAAATACAGGTTGTTTCAAATTTTGCAAACCATTTTTAACACAAGTTATTTCAAAATGTACATAAGCAATGCAGGATGTTAACAAAAATATATACACACCATTTTTAATTTATCCAAACATAACTTCCATATTAAGCACCAGAAAGTATAGGATGTTACACAAATGTATGTACATTGTTACTACAGGATGTTACAAAATGTATATACACAACAATTTAAATTCATACAAACATAGTTACACAGAGTGTTAAAAAAATTACAAATATTGTAAAGACAAGAAATAAGGTAATTGAACTTCCATAAACAATGTTTTCATACACTTTTGTTATATTGGATAAAAGTCCTCTTCTTAAACTCTACTCTGATGGAGGAAGCATTTCTTACGCCCTGAATTGATCCTGTCTGTTTGAACACAAACCTCTTCACATTTGAGGAATCTAAAATGACACTCACAACTAACTCAGGGTTTGCTTCGACATAATGTGAGTGTATGGCTTCAATAGTAGCTGGAAAAGGTGTTGTTGCAGTCATGCAAAACACAGGACATTTGGTCGTATCATTGCATTGAATCAATTAATCAATTTTTGTCTCCTAGCAGAAAATAAAATACTTTAAAATGGAAGACACTATCACAAGTTTTCATAAACTCACAGAGAAGCCTGTTTCACCATAATGTGCATGTTATATTAGACTTTCTTGGTTTGACACTAGTGTAATAGTTTCCAGTATGAAAATACATGCTACTCATCTGCAATCCAATACATAACTGAGAATATTTTAGTAAGAAACAATGTATGTTGATTGAAAATCATCTTATATTGTTTAAAGTTAAACAGTGATAGAGTTTTATTGCATGATGAACATAAAATTTTGATAAAACACACTCAGTATGCTATATGTAACCAACATTTTTGTGATGATCATATAAAATATGAATATCATTGTCACATTCTTCGAAATAATGATTTTTAATAACTCTGCATGATCTAGAGTGATATACAAGACATTTTGTACTGTTACAGTTAGTTGAACTGGAATCAAAACAACATGACTTATATGCTTACAAAGATTTAGTCCAGTAAGAAAACTTAAAATGAATGTCTGACTCACACATTTCCTTAAAAACAACTTGTGAATATGGCAAACCATAAGTTACAGAATACAAACCCTTTTCAATAAACAAATACTTGCAAATAGGAGAGAAAATTATTCAGAATTAGCCACTTCAATATGTTGCACAGTGATGAGAAAGCTAGACTTCCTTGTTCCAAAATAAAGTTGTGGATGTCTCCATCCAAAGTTTCCTTCCAGAAAATGGCGATTCCCTGGTGAGGTCTGGTGAGTTGGTAGGCGATTACTCTATTTCTCCATTCCTCTTCCACCTCTTTGGTAAGACTGGCTATCATCAGGTCTTCTAATGTAGATGGCAGTTCACTATCAGGTGGAGATACCTCACAGCACAATCACTGTATGCTATTCCTTCACCAAAATGAGTGCCAAGGCTGTTATCAAAAGTGTAGCATCAAAGTTCTATATTGTTGCATACTTGAACTTTTAAAATACTGTTATACAGTTTAAAGAAAACTCTTCTGTATCATATTTGCAGGATCTTGTATACATCTGTAGGCTTGAATACACTTACAATGACTGACAATTTAATACTAAACACTCTCCTTTATAGTCTGGCAGAGTATATGTTCTTGCTTTTAAAAACTTTGTTGTTCCACATGCCACAGGGAGTAGATAATTCTTGGTTTACTGCGTACGTAAAATGTTCCTTGTTGTTACATTGTTTGCTCCATACTGTAGGAATAGAACAAAAACAGCATTCCTTCTGCAGGATATATTTAATTGTCTTGTATGATGTACATTTCATGATGTGTCCAGCTTGAGCTTCAAATGCTAGTCTGTTCTCACTGCTAGGTAACGTACTGTCAGGATGCATATTATATGAAGGACAAAATTTTCGCCCGAAATAGACATCGAAAACTTTTAACATAAATTTAGGACTGATTGACGAGAAATGCCAATGCTCATCTCCATTACACATCTGAATCTGTAGTGGACTGCATTCTTCTTCTGGTCGAAACCATACTCTCCTGTAACCTGGAGTAACACTACAATAATGAAGTGATGGGTAGAACCTCTCCATTGTAACTGACACTTCGGTTTGTTCTTTATATAGATAGAGTTTCTTTCAGTGTGGAAAAATATTAGTTGTTTAAAGACATATTGGTTAAATCGAATTAACTGCCAAAAGCATTGCTTAGCCAAATTTTGCTAGCCCACATTCCAAAAGGTGACATTTTAATTTCGCTACTTTCCTTTCATTTGCTCGATGTGTTGTTTGTTATTAAATGTTTCAGTCCATAAGACAGGACTATTGTAGAAATCTCAACCTAATATATAATTAATTTGTTTAAGTCCTGGTTCCTTAGTTACTTCTTCACTTACACTTTTAAAACATAAATCCCCAGAAGAACAGGGTAGTTTGCTGTCGGGTTGCATGTTAATAACCGAGCAGCCATCTTGTCCATAATACAATACTCATTCTTTATAGGTATTTCCCGCGAAACTTTGTGAAAAGTTCCAGTATTCATCTCTGTTGCACATCTGTAATTGGAAATACATGTTGTCTCTAGCCTTTAACCACACTCTCTTGTAGCCTGGAGTACCACTCCCGTACATCTGCTCTGGGTTGTATGTCTCCATTTCAAAGTCTTATGCAGGTATAAACCTGTAACAATCCATTTTTCTAAATTATTATCTTTACATGTAGGTATTATGCTGATACAAGTACTCTCTTAAAGTTTCACTTTTGCATTTTAAACAAAACATATTTTTCTCTCAGAGATTAGTGTCATAGCATTTTACTATCAAATTAATGTTTGAACAGTTATGATATCTTCTGAGGTTTACGACTTCTACATTTGTTAAATTTTTTAGAATTTCTATCTGTGTTTTTTCAAGTGTGTATATGAGATAGTCTTCGAGGAGTGCATCGTTCACATACTCGAAATGTTGTTCTTAAGCTACATCACCACAGTCCCATTTTAAATAGTGTATTTCGTAAGTTTGGTGGCAAAACATTATTTTGATTTCTAGATTTAAAACAAACCAAGGTATGAGAGATTTAAAACCTAACACTTTACTACTATTATCATCATTCACATATGAAATGGCAAGTTTTTTAATTACAAAAGACTTGTCTTGATAATTTTCGAATCCTTGTGCATAGCACATCATTATTATGTGATTTCTTTTTCACACTCTCAAGTTATACACTATGTACAAAAAGTGTCCAAACATTTTTACAAGATCTCAGTGGTCACCTCGGAATCCACTTCGTCAATCCCGAAATCATCCATTGGTAAATCGGGAATGATCCTAGCTTCTATTAGCTGTTACAACCTTCGCAACATACAATCCCTCTGCATATGTTTTTGGTTGACATCATTAACGAAAGCGGGCATGCTATGAACAGTCTTCACACAGAATATAAGACACAATATCGTCGTCTGCTCTTAAATGTTCAGGAAGGAATGGATACACAAAATTTTATTTTGTGGGATGCAAAAGTGATAAATTCTTTAGGCAGCACCTCCAATTGAGAACAGGCTAAACTCAACAATGTTTTCGCCCATCCGTAAGTGAGAATCACATTGAATACTTGTATGCATGCCTCATCACAGTTATCGGAGCAGTGTACTTTGTGTATTATACCTGTTGCGAGATGAAGTTGGCACAGAAAGTGAAATAATCCCTGTAGATGATTGATGTAACTCTCAGTGCTTTGTGGACCCTGTTGGCATTCTCGGTGTAGACACCTGGCTTAGCTCTCGAATGGTATAGACACCTGGTGTCATTCTGGATGCTGTGAACATCTGGCATCATTCTCAGATCTATTTCAGACACCTAAGACTTGATACTATAGACCTCTTATGCAATGCACACTTATGCACGCACACGGTGACCTTGGTAGTTGATGACTTAACAAGAAACAATTAATTTATTCCCTTTTATATAGTAGACAGATACAAAATGGCCACCAATTTCCTTTAAATTTTCTTAAATTTTGGGCTTTTTGTTGAAATATCATTGAATTCGACATATTCCAGCTATGATAGAAGTAATTTCAGGTTGGATTCATGGCATTTCATTCATATTATGTCGAAAAGTAGTATTTTTAAATAGAAATAAGTTTGTTTGTTCAAATACACACAATGGTTTAACCAAAAATCTTGTATGGAAACTTTGCTCTCGTAAATAAATTCTACACACAAAATACGTACAAAAAGGAATTTTGTCTGCTGCGCATAACTATTTGACTACTTACATTATCCACAGTTAAAACATATTAGTTATGTATCTCTTAAATCGAATGATATGTGTTTTGAAACAGTGCTATTTCAATACTTCAATTATATATTTTAAAAAAGTCTACTCATGTAAGATATATTTAGTGATAATACCTCTTGTATTTGTGTTGTGTGAAAATATTTTTTGTTGCAGTTTCCAGGATTTCTGTGGAGTTTTTAAAAGTAATAAGTTTATTGGAAATACTTTAAACTTAAAATTAATAAGTATAGTGAAAAATGGATAAACTTTAAACTTTAAACTTAAAATTTATTCTAACTATGGGATTAAACTTAAAACTTCTTAGAGAATGCTTATATTTTCATTGAATTTTAGTGTGTTAAAGACATTTCGAAAGTAATTCTTAATGTGATGTAATAATTTTACAGCGGGATTGGCTAAATTTTTGTTTGTTGGAAGCAAATATTCAAACAAGGTAGTGTCTGGGTTGGTGACTACAGCAAACCATTTTTCTTGACAGGGTCAATGCTCTGGTAGAGTCCAAAATTCGCAGCCACTGGGGAGGGAGGTAGGCAGCCAGGCAGACAGGCAAGCAGGGCCCAAGCTGGACAAACAAGCACTTTGCACTTTGGGCTAAGGGGTGGGGAGGGAGCTTTGTAACATGATCTTCCAACCACCTTCGCTGGCCAGATAGAAGCCATCTTATTTATTCTTCAACTCTTGTTTGGCATAGATGGATACCTGCCCCTCTTCTATAGGTAATAGCACTTCACTACCCGTGTTCGGCAAGCTGACTGCATCTCATGCAATGTTGGATGATATCCGGCCAGCAGACATCGGACCTGCCATATGCCTGACTATTAACCGCGATTATCGTTAAGCATTTTCTTTTTTTATGCGTGTTAATAGAATTATATATATATATTTTAAATAACCATCGATTATCATGTGAATTCCATTTCACAGTTCTTCTATGAGTGTTAACTACAGGATTCGATAAACTTTTATTGTGATAGGTTATAGTGTGCAAATCATTTCCTTCATTTGGAAGTTTCCATGCATCTATTATTTTTTTAAATAATACATGCGATTTTTCATTCTGCTAGGATTCGTAAATGTAGATTTTAGAAGCTAGTCCACGTGTGTTCGCTACAAGAATTTTTAAACTTTCACAGCAACACGTTTTCGATGGAGCTTGTGTTAAAATTATTTTTTTCTTGTAAAACTGTAAGTGTTTTCCCTGTTAATCACTACTTGCTTCAATTTTTTAAAATTAATGTGAAATATTTCTTGGGAGATCTTCATATTTCGTTAGGCATAAGTGGAAATATAAACATTTGAATTTGTAAACAAGACATTTTTTAATTGATTTGTGATGTAATGTTTAGTTATTTTAATGTAGAGGAGTTCCGCCATTACATTAGTCTACAATAAGACATTGCCTCTCATTGTTCCCAACACACAGCTTAAAAGTCACAGCAAATCCTATACTGGAGTCATTACTTCACCAACCTCCCAGCTGAGAGGATGTATATTAAAAAATCTAAGGTAAGTTATTTTTTCTAGTGTGGTTTAATTTATATATTGCTACATGTTTCGTTCTTAATATCTCCAGTTTGTCCACGAATCTCTCTTTTTTGGCATTACTATCATACACGACGGGTTAGGAAACTGACGTAAATCGTATTCATGACCCTATTCATTTAATTCATTACGTTTTTCCTAATAGTTTCCTTTCGCAGAAATATGCCATTACCTTAGTCGCCTGCCTGACAGGAAGGAACTCAATACCATTGAAAATTAATATTACACAATTCCTATATATACCCCTTCCCCAGCACATCACACCTAAGTACAACATCAGAGCTCCAAGGGTAAGGACCTATCATCATGCTCCCATCCAAAACAGAAAAAAAAATTAACACCCTGAGCACCAACTTCTACACACACACACACACACACACACACACACACACACACACACACATATATATATATATATATATATATATACACCCTTGCCCCAACTCATCACACCTAAGTACGATGCCAGACCTCCGAGAGTGAAGGACCCCCCCCCCCAACCCCCAAAAAATATATAAAAAAGAACCTTGGCAAACTCTTGCACCAAACTATACACTTATAAATTCACACAAAATTCAAAAATAAAAAAGTAATTTTTGATTATTAATTAAATTAACATAATTTGGTTTATCAATATAATTTTCATACCATTAAATTTATCCGATCAAGAGTAGCTGATTAATTTCTTTTTGGCCGGATTAAGATCGGATTAATTCGATCAATCACTTTGATTTAAATTGTATGTCAAATTGATAATCCGATTAATTTAAAGTGGGGTAGAACCATCCAGCCCCTACTACTCACACCTGCCTCACGGTATGGCGGCCACTTCCAGCACCTACTCTAGGTATTTCGTTGTCAAACTGGACTGTATGTCCTCATTCCCTCGCTCCATTACACACATGTCCCACAGGGCAACTTTTAAAGGACTCATCCTTTATAAGGCATATCTTTATACTGTAATAGAAAATGATATCAATGCTGCTCGGTGGAGTCAAGGTGTTGGGCAGGATTATCCGCGACCACCTTCACTTTCCGGGAAACACGGTAGTATAAAAATACGTATAGTCTATTCGCGGTTTCTTAATACATTTTGAATTAAACCATCGAAAAATCACCCTATATGTAACGTGTTGAGCTATTTCCTGAATATCTTATGTATCACAAGCAATTTATACCTTTGTTAATATAAATGTGTATTATTTTTCGTTAAATTGAAATTTGCCCTATATTTTGTTTATACATTATTCTATTTCATTTATATTTTAATATAAATAAAAACAGTTACAAAACATGTATGTTGATATTGCCTAGCAAGAAATAGTACTTGTGCAAAATATTACTACAACAGAGTGCGTACGAATTCGGTGTATTGTCCTTTTGTGTACTTTTCTAAACTAAGTTAAGTTTTGTGTACATGAAGCGAAGGAATATCCTTGAAGTAGAATTTTAGCAGGGTTTCAGAAAAGTGTGAAGTAACCGTGAATGGATGATGGTTAATCGTAAAACGGAGTAATTGGACAGCGAGGTAATTTAAATATAATTAAAATTATAAAAGAGACTAACTGTAACCAGGCAAAAGTAAAATGAAAGCTCAACGGCTGTGCTTTGCTCTGAGCTGTACCAAATCGTCTACTAGTTCACACATCGGCCGCTTAAACGAAGGAGTGCAGTTGACGTCACACACAGCACGTGTGTAACGGGTGCCTCGCCGCTCTCTCGTGAGTGGCCGCAGTACATTCATTTTCTCCCGGCTCCACTCTAGCTTACTGGTTCTTGCTACGGGGGGGGGGGGTGGTGTACAGCAGTGAGCAAGCACCAGCTTACCTTGCAACACTTCACCACACGCCACTGGAAATGTTACATGGTCAGAGATAAATCCAAACGCCAAATAGAAGTTCAAGAATATCAAAAAGGGAACCCATGTACCTCTACATTAGCTAACATGGGAACAGGAGCAGGAGTTATAAAGAAGCCTGGGAAAAAAGTATCTACTATGTGAATGAGAGAACCGACGCGGTACGCGAAGCAGTCGCACAGGTCTAACTGCTGGTTGGAACGTGTTTGGTCACGGACCGACAAGTCGGACCCTGTCCGTCCGACCTTCCGGCTCTACATATCGGACCGTGTACGAGGGGCTTTCTTTACATACTTCGTGAAGACAAACGATAGATGATCACAATATAATGGGCGAGGATGAGGAATGTTCGCGCTACAGAGAGAATGCTGACATTTAAATGGAATGTCGATGGTAAAACACTTCAGCAAAACCACTTCAGTGCAGCCAACCGGAACCGAACTCACTACCTGCTGAATGAGAGCGCGCCCACTATAACGAACACTGAACGTGCACACTGTGAGGACATTTCCGTATTCCACGTAAATTTTTTTTTGCAAATGTATATTTTACACCAGTAAAAAAAACGTGTAATTTAATAAAGAAAAAAAAACTTAATTCTGTGCATATAAAATAAGAAACCTCTCGGTATTTTAAACTTCGAGAACGAGCAATAAATACCTAGGTTACCCAAAGCATTCTTCTCTCGTCGTGTTGTTGATGTTGGCGAATATTCCCCACCTTGCAATCCCGTTTAGCAAAACACACAAGCATTTCATCAAACTGAAAAGTCACATATGCTATAAAATAAATACTTTGTTTAAAGCAATTAATTGCGTGCAAAGCTGGTCGGCCAAGGCGTGCGTGGGCTGTATTAGTCATCTTACCTAAGGGGAGAGTCACCTGTTAATTTAAAATTTGAAAATGTGTAATGAAAATGCCAATGAAGTTTTTTTTTTTTTTTTATGTGATCGCAATACTTGCCTACTTTACTTCTGGTTAGTTTGCATGTATGGATTGGTAATATTTTTTTTTTTTTCTAATTTCTTGTTTTTAAACAACAGAACACATGTATGGGGAAAACCAAACTTCAGTTTTCGTACCGCCTCTTCATAAGCCGCAAATACAGAAATACGAACTAGCACATTTATGGAAAGTTACGTGAAATATAAAATTACGCGGATTCACAGAAAATTATTTAAATTTACGATAAGTACGCTACTAAAACAAAAGTAGTCCTATAATTTTGGGAAGACTTCTGGATAATTAATTTACCGGTACACTCTAAATCTGAATCGGTGAGAATTCCACTGTTTCAATCAGCTAACAGTACCTGGCTGATTCAACAGTCACTTCAGTTAACTTAACTGATGAATCTGTAAAAAAAAAATGCCCGCTTTCCTTCATTTATTGACTCAGGGATATTTTACACTGATTCATCAGATTTTTTTTTTTTCACTGGGTTTGAGTTTTTTATATATATGCTAAATATTTTCTGAAATAGCAGCCAAAGAGTTTTGTCCTAGTCTGTTTTGCTGCCAACCGAATGTTCTCAAAATTCATTTACTTCTCTGTAGGGAAGTTGGTTGTAATCTCAAAAGGAATGGATGTAGAGGTCGGGGTCTCTGAAATGTTAGTAAAATTATGATGGCTATTGTTCAATATATGAATAATTGTGACTGTTTTTATTTATATACCTACGAAAATTACATTTATCACAAAATAATTTGTACTATTGTATTGTATAACTCAAGTCAAAACACTTTTATGAAATTTTACTGTAGGGGAAATTTAAATGTGATGAAATATAGTGTTGCGAATGTCTTCCAGATTTGTAAAATGTAAATATTTGCTATTGAAAGAAATTTTGTAAAATATGTAAATAAAAAGTAAAGATTCATAACATATAATTCCAGTTCGCTTAATGATTTATGGAGAATTATCCTTTGAAATTAAACAGCAGTAATAATGCAATTGACGTAGTATACATGTTCTGGATTGGTTTGCCGTGTGTCAGTCGAGATAGTGTGAGACGACAAGCAGACTGACGGCAAATGCTTACATCTCTATGTTCTGCTGGGCGCGATTGCAAAGAGTCCAGTCTGTAGAGAGAGGAGGGGTGGCAAGATACATAATCATCCAGTAGTACACACAACTATTCTGAGTTGCAGTGTGTGCACACTTCCTTTTTGTGAATGGCAATGGCCGCCCACATTGTCCTGCAACGGAGGGTAACTAGGTGAAAACCGATGGTATCACCCGTTTTGACTGGCCGACCAGGTCCCGCTATCTCAACCCAGTCGATCACTGCTTGAGACACACTGAAGTGTCCTATTACGAGTGTCACGAACTACCCAGGCTCTTCTATTAGGTTTCTTTCAGGAATGGAACTTCAGATCCCAATAACTGCTCAGCTCTCTTGTTCTCAGTGCGACAGTCTCTTATACCACATCACCTCACGTTGATGGCGTGGCATGGATCTTGCCGGACACCGCGTGTTCCATTATTGTCGGACAGAAATTTGAATGTAGGGTGGTCAGAAATATTTCCTGAATGTCTTCAGATGTTCTGTTGAATTAAATTTTTTTTTCTAATGTCGGCGGTTTTGCCGGATCTCACATTATCCTTAACTTTTGCGCATAACTATGCGCAGTTGTCGAGAGTAAGTTTTTCAAATGATGATTTAATTTTACATTGCTGATACGAAACCAATTTTGTGTGTGATGTACTAATTTCGCCCCATTCGTATGATCTCCTCTTCAATTGTTCAGTTCCGTACGACATACAAAAATATCCGTCCGTTGTAGGCATTTGAGTAAGTAATTGGCGAAGATGTTGACACGTATACCACAACTAATTATCGCAACATGGTGTGTTACAGACGCAGTCCATTTTCGGAGATGAGCTGGAGCAGGCGGTGACGTCCTGTCCTCCTGGAGAAGACGGCTTGGAGTGCAGAAGAGCGGAAGCTAGGAGGAGCGCCGACTGTCCTTCTGGTAAGTACTCCGCACAGCGCACTTGCAGCTCTGTACACAAGGCATGGCTTGACCTCTCGAATTTTAGGACACGTTTGTGTATTATGGTCTTACACAAACATTCAAATGGTGACGGAGCCTCCTGATTGTAGTGATCATCGAACCAGTCGATTGCCGACTAGAAGACTACACTGCAAAAAATTTTCAGTTAACTTCCTAAACTGTAATGGAAATTTTTAACCTATACAGTGGATG
Source organism: Dryococelus australis (assembly GCA_029891345.1). Classification (NCBI taxonomy): domain Eukaryota; kingdom Metazoa; phylum Arthropoda; class Insecta; order Phasmatodea; family Phasmatidae; genus Dryococelus; species Dryococelus australis. Next base: position 262,675,475 of record CM056995.1, read on the forward strand.
GAAATAGTACTACGTATCAGGCTGAAAACATGGGAATGTTTAACATCGCTACTATACGAAGTTGAGAACTTCCCTACGCATTCGACTCTTTCCTGAGCAACTGTAGGTAAGTTATCATACATGTATGGGGAAATATTTTACCATTAGCACTTTGTCATTGTACATATATATTATTATGGTAAATTTACAAATAATTCCTTAGAGTGCACATCAGAGTAGCCGGGATAAACAGGGGGGTTGCAATACCTCCACCCCACCTCTTAACGCTAACGTTGTCAACAATCAGTATTAAAATTACTAACAAGCCTTTAAATGTGGTAAGATATGCAATTACTCTAAATTATGATGCATTTTACACTCATTCACAATAAATACTTAGCGCCATGAAATAATCGCGTGAGTAGAACGAAGGTTGTCACACAGTGTAGTTATATCCCGGCATGTGTCCTATATACGTTTAATGCAGCTTGCTTGCGCGGATGTGCCATTAGGGGGCACACATGTCCCTCCATCATTCCTAGCTGCAAGACACCGTATAAGGGCGTGTTTACACGACGCTAGTAATGCGCGATAGTTCCTATCGCGAGATCTACTCTCACATTGCTATCGCCATGTAAACTGCATGATAGTTACTGTCGTCCCGTCGCGATATCACCTCGCGCTAGATAGTGATAGTAACTATCGTGACAGAACATGCAACCATCTTAGTGTAAACCATGTAGCATCACTATCGTGATAGTTAAGGTCACAAATTTGTGCATATGTTCACTTTGACAGTAGCAATGCAGAATTATTTGGATTCTGTCAATATCTGTCGCTGTTCTTACACTATGTGGCGGTATGACAGGGCGTATATTATCATATGTAGGTATGACCTGACAATATTGACAGCATATTTACTGTCATATAATACACCACGGAAACAATAAATGTTTACATGTCATTAATATCCTGTCACGATATTTAACTACCTCGACATATACCAACCTCTTCACATAAGGATATTAATTAGGGTCTATCAATGTATTTACACAAGTGTTGTCGGAGATGTCCCTTCTGAGGTTAACTATCACAGCATGTCTCGATCGTGTGTGTAAACCGGACATTTAGCACACTTTCGTGATAGCTACTATCGTGGTAACTTCTAATGCGCCTTAAGGCCTTAATATCAGCGTGAGCTACAGAACCAAGTTCAGAAACATGCAGCATGCGCCGGCGGCACATTCGACAAGCCTTTGCCCAGCTGGATGAGTTTGAGAGAGACACATAGCCAGCCTCAGAGAGGCAGGTTGGACGTTTCGGCGCATTGCTCGTTACTTGAACCGTTCTGTTCTAGCTTCCTACACCGTGAGTTGATGCTGGACGCAGTAGGAACACGAGGGTACACACGCCCGTCGACGAGAAGGCTCGGGTCTACCCTGGTGGATCACCAGCAGGGAGGATCGCTTCATCGTGCGACAGACTGTAAGCACTCCAAGAGTGTCGCTGCTCGCCATCCAGGGACATGTCACAGCAGCTGGGGATACGCCTGTGTCCACCAGCATCACATCCAGGCTGCTAGCAGAGCGGGATCTGTCGTCGCTGAGTCCCTTACGACGTCTACCATTACGATCTGAGCATCGCCGAGCATGTGTGTCCTGCTGAGAACAGGCAGCATGGTGGCTTGCAGCGACGAATCACTGTTCTTTCTGGATACAGACGATCGCCGGATTCGAGTCTAGAGGCGTCCTGGACAGCGCCGTGATCCACGCTTCATTGTGGAGCAGCGCACCTCCTCGACGAGAGGTGTCATGGTGTGGGGTGCCATTTCCTACTATTCCCGAACGCCACTGGTGGTGACTGAAAGAACCCTGATGACGCGACGATACATCCAGGAAATTCCGCAGCCATGTGCGCTCCTCTTCCGGCTGCTGCTTGATAACCCAATTTTCCAGCAGGATATTGACTGGCCTCACACATCACAGGTATATCTAGCCTGCCATCATGATGTCAACAACCTTCGTTAGCCAGCAAGTTCCCCAGACCTCTCGCCCGTCGAGAACGTTTGGGGCCATATTATATTGCAACTACGGCCAGCGGCAAAACGGTGGATTTAGAGGGTCGTTTGGCCATCTGTGGCAGGATCTTACTCAGGAGAACATTCGACGTCTGTATGCCTCCATGCCTGACCGTAATGCCACCTGTCTCCGTGCTGCGTGTAACCTGCGAGTGTTGGACAGTGCGATACATGCCTGGTGCGGTATAATATTTTGACGTTTTCGGTATAAATTCTACCATGTATAGGCTATTCACGGTAAAGTGAGCACTTTTGAAAGCCTTCTCATTTGGAATAATAGTCAATAAATATATTTTATTTTAGCCTTAGATGTTATTTTCTGAGTGCGGTGGAATATACACACTGTGTTTATTACTTACATGACAATATTCATTAAAAAAGTTGGTTAGAGGATAAGAAATAGCTGAAAGGGAAAAGTAACCAGGGCCTCAAAATTGTTCACTTACCCACGACAGCATATACTGTGCCTGTACCCACGTACGAGCCCCTGCAATGGCACCTTCAGGGTAATATTTTTTTTTGTAAATGAGTGTATTATTTTGCGGAGTAATTTTTCTCTTTGTTTTGTCCTAATTAACACGTGCTTCAGCACCTCTAACTCTGGTGTAACCTCTCTGCCGTCTCTTCAGCCAGTGTAAAATGCCCCATCCCCTCTCTTCCTACCACCTTGCGGGGTTTCTGGTTACGCCACTGCCACGTGTCGGACTATCACCATGCAGTGTGATAACATCTCCATATGAGTGTGAGCATGTTGTCTTTGCCTGCAAGCCTATTCACGGTCTCTTCACTAATTTTGAATCAAAACTTTGAAAACTCACCCCATCTATGACGTGTTTAGTTGTTTTCCTATAAATATGAAATGTATCACATAAGCGTTTTATGCTTCTATCAACATTAAAGTGTATTATTTTTTGTTAAATAGATATTTTGCGTATGGGGTCCATCCAATACAATATTACGTTTTCAATTAAAGGCTGTTCACGATAAAGTGAGCACTTTAGAAATTAACCTTAGAAAAAGTCACTGCCCTTGCATGCACATATTTTAATGGGCGTACTGAGTGACATTCGCCCAGTAAAGTTGGTAATGATTAATGTAAAATATTTCCATATCTGAACGTCGAATAAAAAGTGTCAGGTAACCGTTTGTGGTAACTTAAATTATTTCTTTCAGTTTCTTTTTTTTAATGTATCGAAGTGTAAAAAAATAACAGATTTGAAAATATTTTCTTTTGTAATAATATCACAGTTGCACCTGACCGACGCATGAATAAAGTGACGAGGCCGATGGCAATATTAATTTTACATATGGCGGTAGGATACACAACGTGCATACACGTGTATATTAAGCACGGCTTTTAAAAGTGCTCATTTTACCGTGAACAGCCTGTTATACTAATATAGATAGAGGGAAGATAGGTGTGTTGGTGATGCATAGTAAGATATAGTGCTTATGCCAAATATTTTTAACTGATTGTGCGCTTTCAGTATGTGGTGCATCGCCCCTTTGGTGTAATTTTCTATACTTAGTTAAGCTTTTCTTGCATGAAGCGGAGAAAAACAGCTCGACAGTAGAATTCCACCAAGACTTCAGAAAATTTGGAAGTAAATATGACTGGACTTCAATAAGGATCTATGACAATAAGTCACTTAAGAATAACCTTATAGAGCAGAGGCAGCTTAAATAAATACACGTGGGACGAAAATCAAAAGAAAGTGAGAAAATTATGTTATATTTTCATGTTGTTTTACTGCTCAACAAAGGCTTATTTATAGGGTCTTTATCAAACCGCATTTAAATCTAACGTGCATAAGTTCTAGTAGGCGTACCTCTGTATTTGTCTCTTATAAATGGAATACATCACTTATGTTCTGCAGAAAAAAGGCGGTATTCGCTAAATAAAAAGAAGTATTAAACTTTATATGTATAACGTAATTTTGCGAATGAGTTTTGGAGCAATCGTATCGTATAGCGTCAAAATACTGTAGTTGAAATCGATTGTATAGCGTCAAAATACTGTAGTTGAAATCGATTGTAACTTACACAACACGTAGTTGCTGAGTTAACGAATATTTTTTGACATTTCTGTTTTATACTTAATTTAACAGAATTTTAGTCATATGTATATTTATGTAACGATTACGACCCACACTTAAAAATCACTGCCGGGAACAAATTTAATCTAGTAAATTCATCAATATAAAGTAAGGTCCTTCAATTCCCATACTTCAAGTGACAGGCTTAACTAGTTACATGATTTATTGTTATTTAAACTAAGTAAGTACTTTCAACAACCAATCTGAGATACTATCGTGATGACTGAAAATAACATGCAATAAAATTCTTATCCGCCTATCCGCAACGTTAAATGGAAGTGGCATGCCATGCGCAAAGAGTGCGTGCAATGTATTTCCCGACAATATTTCAGCTGCAGCCCTAGAAACCGCTGTATAACAGCAGTAGATATGCCCGCAGGGACAAGTATTACGGATCCTATCGCTTTTGGCACGCGAAAAAGAAGAGCGATTACAAGCGTGAAGGACATTTTTGTGACGCTCAAGGAAACCTCGTTCGTCACTCTCCAAATACTTTCTCTCGTTCATAAAGAAACGATGTCACCGGGACAAGATATCGTGGTAACGACGTTGAACAGCAGACTTCGCAAAACACACCAAACAGAATTTATTGCAGTAAGCTTTCTCAATTTACGTCATTGATGAGCGGTAGTGTGATTGTTTCGCAAGTAGCATACTGTATACGAAACCTCCAGGGACTCGAGTAACTATAATTAAGCTGCAATAGAAAAAAAATCCTCAGTCCCCACCGTTAGAATGAAAATCTGTGACGACGAACTTGTATTTAGTAGATTAATATACAAACATGTATAAGGGACGTGCGATAAAGGGATCATAATTTTCTTGTTACGAATACAGTCTCGTCTTCCACTACTGATAACCGAGTTCGATTACCGGCCAGGTCAAATGAGGATTTTTGCAATCGGGGAAACGTGACAGACCTTCGTTCTGATGACTTCAGGCGTCAAAACTGTTAATCGTTGTCCAAATCTCTCAAATCACCACATCATCTTTCTTTGCTGAATAGTGTAAGTCTTCGCAGGTGTATTGTCTAGGAAGAAGGCCGAATCGGTGATCGACGAACTACTTATAATGATGGCACCCAATATGCGCTGTAAGTACGGACCATACTCTAATGAAGCCCGGTTGCCATTAGTATTTCTGTGCAAAATCATGCATTAAAAAAATACATTATACAATGCACATTCTATTCTCAGATATTGTAATGCAAGCAAAAAGTTACACATATATTGTAATGGCAGTAGTAGGTGGTCAAACAATCATCACTGGCACATCAGGCCTAGTTAGTTTTTCTTCTGACTCTAGGGATTAATCTGTGTGATTTCGGTCGGCTTGTTAAATTACGGCTGGAATGTGAAATGTTGAGACAATGCCAAAGTAAAATAATTCAAAGATGGGCAGCATTCAAGGAGAGTAGCAAATTTTATTATAACGATGCGAATGTTAATACAATTTAAGATGGTCGTCGTACGAAACGTGCCCATATTTCCGCCTTTAAATAAACATAACAATAAAACTGACAAAATACATACAACCATGTTTTTTCCCGCCTAACAAATTGTATAATGTTTCTTAATTGTTTGAAGAAAATCATATTATTTTATCTAAATATAATTTCTAAAGCTGGATTGAGTTGTTACCATGCAGCTCAGTACAGGGAGGCATGCTTAGAACGTTGTGGCTTATTTTAATTGTTAAACGTAATTTAAAGTTGAGATTTATAAGGAGTATTCGCTGCGTAATTAAATTTATCACCTCTATTATGTGCAGAATGGACTTCCAACAGCATCTCCAGATACATTTTATATAAACTAAGTGTATACATGACCTTATTTCGTTCCCAGTTATTTTCCACCATTCGAAAATTTATGTGGCCAGAAATAACGGTTTTTTCGAGCACGATTCTGATTTGCTAAACTCTCCAAGCATCAAATAAGTTTTTAATTTGGTCTAGTATATAAAAGTTTGATGGTAACTGCAGCCATTCAACCTTTATAAACACGGTGGCGATAATGATGTTTCGGTGATGTCACAACATGCCAATTTTCTTTGACTAACTTTGTTTTGAAGCAACTTGACGGAAGAAATTCGACATCGTGACAGGGGCTTAAGAAAAGGGGCAGAGCATAACAGTTCGTATTTTTGCAGCAACAGAAGCGAATGTCCGATATAATCCATTCACGGTTACTTCACATTTTTCTGAAGCCCTACTTCCAGTATATTCCTCCACCTCGTGCAAACTAACCTTAACTAAATATAGAAAATTACACCAAAAGACACCGCACCAAATTCGTGAGCAGTCAGTTGTAATATTATTTTGCATGAGAACTATTTATTACTAGGCGCTACCAGCTCAGATTTTATCTCTCGGTTGCTATTCGTGTTTATTATAAAACCAATATTATAATCTATAAATAAAATATACGTAAAACTTCAATTTAACGAAATGTAAGATACGCCTGTGTTTACAAAGGCACAAAACGCTTGATAAATGGCATATTTAGGAAATAACTAAATACGCAATATATGGTGTGATTTTTCAAACGTTTAAGTTAAAATGTCCGAAGAAACCACGAATGGACTATATAAAAGCATTTACAGCACGGACCAAAAATGAGGTAGACCGATCTCGTTGGTTGAGCACAACCAATCTCCGTGTACCAACATTGAACTGCTTTTCTGCCAATACGGCTAACAAAAATGGCGTGGATTGGGTTTGAGGTTAGAACACTGTTCAGTAAACAAGTACTTTTGAGATGTTCTTATACTTCCTCTAACCAATTTGTAATGCTTTTTACAAGCTTTTTATTTAACTTGCATTGTTAGTTTGTTTGTACGTTCGGGTGATATTTTGCAAGCCGATTTAAAATCACTTTCTGTTATCCAATTGAGCTGAAATTTCACATGCATGTGTAGTTCCGATAGCAATACAATGTGAAGAACCACTTAGCTGATCTGATGATAGAGCCGGAAGGCGGCCATAGGAACTCTACAACTACATGCAGTAAACGTCGTATCGAGTTGGCTTTACAGAATCGAGTAACAGTAAAATGGAGATTAGAAGTGCCACTGCTGTTGTGCGCGTGCCCTGTTTTGTAGCGGCAAATGGTCCTGAAAACTATTATTATAGTTTGCTCCAACGATATGTCCCGTATCGGAATGAAAGCGAACTACTGGTCGATCACGATACATCATAGGAATCTTTCTTAGCAAGCGAAGGCCATATTCGTGATAGAAACACATGGTTGGAGACTAAAAAGTGAAAAATAAAATAAATAAAATAAAACTTTTAAAACAAAAAATTAATTTATAAATACATTAAAAAGAGTAAAACAATTAAACTAGTTACACAATGTGTAGAACTTGTAAGATGTGGCTGAACAGCCGTTATAAACTTTACTACAAATTAATATGTTTGTATTAATTTATATTTTGTATAAAAATCTTGGTGCAATATATAACATATACCTCATTTGCGTAAGCGTAGTAAGCACATATCTTGCGTAAGGCTCTTAACTATTCATAATAGAGAACGTATATCAAATTTTCATAAGCATAGGAAGCACATATCGTGCGTAAGCCTCTTGACTATTCGCGCCAAGCTTTTATATACTAAATATAAATTGATACAAACATATTAATTTGTAATAAATTTTACTACGGCTGTTCAATCACATCTTAAAGTTATACAGATTGTGTAACTATTTTAATTATTTTACTCTTTTTAGTGCATTCATAAATAAAAGGTTGGTTTTAAAAGTTTTTTTTTTACATTTATTTTATTGATTAAATTCAAACTGGTAAAAGTATTTTATTAATATAATAGTGCTTGTAATTTAAAAATTAAGATATAAACTAACACGTTCATCACTGTTGACCACGTGACTTTGACAGTTGTGTTACTTTGAGGTGCGTCAATGTTGGGGTGCATGCACAGAAGACGAATAAGCGGTCTCGTCTTTAGTCTAAGATTTACAGATAGCTGGTCATGGTGAAGAAGTGTGACTAAGAGCTAGCGAGAGAGTGCTCTATAAGTATAGGTGACTAAACAGGAACTGTGACGGGGCTACATTCCTGGGGCATGTCTGTGCCAACCAACGGGAACACTAGCGCCTGGTTTCCTAGTGGTCGGCCTTGGCGCGGGCAGCTTGTACCGCCACGCCTGCCTGTAGGAACCAACAGCAGACACCGACCACTCTCTCGCGCTCTGCCGGTCGCCTCGTGATGCAGATGCTGTCTCCTCTATTCCGACTTTTCTTAAACCCTTGCTTAAGTTCTACTTCGAGGATATTACTCCGCCAAAGCTTAGAATATTACACCAAAGGGCCACTCTGTTAAAAATAATTAACATAAGAACTATTCATTACTAGGCATTACCAACACACCTACTTTCTCTCTGTCTTTATTCATTTTAGTTATATACGAAATATTGTAATATTAAGATGAATTAAAAGTAAAATTTAAATTTAACCAAAAATAAGGTAGTTTTATGTTGACGCAAGAATAAAACGCCTCTGGTACATTGCATATTAAGGAAACAACTAAACTCATCATACATGGGGTATAGTTTCAAAGGTTTGATTTTAAAAAGTATGAAGAATTCGTGAATAATAATGCAATTGTGTTTCCTATTCATTTGTTTAATATCGAGAAACGTGGCGCAGTGGTAACTCATTGGACTCGCATTCAGAAGGAACCGGGTTCGACTCCCGGTCCGGCAATCCTGGTATCGTTTTCCATGGTTTTCCGAAATCACTCCAGGCGAATATTGGGATGAGTCCCATACAAAGGACATGGTCGATTCCTTTCCATTCCTTCCCCAATCCCTCGTCCTTGTGCAACTTGCACCGTATCTAATGATCTCGCTGTCGATGAGATGTCAAGAGCACTTACCTACCTACCTTTGTTTATATATATATATATATATATATATATATATATATATATATATATATATATATATACATATACATACATACTAGCGGACCCGACAGACGTTGTCCTGTACATATGTCTTAAATCCGAAAATTTCAAACTTTTTTAAAAACACATTTAAAAACACATTAAAAAAACATTTTGTAGTGGACCGAATTGTGAATCTAAACCATTCTCGAATCCACTTGAACACATACAAAAAATTTCATCAAAATCGGTCCAGCCGTTTAGGAGGAGTTCAGTGACATACACACGCACAGAATAATTATATATATAAAGATATATAGTGTCCAACATGAAATGGTGACTGTAGTCAACATGGTGATGGTATTCAAAATGGTGACTGTAGTCACCTATGCTCACCTACACTGTTTAAGGTTACTTACCCAAACTGACCTAACCTAACTTAACTTAACTTAAGGTGACCTAACGTAACGTAATATAACCTAACCTATTCCATACTTAATATAATTTCAGATTCGCAAAATGTCGTGGAGAAATAGGATGTACAGGTTAAATGGGCGTAACAGAAGACCAACTTGTATGAAATTCTCTTACCCCACACTTGAATTGTCTGATAACGGCTATCATTCTACAAAAGTTTATGAAACAGACGAGGCTATGACATTAGTAAAATTGAAATTTGATTTTGGTCTTCAACAAAAGGCAACTATCAGGATCAGCGTTACTTGTAGTAGTTATTGCTTTGCAGACTAAGATATGCAGATTATAGTAGTGTAAAAAGTATGGAAAACTTTGAACCTCAGCATATACTTGCTTACAGAGTATTTAATGTTGGCATGCCTTCCATCTGCCACGATGGAAATTACCTTGGAACGTTCTATGTAAGCTTGCATGACAGCTGGTATGGATGGTTCTGTGAAAGATCTGGCCGAATTCCGGCCGTTTTCATTTAACTTCCACCAAAGTTTGTACGCCACGATAAAATTTTACGTACAAGCTTGGACGGAAGCTTCCACGGGACCTACTATTCGAGCCTTCATGCAGGTAGTCATGGAGAGTTCTTTCGGATAACCTATCAAATGATACTTGCTGCCGCACAAGTAAAGAAGAATACATTTTTTATGATTTTACTTCTGCAATTGTGGTTCAGGAACTATCTTCACTCACATCATCATTATGCGTTTATGCACAGGGCCTAATCGTTTTGTAGTTACAAGTGGAACTTTTGTTTTAAACAATCACGAATCTTTACCGTAATTTTCACATAATGCTGTTTTAGAATCAGCAACTATTTTCCCGTGTTTTTTATTTACGCTTTTCTTCGTGTTTGACAGTGTTACTATCTTTTAAAATCAAAATAAACTAAATAACTACCACCCCCTCTCTGATTGGCTAAAATTCCAACCTTTTAGGACACCTTCCCCAGAAAATTGCACACGTCCATGAAAACGCACAGAATATTGCCAAATCTTCCATACAACTTTCTATACAAGCGGCCATACTGGCTTACATGGAGTCGTCCAAGAAATCTTCCGTCGTGGCATACGTGCTTTAGTCTTGCGCAATTTTACGTGGGAGGTTTCCTAGAAGGTTGAAATTTCAGCCATTCAGAGATAAATTTTTACTGTTTCTGTAACATTATTACGTGATAATTATGGCAAACATTCATGTTTTTTTGACATAAAAGTTTCCAGTTACTACAACAAAACAGTTTAGTAGGTTCTACGCATAAACGGATACTGCGGGAGTCGTGAGTGAAGTCCATTCCTGATCCACAGTTGAGGAAGTTGAAGTGAAATTATAACAAATGCACTCGCCTTACTTGTGCGACAGCAAGTTCATCGTGAAAACTGAAGATTGTGCCAATCTTTCACATTCAGCGGCGTGTGGCAAACTGTTGCGAGGTATGCTGTGTTTTGCCTCGTACTGTACCGAATCGTTTGCTAGTTTACACATCGGCCACTTAAACGTAGTAGTGCAGTTGACGTCACATCACGTTTTAGGTGTGCCTCTCTGCTCTCTCGTGAGTAGCCGCAGTACATTCAGTTTCTCCCGGCTCCACTCTGGTTGCTGGTACCTGCTGCGTGTGCCGAGTGTGTACAGCACTGAGCAAGCACCAGCTTACCTTGCAACACTTCACCACACCCCACAGCTCACGTTCAAAGTAATTTATATTCGAATAAATGCCTGCCCTCCCATGAAGTTGTACCAGGTCGATGGATGAATTTGTTTTCGAACAGTAACTTGAATATACGCCATTAAAAAAAAAGTAGTGGATTGTAACACTGTATGTTGCGTTTAGAAGTGAAAAGTTTGTGGAAAACATATGGGTCAATTTTTATTATGGCTAGTCGTTCGGTCTCAGTGTCCTCCCGAGTCTAGTGTATGATCGTGTATGGGGCACCGCAGCAGTTAACGGCAGTGCTGTGATGAAAACAGGTAAATAATGTATTGCAAAATTCTACATTTGATACATCACATAAGGCCAGTCCACATTAATACGCATCACTCTTCAATACAAGCATACGAGCCGAACTAGTGGTATACAACAGGGGTCCACAACACTTTGTTAGACGGCGGTATTTACATCAGATGTTCAAAGTGTCAGCCGTACATTTGCTGGCATGCGGCCGAACACCGCAGGATATTACCTCGAACATTATTCAGCAGCTGCTAAACTATTGTCTTTCAAGATCTCGATGTTAAGTTACGCCTAAATCTCTTCACTCACTCCTTACTCGACAACTGTAGTGATTGCGGTATGAAGTTTTGCCACCATATCTACAATCCACACACGATCATGCGATAGATTCATGAGGACCTTGCGAACAAACAGTTGGCCATGATAGAAAAATACTCGTACATTTTCCCCCCGAGTTTTCACTTCTGTACGCAACCTCGGGGTTACATTTCATAACTATTTTACACGTTGTATGTACCAGTCGCTAGAAAAATTCGCCATAGAAGTGTACTAATGAGTGCGTCCCATGCTGCACAAATGGTTGGGGTGGGAGTGGAGACATTGACCTTGACCAATGCAGGTGCGTTTGTGCACCCTAAGCAGCCATAGCTCGAGCATTATCGAAAAGAAATGGAGGCATCGAAGAAGCTCGTTCGGGGTTGTCTGCGTTATGACTTGAATATGGGCTTGTCCGCAACTACGTCAAGTCTTTGTCGATTTGCTGCGAATGAACCCACCGCCAGGTATTGGTTCGAGAAGTTTAGGTAGGTCGCTCTATACCTTCGTGATCAACCGCGAAGAAAGCGGCCACAAGTCTGGATGACAAAGCCCTGAAGGCGGCCGTAGAGAAGGACAGTAAACAAATGTGTGGCGAGCTTGCTGAATGCTTCTGGATGTCTGATGAAACAGACTTCACCTGCACTGCATAGGGAAGACGTTCAAGTTGAGCTAGTGGGCACCCTACACACTGTTGGAAGTCAACAAGTATAGGCTGTTCACGGTAAAATGAGCACTTTTGAAAGCGCTGCCTACGATCTACTTGTATGCATGTTGTGTATTATTCCACTTTTTGCAAAATTAACATTGCCACTAGCTTCATTGCTTTATTAGTGCGTCGCCCATGTTAAACTGTGAAATTATTGGAAAAGTAAATATTTTACAAATCTGCTCATTTATACACTTTACTGCATAAAAAAAAGCCGAAGAAGTAATTGTTATCACAATTGGTTACCTAACTCATTTTATTCGACGTTAAGATATGAAACTAATTCCAATCCATCGTTACAAACTTTACTGTGCGCATATCACTTAATGCACCCGTTAAACTGTATGCAGGTAGGAGCGGTATTTTTTTCTGAGTTTGATATCAAAAGTGCTCACTTTATTGTAAACAGTCTTTAACAACGAGTGACAACCTGTCTCGTTGATTTTTCGGCATCGCAGCGCACCTATACTATCGAGTAGTCACCAGCGTCACGCCCAATCGTGCCAGACATTGATAGCCACCACGGGACCCCGTGCTGCTAATGAGCCAAACCAGCATTGCGGACTATTACTCACAACAGTAGGAACTCTTGCAACAGGCACTGAAGCAGAAGAAGCCAGCATTGGTTAGTCACGAGGGTGTACTGCTCCTTCACGACAATACCCGGCCGCATGTGGTGTGGGTGTCCAGGGATACGGTACAGAGACTTGGAAGACTGCAACAGAGAGTTCCCAGTGACCACCAGACCACTCTGTCACATGTATAAAACTCGCCCCCAGTTCCACAACCATGTCATCTATGGTGAACATACATAGGAGGCGAATAGGAATGATAGCAAAAGGTGAATTATCAGTAGCAGCCTTATGATAGTCAGTTTAAGTGGTTGATTGTAGAAAATAAAAAAAAATAATTTCCTTTTTATACTTTCAATTACCGGGCACTTCTCCTCTCTTTTGTTTTCCTCCGCCATAAGAGAAATACAGACAATTTTCAAAATACATCACTTTACAAAATCTATGCAAATATTACTTAAAAATATTTAAACATTATAATTCCCCAAATTACTTTAAAAACAGTACATAAAATTTAGGCCTTACCATGTGCCATTACAAAAATATATAGTTACAGAAATATATACAATTACTTTAACTGACATAATCTTCCCCAATTTACTATATTCTCAAATTTACATGTATCGAAGTGAGACCAAAACCCCTAAGTGTGATCTCCCTCCGAGTGTCCACCGTAGCTTAGTTTGCCAGGGTATTTATAGTGAAGTTTTCGCAACCGCCGTCAACCCCAAAGCTCTGGAGAACATGTTCGAAACGGAAGCCGATCTTTGTCCAATCCAATTCAAAGGTGGTGCTCACGTCACAAGGCGACCCCCTCTCAGTCACCCCAGCCGCCGCTAGGTGGAAGGAAACGCCGCGCACTCAGTAGGCTACGATTCCGACCTCTGTTGAAACCACCAAGTACCAGCGCCGGGGAGTGTAACGCCTCCTCGGCTGCCGTCAACGGGCAACGTCTTCGAAAACTTAAGTATACCCATGATCGACATGAGATAGCGTAACTCCGTTGCAAGACTCTGTCTCATCCACCATAGTCCCCGGACCTTGCACCAACAGATTATCACCTCTTCCGTTCCCTGGACAACCATCTTCGTGGGAAATCCTTCGCAAATAAGGCATACTTGTGGCAAGCATTTACGGACTTCTCTGCGTCCAAGGCCCTCGATTTGTACCATCAGAGCATTGCACATCTGGAGGAACGTGGGTAAAAGGTGCTGGATACCGATGGGGATTACGTTGAGAACTATGGTATGTGACATTTTCTGTACGATTTTTTTTTGACGATCTTAAATGGGAAGAACTCGCGAGGTTATCTTGTAGATAGCGCAACATGTGATAAAATTAATTTACTAAAATCGATTTTAATTGTCTTTTTTTCCCATGTTCCCATTTAGTATTTGTCGTCAAGGCTCTCGGGCGAAGCCTAAGGTTGCCCACATCGACCGAATGGCAATCTATGAAGGTCCGGATGTTGCACAGTCTGTTCGGGACAAACAGACTTGAGGAGGGGGTAGTTGTACTCGCTCGATACTGAGTACCGCGCGGGCGATATACAAAATCAAAGTAGTGATATGATAGCGGACGGCGAGTCACGAAAAAGTGTTTGAATGACAAGTGAGTGATAATAACTACTAGATTTTAATTTATAAAGGTGCGCCACAGCAAATTTTTCCGCCCGCCACCGTAGTAATCCTTTTGCAGTTCGCATGCTCCTTACCTTTGGCAGATTGAATTTCTGCGTTTATCTGAAGAATGTCCTAGTTAATGCCCTAGTTTCTCTCAGTGTGACTCGGGGTGCGGTGAACCTTCCAGATCAAGGCCAGCCATTATTTAAGCCACGACAGGCCTCTTTGCGGAGAGTTGACGAGAGTCGGGAGTTTGGGTGATTGTGCAGCCTTAAGCGATAAACGACGAACCTGAAGAGTAATGTGTGGCGCCGGAAGTGACCAGAGGGAGGAAAATCTGCTACTGCGAGCATCGGTGCAGTGAAGAGTGCGACTGGCAGACTGGAATACTGGGCTTAATGCATTAGTGTAAGGCATTTCAAATGATGGCATCAGACAGACTGAACATGTGTAAATGATTACTGCGAGTTAATTGACTATAACCAAACAGAGATATTGAGAAGGACTTTGATTAGATTTGAGATACACATTAAATACTGCGTGCATTTATTAAAAAAGGAGTAACAGTGGAGATAAATTAAAGTGGTAAATAATAGCTGTGCGAATAAATTAAAATCAAATTTAGTTCTTTCATTTTTATTAAGACATACATACCTCACAAACTCGGGTACGCCCCTCTGGAATTTTGTAACAACATATGTCACACAGGGGTGACTTTTGACGTGCGATTAAGCTTGCTATAAAAATAGGCCACAGTACGGCTGTGATTCTTCGTGTATTGTTTTGAGAAGCTGTGTGATGTATACAGGATGAGTCATCAGCTCTGCGACAAACGGTGAGAGGACTTTCCTTGCCAAATTTCAGTTAGAAAATGTCTGACAATGAACGCCAGGAAACCACTCCTAGGGCAGGAAACCCTTGTGAAGATGGGGTTGCAAATATTAACTTTATTTAAATTACACTGAAACCATGTGATATTAAGGGATGAATTTCTGTA
Organism: Dryococelus australis; assembly: GCA_029891345.1. Classification (NCBI taxonomy): domain Eukaryota; kingdom Metazoa; phylum Arthropoda; class Insecta; order Phasmatodea; family Phasmatidae; genus Dryococelus; species Dryococelus australis. The sequence goes on from CM056995.1 coordinate 262,691,163, forward strand.
GGCATGCCAAACAATTCAGTCACTGCAACATACAAGTACCCATGTTGACCTACTGCATACCCTACATAGTAAAATGGGGATTTCCACCTCAGTGAAAAAAAGGGTCGTCGTACATCGTTACGTAAATTATGATCACGGCCTATGAATTACCATTGCAAGACTTGAAAACAAGTCCTTTTGATAAGAAAACCTCTGACGAATGGTTTGCGAGAAAACAGACCTCCAAGATATTAAATACCACGTAATGCTTATGAGGCATTTAATATCTTGGAGGTCTGTTTTCTCGCAAACCATTCGTCGGAGGTTTTCTTACCAAGAGGACATTGTTATACGTCTTACAGTGACATCCTGTAAATGAGTTATGACATTAATAACCTTGATGTCGCCTATTTTGAAGGGCGGCAGCTACATTTGTTGATGAACGGGCCACACAGGGCAGTTTTTTTCCCAGAGCAGTGTGAGTAGAAAAACAAAAGTGCTGTACATGCCTTATTAATGTAACGATGCTTATCAAAGAATATCTTCTGACGAAAGTAATAGTGCCGACCTGTCGTCTTGCCTTCAAGGACAACCATAAATTTATTTTGATTGAAAAACCTGTCCAACGATCGTTTAATATTCAGTCAGACCCGAAGCTGTTCTTGTCAATTCCCTTACATAGGAGCTGTAAGAACTGTACGAAATTGCTTTAAATGAAGTCCCTTACTTTCATAGTATTATAAATTATGGTGCACAAAATGTACCGTAGTTCAAGTCAACCTCGTAATACGTGTTATTGAAAATCCGAACTAGTTATATGATAGTGATGTTTTAAGTTATCTTTATAGTAGTCAATCACATAGCAACGAATAACTTTAAGTGATGGCGGACGTAAAGATAACCATTTCTCCAGGGTGAAACTGTTCTCGCATTTTGACGCTAATTTTCTAGGTGGACTAAGGGAAAATTTTTCAAATAGCTTCCTTAGTCGCGACACGACATTGTACGACCTACGGCAAGCCATCGCTTCGCTTTCTAAGAGAACAGTCACTCTTCCCTCCCCTCTCAAACTTCAGGGGCGCATTAGTTTTATGCCTGAAGTCGATCGCACCGAACAGGCAGAGCGGGAAACTGGAACAGCCAATCAGAAACCGTCGTCGTTTTCCGTACGAGCCACGCTGAAAGCTTGAAATCATGCTGGGGTTTTTGCTCGGAGAAAGAGAAGACTTCGCCGATGTTTGAGTTCCATAGTTTTACATGTTTATACCTATAATGATCAACATATACTGGCGTAATAAACTACGATTGTTAAGTATATGCATTTTAAATTAAATATGTGTAAATCATGACAGTAATTTTACTCAAAATATATTAGACAACTGCAGTTTAGAAAAGAAGTATATATTTTTGAAGTAAAAAAGCACTTGTAAAATATCCAATAAAAATTCGTGTCATCGTTACAACCCTCCCCCTCCCACAAACCCTACAGTACTTCCTGGAAGACTCCTGAGGTGCATATGTTGTACTCGTATAGAGTGGCACCTTGTGATAGTTACTCTGCTGGGAGCAGTGGCTTCGACGACGCCTTGAACATATACAGGCGATTACTGTACACTACCTTGTGTCGCCCCTGGAAACTGATGTCAAAACGCGGCCAACTATGCAGTGCCTTCGTTCCTTCTACTACAGTATTCTTTATACACGATTGAGTCTGATAACTCCAACAAAAAAATAAGTTGAAAAAAAAAAAAAAACATATGCGACATATTGTCGACGATGTCACACACCCTTGAAGGTGGAGCTGACACACTTGTTTATTGTAAATATTACATAGAGTAATTGGAAGGGCCCGACAGCCCCTATAGCGACGCTGTACCTTTGTAACCTATGCGTTGAAGTTGATTGTTGGCACTTCGAACAACTCCTTTTAAGAATAATACCTTATGTGTATTGCATGTTGCATCTCTGTCAGGTGCAGAAATGCAGTGGTTTCGACCTTTATGCGTGAATTACTCGCAAACGGCAGGGTTTATAGTGGACAACAAGGTTGCGACACATATATTCTCTATGACATAACTTTATGACAGCGACTGGTTTTGAAGTGGTTGCAAATATTAATTCAACTACACGTTATTCTGGATGTCATTGTTACATTTAAAACACTTTTTGTAATATTTACAATAAACCTGTGTTTCAGCTCCACCTTCAAAGGTGTGTACCACTCTTCCGAAGCACCTTCGACCAAAGTTCGCATATATATTTTCGACTTATTTTTTCATTAGGAACATGTCGGTGTATTTCTGATTCAACCATGTATTCAGGGGCCAAACCAATTCTGACTGTCCGCCAGCCAAGATCTCCCTTCCTGCTGCTCCCACGCCGTATTAAACTGACACCCGTCGTCTCAAAGGACGACGTCCTTCTGCCCCGTTGTCAAGGCGAACCGGTTAGCCTTTCTAGTAGGAGTCGACAAAACAGATCTTCTGGCTCGCTACCTATCCCCGTCTGCCTTTTCTAAATATAAGCTGTTCGCTGTAAAGTGAGTACTTTTGAAAGACCTCTCATTTGGAATGGTATTCAATAAATTTATTTTATGTTAGCCTTACAAATTAAGTTCCCCGGGCTGTGGAATATACACACTTTGTTTATTACTTATATAGCAATATTTATTTAAAAAGGCGGTTAAAGGATAAAAATGGCTGAAAGAAAAAAGTAACCAGGCCCTCTAAAGTGCTCACTTTACCGTGAACATTCTATACAAGAATTATTTGTCTATTTACCGAATCAAATCACGTATGTTATTTTAAAAAATTTTCTTTTAAATTACTTTTATTTGGTTTTTCTTACACTGACACAAAATAAAACGCATTCGAGTAGGTATATCGATGCTTTATATATTATGTTTTATTTCCCGCTAACACGATATCATTTTACAGCTAAATAATACCTACTAGTGTGATACATGTTCGACTTTTTGGAGTTTTAGGCAAATGGTCAGGACCATAACTTTGGCTTGGTGTTTAATCGCTTTAGCTCTCGTAAAATTTGTTTCTATAAATGCTGTAACTAATAACGTTATATTGTAAAACTTATAAAGTAAATGAATACGTAGAAAATCAGGAAGCGATAAAAGTTTCTGGTGATTAACTTATTCGATTAAAATTACAGAGTTTTCTCTTATGAGAGACATCAAAATTTCGCCTCGTACAGTATGTATTAAATTCAAATTTGTACTCGTTGGTGATAGCAAAGTTTAGTGATTAACCAAACTACGTATTTTGACTAGTCCGTCGTTTGTTAATGTCCATGTTATTTTTAATGAATTTATTTGGCAGTTTCGGATAAAAATGTGTAAATATGTACAACTAAGAGTGAGTTTGGTGCAGTACTGATTTGCAGCTACCTTATAAAAGGATAACTACAGATCGTTCACGCTAAAGTGAGCACATTTAAGACCCTTCTAGGTTTTGATTTTCAGTCAAGTTTTGTCTTTCCTCCGCTTGTTGGTATAAAAATTGCCATGTTGCTAATAAATACAGTATATACATTTCACTACTTTCAAAAGTTAACATCGGAGACTACAATAGAATACATTTATTTGCTATTATTCCTGTTGTGAGGACCTTAATATGTGCACACTTTACCGTGAACGGCCTATAACTATTGCTGTTCGTCGTGGTAGATAACAACTAGAAAAGATTTTAAGTGTGTTCTCCAATAAGTGACTTATCTTCGAATTACCCTCTATACAAAAACGATGTATGTAGTGAAGTAGTGCAGTGTACATTGTGCAGCAGGATAGACACGTGGCTGCATACAGTCCAAATAATATATTAAATAAACACTCGCAGAACCTATAACATGGAAACGGATAGCAAGTTAATTGCATTTTGAAACGTCAGGGTTAAAACAAAAGTCTGAAATCCATCACTTGTAGATGAGGGGTATTACGGATGTAAAAACTGATTTGAGACCAAGTGTAGAACGTTCAATTATCTCTGCGTCATTAACTTTCACCCTGTTGCAAGGAAAAAATTTCAAATTACGAGGCTAGTTCTTGAAAGTTTAGTGAAGAGTCTTACTGCGGGCACCTAGACCTCTGGGCTACTTTGTAACGTTAATTCCGAAGGTTAAAAGGAAGTAGGGGAAAATTTTTGCTACAGTCTATTCGCTGTTTTTTCACACTTTTTGAATTAAACCTTTGAAAAATCACCTCATGTAGTACGTGTTTGGTTGTTTTCTAAACATCATACGTTTCAAAAGCGTTTTATAGTTACTTGTGTTTATATAAGCGTTATTTATTTTTGGTTAAATTGAAATTTTATTTACATTTAATCTATAAATCATAATGTGTCATTTATAATTAACATAAATAAAAAGAGTGTGAAAACATGTATGTTGGTAACATTTAGTAAGAAATAGTCCTCATGCAAAATATAATTACAATGAGTGCGCACGAATGCGGCGCGTTGTCCTTTTGGTGCAATTTTCAAGACTTGGTTTAGCTTTGTTTACACGAAGCGGAGGAATAACCTGGAAACATAACTTTAGCAATGCTTCAGGAAAGTGTGAATTAACCGTGAATGGACTATAACATAACATTCGTGATATTGGCAAATGTTGGAAGGTTTCACGGCCAGTAAAGTACCAAGACGGCGGGAGCTGGCAGGCTAGCGATGACATATCTAACACTTTTCTGATAAAATCCGAAACTGGATCGCTTCTTTCTTGAGGACTTTATTAAGTCCCGGCGTAAGAATCTGTTCTTAACAGAGTTAGTTGAATACCTGTGCGGGACACCTAAACCTGAGGTCCGCATGGACACCATCAAACGTCCAAGTCCCAAAAAAATTGAAACCAACCACTTCAAAATTGGCGGGCGTCAGTCGACTAGAACAAACATAATTGGCGTACTGGCCGGTTGAACATAATTGGCGTACTGGCCGGTTGAACACAATTGGCGTACTGGCCGGTTGAACATAATTGGCGTACTGGCCGGTTGAACATAATTGGCGTACTGGCCGGTTGAACATAATTGGCGTACTGGCCGGTTGAACATAATTTGCGTACTGGCCGGTTGAACATAATTGGCGTGATAAATAACATAGTGCAGGTAGAAGCCTTTAGTCGGAACTTCTTGTTGGGATCAGTTTTTCTTCCCGTCAAGGGTAAAAATGGGGGGGGGGGGGGGGAGGACTGTAAATTCACCATCTTTGATACACGTATAAGTAAATAAATTAATGGGGTTACATAATACACTTTATTAAGAAGAATACTGGCGTAAAGTGCTTTTATTATAATTACAAAACTAAAATATAATCTCGATAAAAAGACAAGAAAATAAATAAATACCCAACTGGAGTGGAATGAACTGAAAACTTAAGTAGAACAAGTAGTACTGTTCTGTACATCAATACGAATAGTTTGTCAGCGGTGCAGTTAAGCTTTCGAAATACTGCATTAAAAATAGTCTCTACAGCTCGTATCGCTACATTTCTCTTCCTTACCGCTGCAGTGGGTGTTTTCTCGCTTTTGAAAGTCCACATTGTCCTATCGCTTATAATTTTATTCATCATATGATATTCCCGGTGGAGATAACTTCCCAATATTCATGAGAAGTGGGTTATTTAATATACTCCATAGGACCTTATACAGCAGATAATTCAAGTTGTCAAGCGAGTCGCAATGAGAGGAAATAAGTTAAAATATTAATAAAGCATTTAAACGTTTTTAAAGTAGCGACTGTATTCAATACACATCGTCGCGTTTGCTCTGACGAGGAAACCAAGGACTTTGAAATAATGACTCTGAGTTACAATAAAGATACGGCAACAGGAGCAGGTTTTGTAGGGCTCGGTGATTACATGCCATTCTCTTAAGCCGGCATTATAAGTGATATTAACTTGAATATGATTGAAGTATTTTAGTATGATAATTTTAATGGCGGGATTGAAGTTTTAATGCAATGCACGAAGTTGCGGGTTTTTTAAAAGCAAAAAGGAGGGTTTAGCTGTGTTGGGGACACGGCCGTTTGTTTTTCGTGAATACGTCTACGTAGACGCGCTCGGACGCCTTGATATTTTTGCGTTCCCGGCACCATTTCACTCGATCATATGGGATTTTATGGGAATCACTGGATTGCTTTTGATATGATCTTTCCTACCATATACGATTTCTGTATTACAACTTGGTTTTTTGACAAGTATAGACCAACATTGTGTTAAGTTTTCTTAATTTTTTTCATTAAACGCATACAATTTCACCTTAATCACGCCACACAAATGTCTTTATACACGCAATGTATTGATCTTGACGAGAGCTGTCGAATGAAACTTAAACGAGCGTCGTAGCTTCTCCTAAACAAAAGTTACACTACGCGGAAATTACGAGACGCGGCGAAACGAACTAAAAATTGCGGCGCACCCCCCCCCCCCCTTTTTCTCCTTCCCTTCTTCGTACGCGTTGCTTCGCAGTTCTCACTCAACGTAACATATTTTGGATCCTTTGGCAATCGAGTGGTGTAATTCAATTTTGAATGTAGACGATAGATTCGGAGCTGCAATGCCAAACAGTATCCCCCAATTTTGTTATCATCGGATTTTTTAGATTGCCTTCCACTATGGTTGCAAATTTAAAGACGTATTCACGCCAAAAGGAGATATTTATATAATGCTCTGCCGTCAAGGGTCCGGCTTACACAATGACACGTGTTTCTCATGGAACAATACTTGGTTACGAGGTTATACTTGGTACACCTTTCAGATTACTGCATTTGTGCAATGGCATAACAACTAGGAGGGAAAGGTATATAGTATCCCTCCATAAATTAAGTAAATGGCACAGGAATGAGAGTAAATGAGAACCCAAACTGTTGTTTTTCACCGAGGTGTGTTTATATGTATATTGTATACTATGTCTAATGAATTCTTATAGTGTGTTTGATACTTGCATACATCTTCATTTCTGGATTATAACCCTACTTTTCTCTGTATTTCACGCAGCATGTAATTTATGTTTCAATCACATTAAAATGAAATATATAAGCGAAGACAAATTTCTGAGCCCTTTGCACTTACTGATACATTTAAACAACGTCAGATGTTGCAGATAACTAATTATATGTCCGAATTCCGGAACTGTGCACTCTAACATCGTAAGCAATTAACAGTATGTGTATGCTGTGCTCCATTATTTGCAGCAGCTATTTATGAACTCACGTCATGGTTTCAACCACAAATGGTTTCTAAATGATGTACGTTGTTTGCACTTTGCGTACAATCACACCAGAAAATCCTCTTCCTGTGCAACATGTCCTATGTATGGGACAGTGATTGAAATTGTTAGGATGGGTATCTAAGGGATTGGGCCCTCTACCGCTCCCTTAAGGGGACGCCTCCCTCCTAATGCTGGATTTTCATTGGCGCGATAGGTGCGACGCAACATGTGTGGCGCGACTGCAAATTGTGGTTGTCATGAAAACACTGTGGCGCGACGCAACACTAAAAACAATATTTTTAACCACTCATGGCTGAAAATACGAAAATGTGACAGGTTATCTGTGTGTTTACGTGAATGAAGAAGAATAACTTACAACACAAACGACCACATGAATGTTTATGTTTTGTATTTTTGGAAAATAAATGGCATGGGCCTGACAATGTTTTTATGTAATTTGCGAGCTTCGTCTATCTTCCCAAAATAAACATTGTCTTAATTGTATTTACTATCTTCGCATGTTATTACAAATGTTACCAACTGAACATTGCCACCACTCTTGCAGCAAGAAAATACACTCGTTTATTGACGATTGTCGCGCCCGCGACGCGACGAAATTAGAAATTATTTCTATTCAGAAAGTCCGTCGCGCACGAGAATTCTGTAGCGTTGACGTCACAAATTACTCGCTTGTGATTGGGTGAAGCATAATAACTTCCGTCACGTGGCGCTCGTCGCTTGGAACCTGTCACGCCTATGTAAACCTAGTATAAGTCGGAGACTGTCTTGCCACTGTGAACGTGCGTCACACAACGATGGGTTGCTCGGTGGAGGTCATCCCGACGTCCCTCGACTTGAGCTACTATATCCACAGTGCAAGTGACGAGTTCAATTATCTGTTAGCATTCGCAAGGCGCGTGAAACATCACTAGCAGTAAAGCTTCACAATGGCCAAACGCGCTTTCGAGCAATGTATTCATGTTTACAGCACTTTCTGTAGTACTGTTCGCCGTCGTTTGACGACTCATCCAGCGCCACTTGTGTGAGAAAGTGCTGCCATCTGCCAGCCGGACACAAAACGACTGTGCTCATTTCACGATTACTTTCAGCTTTCCTGAAGCCCTGCTGAAGTTCTACTTTCAGGGTGTTACTCCGCCTCATGCAAACAAAGATTAACTAAGTGTAGAGAATTACACCAAAGTGACAACGCACTATATTCGTGCGCACACAATTGAATAATATTTTGTATAGGCTGTTCACAGTAAATTGAGCACTTTTGAAAGCCCTGCTTAAGATCTATTGTACACACGTTGTGTATTATTGAGCATTATGTGAAATTAACATCGTCATGGGTCTCACAACTTTATTCATATGTCGGACAAATGTAAGTGTGAAAATATCAAGAAAGTAAATACTTTACAAATCTGCTCATTTTTTCAAGCCTTCATTTAACTTGCCTTGTTAGTTAATTTGTTTGTTTGTACGTTCGGGTGAAATCTTGGAAGTCAATTTTAAACCACTTCCCGTTATCCGATTGAACTGAAATTTCGCACACATGTGTAGTTCCCATGACAATACAATGTGAAGGTACCATACTGAGATGATCTGTTGATGGAGCCGGAAGGTGGCCATAGGAACTCTACAACTACATGCAGTAAACGTCGTATCGAGTTGGCTTTACAGAATCGAGTAACAGTAAAATTTTGATTAGAAATGTCGCTGCTGTTGTGCGCGTGCCTTTTTTTTTGTAGCGGCAAATGTTTCTGAAAACTATTATTATAGTTTGCTCCTACAGCATGTCCCGTATCGAAATGAAAGCGAACTACTGTTCGATCACGATACATCATGGGGATCTTTCTTAGCAAGGGAAAGCCATATTCTAGATACAAACACATGGTTGGAGACTAAAAAGTGAAAAATAAAATAAATGTAAAAACACTTTTAGAACCAACCTCATATTTATAAATGCACTAAAAAGAGAAAAGAAATTGTAATATTTATACAATCTGTAGGACTTGTAAGATGTGGTCGAATAGTCATAATAAACTTTACTACAAATTAATATGTTTGTATCAATTTATATTTAGTATACAAAAGCTTGGCGCGAAAAGTCAAGAGCCTCACGCACGATATGTTCTTCCTATGCTAACGCAAATGTGATATACGTTCTATATTGTGAATAGTTAAGAGCCTTACGCACGATATATGCTTACTACGCCTACGAAAATGAGATATACGTTCTACTGCGCCTAGCTTTTATATACTAAGTATAAATAGATAGAAACATATTAATTTGTAGTAAAGTTTATTACGGCTGTTCGACCACATGTTACAAGTTCTACAAATTGTGTAAATATTATAATTATTTTTCTCTTTGTAGTGCATTTATAAATAAAATGATGGTTTTAAAAGTTTTTTTTTTTTTTTTTACATTTATGTTGCTACACTTCGATGCATTAAAAAAAAACAGAAAACGAAAGAAATAATTAATAATTGACACAAATTCTTACCTAACACATTTTATTCGACGTTAAGATATGGAACTACTTTCCATCCATCGCTACCAACTTTACTGGGTAAATGTCACTCAGTGCGCCCATTAAAATATATGTTTGCTTCGGCAGTGACTTTTTTATAAGGTTCATTTCTAAAGTGCTCACTTTAACGTGAACAGCGTTTAAAAGAATTATCTCTTACCAGGCACTCAAATTCATATGCTTTCTCTCTGGTTTTATTAAGATTAATTATAATTAAATATTATGTATTTTAAGTAAAATATAAATAAGTAAATCTTAAATTTAACCACAAATAGTTCCATAGAAGTTAACAGAAGTATAACACGCTTGTGATACATGACATATTTAGAGAACAACCAAACACTTCATATAAGTCGTGTTTTGTCGAAGGTAAATATTCAGAAAGTGTGAATATACTTACCACGAACAGACTATATAAAAACTGTGCAGTGCTATATTCGGTAACCGTAGCAGTTCATAAAATATTTTGCTTTTTGCTTGTAATCATCAATACTCATCATCCTGCAGAATAACGGAGATCCCTCCTGAATAATGCTGTATACGATTTACGAACTAAAGAAGAGCTGAAACAAAAGGTATTTAATATGTATCAATGGGAGTCTAAATAATGCGTAATTGAATAAATATCTACTATCGCTGCAAGCTGTTAGTCGTTAGATTACTTAATGGACGCAATAGGTCTTGCCACCATTATTTTGAATGAAAACGGGTGAGGCGTAAGTGGAGCTATTTTAAAAATTCCATTGTTATAAGCATGGCAAGAATATCTGAAATTTCACCTAGTGTACACAAACCTCGTGATCTTCAACTGATTTACGAGAACATATTTGTTATTGGGTATACTGCATGAATTGCTTGAAAATCGGTAACACTTATAGGCTGTTCACGGTAAAGTGAGCACTTTTGAGGCCTTCGATTCTCTTTTATTTCAGCCATTTTTAATCTTATAACAACCTTTTTAAATAAATATTATGTAAATAATAAACAGTGTATACATTCCACCGCACTCTGAAGTTAACGCCTAAGACAAAAATAAAATTTATGTATTGACTATTATTCCAAATGAGAGGGCTTTCAAAAGTGCTCACTTTACCTTGAAAAGCCTATATAATAGAGGATGTTTCTTGTGGTCACGTAACTATGGTACTTCGCACACTCCAAGTCTCTGACGTTCACTTATAAAGGTCAAATTGATGTGAAGAAATACAGTGAAATTTGCCTTGGTGTGCCAGGGAATGGTCATGGAAGGCCACGGTCGACAGAGCTACTGTCTATAGTTCATGTGGCGTGGGACCACGGTGGCTGAGCAATTAGCACGCTCGCCTCCCATCAAGGCGAACCGGGTTCAATCCCCCGGCCGGGTCACCGGATTTTCGCAAGTGGGAATCGTGCGGGACGATACAGTTGGTCGGCGGGTTTCTCGGGGATCTCCCGTTTCCCCTGCCTCTTCATTCCGGCGCCGCTCTATATTAACTTCAATCACCCTCATCGGTTCTCAAGATCTCGCTGTTAAGAGCCGTCCAAATCTCTTCACATTCGTGTGTCGCTCCTGCGAGATGTGAGGCTTACTGCATGTGCACTGACCTCGATCTATGGTAGATGTCCTGACGTTAATGAGATTGCCAACAGTTATCGCATCGTGCTTTTGTGTTATGGACAATACAGTATGTAAAGTGCAGTTTGAACCATTATCCATAAGTACAGCGCATGTTAGTTTAGGGTTGGAAAACCACGAGAAAAATCCTTATCCCTATCTGGTGGCGGAACTGGAAACCGCGGGCTTATTTTTAGATGTCACATACGTGGAGACTTGTCAGAAGCAACGGTGTTTGGAAAGAAAACAAGCTGATGGCCTGTTTATCATTTATTAGGCAGATCCGTTTCGAATATCACTGAATTACGAACATTAATTTGAACGTTATAACGGGCATCAGAGGTCAACAGCGATTGAAATATTGCCTATTACACGTGCCTGCGTTTTTAGCAAGCATCACGAGTATTGCACATCAACAAGCGTTTATATATTCTTTGGTACATTTACGCATACATTCCTGAAAAATTGTGGGTTATGTACATATATAACATATATAAATTAGATTCTTAGATATTATTTTATATTCAACAATAAAGAGTCCGTAAAAAACCAATTATACTTTCGCGCCTAGTGATCTAATGTAAGATGGCGGCGGCATATCGAAATATGCAGTGTCGTGTGATGCCGAAGTGATAGTGCAACGAGTGCAATGAAGTGTAACAAGTGTGGGCTGAGGCAGGTAGTGCAACGCCCCGTGCGCTCTGCCCAGCCGAGGAAAGGGTGGAGGGATACAAAATCATTAAAAAGGGTTCTAGCAAGTTTCGTGGCAATTTATAAACACGCCATAAGAACACGTGTTTGTTTAATAAAGGCGACGTGTGCGAAACTTAGTATCCCTATAGTAATCATTCTTATTGCAGTGTTTTGTGTTGAATATTTGTTGTCATCGCCACTAGAGTTTTGTTCACGTCATTTCATTATGTTTCTAGCAAGGTAGGTCCTGTTGTTATTTTTGTTAATTTTATTGCAGTGTTTGTGTCTCTTGCATAGTCATAGAGCAAGTCGAGATTCATGCGCGTGTGCAAGTAGATCCCTCCGCGGCATGTGGGCCCACTTTCGCCTGCCGTCGCGCCGCGGCGGGAGTTCGGTAAGTAGGCGAGTAGTGTCCAGAGGGGTTGATCTGCGTGTTAGCGTTCTGTTTTTTCCCGCACCGAGCGGCATCATCAATTTACCGGCAACTTCTCAGATATAGTGTAATAATTTTGGAACCTCTTTCTTTCATTTAGCCGCCCGCCCTTCACCACCCCAGGAATAGCATTGTCCGGGGAGTATTTTTATATTATCAGCACACCGTAAAACCATCATCCCCAAGAGTCGCGTGCTAACCTGGGCAGATTCCAATAATTGGTTAGCTGGTGCCATCCGGACATTCAAATCTATTTCCGAGACCCTGTGAACACCAATGGAACGTGTAAAAACGTTGATGTTCATGATTTCAAAACTAGATACACCAGGAACCTGCATTTTCTTACAGCCTCTCTGTCTCTCTAACATACAGGAGTTCACTTCTCTGCTATGAATATATTTAACTCCCTACCACCTCAGTACAAAGATCTTCATTTTTGTGACACAAAATAATGTAAACATAAGATAAAATATTTTTGTTTGCATTCCGATTCTTATTATTCTATGAAAGAATATTAAGTTTCTAGCAATAGACCAGTTCACTATCTTAAAAGAAAGGCGGTGTGACCAGCTGACTGTTACAAAGAATAATTCTTACATGTCAGTGTTTGTATCTTATGTCTTTACTTTTATGCAAAAATGTACCTACTTGGTAGATTTTAAATCATGTGACGTGTGCTCACGTTCCTCGCCTCCCAGACCGTTTGCCCAGCCAAGCACCAAATAAGCGCAGCTAGAATACCACTCTACGTGCATATGATAGTGATGTGCTCGTGCGCTCGGGGTTAAGTGTACAACAGTGCAATGAGTAAGGGCGGCGAACACTGGTGCACCCCAGGACAGTGTGGTGCATGCCAGTGTCAACAAATTTTTCCTACAGGTAAAAAGGGCGTAATGGCAGATGCCGTACTAACCCTTAAATGACTAATGGCTTATAGGACGGCCTGTATCAAAGCCTATTATGCAAAGTGTTGCTGAAAGGTATTTTTGCAATGTTTTGTTTCACCCCATGTGTGACATCTTCACATCATCACATTACAGTGTTATGTATTTTCAGTGAGTGCCATTTAATGCAAACATAATCTTTTATATTCCTATTTCATTTAATCAGCAAGGGTTTGTGTGTAGTCATTATGTTTTGCAAGGTTCCTAGGAAATAGTGTCCGTTTGGTGCGCTCACCCCCACCAGGGCAGCAAGGAGCCAAGCTGGCCATGTTAGTGGTGTCTGAGAACTCACAGGGGCAAGGATGCATTCGCGCGCGCTGCGGCGCCATACAACTTTGTGCTCATAATTCACTTCAATAGACTTTAACATCAACCGGAACCATTTTTTTTAGCCACCGGGGATTCCTGCACCTCTCCCCGGGTGTTTGCATTGCGCAGGGGAATTTAAATCACCGTAACTATTGTTAGACCACCTGGTAATTTAGCATCAAAGCCATGCCGGTGGGCTGTGCCCGGTATCAATGCATGTGTTTCCAAACGGAATGGTGATAAACCATGGAGTGTACGTTTGAAATCTAGTCTGTATATTATTTACGTGTTCGTGTGGCCTAATGCTCCCTGCATAAAAAAACACTGCTAAAATTATTTTCCGCAGAATCGTCTCCTACCTTAGTCCATGCACGCAAATTCCGCAATATCTCCTGAATACCCGCTACAGGGACGTCGGAGAAACAGAACTAACCCAACAGCAACATCGCGACGCCCTACATGCCGTCGGGACATCAGGAAAGTGTGCCACGTGGGTGAGCATAAAGCACGCCAATACAACAGTCAGGCGTCCGCCATTGTTCCAGTGGAAGCGGGCACAAGCAGAAGTGGCCATCTTGTAGTAGCTTGTGACGTCAGCCACACACCGCCCGTCCGTCACCAGACAGCTGGGATGCGTATCGTATCGATCTTTGTGAGTGCGTACGCTCTCTCTCACCAGCTACCGGCCAGTCAACCCCTGTGGGCATGCGCGAGGGTCAATCGCGGGAGAGGAAGGTGCTTCCTCTCCTCCAACACCGCACAACCACGAACTCCATAACCACGCACGTGGTCAGGTGAATATAAACAATGGCTGGCCAAATATAGAGTGGAGCGCCTGCTCCTCTGTGTTTGCAGTGTTTGTGCCCGGTACCGCAGGACATAATCTCTAAGTATGGACTTGGCATTTCATACTGCCAGTGTAACCACAAGACCAGCTCTTCAGACAACCGTGCCGCGAGCAACCGTGGAACCAACAACAAATGTGTGGCAGTGGAACTTTCTTAAATTCAGTGACAGTTTCGGATAGTTCAACATTTCCAAATTATCAGTTGCCTAACTAGTGCAAACAATCTTTTAATCACTGGGCAAGGTGCAATCAGGTTAAAATGTAAACAGTCCCAAACAAGTTATCACAGGGAATGTATGAGCGACGCCGAACACATGACAGTAGCAGGCTTCGAGTCCGAATTTCAACAATGTAACTTCAGCGCAGCAATTCAAATCACACGAGACAAAGTATAGAATCTCTTAACGGGATGTGAACTACATGTAAACACCGGTAACTGGAAACAGTGAAAGAGGGAAGAAGGCACACAAGCAACACAGCCGAATTGTGGACATGAGGAGTCAGATAGGCAGGTAAACAACGGCGAGTGTAGAAGAGCTACAAGCCAGAGCTGCACTGCGGCGGCAAGCGGCACCCGCCTTGTCAACAGCACACACGTGGCCAGCGGCGAGCTGGCAGCGCCCACCCAGATTGCGCCTTTGCATACCTCAGCTACTCCTGTCACGTTTAAGCCACCTACTCCATACTACCCACAATTACCACTATTTCCAATGCCGATGTACCAAACCATGTTACCACGCCTAGCAACACCTTACCCCTCCTTACAGATTGTACCGATCTACCTCAAAAACAACTATACCGTGAAAACAAGTCCTGTCAGTGAGCAGCCACAGGAAGAACAAGGGGAAGACAAAGTCACTGCACTTCCACAACTACAACAACCACCAAGGCCGATCTCAACCAAGACACAGGCCAAATTACAGTTCACTGGCACGCGAACAAGGGGATCCGACCACTTTTGTTGATGACTCTACATCAAGACTTACACGGTACGAAGTGTGACAAGAAGATTGGGCTGGCTGCGTCGGAAAGCAACTTCGCGGAGGCGCCTGCTCTTGGTGGGAATCCTTTAATCACTACTAGGTGCAGTGGTCAGAATTCCTGCAATCGTTCCAGTGTCTATATGTCGGCACTTTCACTTCACTGCGCACCAAAACCAGGCTATCAATGGAGGAACAGTCAGCAAATGAACCGCTCACGGCATTCATTACTCGAAAGGTGCACATTGTTCGCCAGTTTTATCCAGAACTGCCGGAACGGGAATTACTGGAAATCGTGGCCGAGACAGTATAACCAGAATTTCGTACAGCCTAGATTACCCTTCTGAATGGGACGATGAAGTATGTAATGCAAGCAGCCACCACAATGCGAAGGAAATGTTGCACGATATCGCCACGAGCAACTTGCGAGAAAATGAACCGAACGCGAGTAAGCGCAAATATCTGCAAAATATCAACTCTGTCGGACAATACCGGGAAAATTTTAACAGACATCAATACGATAATCATAATCAAGTGAAACGGGAGAGAATTCCACCTCGCGGACAGAGTAATAACAAAAGTGTGGGAACTGCAAATGTACGTGTCAAATGGGACAAGAGTCAACCGCTGCAGTGGCCTTGTCGATATTGCGAAGGAGAGTTACGTGTTCCTGAAGTCCACGCATCCTTTGTGCCCGTTTGTTCCATCGCAGACGCATCAACCACACAGCAACACTCGATTGGTCGACATTAGGTCGCGGTCTCGATCAGTGCAGGTCGACAAGAACGGCATTACACTCTTCTTACCGCCCTGGAACTCGTGCCCTCGGACCATAATATTTACCATTCGCCACAGGAGGTAACTCTCGTGATGAATGGATATGTGACCTAAACGAGTGCGTCCCGTGAAGCCATGTCTGTTAGACGCAACAGCCATTGAAGGGAACACTGGGGTAAGCGGCGCCGCTTATTCCCACGACTTTCCGATGTGCGCGATGTCGACAGGCCCCCGTGGCCGAATCCGGAGTGCGACATGGCTCCAAGTGGTTTCAAAAGATGGGGAATCAAATTCCCACAGGAAGAGTGAAGTGGCGAGCGGTTCCCTACCAGCATTAATCAATAGGAGCATTTAAAAACATAATTCACGGTGATTACACCATAACTCACTAGGGAAACCGCCCGTTCCAGCATAGAGAGTCGATAACATTCCATAGAAAACAGGTTGAAGCTCCGCCCTTAGATACGAAATCCGTGTGTCGTCACATCTATACACATTCCTGAAATTAATTACATAACGACACATGTCGATTCTAAAATGTTAATTATAAGAATGTACATGTAATAATCTATCGAGATTCAGCTACCTGAGGCATCGTTTCATTTAATATTGCCCTTCAAGTGCGGTGACAATCTCGTAACGTCATATTCTTAGCCATATCTGGGGCTCCGACGTTCACGAGTATGTCACCAACATGTTTTAGTTTATCAATCTTAATTACGTACAACAGCAAATTCCACTTATCATGTTATTCATTAAGTTCAGTTTATTTTTCATGTTTTCATTTTAGCGCCGGTTTCGCCGGACGTGCGGCGAACGGACGCCATGTCGTTAGTCAGACTTCAGCACTCTAGACAACCGGCAGGGCAGATGGTAAACTTCGCGTACCCCTCTCGGCAATTCAATATAGGCTGCATTTTTATTCATATCCATAGTTAACGTAATTCAGGAACCTTTTAGTTCTTTTATTTAGCCGAGGGGAGGTCTCCCTGCATCCTGACGTAAGATACCAGGATTTCACGCACGCGATGCATTTAACGTAATTAATCTAAGGCTCAAGCCTTATTTTCCAGCAGTAGCGACCACCGGCAGGTCCAGAGTGCCGGGTCCGCTTAGCTAAGGTATGCATTAACAATTGCAGTCACATTCCGTTGTAACTTTACGGTAATAGAACAGTCATACTACAATTAGGCGTATTTTATTGCATTTAACTCTCCTGAGTTCGTCGGGCACTGCGCCCTAGTAAAAGCCTTCAAATTTACAAGTGCATTTCAGTGTGTTTTACATTTACGGGGCCTGCCTCCCTTAAGCAGGGTAACTTCAGTGGAAATATAGTTGTGAGAAGTTTTCGACAGCTTCACCCACAGGCAATATTTTACCTTTACGTAATATAACGGACAAATTCACTCAGCTCTCCTTCATATTAACCGCGTATCCAGAGACGCTGTAGGCCTTTGGCCGTATGACCCCATCAACAATCGTTCTCTATACCGAACATGGCGCCGCCGGGCACATTATCAGTTCCTGTTCTCTACCTGCTCTCAGGCGGGACACGAACACACCACCAGAACCTCTGGAGGCCCAGCGTGTCAAGTGGCTTTCCCAACTCGGGCAAATAGAAAATCAGGGTACACCAGCAAGCCACATTCCTACGTCAAGTGGCCTTCCCAACTCGGGCGAATAAAACATCATTATACACCAGCAAGCCACATTACTATGTCAAGTGGTTTGCCCAACACGGGCGAATCAATACTGTAGAACATCAGAGTGCAGGAGAGCTTCAACAACATGTCGGTAGTCTGATCAACGTAACACGTGGACAACAGGCTACGCGACAAAGGTAACAGTGCGACAGTGCTTCAGAACGAACAGCTACAGGCATTGGTGAGCAACCTGAGACCTTCTGACAACTCTCTATAACAACGCAATTAAGAAAGTACATTCAACACTACAGTCAGCATCGATAAAATCAAGGGTTCATGTTTTTATTTTTCACACTTATAGTACAAATATTCATTGGTCAGATTATCAGATTTGTTTACACTGTAGAGGGCATACGTGTTACGTCAACAGACGCACGCACAGTGAATCGAATGGTAAGTAACGCACGTCAACTAACGTCTAGTGAGGGCATGCATCTGTCAAAACAATACACTAATCTGGGTTGTTTACTTGCAACGTCATCAGACGTTTTAACTTTTGTAAACATTCACTGGTTAGACGTGACAACACGTAATGCAAAATACACAACTGTAAGTCAAAACAGATGCAAGTCGAACACACCCACTCGACACTGCAAGTGTAAATTATACGTAAAAATGTACTTGTGTAGAACACAGCACGACAAATGTGTATAAGTAGGTGCGAGAGTGTTTTGTAAACAACCGCACGAGGCGTTATCAACGTGTACAATAATTGGCAACAGGTATCACGGCAAGTAAAGGCGGTATTTTCAAGCAATACCAGTCAGCCATTAAGAAACAAAAGCAATGAAAATTTAATTTCATTATTTCCGGAACTTTTCCGGAAAATTTAGCAGCATTTTTCAGGAATAACATTTTCAAAATTTTTCTAAATAAACAATAAACTTTTTCAGTGTTTTCCCTTGGACAGTAACGAACTTAAAGTGCAACGGTCAATTAAATCGATTTTTAAAACTTTTCTGAGCATTTTGAAAACTAATTTAAAATTTTAAGGATTTTTCACGGATTTTCAAAAGTCAACAGAATTTCTAGTCATTTATCAAGAGAATTTTTGCAAAGCTTTTCAAAGATGTGCGGCAATCATAAGTCAAGAGCCCACAACTAATTTCCAAGAAACTTTTCCAAGTAATTTTCCATTTCAGAGCAAGCAGTATACTGGGAAAACACACGCGTCTCGCGTGCAGCTGGAACACGTTCTCAGCGGGAAAAGAGGCGCCTCGAGAAACGGCAAAAATCCCTCTCGCCCCGCTTGGGGCGACCGATTGGCAGCCGCGTAACAACACAATGCTTGACCTTGAAGCCTGCGCTCCTCAGCACGAGGTGATACGAGATACTGCCCGGCAACATTTGAATTGGTGTACAAACGCAGAACAAGCGAGACCGTTATGTTTGACGTGTGTACAACCCACAATTAGTACAAACCTCTTTGAAGAAATAGTATGTCCGTGTAGGGAAACACGGAATTTGAAAATTCGCAAAGAAAGTATAACGGCGGCAAACAGAGCCCGAGTGCGTGAAACGTGGAAGTGTACCTTAGGTAGTACACCAGTAATTTTGTGTGCCGACTGTGGCTAAGTACGACCCACGCGAAATGAGCAAGGATTGCCAAGCCAATTTGTTTGTTAATGTCAACAACCACATTTAATCGATTTCAATCCCACAATACATTGGCAAGATGGCGGGTGTGCGAAACAAGTTATGTGTGCAGGAAGGGGAAACGGAACCGTAATTTGTGTAGAGTGTGCACGTAGTTTTCATCCGGAATGTTTGAGCCGGACTGAAAAGGCCACCACGGATCAACAAGGCCTTATTCTCTGTCAAACGTGCGAACACATTCTTTTCCGAACTACCATAATTCCCAAAGCAGTCGAAATAGAACATTTACAAGCACATGAGTAGTGTCAACAGGAAATTTGCAGGCAAGGGTCACAAGAAACCGTGAGGTGTGAGATGTGCGGACGCAAAACGCACTGGTAATATCTGACCGGGCAAGAAATGGCAAATCAAGCCGCCGGGAGATTCCGCTGCGGGCAATGCGCATTTCCATCGCCGCGGTCAGAAGTCAAGTCAGTAGTAGGGGCAGAATTGTTTAGCGCACATCACTGTGCGCGGGAACATTCGGAATGGGCCAGCGTGTACCAAAGCC
Source organism: Dryococelus australis (assembly GCA_029891345.1). Lineage (NCBI taxonomy): Eukaryota > Metazoa > Arthropoda > Insecta > Phasmatodea > Phasmatidae > Dryococelus > Dryococelus australis. The sequence goes on from CM056995.1 coordinate 262,711,320, forward strand.
CACTGGCACATTGAACGCCCCTACCCAGAAGAGCAGAAGAACCGCAGAAGCAGGCGTCACAACCCATGCGTGTCACGTACCTGTAGCAAAACGATCGTGATAATCCGGAATTATTTACAGAAATCACAAAAGCCGTAGAAGCCTGTACAACTCCGGTCCAATTTCAACGATTACCAACGTTTTCAGGCCTACTAAGTGAGGACCCGCAGGCTTTTCTAAACGACTGCACAATGCGTTTAGAGAGATACAGGATGTGCCAACAAGAGTGGCCAACTTGTGTAGCGACACAATTGGTCGGCGAGGCGAGTAATTGGTGGAAAACGATCAGTCAGTATGGTAGTGAGTGGGTAGAATTTCGTAACAGCTTTCAAAGTCGATTTGCCAATACCTACTCCTCATTGCAAGCACAGATAAGGGCTGTGCTAGAAGTGCAAAAAGTGGGCGAATCCCTGATCGCATTTGCAACGAGGAAGATAGGCCAATTCAAAAACTTTCATCCACACATGAGCGAGCGTGAGATCCTAGAGGTAGTTACGTCAACTGTAAGAGCGAAAAACAGGCTAGCAATGGCATCGTTAATTCACAGTAGAACGGAGGACTTCATGCGCTCTGCCGCATTGCTGGACCAAGTCAGCCGAGAACAAAACACCGCGAATAGAGAGGGCGACGGGTATCATACGCGCCGGAGAAAAGACACAGAGCAGAGGGAGCGAACAGAGGAGCAAATTGCAGCGAACAAGGTAGTAGGAGCAGGTGCGTTCCTGACAAGAACATATCCCGAAGCCAGGATGGCAGCGCAGACATCAGCAACCACGGGTATGGTAGGACGCCCACATGAGCCGCCATTTGCAAACCAATATTGTAAGGGAGAAGGCAGAATGCGGCACAGTCAGTGCCCAAAACACAATCAACCACAGAAAAATGACAAACCACCGACGGGAAACTGACCATTGGAGTAGGCGAGCCGGACACTTACTAACCCAGGGCAAAGGGCTCCCATGGTACAAAGCCTCCTCAACAAGTAGGAAAGGCAGGAATCTGATATCAGCAACCAAGCATACAGCAGATCAGTAAAATACAAAACCGAATTATTAGAATTACAGTACATTTAAATCAGCAACCATGCCATGCATTAATATATACAGCAACAAGTCATAATTTAGTGCGCATCGGATTCGTGGACACAAGCGAGATTACACCGAGTACACATTTACTAAACCTCGCAACAAAGCAGGAAGTGGAGAAATAAATAGGAGAGATACTGAATACCGTCCAGATTAGAGTTGTGGACAACATCACCACAGCCCCCGTGTCTGTGGACCTACGGGAGGATGCCATCTTGGGTATCCCCTGGCTCAGCGAACAAAAGGCCATTGTTGAGCCAACCACCTGTAGGATCTATTTCGGCCTGAAGGAAAGGCGAATGGTGTACGACAACGAATTCCGACCCACTGGTAAGGAGCCGAGAATGCAACTAGACAAACTCGATCATGTCATCCCTCTGGGATACATGCAACACATACTGAATGAACGACGCGAAGTATTTGCGGTGGGAGACCCACTCTGTCGAACAACTGTAGCCGAGTATTCTATTCCACTGGAACATGACCAACCACTCTATTCTGGACCCAGAAGTTACCAGTCCCATCAATGCACCATCATCAAAGAGCAGATTGAAGGAATGCTAGCCGAGGGTGTGATTGAATCCACTCACAGCCACTACAACAGCGCAATCACCTTGGCACTCAAGATGGACGGGACATAGCACTTCTGTGTGGATATCAGAGCAATCAACCAAATCACACTGAGCATCCTGCCCACCTATATAAATGTCAATGATGCATTGCATACTTTGGGCAAGGCTAAGGTCATAACATAATTGGACCTGCACAGCAGGTACTGGCAGGTAGCCAATAAAACCTGCAGACCATCACAAAACTGTGTTCACAGCCCTTGATGGGACAAGGTTCCACTTCTGCACAAGCCCTTCAGCTTGAACTGCACACTGGCAACTTTTCAAACCATGATGGTCCAGGTGCTCGATGGGTACATTGGAGATTTTGCTCTCCCATTCCTGGATGACGTGGTCATCTAGTCCGAAACCTGGGATGACCATATCCAACACCTGTCACTAGTTTTGGAGAGACTAGCCACCAATAAGTTGTCGTGTGCGAACCACAAGTGTCACATTGGCCACCCATGCATACTTTTTCTTGGGTACATGGTCGATGAACACAGATGCAAGCCAACAGAAGAGCATTTGACCCTCATTAACGACTATGAGGCGCCACACATGAGGAAACAACCGAGGAAATTCTTCGGGTTAGTGAACTGGCTGCAGGAAAACATACAGGATTTTGCAATCATAACCACACCACTCACTGACATGTTGTCACCCAACATAAAGTTCTTGTGAACAGTGAAACATGAAGCAAGTTTTCAAGAGCTCAAGAGCAAGTTCAGGGAGTGCAAGACATTGGCTCGACACAACCCAAGTTGCCATTTATATCTTCAAACAGACGCAAGTGAGAAGGGTTTGGAAGCAGTCCTCTATCAGATTGGGGATAACCAAGAGAAGCACATAATTGAATACAGTAGTGCAAAGTATGGGGCAACTGAGGATAGGTATAATGCGAACGAGCGAGAATGTCTGGCCATAGTGTGGGCCATGAAATGGTACAGGGCATACCTACAGTACCAATGGTTCACACTACAAACCGACAACCGCTGCTTACTCTGGCTTTACACAATGAAAAATGCCAGTAGTAAATTAGCATGCTGGGAACTCCTCCAAGTGTATGATTTCGAGGTGGAGCATGTACTAGGAACTTAGAATCAGTTACCAGAGGAGCACTTGCATATGCCAGGCGAAACAGTAGTGGTTGACTAAGAGGAGTGGGATGACCTACTTCCCCCTACCACAGCCAACCACCCAACAACTGGCGAGGGCCACATGAGCTGTGAGGCTCCCGAGGAAGCCAAACTCGAAATCGACGACTTGCAAACAGCATTTTAACAGCACAACTGCAGTTTACTGACACCCAACATCGTACCACCTTAATCATGCAGGGTGAACAGGAGTGGTGGAAAATGACTGAAACACATGCAGAGACACGACCGCATCACCCTGAAGCCACCTGGAAGCTGTATGAGCCCAAAAGTGCATGAGCACAGGTGCTACATCATACTCATGATGCACGATTTGCAGGCCACCCTGGCACATAACAAACTACAAGAATTGTGCAGAACTATTTCCAGTGGCCCAGTGTTACCAGAGACATCTGGCAATACGTGAGGGGTTGCATCAAGTATAACCTCTGCAAGAGTAGGAGAGCAGATGGAATAACACAACAACCACGGAAACCACAGGAGCCATTCGAGTCCATCTCGCTGGACCTGATGGGGCCATATCAGTGCACCCCTAATGGCAAGAGGTTCATTCTTGTGGCGAGTGACGCGTTATCACAGTGGATGGAAGCATACCCAGTTTCCAGTGCACGAGCACGCAACATAGCCCGTGTACTGGAGACCAAATTCTACTCCCGATGGGTTATCCACACACCCTCGTATCCGACAATGGTACCCAATTCACGGGAAAGTATTGGAGAGAATTGTGTATCAGGTGGGTAGTCCAGTATCATACAATGGCCGTGTACCACACGCAGGCCAACTCAACTGGGAGGAGGAATCAAGACCTCAAGACTCAGTTGCACCTGTGGGTAGGAACAAAGCACGCAAGTTAGGCTGAACATCTGCCCGTGGACTTGTTCACAATCAGACGGAGGTGAACCTAGCCACAGGTCAATCACCAGCCGACATTCTGCAGGGAAGGGAGCTGCCCCTCCCTGGATAATTCAGAATTCGACACGCAAACAGCGATGTAACAGAAAGTGCATCAGGCAGGCGACAGCGCTGGGAACAAGACCTGGAAAATGCACACATTCACCAGGAGACGTACATAGGACAATGGGTACCAGCAACAACACACACACCAAAGAGGCTCAGGCATGGATAACATGTTTACATCTGCGAGCACAGACTGAGCAGCGCAAAGCACAACTTTTGCGCAGGGTTTACCCTAAGTGGAGCAGACCACATGTTGTAAAAACGCTGGGGAATACAACTTACCTCATCAAGGTCAGCAGCAGGCACAAGGTGGTTGTACACTGCGATGGACTTCGCCTAGCCATGCAGGGACCCAGCGCAGAAACTCCTGAGCAACAGGAAGGGCTCAATGGCCAACAGCAGTTAGCAGAAACACCCAATGGCGAAGCAGAGGCAAGCTCATGCACATATGGCTGTTCTCTTCGGCACCTTTTTCCCACTGACACACCCGGTAATCATATGCCCATAAGGTTGGCAGGGTACGAAGAGCAGTAAGAGGAAGAGGTCACATCATTTCAAACACATACCATCAACATTGCAGGCACTGCAAACCAAATTGAGCCATACTGTGTGTCACGACACCCAGTGTAGAGACACTGTCTTCGGAAGACGTCGCACAAAGCGAGTCAGTGGTAGCAACTGTGATCCCGATCTGCCTACAGGGAAGCTGCCCACTAGACTTCGCCGCAATGCCAATGAAACCTATGATTCTGGCTGACCTCACATTAGGTGGAATGCATCAAGAGTGCCGGGGAAGGTTAAACAGAAGGAGCATCAAGTCCAGCGGGGGACAGCATACCTTTACCCTCGCTAGAAGGAGCATCGCGGGGTCCAAAGAGCAGCAACAGCATCAGCAGCAGCGACATCGAGTCGACGGAAGAGTGGGTCTCAATCCCTCCCCACTGCTTCAAGCGACAGCATCAACATCGGCGGGTGTGTACCAATTGGGATGGGAACTACCCCATTCAGCGAACATGGGCAGCAGCACTTTACCATCAGCAGTGTCATCGCCCAGAAGCATCGGCAGGAAGCACAGTACAGCATCATCGTGGGCCTTACAAGCTGAGGACCCGCAACCAGCTGTGACCACTTACATACTGTTGCGCATACCAGTGTGTCAGTCCCGTGGGGGTCTGCGAGGAACAAACTGTCACAAGAGAGGGATGCATTTGATGTGTTGCTGAAGTACACTTATCCCTTGTGCTCATTCATTCCATCATAGATGCATCAACCACACAGCAACACTCGACTGATCGACATTAGGTCGCGGTCTCGATCAGTGCAGGTAGACAAGAACGGTATAACACTTTTCTTACTGCCCTGTAACTAGTGGCCGCAGGTCATAATATTTAACATTCGCTACAAGAGGTAACTCTCGTGATGAATGGATGTGACGTAACTGAGTGTGTCCTGTGAAGCCATGATCGTTAGATGCAACAGCCATTGGAGGGAACACTGGGGTAATTGCCCTGCTTATCCCCATTACTTTCCGATGTGTGCGATGTCGACAGGCCACGTGGCCGAATCCGGAGTGCGACGTGGCTCCGAGTGGTTTCAAAAGATGGGGAATCAAATTCCCACAGGAAGTGCGAAGTGGCGAGCGGTTCCCTACCAGCATTAATTAATAGGAGCATCTTTAAGCATAATCCACGGTGATTACACAATAACTCGCTAGGGAACCCGCCAATTCCAGGATAGAGAGTCGATAACATTCCATAGAAAACATGCTGAAGCGCCGCCCTTAGATAGGAAATCCATGTTTCGTCACAGCTATACACATTCCTGGAATTAATTACTTAACAACACATGTCGATTCTAAAATATTAATTATAATAGTGTACATATAAGGAGAGTTTATTGTGTGTGTGTGGACTATTGAAAAGGTTTTAATAATTCATATATTAATTTATTAATTTTTTTCATTGTTTCGAAAGTGTGAAGTGAGTTCCAGTAAACAACTATGTATCGGAATGTAAACAATGTGCAAGTTAATTTCATATGTCATCACTTCACTCCAGCAGATGTTTGCCATCCATTGTGTCGTTTTTTTTGGTAACATTGTGTACCTGACTAGTCCCATCGTCAGCATCGTATGTCCTACTAATCACCCATGCACTTCATTGCTCGGCATGGAGAGATAAAGTGGGGTTATCATTCATCGTCTTGCATAGAGAGTTAATTGATGTGTAGCAAATTCCCTGTCTGCACGTGGCATCATCGCCAGCACCATGCATGCAGAGTTAATCGGTGCATTCGCGACTCCCCTCTGCACTGTGCCATTTTCACGTGCATGGAACTAATCAGTGGATATCCATTTCCCCCTTCGCCCATGGTTCAGGCAGTTGAGACATCCAATATGTGCGATACAGCCAGCTGACAAAACTGCAAATGTTCCAGACAGTTTGTCATCACTCATATCACCATCATCGAGAAGCAAGAGAAGGAAGGCAAGGGTGCATCGGGATGATATCTGGGTCGTGCCTGATGCCTGGGGAATCTGCATAGGGGAACAGCAATGCTGAGCTCCTTGCAGGCTAACAAATAAAATTCTGCAGCAACTCCTGCAGGAAGGTCTCTAACAGTCCCACCACACCATAGCAAGGGAGGAGAGTCACCCCGAGTGAGCCATGACAGGGACAGCCCCGATGAGCTGGCCCAGGGGTTATAGAGGTGGAAACAACTGCAGCACCCCCAAGTAAGTATAATGCTAGCTGGACTAGGAAGCCCGTTAGTGCCTGGCACACCAGTGCCTGACAGGGAGCTCCTGAAAACACAACCCACGTGTTTAATGGTACTGCGCCATGAGCATCCTCGACCAACACCAGTGACAACACAGATACCAGCACTTCTGGTAGTTTAAGAACCTGCCATCGCTACAACACCTGATGTTGCAATGCAACAAAAATTGAGATATTATATACACCATCATCACCAGCAAAAAGTGAAAACCTCGGTTCCCCTGCCACCAAGTCGATAGTGTCAGGGCGGCCCTCAGGTCTGGGCACCGCTAGTGAAAAGGAGTCATATCAGGCAGGCAAGAAGGAGCAAGAATGCCATCTCAGACTAGTGAGCCACGCACAGCTGACCATGAGCCCCTGGTCACTGCCTGCTTGGATCATGCCCGGCAACAACACGAACTGCATTCAATGGACAGTAAAGAGAAAGCAAGCAATAAGGACGTGGGTGGCGATAGTAGGTTTGACAGCTTGTGTTGCCTCCGTCACACACATTGGTGTAGAGTGCCACTTCCAGTGTGCAGAACTTACAGGGTTGTGATGGCACCCTGCACAGCAACGAGTCGTCATCAACAATGATGATGTTGGTCGCCACAGTCAAGTGCATTGCCAGAAGGATGCCTGTATGCACTGCGATCACGGAAGCAGGCGAGGAAACACATCTGCTGCCACAACAGCCCTTGGCATGCAAACGGACTGGGGTCTGGGGTGGGGGGCATTTAACATGGGTTCGAGTATCTGGCCTCCCAGACAGTTTGCCTGGCCAAGTACCGAGTCAGCACAGCTAGAATATCACTCTACATGCGTATGATATTTATGTGCCCATGTACTTTGTGTTAAGTGCAAGAAGTAAATGCGGCAAACACTTTTGCACCCCAGGGCAGGGTAGTACACGCCAGTGTCAACAAATAGTCCTATATGTAAAACGGGCATAAATGCAGATGCTGTACGAACCCTTGAATGACTAATGACATAATAGGATGCCCAGTAATAAAGCCTATTATGCAAAGTGTTGTTGAAAGTTATTATTACAATGTTTTGTTTAACCCCACTTATATCACCTTCACATCATCACATTACAGTGTTATATATTTTCAATGAGTGCCCTTTAATGCAAACATAATCTTTTATATTTCTGTTTCATATAATCAGCCAGACTTTGTGTGTAATCATTATGATTTGCAAGATTCCAAGGAAATATTGCCCGCTTAGTTTGCTAACCCCCACCAGGGTGGCAAGGCTCCATGCCAGCCATGTTATTAGTGTCTGAGAACTCACGGGGGCAAGGCTGCATTCGTGCACGCACCAGTGGCCTACAACTTTATACACATCATTCACTTCTTTAGACATTAATATCAACCGGAACCATTTGTTTTAGCCACCGGAGATGTCTTCCCCTCTCCTCGGGTGTTTGCATTGCCCCAGGGTGTTTAAATGACTGTAACCAACTGCCTTGCTGGTGGTATGTGCCCGGTATGAATGTATGTTTCGAAACAGAATGATAATAAACCATGGAATATATGTGTGAAATCTAGTCTGCATAGTACTTACATGCATGGTGTGTCAGGGCACGAGCCCTTATAATACCTGCAACAGTGTTATCTTCATCAAGTTGTCTTAATATTTTAATGTATATGTGTAATTGCTAATCATTTAATATCATATGTGTATGACCAGCCGATAGGTCAACGTCATCAATTTGGAGGAATATAATGATCTTGTTTGTCGAACGAATGTAAATAATCGTTCAGATGATAAAAATAATCCGAAACTACATTTATTAAGCAATATTGTTGGAAGTGGAATATATAAATATGAAGTCGGCGATCGGTTTTCTCCTGTATATTAGGACAATCCTAATGAATTGCTCAACAGATTCAAACTTCTCATTGGTTATATTATTAATGAAGTTCTGTAAATTCACACCTCTGCAAGGATAAGGTTTCCCAGAATACCAGTTATTACAAAAGACCTGAATTACCTTTTTCAAGCAGATTCGTGTGAAATGACGTTACTTTCGAAATACAATAAGGATACAAATATATTTGAACAATATTAGACTTTTATTCCAAATATGGTTGGGGTATACCTGTCAAGGACAAGACAGGGAAACAGGTTAACTATGCAATGAAAATCGTTTTGCAAGAAAGAAAGCCATATTCGCTCCAAATCGACAGAGGATCCGAATTTTTTCTTCTCCATTCTGGAAACTAATCACTAATTATGGTATCAATCCCTAAGCAACGTATTCAGACCTTTAAGCCAGTGTGGTGGAATCGTTTAATAAATCGATTAAACATTTAATATACAAGCATTTCACGTCGAAGGGAATGTACAAATGAGCAGATGTTTTGCCTGAAATATTTAAATTTTGTAATTCAAGATATCATAGAACTATCAAGATGGGGCCTGAAAAGATTAAGGACAATATATTGATGAAAAATGTATACAATAATGTCAAAGTATTTGACGAGAGAAAACAAAAGTTTAAAATCGGTGTGTGTGTGTGTATATATATATATATATATATATATATATATATATATATATATATATATATATATATATATATATATATATATATATATATATATATATATATCTCAATGCTGAACTCTGTCTTTGAGAAACGGTACATGGTTAGTTGGTCTTATGAAATATTTAAAATTATTTCAGTTAGACATACATATCTACAAACCTATGATGGTCAGCCTATACAAGTTGGGTTTTATGAACATGAATTGCAAGAAGTTTCTTCTCCAAATGAATATTTGGTTGATAAAATCATAAAAGGGAAAAGAATAGGTAATTTGTTCGATGGAGAGGTTTCTCAAAAGCACACAATTCGTGAGTGAAGAATAAAGATCTTTAAAGATTGAAATACAATGTTTTGTAAATTGATTTTGTAAATCGTTTTTTAAACTAAATAAATTAATTGAAACATATTTGATGTGTTATTAATTTAGCAAACCTATCGATATTGATGTGGATTGGATGTATAATTAGTTTGTAATTGGTGTATTACATTTATTGTTCAATCATTCCTCTTGTTTAACTAGGGTATCTTGTATGGGTGGTAATAGATTACATTTAATTTATGATGAAAATCATTGTGGTTAATTTATAATTCAATTTATAACTGTGTTGTTTTCGTTTAAGTGGTAAATTTCATTAATATGTTATTTGGGATAGTAAACCATTACATTAGCATTGTTAATTCTCAGAGTTAATTTTCTGTATAGTCTTCTTTTTCTCGGGTTAATGGTTGAAAAATTGCTCTACACCTAACATGTAATCATTTGATTTCCTGTATAAATCGATGAAACAATATTACGAAACGTGAATTATATTATCAATTTTTGTGTTAATTTTTTTTTTTTTTAACTAAATGTAGTATTTACAGGTTTTGGAAGTAGTATTTCTTCCAGATCACATGTGTTGGACTAATGATATAGAAATACATATTCCATAGTGGAATGCCTTTTTTGTTGAAATAGCCTAGAGTTGAAATCCTGTTTTTTCCACTTTGAAGGAGTATGTCTTAGCCTGGTCTCCGAGCTTGAACAATTGTGAGCTATGTGTTTCAGAGCATTGCTTTGAAAATGCTGGAGGTTCGTTAGTCTCTATAAGTTATATATTCCCTGAGGAAGAAAGACTGAGCAAACGCGTGGTAACAATATATATTCTTGATGTGCTCGAATGAGAGAGAGTCTCTGTAGACACAAGGTTTGGCACTGGAGGGAAGGTGCTTTAAAAGCTTCGTTAGTCCTTATTTTCCATCAGGATTAAAGACCGAGCAGACATGCTGAAATAATATATTTTCTAGATGTGATTGAATTAGAGAGTCCTTGCAGACATAAGGCTTGGCACCGAGGGTATGGCTTTCATAACGCTGAGAGTTTCCAAACAAGCAATTATTTTCTTTTTAGTGGGCTTAAGGCAGGAGGTTGGCACACCACAGCAAGTCAGGGAGTCGCTAGAGGACAAACAAGTGGAAGTGTCGCCATAACTCTTGGGGCAGCGCTCAGCACAGGCATAGAAGGAATGGTTCACTGCAGCGCGCAGGGAAAGGCAAGTGGCGTTCAGCACAGGCTTTGGTGATTGCACATTGAAAGGGGGACAGTGAGGGAGAGTGTCTGCACGGACAGGCGGCCGAGATGGATAGGAGGTTGCAGAGGGGGAAGGGGAGTTTCCGAGGCCCCTGTCTGTGTAAGGTGTTGTCCAGAGCCTGAAGAAATTAGATGAATAATCTATTACTTTCTTGGCGGTGTGAGAGCCTGAGGTAGTTTCTTTGCCCCTTTCGATATCATGTCGGAGAACGTGCATGAATCCGCAAAAATGTTTGGTACCGAGAGCCTTCAGTTCTACCCGAATAATCAAGCTGGCTGCAAGGCAGGGGGCAGTGATGCCGACTCATATACAACATACTACTTTTTTTCTCTCTTGTGTGTTCGAATTTTTATTAGGTTTGACTAATTGTAACATTTTAAATTAATTTAGGTGTGTCGGGTTTTGGCAATAGGCTTTCGTCATAGGCCAGCATTGGAGCAATAGAGATGCCGGCATACGACGGAAAACGTTTTGTAAGAGAAGGATTCCGGTAGTGCGTTTTTAACCTTTATTTCGATGCGTATTTGTGCGTTTAGAATATTGGTCTTGAGAGTCAATGAGGGGCAGAGTAAAGTACAAATTTATATGCATGTTTCAGTGTGACTTCGTGTATATCTACTTTTGTTTGGAGGGGGAAACCATGCCACCTGGAGTACTGGTGAGTTTTTTATTGTAAATTGTGTGTTTTTTATGTTAGCTTGTCGTTATTGGTGCAACAATTTTACGTTTGCAATGAGGGTAGTACATATGTGTGTCTTGGATGTGTTAGTGTGGGTGGGGATCTTTGTCAGGGGAGATTTTTATTTTAGATTAGTTCTTATATGATTGATTCATTTAATTAACTTTGTTTAATGACCAGTTAATTTGCATTATGTTCCATTTTGTAGCTACAATATTAATATAAATACCATAACTGTATGATTAAAGCCAGTTTAATGAATTTGTGGCAATCGCACGATTAGTGTATTTTAGTCAAATGGTTTAGTGATTAAAGTAATTCGTTTGGTAGGCAAATTGAACATAAATTGTCTCTTTTCATAACAAAATATTTACTTAGTCAAAAACATTTCTCCTGCATCTAAATCCTCAGCATGAATCCAGGGAGCGACCTGGACGGACATTCAATTAGTCGCGTGCATTCCACTCGTCAGTCAAAAGTGCTCCAAACAAAAAAAAATGTTCCTTATACCACTCTTCCACCAACATCAACACCTATATAAGCAATTACAACCCACCCCTCTGTTCAGTCGACTTCAGGACATCACAGAGGACACATCGATACTGCTCCACCTTTCAACACCAATAAAAATAAAGAAATAAAATGCAATGTCAAACAATTCTTTAATTAATCGATTAATCAAATTAATTATATAAATTAATCGATTAATAACCAACTAATGTGCTGATTAGGCAATTATGCAGTTTTGCAAATTTGGCACATCAAACGCCTAGTGGGCCAGGAGTCCGCAGCATGCTCTACTCCTTTAGACCTTCCTCTTTAGACCCCCCTTTAAACACCCATAAAAAGAGGAGATGCTGTGACCAGTGGGTGTGTTTTTCACCTTCTTTCGGCCTGGGAGGCACATTTTTCAACCAATTTTCTTGGGATTTGGGGGAGTTTTGTATTTCTATACCCCACCCTCCACCAATGGAAAGTAAGGTTCTTCGGTTCTACCCCTAAGTCTAAGGTCTTAAATCTTAAGTCATAATTTTTAAGTCTGATATCTTAATTTTTAAGCCTTAAGTATTGAAATTTAAGTATTAAGTCATAAATTTGAAGTCGTGCGTCTTAATTTATTAAAGTTTAGTATTACGTTTAATTCATAATTTGTTAGTCTTTATATTCTTATTGCAACTGCGGGAAGGGATGTGTGAGCGAGCGCCGACAGGCGTGAGTGAGCAAGTGCCGGAGTTCCTAGACGGCATTGTACCGTAAATACTAATTCACACGGTTACCTGCTTCACCGACGGTGGCTTATCCCGCGGATTATGCGGGCCCGTCCACTGGTTTTCATCTTATTAAAAAAGAACGAATTTTTTTGCTCTAAAGCGCCATTTTTTGAGGGTGTTAACCCCCTCCCCACCCAAAACCCTCTTTCACCCTAAGAGGTATACTGGTGTAACCAAATTTGTGCACACCTTTGGACCTTCCTGTATTGATCTCTACCTTCCCCTCCCACCGCCGGTGGGTGGTGATGCTTTTCCCTTGGTGGGAGGGGTGTGTGGTTTTCACCTTCTTTTAGACTTGGAAGGCAAAATTTTTTGGCCGATTTTCCCGGGATTTAGGGTTGGGTTGTCTTTCTATACCCCACCCTCCCCCAATGGAATGTTAGGCCCTTCGGACGTACACTTCTCCCCTCAGAATTTTCACCCTCCACTCCTATTCACTTCCATTACGTTCTATTTGGCTCATTTTTATCATATTTTGTTGAAATTTGTTTTTTTACTTTCTTTCTAACACCTATGTCCCCCATAACTGTTTAGAACCTTTGGGTAACTTCCCCTACCATAAGTACGTATCATATTTCGTCTTGAGTCTTAAGTCTTAAAATATACTTTTTGCAACTGCAGGACGGGATGTGCGAGCGAGCGACAATAATAGCGCGAGCGAGCACGTGCAGGAATTCCAAGAAGGGTTAGAGGGATGGGGCAAAAACATGCACATCCTTGGACCTTACTCTGTCAAAAACCCCACCCCCACCACTACCAATCACTCCCCCGCGAGGAGTTGATGTGAAAGGATTTCTTGGGCTGATTTTCTTGGGATTTGAGGGAAGGGTTGTCTTTGTATACCCCACCTTCCCCAGTGGGAAAATAGGCTCTTCGAAAATTTACACTTCTTCGCCTTATGTGTGAAGTCTTATGTCTCACGTCTAAATCTTAAGTTTTACTTCTTATGTCGTAAATCTTACGTCTTAAGTTTTACATCTTACGTATTACATCTTATGTCTTAAACCTTACGTCCGCCCACAGTTATTAAATGTGCCATTTTTTTTTTTCCATTGCATAATGGGATGTGTGAGCGAGCGCTGACAGGCGCGAACGAGCTCGTGTCGAAGTTCCCAGACGACGCTGTACCGTAAATACTTTTTTGTACGATTACCTGCTTCACCGACGGTGGCTTAGCCCGTGGATTACGGAGACCCATTTACTGGTTTCTGTATATTAATTAAGAACGAAAGTTTGTCACTTTACGCCTAAACGTAAGGGTGCCGAAGTGGCGGGTGGGGGTTTAAGAGGAATCGATAAAGCCCATATTGAGGAAGGGGGCGAATTATGGTTGCCGACCCCTCCCTTCCGGAACGGAAGGGTTTTTGTGCCCCAGGCTTAAGATTATTGTATACAATAACAAGAATTTGCTGTGTCTAACACTTTACAACCAAACGCTGAGGAGGGGTAATGGCCCTAGGGGGGATGGATACTGCCCCATAGGGAAGGGGGCGAGTTATGGTTGCAAACACCCCTATCACCCTACTTTCGGGGGGAAGGGTTTTTGTGCCCAGGCTTAAGGATCGTGCATACCATAAAAGTTGGGTTCAGATGTACCGTAATTATCATACAGGAGGGGTGGAACCAAATTTGTGCACAACTTTGGACCTTTGGCTATCGATCCCCCTCCCCCTCCACTGTTACCAGGAAGGATATACGATAACCGGAGGGGTGCGGCTTCACCTTTTCGGTCTGGAAGTCACATTTTTGGGCTGATTTTCTTGAGATTTGACAACCCTCCTAGTTGTCTTTCTATGCTACACATTTATCCAATGGGAAGGTAGGCCATTAGAACCTTATGTCTTAAGTTTTAGGTCTTAAGCCTTTATCCTTAAGTCTTAATTCTTAAGTCTTAATTATTAGGTTTTAAGTTTGTAACTGTGGGATGGTATGTGCGAATGAGATCCGATAGGTGCGTGCGAGTATGTGCCAGCGTCCCCAGACTAATTTCGTGCAACTACCTGCTTCACAGATGATGGCTTAGTGCGCAGATTCTGAGGGGAACCGTTTTATGGTCTATACTATTAATCAAGAACGAAAGTTTTCCGCGTCTAACACTTTACATTCAAACGGGGAGGGGGACTGAACGGGATGAGAGGGGATCAATAGTGCCCCATGGAGAGGGGAAGAAGAAGAGTTATGGTTGTTGAAACCCTGCCCCCCTTCCAGGGAGGAGGGTTGTGGCCCAGGCCTAGGGTTTCTCATATACCATAAAAGTTGGGTTCGGATGTACCATAATTATGGCACACAAGTTTATATACCCATTTGTTGCGTACCATCAAGTCTTATGTCTTAAATCATAAGTACTAAGTCTTAATTCTTAACTATTAAGTCTTAAGCCTTAAGAAGACTGGGATGGTGCAAACGAGCGTCGTTAAGTGCGAGCAAGCATGTGCCGGCGTTTCCATACAACACTGTAGCTACCAAAATACGATATTCCAATTGCAACTGCAGGCCGATATGTGTGCGCGAGCACCTATAGGTGCGAATGAGAACATGCAGGTGTTCCCAGGCAACACTATGCAGTAACTATATTTTCGTACAATCACCTGCTTCACCGATGGTGGCCTATCCCGAGAATTCAGCGGGCCCCCCCCCTGGTTATAATATAATCATTGTTTTGTTTTAATAACGTATTAAAAACGGGAAATTACTCGATGTAGCGGCAACGCAGTGTACTTAAATAACTTAATACTCGTGTTATACAAATTTTAAGGCGTGATTTATATATTTTCTACAATTAGAAGTTAAACACAAAGAAATATAAACTAATATGGCGTAATTTATGTACGGAAGTGGTGGAATAGTGTGGTGATCAGACGGCACCATTCGTTTGGCTTGCTCGGAACTCCAGTTCCAGTTACTTTCTTTGGAACCGTTCCGTGAAATATTTATCATCTCTAATTCTTTCGTTATTCAATATTTAGTATTTACATTTGTCTATAAAAATGTATACAGCTTACAGCTGGCCAAACTTGTCCTAATGAAGATTGCAATATTCATTACGAAATTTTGTTTGTCAAAAACGACATAAAATTATCTGTGATAACTCTTACTGTGACACAAATATCTACACATACCTTAGATTTTGTCACAGTAACAAAAAATAAATATAAAGTCACAAAATTTAACATTGGTGATTATATAATTACCAGCGTTGATTTGAAAACAAGTGAACATTATAATAGAGGTTTCTTTCGTGAGGACTAATCATTTTCCGTGGTAATTCATTCTCCGCAGTGCTAAAAATGTATATGTAAGAAATTCACATACTCTACGCCCCAGTTGTCCTCAAGATAACCTCTCCGCGTCGTATTCGAAAATTATTTGATACGTCCACCGATGTACATCTGACGTTCGAAAATTACTGTTTCGTTTAAGTCCGGTTGAACCAATTGATCCACCAGCTCAACAGGCCTTAAAATTCGGTGGATCTGATGGATATGCACCAAAATACCAATAGATGAATTTTTGAACGCATTCTCTAAAAGATAAAGGTCAATACACCCATAAAATGTAATTTTCAAGCATTCCAAAATATACCAAAATTATTAGGGCGTCGAGTTTTACGAATAGGTGATGAAAAATTCGAAATACGAGTGTACCTTTTATAAACGTGTGCCTGAAGCAGACAAAAACACTGCTAAAAAGCAACTCGATATTCGAAAAATGCCTCAACCTGTGTACAGCGGTGTATGAAACATTCGTGGATTCATAAATGAATTTTCGATTACGTGGTGTGGGATCAACGGAGTGAAATAAAACAAATAATAAACCAACACAACGGTTAAATAATTGGTTGCATTGCATTTTCTACTGTTTGCACTAAGTATAGGCCCTACTGCTCAGTAGCAGTTTTATGCCATCAGTCAGTGTCTGTGATCCCAATGGTGGAATGTCAGTCAGCATTGTTTTCAGTAAATGTAATTGTGTTGATTTCAAATGTTATATTGGCTTCACAAAGAAGAATATCTATATAAAGCCGGCTTTTCTTCATTTTATATGTACATTTTCTTATGCACACGTCTTCTACGTACACATAATTCACTGTAAACTGATCTTCGTTTAGTATTTTTAAAGATTTTTCCCCGTAAATTCCTTTTTTTTTTTGCCATTTGTGGGTAAAAGTGGGTATTTTAGCTTGCACATATGGGTTAAAATTAAAATCGACATTGGCATCATTGGTTTACCGTAAATAACCTACACTGCATGCCACGGCCGATCCTTCCCCGCTTCTGTTTCTCTGAGCAACTAGCTCCATCTTTAATGACCTCGCTGTCGACGAGACATTAAACCCTGCCTACTTAGATTTTTCGTCCAGGTGCATTATTCTGCAGAACCTAACGTGTGGTGACATACGGAGCGACGACGATTTGCCTCGCAGATTCAGCAAGTCACGCACTTCACCACTACATGCGGTGTTTATCAAGACGTCGAGAAAACCGCTGTCTCACAGGAGAGTCGTGACTTGTAGCCGCCACCTGCTGGTAAAGATGGAACCCGCTTGTATGGCTACGGTCTTCAGTGCACCTGTGTAAGTGCTGAGAATCATGTCCGTGTATGCATCGAGAGCAGAGGAAATTCACGCTCGACGTTAGACCTCGTCAAGATTGATTGTGGCTCGGCGCATACGAGAACGGGCAGATCGTCGTACAGATGTGGGTTGACATTTGCATACCTGACAGGCGCAACATATAAATTTACCCAGGAACCGGAAGCCCGTAGTTGTTTTGAGCATTCGATGCGACAATAACATGCGCACCTAGTAGCTCATCGCTCCTACGCGCAAGGCATACAGTGTTTTCGTCTTTATGCTGTTCTCTGCAACAGCGGTAATTTTTTACCCACTAATATTTTCATACCTATAAGAGAGTGGAGTAGTAAATTATCAACTGTTTACTTTGCCAATGATTTTACAGTTTCACTTAACAGTTGCATGAATAAAGTGATCAGGCCAATGGCAATGATAATTTTACATTTGATGGAGGACTACACAATGGGCCAGCAAGTAGATTTTACGCAGCGCTTTCAAAACTGAAGGGCTGATAGCAAAAATGGCATTAGTCCAAAAAGTAACTTTTTCAGGAAACGAAAAAAACTGTCTCGCATGTTGTATGTAAGCATTAAAATCGCAATAATTTGTTGATGCATAGGTGGGTGTATATCCAAAGAGGTTTAGCTATCAATTGCAATAGGAAATATTGTTTGCTTTTCCAGAAATTAAATCTTTTATCTCGGACTTATCCATTTTTTGTTGAATTTCGATTTTTCTGCTGACAAAAGTGTGTTGTTTTAAATATAAAACGAAGATATACATACAAGTATATGGCATATTTATGTACATAAAATTACACATTCGCTAACAAGAAAACCTCACATGGCGTTGAGAGGTTGTAAGGTTATGTTTTGTTAGATATTCTCGCAAAAATAATTCAAGTTACTGATGTCGTTTCGTGAAACGTACGTAAACACCATAAACAGCTCACTAATCGCAACCACTTCTAATGTTATCACTATCAACCTCAAATTCACTGTCTCTGTTGTTGCCACTGTCTCTGTTGTATCTAAACAAGGACACTGATGTCACTTCCTACAGATGGCTGCGCGAGACGACCCAGAAGAACCCCATCAGACACGGCGGTGTGTCACAATTTTCTGACGAATCTGGCTTTGTAATCAACCCCTAAATTTCTCAGTTTTCCGTAAACAGCGTAATCGTAGTTTCGTTCTTGCCTAGGTAGTATGTTCTAACACACAGCAGTTAAAAAAAAAAAAGTTTTTCAAGGATGCTGGAGGGTATCAAAATAATATTTACTTAGAATGGGTGATGTCTTGAAAGTACCATTCCGTCCTCGTTTGGGGTGTGTTTTATTTTCGTAGATAAACATATTGCGACCACGCAGTACAAACGCCGAGTAGGCGATAACCTGGAGAGCGCTGCCTGGGTGAGTGAGTGAAGAGATTTGGGCGGCTCTTAACATCGAGGTCTTCAGAGCCGATGAGGGTGATTGAGGTGAGTATGGAGCAATACTGGAATAAACGGGTGAGAGGGACGGGAGATCCTCGAGAAAACCCGCCGACCAGTAGCATCGTCCGGCACGATTCTCACATTCTAAAGTCCAGGAGTGACCCGGCCGGGGACTGATCCCTGTTGGCGAGCAGTCTAACCACTCAGCCACCGCTGCCCCCGACACCGTCTGGTTGGAGGAATTTTGCGTATCGGAGGTTTAGAAGCGTGGGGTAAGGGCGATCTAGCTACCTGTGTTGAATGTCTTGTCGCCTTTACGCGCAAGGCACTAAACTGGCGTTCAGCCTCTCCCCCTCGTCGACTCGCCTGATAGGACTCTCAATTGTTACCCTATAAATTTATGATGAAATAGCAAACACAAAAGTGTGCTGCGATTCCATATGCTAATTTAAGTAGCCTCTACCGTATGTTTCCTACCCAAAAACGAGCGTGAAAACATTCGTATTAGCCCTTTTTAACTTTTTTTAAAAATATTCATTAAAGACATAAATATAAAACTGAAACTAGCATTCGCATGTGGAAATTTTCTTAAATGATATTCGTAACCAATCACCGCTCAAAAATTTTGAACAGTTTTTAAGTGACAGTTGTACAACTGAACCTCTGAGCTCTGTTGGGGGCCTAGGTGATTTACATACTTAATTAAAAGTACGTATAAAAAGGAATACGTAGCCATATTTTGATCTTTAAACTATTTATGCTATTGGGGGTGAGTACTTTAATGAACTATACCTTTGCTCATACGCCACTGCAATACTTTTTTGTCATATGCCATAGAAAACCTAGAATATGACAAAATATCGATAAAGAAAATATATAATTACTATAAATGCGAAAGTTTGTAGGTTTGTTTGTTACTCAATCACGTCATAACGGATCGACGGATTTGGGTGAAATTCGATACAGGGCTATAATATACTCTGGATTATTACACTGGATACTTTTCATCCCGAAAGAAGGAACAGTTTCTTAGGGAATATATAAGAACCATTTGATTAGGCGCTGGTTGGTAAAAATTTTGTTATATTCCTTAAAGAAATGTTCGTTTTTCCGGGGTCAAATTACCTTATGTGTTAATCCAGAATATGGCAGTAATATAGAAGAACAATTAACATAGAGCAGATGGAAATTGTAATTAAGGTTTGAATTTTGCACATGGGTGAAGCCTCGGGTAACAGCTAGTAAAATATAAATAATTAAACACCAACGAATATTCGTTGTTGACAATGGCTCAGATATGTCACATAAAATTTAAATTTATAGGTTTTATATTTTTCTTAATTTATAATCTTGGTTCGAAAACTTTAAGTTACAAATATCGGCATAGCTTATGTGCGAACCGTTTGTTGATTAAATTACAGCAATGCGTTATTCAGGATTCGAACTCAGGTGATGTTCTTAACAGCTAAAGCCCGGAGACAGTAGCGGATTCTGACTTTATTTGCTAGAAGTAGAGGAGGGGGGGGGGGGGGGTACAATTTCCTATGTTGCAGATGCAGATCCATTATAATATCAAGTCGTGACATGTGAGGAGGGCATTGTTTCGTCATAATTTTGGAGGAAAATATTAAATAGGTCAAAAAAACCAAAAATGTTATTTTGATATTATTTCATTTCCATTTTAAAACAAGCACAAGATAGTTTCATATTAACTTGAGGATTTTAGGGGGTAATGTCCCCTGCCTCTCCCTTCCCCCTTATCCTTCACCCCCTTCTGTATCTAGTTCAGCCCGGAAGATGACAGCAATGAAATGGATTGCAGCCATACACGAATTCAAATGGACACAACCATAGTGTACGAAAAAAAAAAAATCTACACAGTTTTGATAATTTAATTCCGCATTTCCATTATGTGTGAAATATGTAGAAGTATGGTATTCTCAGTACGACTATTTTTTATGCGCTTGAGGTTTAATTATTTAATAAAGTTGTCAATATGTGAGTTTCAAATAGAATGAAAACTGGGTGTCAAAATTCAGAAATTAAAATACTGCTAGATTTCTGTCAAATTGTTACCAGCAGTTTATTACAATTAATGTAAGAAAACTGCTGCATATAGAAACATGCTACTTAACACTAGCCAAGCCGAACGCCTCAAACTCATATTGCACTTTCCAAAGGGGAAGGCGTGTTCATTACTTCTCCCGGAGAGGTACTTTCTTAGGCAACGCCTTTGTTTACTCGTGACCTTGAACTATCGGAGTACTGCATATAGATTAACCCCCATCACTCTTGGACTGGTTTCACTCGTGGCCATTTCAGGATAAGAAAGTGCGCAGAATTCCTTATTCTTTTCCCAAGCAACATTTACTTAACTGTTTCTGCAGCGTCGCGTCCTTCACTGACTCAAGTACAATCTATCGCAGACAGACATGAAAGTTCCTTCCAGCAATGAAAATGAAACTGTCAAGTCAGCAATTTTATGTAATTCTGTCGAAAATTTCGATATAAAATAAATTGTTTACGAAAATGCAATAATTTTTACGTTTATATATTTCAAGGACACAGAATTATTTTTTTAAAACTTATCTGAGATAAAATATTTTTTGTACTGTGGATACTGTTGTTAGTCAAGGAAATTTTGGAAGAATTTCCATAAAAAAAGGGGAAGTGAATTTTTAACTGTTTGTTTAAAATTCTGAGACGTTGAAGGTAAATACTAAAAATACCAAAATCGTATTTGAAGACATAAATTTGAATTTTATTTGGAGAATATTTACAGGAAAGCGTGTATTTAGTGACTGAGCTACTTTGTTGCGCTGTTCTTCCTAAAAGGATAGCTCGGTGTTTCTTTTTCACGGTTCTAAATTACCTTTGTTCTGCCATATTTCAATATGTATTGAGAGAAAAAATAACATTTCAATTTTTCTCAGTTACCATTATTATCTTACAAGGTAACGATCATGATTAATAAATAAGGTAGAAGTAAAGTGGATCCCCTTATAGTGATGGAACCAGCAACACAGTAATTGTAGATCTCTTTTTAAAAACAACTGTAGAAACATAAAAAATCGTCAGTATTATTGGGCCCCATCTCTATCTAGTGTGTTAGCCAACGTAAACTTGAACGTAACTAACGATCGAACTTCCCTATTTTTTTATATTCAAAGTAGGTAATCTGAAAAATCGTGAGTCATGTGTGGTACGAAATTATTAAAATAACTACCTATAACAATGACCGCAGGGTGACATTACGAGTGAACCGTAAAGCATGTAACAGACGGACATCTTTTTTTGAAAAGAAGACATAGTAACGGTAGGCTACTTGAAATGTTGCAGAATACCTGTCACTCATTTTCGCCTCAACGGACACAAAGATTCTAGAAACATAACAATCACTAATACACAATTAAAATCTATTTCTACTCTAAAATTAACAATATCAGCATGGATATATGTACGGGAACACATAAACGTATAAATAAAGCAAATTAAAAAAAAAAAAAACTACTTCTACTAGGAGGTGAACGAAAAACACAATATTATCTGAATGATTCTAGCTAGTACGCAAGCCCCATGCATGCAAGCTATTTGCAAACAAGTTAGCCAATCACACGATGCAAGTTGACTTGAACAGGTAAGGTGTACACCTTCTTGTACAAGAAAGGGAACCGTGTCTAACAGGCATAAGAGATCTATAGTTCAACATGTATTAGTGTTATTGTGTATGCAGTTGTGACTTATCGCACGCGCAATTTGTTTGCAGGTGACTGTGAAGTATGCAGGTCGTGCGATAAGCAGCACTCCGCAGAATGGCCCAAGTGCTGCCAACACAATTCCATGTGCTGCTCGCAGCTGGCGGCCGCGTGCCAGGAATGCAACCAACACGACCTTACCAACTTCTGCAACAAGCACTTTAAGAGGTGTTTCTTGGACTGAGGCCTGCCTCTGAAAACATCCACCCCACCACCCCTCGGTCCAAAACTTTCAACATCCTCCTAATTGTTCCACAGCCATTTCCGTTACTTGGGCATCTGAACCACACGAACGTCTCTCTGCAGATCACTGCACGGCATATTGTTGGACACGTACATACTTCACGAATACTGTAACAGAAAATCAGATGAATTATAATAATAATTTTTTCTTACAGTTCATGTTGAAACGTTCTTCAGCAGTGTCTGTAATTCACATGCTGAGTTGACAAACATGACTTCAAACAGTGAAACTGCTGAAGGGCAGAATTTATTAAATTATATCAACTAGTTTATTCTTTCGTAAACTGGGACAGACACGAGAAGCAGATCGAGTCATTTCTTATAATGCATAAGTCTTTCACATCGATTCCAGTACTCCATAGTTCACAGATAAATAAAATTAAAATCCAAAAGACTACTTTTGCACACATTCCCACACAGAGAACAAGAGAAGGAAAATAAAAATTTATGGAATGTTAAGCATTATATGGAGTTTGAAAATAATACTACACAATAATTCTGCTTATATCTGTCATAAGTTGATGCCGATTCACACACAAAGAAATGGCGATTTGTTAACATCATTAAAAAAATATATCCTTTGATAAAATACAAACAGCACTTTGGTGACTCTTCACCTGGCTTTCACTGTGTTTGCAGAGAATGTATAAAAACCTAAGGGCACTGCCTACCTGCTGGCAACAGCGAAATTTAAATAGGAAATCCCACGTTAAGGAAATTTTGCCCCCGTGCATCAATTTCAGCGACAGTCGTTTCAAACAATATGCAGTCTTCAGCGAATTGTTTAGGACAAGTTCCCTGCAGTGGATATATTTCCTTTGTATCTATAGTCTGTTGTAACGAATTTTTAAAATTGATGTTTAAAAAAAAACTGCGTATCTATATTGAAAATATACGCTCGTAAGGACACGCACCGAGGCAAAATTTCCTTAACATGGATTTCCTATTTAAATTTCGCAGCTGTCAGCCGGTGGACAGTGTCTTAAAGATCTTCACCAGTTTCAAATGACGACCGTCCAGTGATTAGCGACAAGTGTTTGAAGTCTGTTTGTAATACATACACATATCTTGACAATACTGTTCAACAACTAACCTGCTTCAAAATGATTATCTGTACAAATGCTCTTATACTAACGTTAATTTGTATTTTTTGAATAAATTATATTTTTATGTTAGGTAAACAGTGTTTTATTTAAATTTCATATTTTGAGTAGCAACTGTGACAGGTTATTTAGTAACTAGCATATAGTATTTATAAACATATAGCTCAAATCGATCTCAACAAATAAAAACTTAAGTCAACATTAAATTATTGTATTGGAACATAAACAAATTCAGCATTCGCTGTCTAAATAGCAAAAATGGTTATCTTAAATCCAAAAGTGTTTAATTTCAAATTCGCTATATACTATGCTGTGTATCGTAGAAAGCGTTCTATAAATACCACATTTAAAGTAAACAAATGTGAGGTTTGCGACAAATTGAAATAATCCGAAGTTTTATTTTACATTTACTTTCTAAATTAAAGCCACAACCACTATTCATCGTGTATCTATACTAATGTAATGCTTTATGGTAATGCCAATATGTCTTAAGTAGAAGGAAATAGGGAGTTCTAACACACAGATTTAGGATGATGCATGGGCTCCAACCAACCGCCATCTTGTTTACGACCGTCACCTTTTTTCCAGTCGCCATATTTTTAAGGCCACCATCTTGTTTACGACTACTATGTTGTTTTTGGCCACCATACAGTTTCAGGCAGCCGTATTGTTTCAGGCTGGCATATTGTTTCCGGCCGCCATATTGTTTCCGGCCGCCATCTTTTTTCCAGCCGCCGTATTGTTCCTGGTCACTGGATGATGATAAGGACGAGGATGAAGATGATGTCGATGATCATATGAACCAAACATAAAAACCAACAATACAGACATACAATACAACTGATTATGTGAACCATCTGTACCAATAACCATGCTAACCACCATACTGCCAGCATGCAAATAAAAAACACCAATATACATTGAAACCTGCAGTACTGTATCAACCAAATCCCAGCATACATAAGTCACATTGCATACATACATAATTATAAGCAATACAGCATACAAAATCAAAAACCCATTTCGTACTGCTTATACCAATAGACAAACAATATCAACCATTTACCCAGAGACCATGCCGAACATATCAAAACCAACCAATTAGCCGATTATAACAGCCATCCATACCACCAACCGCACTGCCCAGTAGGTACCATCATCCCTCAAGCTTACCGAATAACAATATCATTCATCATATAACCAAAAAACCAGTCAATTATACCAGACATACATACAAATAACTGCACGACAAAACATACCAGATACCATAACTCCAGCATCTAAGTGGTGCCGAGTACAATATAGAGTATACCTTTCACCATAATACTAGCTTACCAACATGCTATTTGAATATGTCTACCAATCACAGTGATCATCATACTAGATAACCATACCAATCACATCTCCATAAAGCCAAGAGTATATACTCACACTGAAAAAATAAACAGTTACATCCAAACCAAATATCTTACCTGCTCTAAACCAAGCATACCTCTTTTATGGTATTAAGGATACGGACGATATAAAAAACCAAACTCATTCATAGAGATCAATCATAACAGTCAAATATATTGACTACTGTAGCGAGTATCATTTCGTATAATTTCACCAGTTATACATATACATCCATATGACAAACCAACAAAATATTCCAATCATTAATTTCAAACAAGCTATGACAACCAAACCATCAAATTAACCATCTGTAACATTCATACAAACTTTAGTTCTTAGATACCACACCAATTTATCATACCACCCAATCATAGTAAACAACCATACCAGACAAGCACCCTAAACCTCTCGTACTATCTAAGCATTACATCAAAAAATTCCTCTAACACAAACTAATAATATCTTTAAACCATTTCGACCACACAATCGAATACAAACTCTTGTCATACCACCAAACCAACCAGACGTGTCATCAGGCCATATTATATCCACATAGTAGCTATACCTACCATAAATTCAATCTAACAGTAATCTTATAGCCAGTCAGAAAGAACAAAAATATAATTTCAAATACCCTACCATTTCACCTACCACACTATTATTTCATACTGATAGAACACTTCAAAAAATCATAGTAGTTATGCAAGCAAAACGAACTGTAGGCCTATAAACAAATCTATGCTAACATTTAATACTGACACAGTACTCCAAAATGTTGTAACAACTATACAAGCAAAACCAACTGTACAACCAAATATACAACCAATTTCATATTATCATATAAAACTAATAGAACACACAGATAAGTTGTAACTGCTATACAAGCAAAACCAACTGTACAGCCAAATCCATAATATTAGATCGTGCCGTCAAGATATACCATTAATAATAGTAACTTAACCAAATAGGCAAACCATTCCGACAGAAAATATTGTCACACAATACTTCCCATTTAAACTATTTGAGCCAAAAGAACCATAAAGCAATCTGGTCATACAGAGAAGTTATACCAGCTGGCAATGCCATTACTCAATACTATCCATTTAAACCATCCCAGGAGACATCCAAGGCGACATATGCCCAGGGACCACGCCAAGAAATGGTATATAATGATACTATTGAGCTCTGCAAACCAAACATTTCATCAAATTATCTAATAATTTAGAATAAAAACCACGAAGTTACCATCCTGTCATAACATCGAGATAATTAAAAAAACTTGTACATAATGACCATACAAAACATACAACTGAAACGAAATACCTATGACAATAGCGCAGAGGGTCCATACACAATAATAGTATTGTCAGATTGACTTAATAGTATATTTAAGCCATTCATTTAAACAATCCATATTAACAACTGTCAGGATAGAAGTTTAATTGAACATAAAATAAATTATTTCCTGCAGACCTCTACTCAGATTAAAAATAATTTATATGCATGGACTTAATCTAAACAATTTATTATTTTGTGTTATTAGTTGCATATGGAAAATGAGAAATAAGTGTCAATATACTGTTTTAATTCCACCTAAAAAAGTAAAGGAGAAAATCACTACTCCACTTTAAAATCACGCCTGTTAATTATTATTTCTTGAGTCTATGATTGTGCTAGGTGCAAGTTAGTATTATGCTTTTTTTGTTTTTGTTTGAGATACTCTTTAGAATCAAAGTTGTTGCCATGTAAGAATATAACACAAGTTCTATATTGAATATTCCAGGTGTTTCTACATATTCTGGAAGAGTTATTAATTTCAACATAAGCAGTAACTAGTATATGTAACTATTATTTGGCTGTATCAAGAAGCATGATATGTTATTTAAACATATCTTACATTTTACATTTGAAACTCAAGATGTATTCAGTATGAAGACTACGAGTGATAACGGGACTCAGTGCATAAGATGGGGTATACGACATTACATCACAGCAGTTTACCATCGACCTGCAAACTCGGCCGAGAGAAGCAATCAGGAACTGAAAACTCAATGGTGTTTGCACGTGGGTGATAACCATCCGTCCTGGGCGGAACAGCTGCCGCCTCCCTCTTCACACTGAGAACAGGGGTGATTGAGGCCACAGGGAGGACACCTGCCCAGATGCTCCAAGGCCATGGCCTCCCCCTCCCCGATGATTTCGAGAGCAGGGCGAAGGAGTGCGTCAGTAGCACAGCAGAAGGAGAAGTAAGAGAGGGGAGGCCCGAGAGCGTGATAGGGGAAGCATAAGAGAGCCTGTGCCATTACGCAGCTCAGTGGGTGTTTACATCCACCCACCCACACCCCCCCCCCCCACCTCGACACCTACCTGGTCAGGGTGTTTATGTCCGTACACACCCGTAGTCGGCCAGGCAGAAAGATATTTGTGTGGGTTTAGCTGAAAAGCGGAGTGACCCACGCGTAATCACGGAAGTGCTGGACGATTCATGCGATGAAGTGCGCATGAATGCTAGAAGAACAGCAGTATTTCATCGCGACGCCGTTCGGTTGGCCAGTGCCAGGGTCACGATGCCTGGCGCCGACCATCCACCATCAACCTGCGATAAGGGCGAGTGTGCCACAAAATCATCCACCATAGCCGATACAGCAGCAGCATTTGATTTCTGCAATGAAACGCCAAAACCGTAAGGAGCTGCGATACCCGATGCCACAGCGTCCACAGGAAACTGTTATAGATGCCGCAACAGCAAGCTGTAGTATGCCGCGATCCATCCATCCAGTCGCCTGCAACCCAAACTGTTAGTGACAGCACAATAGGGAGCAGGCCATCTGAGAACAGCCATGATGGCCAGATGCCGCCCCTGCCTGATAACATCGTGAGGCCTTTGGGAAGCCAACAATTTTTGACACCATCAACATCAGCATCACCATCATTGGTCTCATCAGCGCATAAGCAAGGAGACATGCCATCCTGTGTTGCGGACGCCCTTTCTCCGAACCGACGCCACCCGCAAACCGTAGAAAACAGCAGCAGCAGCAGTGACGAGTTGGGGACAGGGGAACACTCCTCCCCTCCTCGCCATTCCAAGTGGGCTCTTCACAACCGGAGTGCCTTGTGCAGGGCCTGCGAGCACACCCCTGCGCCCACCGTAGCTGGCATGGCACCGCTGCCAGTATGGGAGCAGCAGCCCCCTCCCCACCCTTAACTTCTTTCGCACAAACAACTTCGCAGCAACTGCAACTTGCAGCCATGGGAATATTTCCGACCGCCAGCCACGCATTGCAGCTAGGGATGATGCAGCATCACGGTGAGTGAATGGCCTCTTAGGGGGGAGGGAGGTGGAGCGTTTGCCGCGAACCACATGTCAGCACCCAGGCCTTTCACCACGCTACATTTCAAACTGCCACAGTTCACCACACTGCCACGAGAGAGCATCAGCATCCAGTGACCAATGTAAATGTCTATGTGTGTATGGAGCGTGGGTTGGTGCAGTGTAATTTTTTGTTTTTATTTCATTTGTTTTTAAAATTATAATGTGCATTATTTATGTATTCAGGATTATAATTATTTACATGCAGTGCTTCGTTTATTGTTTATTTTATTTTCACGTGCCTCGTTAGATGTGTCCCGTGTGCGTGCATTGGTTGCACTTATGCAGTGAGCAGAGGCTGCAATTTATTGTGTTGTTATTGAAGTGTTTATTTTGGCGGGGTATTGTATGTAATATTAAAAATCAGGGTTGTGTTGGTTTTGTATGTACAAGTGGTTGACATGCCACAGGCATATGAAGAGTTTTAATTTCCAATTATAGTGTCAGATGTGCTTATTATAAATTGAGAATGATTTTGGTTTGATGTGTAATGAAAGAGAGATGTGGCCCTGTCATGTGCAGATACCAAACACTGTGACAAAGTATGCGCTACCAGTAACATTGCAGCACAGTATTTTAAATATTTTTTTTGATTAATTTCATAAGCTATGATGCGTGCAGGCCCTATTACATTTCCAAATGATTGCACCAGTATCCCCAGTTACAATACGGGCCATTGTCCAGTATTTTGGCCAAGTGTAGGTTATGTACTTGCTGTGCAACGTGTGTATGGAAGCCATGTTGCCAGATAACTCTACTTTTTCCAGTTTAGTTATTAGTCAGTGTTTATATATGTTAATTGTGTAGGCACATAAATGGCATGTAATTTGTAGTGTAGAGAGATATAATAAACATAACAAGGGATCAGTTCTGAGCAGTCACAGCTGTATCTCAAAACACGTGGATTTTGAGTTTAAATGGAAGCCATGTTGCCAGATAACTCTACTTTTTCCAGTTTAGTTATTAGTCAGTGTTTATATATGTTAATTGTGTAGGCACATAAATGGCATGTAATTTGTAGTGTAGAGAGAGATAATAAACATAACAAGGGATCAGTTCTGAGCAGTCAGAGCTGTATCTCAAAACACGTGGATTTTGAGTTTAAGCCTTAAGCACTAAGCACAAGGTATACATGAGGTTTTTATATTTTTATATTTTGTTAATTTAATTAAAATATTAAAGCAAAGTGTTTTTAAGTAAGTTCATATCATCAGCTTTGCATTTGTCCATGTCATTTCATTTATCTTCTTTATGTGTAAAACAAATCACGATCATGTGATGTATGCGGGATGTCTTGGCCAACCAGCGAACCTGCGCCATGAAGGTAGTCAGTAGCGTCACATCTTCTCATGGAGTGGCCGCCGTGTCGCGCCGCTTTGGGCCTTTTCTCTTATCAACCAATCATCTTAGTTTATGCAATGTAATTTCTTGTCTCGTATCATTTAAATCGTTTTTGCATTACCCAGGGCTTGTGCCAACCGACAACCCCGGCTCATTTGTACACGGCCGGGGCGTAATTCCACCCTAAGTCATGCAGGAATTTGGCCATTCTTAAGTGTAAGAGCTCGCCTTGCTTTTCTGGAGACTATTAATCTCAGTGCTGTATGGGTAATAAATGTGAATAAATCACGTAACAGCAAAATGCATTTATGTATTTACATTGGCTGCTTCACTGAAGCTTCACCCACTTATCGACTAACATGACTTATGTGTGACGGAACGAATGGTGCGGAAGTGACCTCAGACAACTTCCTTGGAAGTGGGTAAGGCGGTTGGAGGGGGCCAGAACAACCTTCACTAGCCTAGACATTGTACAATGATTAAAGCACTGCTGCAACTTGAATGCCGAATATCAGGAATGACCACATGTGCTTTAGACCAAACATCATTGTATCACCATCTCTTGCTCGCCCACTGAGCACTGGCAACCGATTGAAGAATTAATTTATCCATTTTCCTCTCAACCTCCCCCTTTTTCCTCATGCTCCAAATACCACACGGCATCATTATGGATCAGCTCACGATCTTAGAAGAATGGCCATGTGACCAGCTCACAGTTACAAAGATTAATTCTTACCTGCCAGTGTTTGTATTATATGTATGTATACGCAAAAATGTAACTACTTGGTTGATTTTAAAACATTATGTTTAACTAATTTAAAATTGCTGCGTTGAATAGTAATAATGCTGCAATAACATAATATATGTTATGTATGTATTTTGTAATTCTTTGGCAATTTATATATTGCAATCAATCTTATATGTTAAGTGTACATCGTACCTTTCTCGCGGTATTTGAAATTTTTAAGTTTGTAGTTTACTTGCCTTACATGTAACTATGTACATACATGAAGTCATCTCGAACAAGCGACTTGAAAACAAGACCTGACCTCTATGGCTACCAATATATGGCACATTGTTTAAAATAAAGTATACTTTGTTAATCTAATATCTTCCTTAAAATTTTTATGTAAACTAACAACAATAAATTTCCTGTATAAATTAAATTTATTAACTTGATTTTAATTTTTTTACGGGAAATTTCGTCCAAAAAAAATAAGTTATTGTTTATTGTCGTGTTGCTATAACATTTTCTACTTGGTATCTATTTTATGATTGGTTATTCATGGTATGATATTCCATGGTTCTGTAACAACTTTTTTGATGGGCCGTAAGACTCCTGTTTATTTCTAAGTAACAACTTGTAATCTGCTTCACATGGGTTTTGTTTATGATATTGTAATGCTTTTTGTCAATTATTTCGGTTAGTTCAATCGGCACATTTCTTAAGAATTTTGTGTGGAGGTGCGTGAGATTTTATTCCATTATGACCCAAAAAGGTGAAGTATACTGTGGTTATAGATTAGTGGATAACATTGCGTGTATTGCTGTCCCTATCATGCATGGCATAGGGCTGGAGACCATTACCCCCGCCACAACACCAGAGAGATTGGTCAGAGATGTATCTCCTTCCATTTCTTCCACTCACGACCTGCCCCACTCTAGAGTTAATTGGATAACTGGAGATATAAATTCAGGCATTCGGCGAGGACAGCTTCACAACTCCAGACCAATTTTTCAGCCATGTTTACTCCAAGAGATGGCTGCCCAGCACTCATCTCAGAACCAGACTAGGAGAGACAGACCAGCCATGTTGTCAGTGCTCATTTCTCATCAACCATAGGGAATTCACACATGCCAACACAACTGTAACTTCTTCACACCATCCTATATCAGCTTTCAAAAGTCAACACAAGATAATTTTTGTTTTGTATGTTCCAGATATCTCTCGACCTTCGAATTTCGCCCTCATACTTGTCACATCATCTACAACAAAGAAATCACTAGTGATCAGTTCATCGGGCTTGGGCGCGATTGATTCGAAACTTCTTATCATTATAGGAACCCTAAATTTACCCGACATACTCTACAGAACATGTACTTTCAGGCGAGTACCATCTTCCAAATCAGATCATTCAGTGTGTAGTCGAGTGTACACAAGTGTTCTGCTAAGCATTCAATATATTGACAATTTATTCGTTCATTCCATTTATTTTGTCTAACAAAAATAATTCTGCTATTAACACTTAGAAACACCACTAAAAGAACATTTAACATCAAAACCATCATACAGACAGGAAACAACAAGGTAGGCAGTGGTCATTTTTGGACCACTCCTGTGAAAGTATCATCGAGCACAAGAAATCATCACTCACATCCAGACTTGGGAAGTTTTGTGCTGACACTATACCCACAGATAGCGAAGAAGCACCTTCCTCCTTTCCTTCCTGTCCTAAAGTAAACGAAAATAAGATTAGCAACATTTTTAAACCCAAGACATTGTCTGGTATTACCACACTCATTACTTCCACAATTACCACCACCACATGTTCATGCCCAATCTTGGCTTCACGTTGTAGTTACGTTCAACCATGTAAGCCCAAACAGAAAACCAATCACGAAATCAGGATAAATACTGATCCATTGCTCCACAACAAAGAACAAACACTGATCGCAGAACACTGTCTTGATCTCTCAGGTCTAGCAATGATAGACCCAACAAAGTCACCTAATCCTGCAAAGATATCTCATAATATCGAAGCCTCCTCAGCCTCCTCAGGCATTCTTGCCACCACACCCAATTCATCTCCTCCATCCACAACCATAGCAGACACATCTACATTTACCACATCTACTAACACTATTCATTTCATCAGCCAATACCCCTTAAAAAAATTATCACTAATATGCTCCAGGCTCCACCAAACATTTCAATGTTGGGGTACATGAATGCCCATTTCAAAACTAATAACTCACATATCTCTCATGCATTAGAGTATATAGAAACAACAGAAGGCAGGTTTGGTAAACGTCCAGTGAGAATTCTGTATATAGAATATGACTGGGCTGACTCAGAAGATGATAACTTCTAAGTAGTCACAACCAAGAAGAAACACAGGAAAATAATACCAAAGATTCTCTTGCTCCCAAAGATCAAAGAGCACCTCAAGTATCACGACAACAACCGAAAGACAGAATCATACACGATCTTCGTCTAACATCATTCCATAAACACCTCACGTTCATCACAAGAAATAACACCCTTTTGCCTACGTGGTGGATTGTCTCCAAAAGCACTCAAAGAAATGGCACTCCTACAATCACAATTTAAAGAACATCTTCAAGTCTGGCACTATTCCAATTCCCGACCTTTCAAATGGGCAACAATGATAATCATATGAAAATGATCAACATATTTAGACAATCAAACTTCAGCTTCCCCACTTGGACGTGTCCAGAAGACCGAAATGCGAGAGTTTTCACCTGCAACCTTGATTTTGAAACACCCATCCAGGACATCGGTTGCCATACGAAAATTGGAATAAAACCTTCCATAATTGTCAGTTTAGGGAGCAAGAGAGAATTCGTCCAGCAATTCCCCCTCTTCCTTGTTATTCTGGAAGGCACAGATCACCTAAACCAAGCCTTGAAAATAATCAATCTAGCAGGTGTAGTAGTAAAAGTGGATATCTACCATGGCAGCGGGAAGCAAGTCCACTGCTTCAGGTGCCAGGGTTTAAGGGATACTATGCAGTGGTATGCCAACAACAATGTTCGCCGATTGGGCTGGCAGGCCCAAAACCCCGACCTCAACCCTATAGAACATCTTTGGGACGAATTGGATCGCCGGGTGAGGGCTCGTCAGGCGTGGCCAAAATCCATTGCTCAACTAATGGAATGGTTGCAAGCGGAATGGTGACGAATCCCCGTGGATGTCCTGCAAACACTCTTAGAGAGCATTCCAGACAGGGTGGCTGCTGTTATAGCTGCAAGAGGTGGTCCTATGAGATTCTAACGGGATGACAACCAACGAGCAAACATTGTGGTCAGGTGCCCAATTATTTATTTGGTAGATAGTGTGTGTGTATATATATATTTTACTATGGACTTCTTTATATTGAGCCATATCAAATAACTTAAAGGCCATTCTCAAACAAATACAATAAGATACTAGTAATTGTGGATTACAAACAAACATTTTTAAGATATTATTTTTACTTGGCCAAAGCCATATGCTGAAGCCATTTTTCATACCCTTAAATAGCATAGTTTTACATTAACCCACAACTGGCATTGATGCACCACCTTAAAAACATTTTTAAAAAGGTGCATATTTATATTTACAGCCACTTGACCATAATGCTCTACAACGTTGATATAATCTGGCATTTATTGTGGTTTTAAAAGGCAAAGGCCATTCATTAAAGTACCCCATAAATGTTGAAAATTACATATAAAAGAATTTTTCATTTTTCAAGAACAATAGTAAAAATATCTTAGCATAATGCTTGTCCTTAGAAAAGTTCAAAAAAGATTCTGAGATCCACAAAAACTCCTACCAGGACCTTCCATCTGGCAAGACCTGACCGTCATGCCAGAAGTACTTGAAGTTCATATATTCATAGGAAAAGTTCCAAAATGCTTATCTCATGAATCTACTATCTAGGTACCGCGAAGTAGCCATTTCTCTCGAGTGGCTCTCCAGTGGTAATGTTTATACTAAAATGTCACCGAACTTTAGTACACACATCACAACCAATACCAACAGTTACTTTCATGCATGTCCTATCATGACAAAATCACTCACAATTTCCATGGTGGGGTGAATTCAAGGGGTGCTTCCAATCACTCGCAAGTCCAATGGCGGCCTGAACTTCGGCCACCCGCAATACACCGCCTGGCCACTTTACAGACAGCTGTCGGCTCCCGTGCAGAGCGCATGAGTCAACGTCATCTCGTCGGGTGCAGAAATTACCTCGGGCAGTCCGGGCTGGCGGCCTGAGGAGACGAGGGGGCTGCGTCGATCCGAACGAGGTTCTCCAGTGGAACGTCACGTTTTTGCTTGTTCATGGAAGAAATCTGCAAGTTTACACCATTATTGGAGTTACGTGATGGATCAACGGAGAAAGATTAGCGTAGTTACAGACAATTATAAAAAAATATCTTCTTGGCCCATGTGAACACTGTCCAAATAGAGCAGCCATATTTTTAACAATGTGCAATTACCTTTT
Organism: Dryococelus australis; assembly: GCA_029891345.1. Classification (NCBI taxonomy): domain Eukaryota; kingdom Metazoa; phylum Arthropoda; class Insecta; order Phasmatodea; family Phasmatidae; genus Dryococelus; species Dryococelus australis. Next base: position 262,746,445 of record CM056995.1, read on the forward strand.
AAATATGTAAAGGAATTTTATCAGAAGACCGTGTTGAAACGATTTTTGTGTATGTACATTTGCATCATTGCATGAACTAAATACTTCGTTCAGTAGAAGTCCCAATTCACTCATGACAGGAGGGCAAAAATGTGGTCAAAATATATATGAGTATAGTGAAACTAAGTTTTCTGCAGCACAATTTGAGCAAAGTTTTGTTTTAATTGTGTATTTTTAGAGATGTCAAAATAAATTTGCGGGTTTAAAATTACGACAATTGAGACGACCTGTCTCAATCCACCCCTCCTAAAGGAGACTTCTAGAAGACAAAAATAATGTACCAGCAGCAAGGTTTTCCAAAGTACCAGAAGAAAAGAGAAGAAGTTCAAAAAGACAATACTTGAAGAAAAGACGTCACAACTTGATGATGATCCAGGAACTTAGCAGCATCTTGAAGTTCCCTCGAAGATAGAAGACAAAAGATGATCCAAGAACTCAGTACCATCTTGAAGTTCCCATAAAGAATAGAATAATACACAAGATCCATTTAAGTAGACAAGATGAACCCAGTGGTGTCTCTCCACTGAAGTGGCCAGCTCCAGCGAAGATCCACACAGAGCTCCATCCTTTCCAGTAGTTCTAACAGTAAACAGGTCCAAGTGATCCAATGGGTAGATCTGGGTGGGGAAGCCTCTGCAGCAACTTCCCAACTCCAGCGATGCTGTTGTTACCAAAACAAACAAAAGCTTGCGCAAGCATTACAAAATCCATTATTTTTGTGAAATGCATCTTCCTCTGCATCAGGTACTCACATGTCAATGATGGGAACCTCTGAAGCCTCAGACGGGTATCCATATTGTTACAAGTACTAATAGAGGAAATATTTTCGTAATACTAGAATACATCTTAGAACTATATGAAAATGGCAACAATACATAAATTGGCATGAAAACCTTAATCCTAAAATGAAGATGAAAACACTAGGAAATGGGCATGAGTGAGAGATGATTACTCCATGGAGGCCAGACCTAAAAACAAAGCCAAAAAACACAATTATGATGAAAATACAGCAACCCTATAACAATTACAAATTAGTGACATCAATACCTATTCAAAATCTAAAAGTATATAACAATACTCTTACAAAATTACACTTACACAATACTCTTACACAAGTGCACATCACAGTGGTTGCACTAGCATTGCAATAAAAACACATTAATTCCGAGTACTTAACTTAATCTGTGAAAGATGTGCCTTATTAAGGCGTCCCGGGTTTGCCACATCTTCCAAAAGGATGGTGACTGGGGTCAAGAACTTCCACACTATAAATGGACTAGCAAAATTAGGCTCCAACTTCGCACAGAACTGTGCCACCCTATTGCTTAGATAATGTGTCTCTAAGAACACTTCATCTCCCTGTTTGATGTTAACCACACCACTATGATAGTCCTTCCTGGATGACAACATAGAATTGTATCTCATAAGGTTTTGGGTGGTTTCAGCCCAAATATCATTCAAATCCTTTTGATTTACTACCTCCCGGCAGACATCATGCAACCCCCATACTTTTGACAAGGGGATGAAATAGACTACATCCAAAATTAAATTCTGAAGGCACCTGTTTTTGTGACTGAACCAATGACATTATTAAAGGCCAAAGCCATCTGATACAAAACCACACCCCACTCCTTGTGTGAACCAGTTTGAAAGGCCCGCAAAGCTACCTTGAGGTTAATGTTGTACCTTTTAACCACATTAGCTTTGGGATAGTAGGGAGTTGTTTGACCAGATTGATACCCTGGAAAAAAAACTAGGTTCTTAAACCATGATGACGTGAATTAACTAGCATTATCCATTACTACGTGTACTGGTGAGCCAAATACAGAAAATAACCTCTGACTCAATACCTTGCAAATTTCCGAAGACTTCATGCTCCTAAGGGGGAAGAAAAAGACAAATTAGCTAAAACTATGAACAGCCACAAGGATCGAAGTAAACCCTGAATTGGAACTGGGAAGGGGCACAAATATATCCAGATACAATCATTTCCAAGGGAATTTGGCAACAGTGGCACTATAAGGGCTTATATCTTTAGCATTCGCGGCTAGGCACGTTGGCATTCATTACGCTCACGGACATGCTATTCAACATACTTTGCCAACGCTGGACAGAAAAAATCTCCTTCACCCGAGTAATGTTCTTCTCCTGACCCAAGAGGGAACCAAAATAGGTGCCCACTAATGGAACATTTTCCCTCTTAAAACCTGAGGTACATAGAAATGGAAGTTTCTGGTTTTGGGATCAACCTGTCCCAATATGCCTTTTATTATTTCAAAATTACCACCTTTCCCAGAAGCTATGTCAGCCCTAATTCCTTGACATTCTTGGTCCATACCTTGGTGGTATTGTAACTTTAGGTATGCCTGCGGAAAATACTGGAATACCGCGACTTGGGGTGCATCTGCTGTTTCATGAAGAAAACCTGGGTTGGTCTGCATGGCATTCACTGATGTTTTAATCTTTGCATGGAGGCTAACCTCTTCCACCACAGACCCTGAAGGCAATGTGTCAACATGAAATTTGTCTGAGTCGAAAATGCGACTTAGCGCATTGGCAACCCCATTGTCGATTCCCCTTGATAGGCTTAATGGTGAAATTAAAGCAAGTCAACTGTACCAGCCACCTAGATAAACGACCTGCAGGTTTGTTTCTTGTAAAAAAAACAGCTCAAAGCCTGGTTGTCAGTATGGAGCTCAAATCCACCACTTTCTAGGTAGTCCTTAAATTTCTCCATACCCTATATCGCAGCCAGGACTTCCATCTCGTAAGAAGAATATCTTTGCTCGGCAGGAGTCAAGAGTCGACAGGCATAAGAGACAGGAACTAGCAGTCCTTCTCTCCTCTGACACAATACAGCCCCAATTGCCTTACAGCTTGCATCCACCTCAAGGATGAATTTCTCGCTAAACTGAGGTAATTGGAGCATGCTAATGGTGGTTAATTTCCCCTTCAAGTTACAAAATCCTTTTCTTGGGCCTCGCCCCAGACACAATCGACACCCTTGCGCTTGAGAGCGTTCAATGCCTCGGCAATCTCAGCAAAGTTATGGGCAAATTTAGAATAAAATCCAACCATCTCTAGAAAACTCCGAACCCCTCTCACATTTTTCGGTGCATGGAAGCTCACCACGGGCCGGACCTTTACCGGGTCCATCAGCAACTTCCCTTTAAATAACAAAGCCCAAATACTTTACATATGTTTTGGCCCAAGTAACCTGATCAGGGTTGATGGTCAGGCCAGCCTGCCTGAGAGCAAGAAAAAGTAGTTTGAGATGTTCAAGGTTTACCCAAGATGGATAACAGAATGCAGGAAATTGCCTGAGGCCCACAATTCATGCCCATGAACAAACACATCCACTGGAACTGCCCTCAAGGTGTGACATAGGCCAAGATGCCACGAGAATCTGCATGAAACTCACAATGCAGAAAAGCACTATTAAGATTAAGATAGACAAACATTTTGCTTTTTTTACATGTTGTAAAGCCGAATTGTCGGGAGGGTATAGGGGATCTACAAAACTTTTTGCTTACTTTCTGATAGTCAAATATGACACGATATTCCCCAGGGGTCTTATTGGGGAGTAAAAATGCCGAGCTAGAATAACAGCTTTCTGTTGGTTCAACCACATGTTCCTCCTGAAGGTTATGTACTATTTGACGGAAGATTTTCAGTTTAGGGTATGCCACTCGATAAGGTACCAAGGACACAGGCCTCGAATTTTTCGATGTCAACTATATAGGATGCTTATTATTATGTCCTATATTATGCATAACAACATCCACAAACAATTCCTGTAATAACGCAAGTTGGGCCTCCTGTTTCTGGATTACCTCAGTAACCTCTACAGTAGACTGTACCGAAACATCATGGAACATTTGAACTAATTACTACAGGTTGTTCCTTGCAAAAAGAAAACACCGATTCATTCTGTGCCATGTTAATATTGGCATGGGGTTTCCCCAGAAAATCAATTCCCAACAACAAATCGTGACTTAGTGCTGGCAATATTTTAAATGAAATTTCCATGATAAATTGTCAATTTTCATCTTAAACACCAGTACGCCCCATGAGGTTATAACACCTCCGTTAGTGAGGGAGAACCTCATTTATTTGCTAGGGCTAAAGTTCACACAAACTTTGGGCAAGTTCTTCAAAAGGTAATTAATGAAATCTTGACTGATTAGTGAACAAGAAGCTCCCGAGTCCAAAAGAGCAGATACTTGCACTTGATCAACAATTACTACCAGCACAGACAAGAGTCCATGCTTTTTTTCAAAACTCATTACATTTAGTGTGTGATGCCCAACGGTTTTGTCCCTAAATGGACAGCGCACCTTTACATTCCCGGGCTGCTTACATAAAAGCAAATTAACTCCTTACTAGTACTCATGGCCTAGCCACTAGTGCCAGGACCTGTGGTCTGTGAATGCCAGGAATATGTTTTCACCTTTTCCTTACCATTATTGCATATATTCCCTGGGTTTCCTTCAGCAGTAGTGACTGTGAATAGGGATTTTCTGAGGTAGCAATCAGGTGTCATATGATTGTTTTCCCCACAGATAATGCAATATTTGCTAGAACTGAGCTTCCCCCTGTTTTCCTTGGTCACTTTAGGTTCAGTTTTGGTTGATTGTTCAGGAGAGGAATCCATCAATTTCCTCTCTACTTCAGTTACTAACTGTAACAGCTGTACTAAAGTAGCATGTTTTGAAGCAAAGCAAAAATACCTACAGTTCCTGGGATGTGAATGATTATAAACAACTCGAGTGAACAACTGTAAACATTCCTTAATAACCAACTCTAAATCTCAACTATCCTCTCGAGCTTTGCAAAAGGTGGGCTGTAATAAGTTGCATACCCTAACGGTAGCCACGGCATAAATAATTTGTCTTGAACAAATATTCCATTTCAACACAGCTGAGAGAGCCACAAAAAAATTAATAACTGCCACCAAAGTGGTACCAGTAAGATGGAGTATTTTGGGAGAGATCTCAGATGGAGTAACTTTTAATATTTTATACATATGAATGAACTCACCAACCTATGATCCCACATTGCTGGCAGCAGCCCTAGCACCATCTTTCCTCACAAGAGTCCTGATATGGACACAAAGATTCTCAGTACCTTCAGTGTTTTATTATTTCTGGCCATAGATAAGCAGGTAAAGTTGTGTGTATTGCTGTCCTATCAGACATAGTGTAGGACTGGAAACCATTTCCCCCGCCTCAGTACCAGAGAGATAGGTCGGAGATGTATCTCTGTCCATTTCTTCCATAGACTAAAGATGAGGTAGATTGCTTACTCGTCTTCTGTGCATGTACCCAATCTGGTCACACACAATCCTACACAACCATCAAATTCACAGGGTCAACAGTGATAAACTAGTTTGTTTACATTTTATTGTAAATGACAAGCACTATTATATTAATAAAATACCTTTACCATTGAATAAAAAAGCATTACAAATGTATAAAAGTAGCATAAAAGAAGTATAAAAACACCACTAAGAACTTGCTTACAAATCAGTTTTCTAACTTAAAATCTAAACCACAATGTTTTTGTTTAGACGTGTTGGCAGAAAAGATGTTCGATGTTCGGACACCGAGATTGGTTGTGTGCAGCCATCGAGATATGTCTACCTTATCTTTAGTCTATGATTTCTCCCACTCATGAGCTGCCTCAACCCATAGACTAAATATGAAGTAGACCGCTTATATTGTGTTCTGCACATGTACTAAACATTGACTACCCCCAAAGTAACACAACTATCAAAGTCACATGGTCAACAGCGATGAATATGTTTGTTTACATCTTAATTTTTAAATGACAAGCACTATTATATAAATAAAACACTTTTACCCTTATCATTTTAATCTAACTACATTACAAACTGATTAGATGAAGTATACATACATCTCAGATAATTTGTTCACAAATCAGTTTTATAATCTAAAATCCATACCATGCCGATTTCGCTAGATGTGTTTGCAGAAAAGCAGTTCAATGTTGGGACACCGAGATTGGTTGTCCGCAGCCAGCGAAATCAGTCTACCTCATCTTAAGTCTATGCCTCAACCCCGAGCCAATCGAATCAGATAAGACATAAACTCAGTGTTCGGCGAGGACAGCTTCACAATACCAGACCATTTTCTCAGCGATGTTTACTCCAAGAGCTGGCGCTCCAGCTCCCACATTAGAACCAGAATAGGAGACAGACCAGCCATGCTGTCAGAAATCATTTCTCACCAACCATAGGGAATTCAAACCTGCCAACACAACTGTCACTTCTTCAAACCATCCTATATCAGCTCCTAAATGTCAACACAAGATGATATCTGTTTCGTATGTTCCAGACATCTCTCGACCTCCGAGTTCGCCCTCATACTTGCCACATCATCACTTGTAAGAAAGCAGCAGTGATCAGTTCATAAAAATTCAGCATGTCTGATATGATACCTAATATCATCATAGGAACCCTAAATTTATCACACATACTCCCCAGAACATGTACGTTCAGGCGCTCACCATCTTCTATACCATAACATTCAGTGTGCCCTTAGAGTGTACTCAAGTGTTATACTAATCAGTCATTATAAGGAGACAATTTAGTCCTTCATTCAATTAATCATTTCTAACAAAGACAATTCTGCAATCAACACTGAGGAACACCCCGAAACAACATTTAACGCCAGAACATCATACAAACAGGAATGACCGAGGCGGACAGTGGGCGTGTTTGGAACATTCCTGCAATAGTATCATTGGTACACGAGAAATAATCCACTGCATCCAGACATGGGAAGTCTGATGCTGACACTATATCCACAGATCAAGAAGAAGCACCTTCCTTTTTAACCTTTTCTCCTACAGTACACCAAGATAAGACCAGAACAACTTTTAAACCCAATACATTAACCATTATTGCCACACTCATGACTTCCACAATTACCACCACCTCATGTTCACACCCGATCTTGGCCTCACATTGTAGATACATTCTGCCATTTAAGCCCAACTAGAAAAGCGATAGCGAAATGAGCATAAATAGTGATCCATCACTTCACAACAAAGAACAAACCCTGATCGCAGAACACAACCTTGTTCTCTTAGGTCTAGCAGTGATAGAACCAACCAAATCACCTAATCCTGCAATTATATCTCATAACATCGAAGCCTCCTCAGCCTCTTAAGGCATTCTTACCACCATAACCAATACACCTGCTCCATCCATAACTGTAGCAGCAACATCTATAACTACCACATCTACTAACACTATTCACTTCATCACCTAAGAACCCCTTAACAAAATTTTCACTTACATGCTCCAATCTCCACAAAACACTTCAATATTGGGGTACATGAACACCCATTTCAAATATCATGGGGCATCGATCTCCCAGGCATTAGTATATGGAAACAACAGAAGGTAGGCTCGGGAATCATCCAGTGCCAGTTCGACCTATAGAAAATGACTGGGCTAACTCAGAAGACTATAACTTCCAAGTAGTCACGTCCAAGAAGAATCGCAGGGAAAATAATTCCAATGCCTCCCTTGCTACCAAAAAACCAAAGATCACTTCGAGTATCACACCAACTCGAGGCCAAAACACAAAATTTTTCCTCACCTTCTTCTGGACCCGATGAAAATATTTTTTAATGCATTCTCTTATCTCTAAGCACTCATCTACACCAAAAACTTGTACAGTTTCCAACACATCTATAATCCAAACACAGCATCCTACACGATCTTAGTCTATCAACATTCCATCAACGCCCCATGTTCGTCACAAGGAACCACCACTCAGCGTCGTATGAGGTGGATTGTCTCCATGGTAGATTGTAATGATCCGCCTATCAATCAATACCATTACAATTACAGAAAATCAAACTGGAAACTTATCAAATCCACACTGCATTAACATATCGACCTCAGAAACATTCCTCATACACCTGCCGATCGTGAACAAGGCATCATTCACATCACAGAAACCATTTGTTACTCAGCTGATGTTACCATTCTACACCGCCACCATCCTCTTCCTGGACTTCCCTTCCTTCCGCATATCAGAGCATTGGTCCAAAATAGAGAGTCCTAAGGAAAATGGCAACATATATGATCAAACAAAGACCTTGATAAAAATTATTCCCTCCACAGACAAACTCGCAGGGCAATTTCCATGTGGGCTCCCCAACAACAACGCAAAATCTAATCATTATTACTACAATCAGCAAGAGCTTGGGAATTCATAAAACGGCTTCGCAACACGAAAACATACATTCTACCCCACACATGCGAACAGAACAGTTGAAAACCCGGCTGATAAAGCTAACGTTTTAGTAACATATTTCTCTACTACATTCCATTCGCATATACCGCCTCCTAGATACCCTGGGCATGAATCATTACAAAACACATTCCAACCAATTCCTTCACCTCCCATCGATGGCCGACTTCTTACCTCACAAAGCAGGGTGGAAAAATCTATATAAAAATCCGACCAAATGTGGTGCCAGGTTCTGATTACTTTTCAGCTCAACTTATACGATGACTTACTAGCAAAACCACAATATATCACACTCAGATTATCAATGCCAGCATCCTCACATGCCATTATTCAAACACCCGAAGAAGGCCATTGTCATTCCCATTCCCAAACACAATTTTCCTCCAAACAGCATCAATTCATTCAGACCTTTAGCCCTTTTACCAATTCTATCGAAAATCGCAGAATGAAACATCCTCTCATGGCTTAGTCAAAACATAGAAACACTTCAATTTTCTAAACACTCAATTCGGCTTTCGTAAACATCACTCCTCCCTACACACAGTTACTGCTGTAGTGGACAAAATTACACAAGGCTTCTGCGAACATAAGCACCCCATCTTAATTCTTCTCGGCCTTACAAAAGCATTCGACTCAGTTAATCATCATGCTCTTCTTTCAAAACTACGAAACTTCAAATTTCACGAAAGCCTCATCTCAGTACTTCACAGTTTCGTCGCCGAGAGAAGTTTCACCATTCGTGTAGCTCACCACCTATCATATTATCATAGCATCATATCAAGGGTTCCCCAAGGCGCAATTCTAAGTCCCACATTCCCGACGTCATGCTTTACCAATACGCTGACGACACTGCATTCTACTTTCCAGTCAGGAGATTCCAACTCTTTCGACATGTGCCCATCTTAGCCTATGATCATCATGTGATTACTTCCAACATAGGAGGTAGTTTCAAACACAAAAAGTCATCAACAATGTTCCTCACAAAACACAGACGACAACCACCTCCATCTCCGAAAATTCTTGGCCACAAAATGTCATGAATGCACACTGTCCGCTATCTCGGTATTCATCGGGACCACACACTCATCTGGCATCATCACATATCCATTGCAACAGCTGAAACCCAATTAGCATTTTTAGCACTACAACCACTTCTCACACGATCTTTTACACTACCACAAATCACCCGGTTTATGGATGGAATTCATTGTCCCAATTCTGCTGTATATCAGCATGGTCTGGTCGTATGTGTCCCCTTCAACGTTACAACCAATCATCAGCACATACAACAAAGGACACTGAAGCATCCTTGGCTGCCCGCATCGCACTCCATTGCATCAGCTCTACGAGATATGTGAGGTTCGGGGGCCACTCCAGATAATCCGACAACCAACCACCAGATTCCTGACAGCAATTCGTCGCCCCACAACCCCATCATCCAAACCATAGCCATCTACGACCCTCCTGACCACCCTTACCGCAGAATCCTGGACCTTTATAACGATTTCCCCTCCTAACACTGAAGATCCTCACCTACCAGTGCTACACATCCTCCTCGCCTGCGATTCTGTGCGGGACTCACTCCCTTTGGGGTAATTAGTGTGCGGGTCATGGGCAATCCGATCCTTTTCATTCCTCTAAACTCATGCCTTTATTTCTTCTTTTCTTTCTTAATATCAGTGTTTCTCCCAAATTACAAGCATCATCACTTTTGTCATAGAGTCAGTGCATTGCTAAAACAGCGATAATACGTCTATTAATTATAGTCCCTGTCTCTTTAACTCAAACCTATTTTATGTTTTAATTACATTCACATTTCATTTTTACTATTGTATCATCCGTAACCACACCATAAAATTGTCAATAATTTCATCTACCACTCTACTCATTCAACTCATGGTTAACTTATAGTCAGTACTTTTGTGTTATGTGACCCAGTGGAGGTTCAAACCCTCAAATAACTAAGAAAAGTTTTTAGTGCTCCCATGTATATATGTGTATGGCTGTAAATAGTTTTTTTTTTTTATAAAAAAGGCCACTATGGGCACTAGAAAAACCCTTAAGGGCAAATTATTGTTATTTATATATTTTTGTTCATGTTTAGTGTAATATATTAAATCTTAAATCCTATTTAATGGTAATTCAATTTGCAGTTCTAGTTGTTAAAATTATATAATATATTTATATGCAATTCATGATCCCCTAACTTGTCATTCTACTATAGGTTTTTTCAATCATTTTTCTATAGTTAGTATTGTAGGCCTATGATCTATTTTATTTTCTGGCAGGGTTTTGAATTTTAAGTTAGTTAGTTCATAAGGAGGATATGAAATGGCTGAAGATGAGCATAATTGTAAGACAAGAAAATTAAGAAGCGTTAATATGTATAGTTTCGAATTGAATAAAGATCAAATATACTATAAATAATAAAAGTTAATTTCTTGAATACTAATCATTCTACATAACAACTTTTTCTAGAGATGGTAAAAGTTCCGATTTTCTGTAATGTTCCAGTTCATCAAAAACAACAGTTCTTCATATTCGTTCTTTTTGAAACGATTCAGATCAAACTCAACATTTTCTGTACGTAATCGCTGTTTTGGTATTTAGGGAGGGAGATATACACATTGCACAAACACTTCCCGATTAAATGAATGTATTACTTCTGTGATGCAACCACAACTACTACTTCATTGTATGTAATAAAATATTTTGTGAGAGAAATTTTATTTATATTCCTGTAATTCTGTTAGAATTAAAATGATTACAGAAAACTGAGGATTAACGATAGATTTTATATTTTCTTATACAGTAATTGTTTTATATTTACTCTTTAAGACTGTAATATTTCCCGTCACTCAACTAAGAACGCACAGTATAATTATGTCTATAAAAATTGCAAAAAAGTAGTCTAATTCGAGAAAAAAACTTTAACATGTTTTCTAGCATATTTTTTAACATGTTTTCTACCAGATTTTATTCTTACCGGTAAGTCTGGACGAAACACTTTGCACGTAAAAATACTACTGTTGCGGTGTTCGTGTGCCGATAAAACTATTTATTATTCACATTATTTAATTCACGTTGGGGTTGATATTATATTTCATGTTTTTTTTAGCAGTTAACAACAGTTCCGATATCGTAGATGGTTCAGTTCCTTCGTCGTAACCGTTCGTGAATTCATAACTGTTCGAGATGGAGAGCAATTCCGTCCCCGAAATTGTTGTTTCGCCAAAACCGTTCGCGAGTCTGCAACAGCTCCGAGACTGAACAGTACCGAGGCTGTGAACAGTTCCATAAAATAACCGGAATTTTTACATTTCTGCCGGCCTTACAATCTCTTTTAGGCAACAGTTCAGAGCCGGAACCATCCCCATTTAGCAGATTTATCTCATACATCTCATTAATCAAAAACGAAAAACACTGTTTTTGACAGCATGCAGAGCCCCCTCCCCCTTGATTTAGGGGATTGATGGGTTGGACCAATAACCTGCACACCTTTGGTCCTTCCTCTTTCGACCCCCCTTTTTTTCCTCTACCTTAAAAAGAGGATATGCTGTTACCAGAGGGATGTGTTTTTTACATTCTTTCGACCTGGGAAGCACATTTTCCGACCAATTTTCTTGGGATTTAGGGAAGGGTTGTATCTCTATACCCCACCCTCCACCAATGGAAAGTTAGGTTCTTCGGTCCTACCCCCAAGTCTAAGATTTTAAATCTTAAGTCTTAATTTTTAAGTTTGAGATATTAATTTTTAAGTCTTAAGTCTTGAAATTTAAGTATTAAGTCTTGAATTTAAAGTCGTACGTCTTAAGTCTTAGAGTTTAGTATTATGTTTAAGTCATAATTTGTTAGTCTTTATATTCTTATTGCAACTGCAGGAAGGGATGTGCGTGCGAGCGCCGATAGGCGTGAGCGAGCAAGTGCCGGAGTTCCCAGACGACATTGCGCCGTAAATACTAAATCACACGGTTACCTGCTTCACCGACGGTAGCTTAGCCCGCGGATTCTGCGGGATAATCCCCTGGCCATACCTTTTATAAAAAAACAAGTGTTTTGAAGGAGAACAGCCCCCCTACCCGCCGGCCGCTTTCAACCCTTCAGGGACAGAGGGATGTGGCAAAAAACATGAACACCCTTGGACCTTCCTCTGTCGAAACCGCCACCCCGGTTCTAGCGGGGTCTAGCGGGAATCGATAGTCCCATGATGGGAAGGGGGCGAGTTATGTTTGCTGACCCCTCCCCCACAACTTCCGGAAGGGAGGGGTTTTTGTGACCCAGGCTTAAGGTTCGTTTATTCCATTAAAGTCGGGTTCGGACGTACCGTACAACAAAAAATCCATATTTTAAACATTTCGATCCCGATAGGATATTGGGAGCTATAATAAATGAACGTATTATAATTCCTTTGACAAATGATATCATCCAAGATTGTGGGATTTACTGCCATGCTTGTCAGAAATGTGTACATTTGGATAAATATAAAAATACTTTGTTTAAAAACTTTATACATATCGACAACATATTAACGAAATACCACGTATTCTGCCTGAAATGACTTCTATCGGATTTGTAAAATGAAAAAATCAAAGATATTTCACCAAACATTTTTTTCGAACAAAGCACATTTCAAACAAAATTAAAAGAAAAACTCAAACATTTTGGATTCGAAAACTATATAACAAAGCCATTAATTTCTGACTTCCAAAAAATTGGTTATATCTTATATAAATTATACAGCTGACAGAATCGAATATAAAGAAATTTTTTTACAGAGAAATCGAATTTCGGATTAAATATATACATTAAAAAACAGAACATATTTTAACTCAATCTTAAAACTTATAGCTGTAACCAAACGAAGACCAAATCGATACCTACTCTCAGAATACGTTCTACAAAACAGAGTATCCTTCGAATAACACATTCGTTTCAGAAAACAAAATCTCTAACCAGACTAAATAGAAGACTTCTAACCTCATCTAAATCTTATACGCTCCTAAAAATGAAAGTATTCATATTCAGTTAATCAAATATTACACAAAGACGTACCGATTACAAACAGTTTTCCATCCACCAAACAGTCTTCAATCATTTTGATACTTAATTCATATTTATACCAAACGACTTTTCGAAAAGCATTTTAACAAACGCATATCTTACAAAGGATTATTAATTTATAACCGATAAATTACGTTTTCTTATGGAATTACATTTATCTTTCTCTACAAAAAAAATCATTTAAATTAATTGTTACCAAGTTAATTGCATAGTGGAGTAAATCTTTTAGAAATAATTTTAAAGTAACAGTTTTAGTGTCTTTGTACATATGTTTTTTTTTACCCAACCTAATTTATATCTACGTCTCTGGAAACTCAACTGGGAAATTAAAAAATATCCAATGTACATTAGAGGGTGAAATATTTTATTTATTTAGTATCTTGTCCAGATAAGACAAAATTTTCTATGTTCGATTACAAGTTACTGTTGATGAAATGTAAATACACTTTAGTAGAATGTATAATACTACTGCAAGACAATCGAACAAATGGAAATACTACAAGGATTGACAAGGAGACGAAATTATTTAAAAATGTTTTTGAAAACATCTATTGTTCTCAATATATACTTTGTAACCCACCGCTCCCTCTACTTACAATTACCTGTTTCACCGAACGTGGCGTAGAGCGCGAATTCCGCGGGCCTGATTTCTGGTCTAAACTATTAATCAAGTACGCAAGTTTGCCGCGTCTATCACTTTACATTGTAACGGTGAGGGGGGCTGAACGGGTCTAGAGGGGATCAATATTGCCCCATGGGGAGGCGAAGAAGGAAAGTTATGGTTGACGAACCCCCCTCATCCCTTCCAGGGAAGGGGGTTGTGGCCCAAGCTGAAGGGTCGTATATACCATAAAAGTTGGGTTCGGTTGTACCATAATTATTAACTATTAAGTTTTAAGCCTTAAGGAGACTCGGATGGTGCAAGCGAGAGTCATTAGGTGCGAGCGAGCATGTGCCGACATTTCCGTACAACACTGTATCTATTATAAATACAATATTCCAATTGCAACTGCAGGTCGATATGTGTGAGCGAGCATCTATGGGTGCGTGCGAGTACATGCAGGCGTTCCCAGGCAACACTGCAATAACTATTATTTCTTACAATTACCTGCTTCAACCTAGCCCGAGAATTCCGAGGGCCCCTCCCCTGGTTATAATTTAATCATTGTTTTGTGTTAATAACGTATTGAAGAACGGGAAATAGCACGATGTAGCAGCAACCCAGTGTACTTAAATAATGCTCGTGGTACAAAAATTCTAAGGTGCGGTTTATAATTTTTTCTACAATTAGAAGGCAAACACAAAGACATATGAACTAATTTGGTGTATTTTATATACAGAAGTTGTGGAATAGTGTGGTGTTCCTACGGCACCATTCGCTTGGCTTGCTCGGAACTCCAGTTCCAGTTACTTTCTTTGGAACCGTTCCGTGAAATATTTATCATGTCTAATTCTTTCATTATTCAATATTTAGTATTTACATTAGTCTATAAAAAAATGTAAACAGCCTACAGATGGCCAAACCTTTCCTAATGACGATTGCAATATTCATTACGAAATTTTGTTTGCCAAAAACAACACAAAATTAACTGTGATAACTGTTACTGTGACACAACTATCTACACATACCTGAGATTTTGTCACAGTAACAAAAAGTACATCGAAAGTCACAAATTTTTCAGTGGTCATTATATAATTACCAGCGTTGATTTGAAAACAAGTGAACATTATAATAGAGGTTTCTTTCGTGAGGACTAATCATTTTCCGTGGTAATTCATTCTCCGCAGTGCTAAAAATGTATATGTAAGAAATTGACATACTCTACGCCCCAGTTGTCCTCAAGATAACCTCTCCGCGTATTCGAAAATTATTTGGTGCATCCACCAATGTACACCGGACGTTTGAAAATTACTGTTTCGTTTAAGTCCGGTTGAACCAATTGATCCACAAGTTCAACCGGCTTTAAAATTAGATGGATTTGGTGGATATGCACCAAAACATCAATAGATGAATTTTCGAACGCATCATCTGAAACATAAAAGTTAATACACTCACAAATAGTAATTTTCAAGCATTCCAAAATATGCCAAAATAATTCGGACGTCGAGTTTTACAAATGGGCAATGAAAATTTAAAAATTTGAGTGTACTTTTTATAAACGTGTGTCTGAAGCAGACGAAAACACCGCTAAAAATCTACCTGATGTTCAAAAAATGCCTCAATCTGTGTACAGCGGTGTATGAAACACTCGTGGATTCATAAATGAATTTTCGATTACGTGGTGTGGGATCAACGGAGTGAAATAAAACAAATAATAAACCAACACAACGGTTAAATAATTGGTTGCATTGCATTTTCTACTGTTTGCACTAAGTATAGGCCCTACTGCTCAGTAGCAGTTTTATGCCATCAGCCAGTGTCTGTGATCCCAATGGTGGAATGTCAGTCAGCATTGTTTTCAGTAAATGTAATTGTGTCGATTTCAAATGTTATATTGGCTTCACAAAGAAGAATATCTATATAAAGCCCGCTTTTCTTCATTTTATATGTACATTTTCTTATGCACACGTCTTCTACGTACACATAATTCACTGTAAACTGATCTTAGTTTAGTATTTTTAAAGATTTTTTTCCCCGTAAATTCCTTTTTTTGCCATTTGTGGGTAAAAGCGGGTATTTTAGTTTGCACATATGGGTTAAAATTAAAATCGACATTGGCATCATTGGTTTACCGTAAATAACCTACACTACATGCCACGGCCGATCCTTCCCCTCTTCTGTTTCTCTGAGCAACTAGCTCCATCTTTAATGACCTCGCTGTCGACGAGACGTTAAACCCTGCCTACCTAGATTTTTCGTCCAGGTGCATTATTCTGCAGAACCTAACATGTGGTGACATACGGAGCGACTACGATTTGCCTCGCAGATTCAGCAAGTCACGCACTTCACCACTACATGCAGTGTTTATCAAGACGTCGAGAATACCGCTGTCTCACAGGAGAGTCGTGACTTGTAGCCGCCACCTGCTGGTAAAGATGGAACCCGCTTGTATGGCTACGGTCTTCAGTGCACCTGTGTAAGTGCTGAGAATCATGTCCGTGTACCCATCGATAGCAGAGGAAATTCACGCTCGACGTTAGACCTCGTCAAGATTGATTGTGGCTCGGATCGTACGAGAACAGGCAGATCGTCGTACAGATGTGGGTTGACATTTGCATACCTGACAGGCGCAACATATAAATTTACCCAGGAACCGGAAGCCCGTAGTTGTTTTGAGCATTCGATGCGACAATAACATGCGCACCTAGTAGCTCATCGCTCCTACGCACAAGGCATACAGTGTTTTCGTCTTTATACTGTTCTCTGCAACAGCGGTAATTTATTACTCACAACGAAAGCCCACATATTAAAATACAGTTATGTCCACTACGCCTCTATAGTTGTACTTTTCCCAAAAACGCTTAAGGGAACTATGCAGACAAACTCATAAAATATATATTTCATATTTGAGAACCATTTTTACTATTTTCTTTTCTTTTTAAATACCCTCAATATGCAAAAAGAAAAAAATACAGGCAAAGATATAGGTCTTATACCTTTTATGTCAAAAACGCAGCCTTCCTATAACATTTATATAAAGTTATACTCAAATTCCCGCAACCAACAAATTCACAGAATATATTTTAGTAAGGTCGCATACCTGGGCCTATTTTCGCGCCTGAGGCCCGGAAACCAGAGTGCGATAAGGGCGACTCCAACTTGTGCATCAAATGCGCAATCACCGTTAAGCGGAAGGATCTGACACTGCCTTACAGTGTTTCCGTCCTGATGTGTGTACAAGGAACTTTAAGCTGTGACGTCATAATCGTATTGATGGAAAGTCTGTAGCAAAGTTCAGTACAGGCTTCTGAAGGTGGTTTACGATAAAGTAAGCACTTTTGAAATCAACATTTGAAAAATTTCGCTGTCCTTAACTACGTATAATTTAACGGCCACTATGACTGGCACGAACCCAGTAATATTGACAATGACGAAGGTAAAGTAGTTCCGCGCCCTAGTGTTGATTATAAGTAGTAGGTAAACATTAGTAAATTTTGAAATAATTTTTTAAATTTAAATTTTTTCATACCTATAAGAGAGTGGAGTAGTAAATTATCAACTGTTTACTTTGCCAATGATTTTACAGTTTCACTTAACAGATGCATGAATAAAGTGATCAGGCCAATGGCAATGATAATTTTACATTTGATGGAGGACTACACATTGGGCCAGCAAGTAGATTTTACGCAGCGCTTTCAAAACTGAAGGGCTGATAGCAAAAATGGCAGTAGTCCAAAAATAAACTTTTTCACGAAACGAAAAAAACTGTCTCGCATGTTGTATGTAAGCATTAAAATCGCAATAATTTGTTGATGCATAGGTGGGTGTATATCCAAAGAGGTTTAGCTATCAATTGCAATAGGAAATATTGTTTGCTTTTCCAGAAATTAAATCTTTTATCTCGGACTTATCCACTTTTTGTTGAATTTCGATTTTTCTGCTGACAAAAGTGTGTTGTTTTAAATTAAAAACGAAGATATACATACAAGTATATGGCATATTTATGTACATAAAATTACACATTCGCTAACAAGAAAACCTCACATGGCGTTGAGAGGTTGTAAGGTTATGTTTTGTTAGATATTCTCGCAAAAATAATTCAAGTTACTGATGTCGTTTCGTGAAACGTACGTAAACACCATAAACAGCTCACTAATCGCAACCACTTCTAATGTTATCACTATCAACCTCAAATTCACTGTCTCTGTTGTTGCCACTGTCTCTGTTGTATCTAAACAAGGACACTGATGTCACTTCCTACAGATGGCTGCGCGAGACGACCCAGAAGAACCCCATCAGACACGGCGGTGTGTCACAATTTTCTGACGAATCTGGCTTTGTAATCAACCCCTAAATTTCTCAGTTTTCCGTAAACAGCGTAATCGTAGTTTCGTTCTTGCCTAGGTAGTATGTTCTAACACACAGCAGTTAAAAAAAAAAAAGTTTTTCAAGGATGCTGGAGGGTATCAAAATAATATTTAATAAGTATGGGTCATGTCTTGAAAGCACCATTCTATCCTCGTTGTGATTGCGTTAATATTTTCGTAGACAAACATATTGCAGGCACGTTTAATAGGTTAAAACGCAGTACAAACGCCGTGCAGGCGACAGCATTGAGGGTGCCTTCTGGGTGAGTGAGTGAAGAGATTTGGGCGGCTCTTAACAGCGAGATCTTGAGAGCCGATGACGGTGGTTGATGTGAGTATGGTGCAATACTAAAATGAAGGGGCGAGGGAAACGGGAGATCCCCGAGAAAACCCGCCAACCAGCAGCATCGTCCTGCACGATTCCAACATGCGAAAATCCGGGAGTGGCCCGGCCGGGGACGGAACCCGGTTCGCCTTGGGAGGCGAGCAGGCTGTCAGCTCAGCAGCCGTGGCCCCTGGTGTTGCCTGGCTGGAGGAACTTTGCGTATCGGAGGTCTAGAAGGGTTGGAGTGGTAAGGGATACCTAGCTACGCACGTTGTATGTTTGGCAAGGCACTGAATGGCATTCAGTCTCTCTCGCTCTCTCTCTCTCTCTCTCTCTCGTAGACTCGCCTAATAGGACTTTCAGTTGTATACCTGTAATTTTATTATCTAATAGTAAGTACAAAAGTGTGCTGCGTTTTAATATGCAATGTTAAGTAGTCTCTGCCCTTTTTCACTTCTTAAAATTATACCCTATAGATAGAAATAGAAAACTGAAACTAACATTCGCATGTGAAATGGTATTCGCAAACAATCGCCACTCATATATTCTGAACCGTTTTTTTTTTTTAAATGAAAGTTGTTCAACTGAACCTCTGGACTCCGCTTTTGGGGGCCTAATTGATTACATTCTCAACAAGGTCTAAAATTGCGTATAAAAAGGAATACGTAGCCACGCTTTGATCTTTGGATGAATCCTGCTGTTGGGGGCGAGTGGTTTAATGAATTGTGGTTTCGCTCATACGCCAATACAATACGTTGTTATCAAATGTCATAGGAAACCTAGAATATAGCAGTAAAATATCGATAAAGAAAATAAATAATATATATAATTAAATACCAACATAGATTAGTTATTAACAACGGTACTGGCTATTTTTTGTGTTACTTAAAATGTAATTTAATCAGTTTCATGTGTTTTTTTTCTTCTAAATTTATCATCTCGGTTCAAAAACTTTGTGTTAAAAATATCGGCATAGCTCATGCGCGAACCGTTTGCTCGTTAAATTACAGCAATACGTTATTCAGTTGACGTTCTTACCAGCTAAAGCCCGGAGAAAGGAGCCGATCTAGACTTTCTTGAGATAGAGAAGGGGAGGGGGGCACTTTCCCATATTGCAGGTGCATGTCTATAATATTTTCAAGTCGTAACATGGGAGAAATCCATTGTTTCAACATGATTTGGGGGGGGGGGGGATTAAATTAGTCAAATAAATCCAGAAATGTTATTTAGATATTATTTAATTTCCGTTTCAAAACATGCACAGGATAGTTTCGTAGTTTTAGTGGGCCATGATCCCTGCTAACCCCTCCCCCCTTTCCCCTAACCACCTTCCCCCTCACTCACCCCAATGGTATCTGCCTCAGCCCGGAAGATGATAGCATTTAAATGGATTACAGCCATACACGAATTCTAATCGACACAACCACAGTGCACTAAATTTACAAAAATCCTCACTTTTAAAAATAATTTAATTACGCAATTCCATTACATATGATATTCTCAGTACGTTTATTTTTCATACGCCATAGGTTTAATTATATAATTAAGTTGTCAATCTGTGAGTTTAAAATAGAATGAAAACTATGTATCAAAATTCTTAAACTAAAATACTACCAGATTTCTTTCAAAATTGTTACCAGCAGTTTATTAGAATTTATGTAAAAAAAACTGCTGCATATAGAAACATGCTACTTAACTCTAGCCAAGCCGAACGCGTCAAACTCATATTGCACTTTCCAAAGGGGAAGTCGTGTTCATTACTTCTCCCGGAGAGGTACTTTCTTAGGCAACGCCTTTGTTTACTCGTGACCTTGAACTATCGGAGTACTTCATGTAGATTAACCCCCATCACTCTTGGATTGGTTTCACTCGTGGCCATTTCAGGATAAGAAAGTGCGCAGAATTCCTTGTTCTTTTCCCAAGCAACATTTCACTTAACTGTTTCTGCAGCATCGCGTCCTTTACTGACTCAAGTACAATCTATCGCAGACAGACATGAGCGTTCCTTACAGCAACTAAAATCAAACTATAAACACAGCATCTTTATCTAATTTTGTCGAAGATTTCGGTATAAATTAAATTGTCTATGAAAATGCAATAAATTATATGTTTATATATTTCAATGATTCTGACAAATTTTAACTGATTCGAGATAAAATATGTTCTGTATGGTGGCCAGTGTCGTTAGTCAAGGAAATTTTGAAAGAATTTCTATAAAAACGGGGGAGTGAATTTTTGACTGTTTGTTTAATATTCTGAGATGTTGAAGGTAGTGGAGTGAATATTAAAAACACTAAAATCGTATCTGAAAATATAAACTTGTATTTTATATGGAGAATATTTACAGGAAAGCATGTAACTAGTGACTGAGATACTTTGTTGCATTGTTCTTCTTAAAAGGATAGCCGGGTGTTTCATTTTCTTGGTTCTAAATTACCCTTGTTCTGTCATATTTCAATATGCACTGAGAGGAAAAATTAACATTTCCATTTTTCTCAGTGACTATTTATGTCACAGTTCACTTATTGCAATGCAACGAGCCTCAAAATAAATGCAGAACTCTTTAAAAAGTACTGTAGAAACATCAAAAATCGTAATTATTCTTGAGCCCTGTCTTAAGTGTCAGTCAACTTACTTGTGCGTAACTAATGTTTGAACTTCCCTATTATTTTATATTCAAAATAGGTAATCTGATAAATCATTAGACATGCATGATACAAAATTATTAAAATAACTACCAAAAACAATGGCCATACTGTGACATATAACGCGTGTACAGTAAAGCCTGTTACAGACGAACATCTTTTGTGAACATGAAGGTGAACAACCTCATGTATTCAATTCCCATGAACATACTGTACACACAGCGGTAGTACTTGAAATGTTGCAGCAAGCCAGTCACTAATTTCCCCCTCAACGCACACAAGGATTCTACAAACCTAACAAATCATTAATACACAATTAAAATCTGTTTTATGCTATAAAATTAACAATATTAGCATAAATAAATGTACGGGAACTAGATAAACGTATAAAAAGCAAATGTAAAAAAACTACTTGTATTAGGAAGTGAACGAAAAATAGAATAGTCTCTAAATGATTCTAGCTAGTACGCAAGACCCATGCATGCAAGGTATTTGCAAACAAGTTAGCCAATCACACGATGCAAAGTTGACTTGAACAGGTAAGGTGTACACCTTCTTGTACAAGAAAGGGAACCGTGTCTAACAGGCATAAGAGATCTATAGTTCAACATGTATTAGTGTTATTGTGTATGCAGTTGTGACTTATCGCACGCGCAATTTGTTTGCAGGTGACTGTGAAGTATGCAGGTCGTGCGATAAGCAGCACTCCGCAGAATGGCCCAAGTGCTGCCAACACAATTCCATGTGCTGCTCGCAGCTGGCGGCCGCGTGCCAGGAATGCAACCAACACGACCTTACCAACTTCTGCAACAAGCACTTTAAGAGGTGTTTCTTGAACTGAGGCCTGCCTCTGAAAACATCCACCCCACCACCCCTCGGTCCAAATCTTTCAACATCCTCCTAATTGTTCCACAGCCATTTCCGTTACTTGTGCAACTGAACCACACGAGCATCTCTCTGCAGATCACTGCACGGCATATTGTTCGACACGTACATACTTCACGAATACTGTAACAGAAAACCAGATGAATTATTATTATAATTTTTTACTCAGTTCATGTTGAAACTTCCTTCAGCAGTGTCTGTAATTGACATGCTGAGTTGACAAACATGACTTCAAACAGTGAAACTGCTGAAGGGCAGAATTTATTAAATTATATAAACTAGTTTATTCTTTCGTAAACTGGGACAGATACGAGAAGCAGATCGAATTATTTATGATAGTGCATAAGTCTGGCACGTTGATTACAGTATCCCACAGTTCAAAGATAAGTAAAATTAAAATCCAAAAGGCTACTTTTGCACACATTCCCACACAGAGAACAAGAGAAGGAAAATAAAAATTGATGGAATTTTAAGCATTATATGGAGTTTGAAAATAATACTACACCCAAATTCTGCTGCAGTTCTGTCATTAGTTAACACTGATGCACATATAAAGAAATGGCGATTTGTTAACATCATAAAAAAATACCCTTTGATAAAATACAAACAAGCATTTTGGTGACTCTTCACCTAGCTTTCACTGTGGTTGCAGAGAATGTATAAATACTTAAGGACACTGCCTACTATCTGGCAGCTGCGAAATTTAAATAGAAAATCCCATGTTAAGGATATTTTGCCCCGGTGCATTACTTTTAACGACAGGCGTTTCAAACAATATGTAGTCTTCAGCGAATTGTTTAGAACAAGTTTCCTACAGTGGAGTTGTTTCCTTAACATGTATAGCCTGCTTCAACGAATATTTAAAATTTATGTTTTACGAAAATACTATAAACTGCCTACCTATATTGAAACTATACACTCGTAAGGATCTTCTCCCCAACAAAATTCGTGTAGGATGAATTTTACTTGAAATGCATATTTCTGAAATTAACGCACTGAGGCGAAATTTCTTTAACATGGCATTTCATATTTCAATTTCGCAGCTGTCAGCCGGTGTAGGGTGCCTTAAAGCTATTCATCAGTTTCAAATGACGACTGTCCAGTGATTAGCGACAATTTTAGAAGTCTGTTTGTCATACATGTACATCTCTTGAAAATACTGTTCAAAAACTAACCTGCTTCAAAATGATTATCTCTACAAATGCTCTTATACTAACGTTAATTGTTATTTTTTGAATCAATTATATTTTTATGTTAGGTAAACAGTGTTTTATTTAAGTTGCATATTTTGTGTAGCAACTGTGACAGGTTATTTAGTAACTAGCATATAGTATTTATGAACATATAGCTCAAATCGATCTCAACAAATAAAAACTTAAGGCAACATTAAATTATTGTATCAGAACAAAAAAAAATCTAGCATTCGCTGTTTAGATAGCATAAAAGGGTATCTCAAATCCAAAATTATTAAACTTCAAATTCGTTATAGACTATGCTGTATATCGTAAAATATGTTCTTATAAACAAATAACATATTTTAAAGTAAACAAATATGAGCTTGACGACAAATTGCAATAATCCGAAGTATTATTTTACATTTACTTTCTAAATTAAAGCCACGACCACTATTTAGCATGTATCAATGACTAGTATAATGGTTTATGGTAATGCCGGTATGCCTTAAGTAGAAGGAAAAAGGAAGTTCTGGCACACAGATTCAGGATGATACATGGGTTCCAACCAACCGCCATCTTGCTAACGACCGCCACCTTGTTTCCATCCACCATTTTTTTTTACGATCACTATCTAGTTTCTGGCTGCCATACAGTTTCAGGCTGCCATGCTGTTCCAGGCTGCCATCTTGTTTCGACCACCATCTCGTTTTCGGCCTCCATTTTGATTCCAGATGCCATATTGTTCCTGGTCACTGGATTATGATACAGATAAGGATGACGATGATGGTGATGATCATATGAACCAAACATAAAAACCATCAAACTAGACAAACAAATTCAGCTGTTTATGTGAATCATTTATACCAATTACCATGCTAACCACCATACTATCAGAATGCCAAGCAAAAATGCCAATAAACATAGCAGACTGCAGTACTGCACTAACCAAACCCAGCATACATCAGTCACACTGCACAAATACATAATTATAAACAATACAGCATACAATACCAAAAACTCATTTCGTACTGCTCATACCAATCGACAAACAATACCAACCATTTACCCAGATACCATGCCGAACAAATCAAAACCAACCAATTAGCCGATTATAACAGCCATCCATACCACCAACCGCACTGCCCAGTAGGTACCATCATCCCTCAAGCTTACCGAATAACAATATCATTCATCATATAACCAAAAAACCAGTCAATTATACCAGACATACATACCAATAACTACACGACTAAACCTACCAGACATCATACATCCAGCATCTAAGTGGTGCAGAGTACAATATAGAGTATACCGTTCACCATACCAGAATACCATAGCAACTACATCACCATAAAGCCAAGAGTATATACTCATTCTAAAAAAAAATTGCATCCAAACCAAATATATCACTTGCTCTAACACAAGTATACCTCAGTTATGCTATTAAGGATACAAACCATATAAAACACTAACCTAATTCATTCAGATCAATCATAACAGTCAAATATATTGACTACTGTATCGAGTATCATCTCATCTAATTTCACCAGTTATACACATATCCATCTGACCAACCAACAAAATATTCCAATCATTAATTTCAACCAAGCTGTAACAACCAAACCATCAAATTAACCATATGTAACACCCATACAGACTTAGTTTTCGATTACCCACCAATTAATCATAGTAAACAACCATACCAGACAAGCACTCTAACCCTCTCGTACTAACTAAGCATTCAGTAAAAAAATTTCACTCACACAAACTAATCTTATCATTAAACCATTCTGACCACACCATCGAATAAAACTGTTGCCATACCACCATACCAACCAGACTGTCATCAGGCAATATTATATTAACATAGTAGCTATACCTACCATAAACTCAATCTAATAGGAACCTTACAGTCAATAAGAAAGAACAAAAAAAATTCAAAAAATCCTACCATTTAACTATAGGCCATTCGCGGTTAAGTGAGCACTTTTTGAAGCTGTTTCATCAGACGAAATAACATATAAATACATTTCATTGTGGTCTCGGACTTTTGGTTTTGGGTATGGTGACTGTATACACTGTGTTTATTACTCACATGGCAGGGTATAAATTAAAAAGTGGTGGTAGGATATCAATAGGTTGAAAGGAAAAAGTAACTAGGGTTTCAAAAGTGTTCACTTTACCGTGAACGGCCTATGCCATACTTTTATTTCATACTGATAGAACACTCCAAAAAAACCATAATGGTTATGCAAGCAAAATTAACTGTACAATCAAATCTATTCTAACATTTAATACTGATACAACACTCCAAAATACCGTAAAAGCTATACAAGCAAAACCAACTGTACAACCAAATATACAACCAATTTCATATTATCATATAAAACTAATAGACCACGCAGGTAAGTTGTAACTGCTATCCAAGCAAAACCAACTGTACAGCCAAATCCATAATATTAGATCGTGCCGTCAAGATATACCATTCATAATAGTAACTTAACCAAATAGACAAGCCATTCCGACAGAAAATATTGTCACACAATACTTCCCATTTAAACTATTTGAGCCAAAAGAACCATAAAGCAATCTGGTTATACAGAGAAGTCATACCAGCTGGCAATGCCATTACTCAATACTATCCATTTAAACCATCCCAGGAGACATCAAAGGGGACATACACCCAGGGATCACGCCAACAAATGGTATATAATTATACTACTCAGCTCTGCGAACGAAACATTTCACCAAATTATTCTGTCCATAACAACAACATAGATACCATCCAGTCATAACATCGAGACAATTAAAAAATGTGTAGATAGGGACCATACAAAATATACAACCAAAACGAAATACCGATGACAATAGTGCAGACAGAAGGTCCATACATTATTATTCATATTGTCAGCCTGACTTAACATTATAGTTAAGCCATACACTTCAACTATCTGTACTAACCAGTGTAAGAATAGAAGTTTAATTGAACAAAAATTATTTCCTACAGACCTGTACTCAGATTAAAATTTATTTATATGCACGTGTGTAACTTAATCTGAACAATTTATTATTTAGTTTGGTTAGTTGTAAGTAAAATAGAAAAGTACCACTACAATTTAAAATCATGCCTTTTAAATATTATTTTCTTTAGTCTATGATGGTGCTAGGTGCAAGTTACTACTACGATTTTTTTTTAGTTATTCTTTAGAATAAAAGTTGTTGCTACGTAAGAATAGAACCTTTCAATGGAACGGAAATAAATAATTATTCATTGTGTGCACTGGTAAAATACCAAATTTGCAAACCAGAAGTCCTATATTAAAATTCCAAGTGTTTCAACATATTCTGGAAGAGTTATTAATGGCAGCATTTGGGTAAACTAGTATATGTAACTATTATTAGGCTGTAGCAAGAATCCTTTTAAGTTATTTAAACATATCTTATATTTTACATTTGAGACTCAAGAATTATTTAATACGAAAACTTCAAGTGATAACGGGAAACAGTTCGCCGGCCATGTGTGGCGAGATCTGTGCACAAGACGGGGCATACGATATTACACCACAGCAATTTACCATCCATGGGCAAACCTGACCGAGAGAAGCAATCAGGAACTGAAAACTGAATTGTCTTTGCGCATGAGTGACAACCATGCATCCTTGGCGGAACAGCTGCCTGCCGCACTCTTCAGGCTGAGAACACGGGTGAATGAGGCCACGAGGAGGACACCTGCCCTGCTGCTCCAAGGCCGTGACCTCCTCCACAAGGAGTTCGAGAGCAGGGCGAAGGAGTGCACCAGCAGCACATGGGAAGGAGAAGGAAGAGAGGGAAGGCGCGAGCGCGCGATACGGGAAGCGCGAGAGAACCAGCACCATCACACATCTCAGGGGGTGCCTACATAAATCTGCCCCCCACCACGACTCCTACCTGGCCAGGGTGTTTATGTCCGTGCACACCCGTAGTCGGCCAGGCAGAAAGATTTCTGTGTGGGTTTCGCTAAAAAGCGGAGTGACCCACACGTAATAACGGAATTGCTGGACGATTCATGCAATGAAGTGCTCATGAATGCTAGGAGAACAGCAGTATTTCATCGTGTCGCCGTTCGGTTGGCCAGTGCCGGGGTAGCGACGCCCGGCGTCGACCATCCGCCATCAACCGGCGATAAGGGCGAGAGTGCCACAACATCTCCCACCATGGCCGATACCGCAGCAACATTGGATCTCTACAATGCAACGCCAAGCCCATCAGCAGCTGCGACGCCCGACGCCACAACGTCCACAGGAAACAGTTATAGATGCCACAACAGCAAGCTGTAGTATGCCGCAATCAATCCAGCCAGCCGCTTGCAAACCCAGGCTGTTAGTGACAGCACAATAGGCATGCCATCTGAGGACGGCCATGATGGTCAGATGCCGCCCCTGTCTGATAACATCGTGATGCCTTTGGGAAGCCAGCCATTTTTGACGTCATCATCATCAGCATCGCCGTCATTGGGCTCATCAGCGCATAAGCAAGGAGACGTGCCATCCTGTGTTGGAGACGCCCTTTCTCCGAACTGACGCCACCAGCAACCGTAGAAAACAGCAACAGCAGCAGCGACGAGTTGGAGATAGGGGAACACTCCTCCCCTCCTCGCGGTTCCAAGTGGGCTCGACACATCCGGTGTGCCTTGTGCAGGGCCTGCGAGCACACCCCTGCCCCCACCGCAGCCGGCATGGCACAGCTGCCAGCACGGGAGCAGCAGCCATCTCCCCACCCACCACTTCTTTCGCACACAACAACATCGCAGCATCTACAACTTGCAGCCACGGGAAAAGCTCCGACCGCCAGCCACGTGTTGCAGCAAGGGATGATGCAGCATCACGGCGAGTGAATGGTCTCCGAAGGGGGTGGGGGCGTTTGACATGAACCACATGTCAACGCCCAGGCCATTCACCACGCTGCCTTTCAAACTGCCACAGTTCACCACATTGCCATGAGAGGGCATGTGCATGTGGGCGTGTGTTGGTGCAGTGTAATTAAGTGTTTGTTTTTATTTTGAGGGTCTTTTTATTATAATTTGCAGTGTTTATTTATTCAGGGTTATTATTATTCACATGCAGTGCTTCGTTTATTATTTATTTAATTTTCACTTTGTGCTTTAATATATGTGGCCCGTGGGCGTGCATTGGTTGAACCAATGCAGTGAGCAGAGGCTGCAATCTATTGTGTTATTTAAATGTTTATTTTTGCTAGTATCTTGTGTGTAATATTAAAAATCAGGGCTATGTTGGTTTTGAATGTACAAGTGGTTGACATTTCACGGGCATGTGACGTGTTTTAATTTCCAAATGTTCGGTTTTCCAAAAGCACATAAGTAATTTAATGCGCCAGCATTAAAGTGTCAAATGTTGGGTTTCTTATAAATTTAGAAGGGTTTTTGTTTGTTGTGTAATGAAAGAGAGATGTGTCCCAGTCATGTGCAGATACAAAATACAGCGCCAGAGCACACGCTACCAGTAACATTGCAGCACAGTATTAAAAATATTTTGTTCACAAGCTATGATGCATGCGCGCAGGCACTATTCCATTTTCAAACCATTGCACCAGTATCCCCAGTAACAATGCGGGACATTGTCCAGTATTCTTGGCCAAGTGTAGTTTATGTACTTGCCGTGTGACGTGTGCATGAAAGCCACGTGGCCAGATAACTCTACTTTTTCCAGTTTAGTTATTAGACAGTGTTTGTATGTGCGAATCGTGTATACACATGAAATGGTATGTAATTTGTAGTGTAGGGAGAGATAGTAAACATAACGAGATATCAGTTCTGAGCAGCCACATATCCATTTCAAAACACGTGCATTTAAGTTTATGTCTTAAGCACGCGGCACAAGGCATAATGCATGAGTTTTTATACTTTAATATTTTGTTAATGTATTTTTTAATATTAAAGGAAAGTGTTTTTATATTGGTAGTTCATATCATCAGCTTTGCATTTGTCCATGTCTTTTCATTTATCATTTTTATGTGTAAAATATATAACGGTCATGTGATGTACGCGGGATGGCTTCGCCGATCAGAGAGCCCCGCGCCATCAAGGCAGTCAGTAGCTGCTCATCTTATCTTGGAAAAAAAGGGGGGGGGGAGGTTGCTGCTCTGTCGCTCCGATTTGGGCCTTCACAATTATCAACCAATCATTTTAGTTTCTGCCATTTAATTTCTTGTCTCGTATAATTTGAATTGTTTTTACATTACCCGGGGTGTGCCACCCGACAACCTCAGCTCATTTGTACATGGCCAGGGCGTAATTATACCGTAAGTTATGTAGGCCTTTGGTAATTGTTCTGTGTAAGAGCTCGCCTTACGTTAGTGGAGACCAATCGTATCAGTGCTCTGTGGGGAATAAATGTGAATAAATCACGTAACAGTAAAATGCATTTATTTATTTACATCGGCCGCTTCACTGCCGCTTCACCCGCTTATCGACTAACATAACTTATGTGTGACAGAACAAATGGTGTGGAAGTGACCTCAGACAACTTCTTTGAGAATGAGTAAGGCGTTTTGAAGGGGCCAGAACAACCTTCACTAGCCTAGGCATTGTACATGGATTATAGCACTGCTACAACTTGGACTCCGAATATCAGGAATAGACACGTGGACTATCGACCGAACGACATTGTATCACCATTTCGTGCTCGCCCGCTGAGCACCGGTGCCCGGTGAAAGAATTAATTTATCCATTTTCCTCTCAACCTCAACCATTTTCCTGATGCTCCAAATACCACACTGTGTCCTTATGGACCAGCTCACGATCTTAAAAGAATGACCGTGTGTCCAGCTCACAGTTACAAAGAATAATTCTTACCTCTCAGGGTTTGTATTTTATGTCTTTACTTATATGAAAAAATGTACCTACTTGGTTGATTTTAAAACTCATTGTTTAACTAATTTAAAATTGATGTGTTAAATAATAATATGGTTAGTATAACATAATGCATGTCATGTATGACTTTTTTAATTCTTTGATAATTTAGATATTGCTATCAATCTTATGTGTCAAGTGTACATAATACCTTTCTTGCGGTATTTGGCATTTTAATGTTATTAGTTTGTTTGCCTTAAGAGGTATGATGTACATACATAAAGTCATTTCAAACAAGCGACTTGAAAACAACACCTGAACTCTATGGCTACTAATATATGGCATATTGTTTAAAATAAAGTAAACTTTTGTAAATGTAATATTTTCCTTAAATATTTTATATAAATTACCAACAATAAATAATATTCTGTATATTTTAACTTTATTAACTAGATTTTAATATTTTTGCTCAATTTTGTTCCAAAAAAAATGTTGTTTATTCTAGTGATGCTAAAACATTTTCTGATCTGTATATATTTTATTATTTTTTAATATGTCCGGTCGCTGGTCCACAGCTACAAGCCCGTTAAGTGCAATTGCCCTTCGTGGGTTTGTTATGCGATTATTGTTGGGCTGTTTCGCTACGTTCGAGCATTCGTTACTTCTTGTTACATTTTACCAAACGCGCAGGAAAAAAGTGGTGTGCTGTGAACAGAGGAACAGTTACTCGTTACTATAGCATTCGTACTCCTAGAATACACTTACAGAAAAAAAAAATGTATGCCTAATAAACTCGACTCAAACCATGATTTTTA
Source organism: Dryococelus australis (assembly GCA_029891345.1). Taxonomy (NCBI): domain Eukaryota; kingdom Metazoa; phylum Arthropoda; class Insecta; order Phasmatodea; family Phasmatidae; genus Dryococelus; species Dryococelus australis. The sequence continues at coordinate 262,777,493 of CM056995.1, forward strand.
CTTAATATCATAACTCGTAGATATGTTAATGCACTGATAATTTATGTTGGGTGTTTTCTTTTACTGTAGCACAAGTTAATCTCACAGAGTAGGTAGGTTAGTTGATAATACTGTGCCTTACTTTTTAACAGATAGCCATGCGAATTGATTATGTAATCCTTTATTGTCCATAAAAATTATAAAATATAAAAATAATGTTTATTGGATTCTTATATTCAATTTTCTTCATTTACACATAGTTTGTTACTGAAGTATAATTTCATAAACAACTGCATCATAACGTTTATTTTGTGAGAAAGTAAAAACGTTTTTCATTTTTTACCTTATATCATACTTATGTAACATTTAGATTACATGAATAACATTTTCGTAGTAATAAATAGATATTCAGAGTACGCTCAAATCCAAATAAAAATGTCTCTAACTTCAATACTTTCGTGACGCATGGAACTAGGTATTTGAAAACACTAGAACAAAACGAAGGTTTACCCCTCCCTCCATAAGACGTAACGGCTTTTTCTGCCCTCCATCGTCCCCCTGCAAACCCAACAAAGTGATATGCTATTTCAAGATGCTATTTTAAGCTGGCTTGAGGAGAGGAACTCGTTACTTTTATACTGTGCATCTTCACTTCGTTATTCTGTACTAATCTTACCGAGCCTGCACAATAACGACCCGAGACAGCTTCGTGAATAGGTACTAGAGTAATCAGTATTTCCAAGAATCGGTAAACGTTACTTCGGATCCAGCACAGTAACGAGTAGTAAAGTAACGGATCGTTACTATTCGTCCATCCCTACATTCGATGTTGTGTGTTCATTTGTTAAGTTATTGTAATATTTTTTGTCAATTATTTCTGTAGCTCAGCCCATATACTTAATATAAGGTAGACCAATCTCGCTGGCTGTGCACAACCAATGTACATGTCCCAACAATGAACTGCTTTTCTACCTACACGTCTAGCAAAAATGGCGTGGGTTGGGTTTGACGTTAGAGCACTATTTAGTAAACAAGAACTTTTGAGATTCTTTTATACTTCCTCTAAACAATTTGTAATGCTTTTTGATTACATTCAAACTGGTAAAAAGACTATTAATGTAACAGTGCTCGTCATTAAAAAATTAAGATATAAACAGACATGTTCATCACTGTTGACCATGTGACTTTGACAGTTGTGTTCCTTTGGGATAGGTCAATGTTGGGTGCGTGCACAGAAGGCAAATAAGCGGTTTACCTTAATGTGGTTCCCAGGCTCCAGGGATGAACCTTTGGCCAGTCTGACTTTTCAGACTGGCAGAGTGGTTAGAGTGACTGCACCATTCCCTATTGGTAGAGCGATGAGTTGGGGTCGTGTGCCGATGGCCCATGGGGATCCCTGAAGTCTGCGTTGCGCGATTACAGGTGCTGAATACTACATGTGCTTACTCACATGAAATTAAAGCGGTGGTTTGTACCACCATAAAAGCGTGGGCTCGGGGCCTCCCACACACCATTTACTCACTGATGCTGTGCTATCTAGGGGTTAGCTCTCATAATCATAATTACACACATACACTGCTGCACTTCAGCCTTTAGGATGCCGTACCCAATAATTACCTTTAGAAGTAAAGGCAATAATAAACACTTCAAGGTTTGACGATAACCTGTTACTGTAAAACTGGGCAAGGCCCTTAGTGATTAAATTGAAAAGTTAAGTCCCGCTAATGGGAAAGTAAAGTGTCCGACCCTCGGCACTTAAATTGAAATGTTCTGGTTGATTACCATACTATTGTAGATTGAAGTGAATAAGGCCTATATGCTGCATGCCGAGGGTGGTCACGGAGCTGACCTCCAGCACTACTGCTCTCTTCGCCTGCCCAGACCAAGATGCCAACATTGCCGCGATGAGAGCTCCAACAGCAGAAGCCAAGGTAAGTTGTCAGCTACATGAATTAAGGTGCTTGTACTTCTTAAATCTAACATGATACATTTGACCCTGTGAATAAAATAAACATGTTGGTGACATCCCCGCAAGCCTCTGGGTGTTCCTCCGGTTGCTCAAAGCCATCTTGTGGGGAATGTCACCACACTTACACTATAAACAATATGCTCAATGAATGCGCTGTGCAGTTCCTTATAATAGAGTTGCTTTGCAGTTGCATTTCCTACTAATTAAATACCTTTACAGGTCCATGGCTGCTATTTAAGGAAACTTTAGAAAAGCCGCCACATCCGTCATCATCGCGCCGCAGAAACGTCACTTTCGGCCCGCTCATGCCATGCTCTGTGACGTCACCACATAGCGTTAAATTATCCATGCTAGATGGGACTACTGTAACTTCAGTTTGCCAGAACTACAAAGGAAACTTATCACTCGTTGCTTTTCTAACGGATGAAAATCTTACATAGGCAGGGCCATGCTGTTCCCTGCTTATCTGGGGTACATAGGGGCCGCGACACACTTTACATAGGCCTACAGGCCTGCCTAAGTCGCACGCATGGTAGGAGCTCACTACACTACTGCGCGGGCAGTTCACTCGCGCCTACCAATGTATGATGTACCTGACAGTCATGACTTTGCAGGGACGCCGTACCAGATCGCCAATGATTTGCGTTCAGGAGATACCTCTTGAAGATACATTATTAATTAGACTATTGGGAGTTACGCGATCCAAGTCTCCGAGAAAAGTGACTTGCTCGTTACGGCGCTCTACACCAGCGTACTCTCGACTGAGAAATTGGTCAGAGGTGCGTCTCATTCCATTTTTTCCACTCATGGCCCACCTCACCAAATAGCTAATCGGATAACCGGAGATATTAACTCAGCGCTCGGTGAGGACAACTTCACAACTCCAGACCATTTTGTCGGCCATGTTTACTCCAAGAGATGGCAGCCCAGCTCTCATCACAGAATTAGACTTGGAGAGACAGACCAGCCATGCTGTCAGTGCTCATTTATTATCAACCACAGGGAATTCAGATCTGCCAACACAACTGTCACTTCTTCACACCATCCTATATCAAATCCCAAAAGTCAACACAAGATCATTTTTGTTTGGTATGTTCCAGACATCTCTCCACCTTCAAATTTCGCCCTCATACTTGTCACATCATCAACTTCAAAGAAATCAATACTGATCAGATCATCAGGCTTGAGCGCATTTCATCCACTACTTACAATAATTATAGAAACCCCAAATTTGGTACACATACTCCACAGAATATGTACATTCAGGCGACCACCATCTTATAAATCAGGTCATTCAGTGTGAAGTTGAGTGTACTCAAGTGTTCTACTAATAATTCAATAGAGTGACAATGTATTCATTCATTCCATTTATCATGACTAACAAAGAATATTCTGCAATCAACACTCAGCAACACTCCAAAAAAAAATTAACATCAAAATCATCACACAAACAGGAAACACTGAGACAGGCAGTGGACAAGTTTTGGACCACTCCTGCGAAAGTATCATCGGGACACAACAAATCATCCACCACATCCCGACATAGGAAGTTTGATGCTGACACTATATCCGCAGATCATGAAGAAGCATCTTCCTTTTTTCCTTCTTCTCCTAAAGCAAACAAAAATAAGATCAGCAATACTTTTAAACCCAAGACATCATTCAGTATAGCCACACTCACGACTTCCAAACTTACCACCACCTCATGTTCATACTCAATCTAGGCTTCACATTGAAGTTATATTCTACCATTTCAGCCCACCCAGAAAAGTGATCACAAAATCAGGATAAATACTAATCCATCGCTCCACAACAAAGAACAAACCCTGGTCACAGAACACGACCTTGTTCTCTCAGGTCTAGCAGTGATAGACCCAACCGAGTCCCCTAATCCTGCAATGACATCTCATAATATCGAAGCCTCCTCTGCCTCTTCAGGCATTCTTGCCATCATACCCAATTCATCTGCTCCATCCACGTCCATAGAAGCCTCATCTACAATTACCACATATACTAAAACTATTCACTTTATAAGCGAAGAACCCCTTCACAAAATTATCACGAATATGCTCCAGGCTCCGCCAAACACTTTAATGTTGGGGTACATGAATGCCCATTTCAAAACTAATTACACACAGATCTCCCAGGCATTTGAGTCTATGGAAACAACAGAAGGCAGGCTCAGTAAACGCCCAGCGACAGTTCGATCTGTAGACTATAACTGGGCTGACTCAGAAGACGATAACTTCCAAGTAGTCACAACCAAGAAGAATCGCAGGAAAAGATTACCAATGATTCCCTTGCTGCCAAAGATCAAAGAGCACCTAGAGTATCACGACAACCAGGCAGATACCTATACTATTTCCTCACCTTCTTCTGGCCCAGATTAAAATATATCTAAAACAAATTCTTTTATCTCCAAGCACTCATCTACACCAAAAACCTATACAGTTTCCACCACATCTGCAACCCAAACACAGCATCATAAACAATCTATGTCTAACATCATTTCATCAACACCTCACATTCATCACAAGAAATCACCACTCTTCTTCGTACCAGGTGGATAGTCTCCAAAAGCACTCAAAGAAATGGCACTTCCACAATCACAATTTAAGAACATCTTCAAGTCCGGCACTATTCCAATTCCGTACCTTTCAAATGGGCAACAATGATGATCATATGAAAATGACCAACATAATTAGACAATCAAATTTCAGCTTCCCTACTTGGATGTGACCAGAAGACCGAAATACGAGAGTTGTCTTCCGCAACCTTCATGTTGAAACTCTCATCCGGGACATCGCCGATTGCCTTACAGAAATTGGAATAAAACAGTCCAAATCTGTCCGTTTAGGGAGCAAGAGAGAATTCGTCCTGCCATTCCCCCTCTTCCTTATCATTCTGGAAGACCAGATTAGCTAAACAAAGCCCTGAAAATCATCAATCTAGCATGTGTAATGGCAAAAGTGGAGATCTGCTACCATTGCAGGAAGCTAGTCCAATATTTCAGCTTCGCGGGGCTAGGACATTCGTCTCACCATTGTAATGCAACACAAAAGTGCATCAAATGATTTCAGAGCCACCCACATGGCAAATGCCCAAAGAAGGAAGGGGATCCACCTAACTGCTAGCTTTGTGAGGTGATCACCCTGCAAATTTCATTGGCTGTCCATATAGTCTTCAATACAAACAAAATAAGGAAACATGTGCCCAATCCACATCAATTTCAAAAGCAAACTTCACTCCAGCACTTGCCCCTCCACCACTCACATCATCATTCGCTCACATCCTTTCTGGCAAACCAACTACAACAAACTCCACCAAAACATCAGGACAAACCAAAACTGATCACTCAGATGAATCATTTACCAACACATTCAAAAACATCAACTCGTTTCGGAAACTTGACCTCTGTTCCACACTGAAACCAGGCAGTCTTTAAACAATTTCAATCAGCCAAAACTTTAGAAGATAAATGTGAACTCATATTTCTTGCCATCACCATAATCTTCAACATATTTCAAACACTTGGCCACAATATCACCAATATGCCGCCTTTTCTCATTAATGCTTAAATTCATCATCTTTAATGCTAGGTCAGCTGTGCATATGTCTGAAGATATAGTTACTGTCATTCATCAACACAACCCCATCATTTTCGACATTTCAAAAATATGGCTGAAACCTCACATTAAATTTAATATTCCTGGATACACCATTTGTTGTAATAACAGGGAGGGTGCCCACTGTGGTGTTGTGGTAATTTTAATTAGATCAGACATACCAAACTACATTCGTCATGTTAACTCATATCCTGGCATCGAAGCCACAGCAGTTCGTGTCACAGATGTTCGTCCCTCCTTTACATTTGTCCACATCTACATAATTCTCATGGGACAATTCTCAAAATACATGCTTACACATCTTTCTATAGATTCATCCATAAACCTGGCTGGTGACTTCAAAAGCCAACACGTTGCCTGGGGCTGTCATACCACTATCTTTAGAGGAAGAGGACTCCATAAATTCATCATCGATAATCTCTTCTGTCTCTCAGCACCAACCACACCCACACATCATCCCTTGAGAGAAAATTTTCCTCCTTCAATCATAGACTTGATCATTACCACGCCCAACGTTCAACTTTCAAATACTGTCTCTCTCATTCATCTATATTCTGACCATTTACCAGTCGTCTTCATGTTCAGCCCAACATGTATTGATCCACCTATCAACCAATACCATTGTAATTACAGAAAAGTAAATTGGAAACTTTTCAAATCCACACTGGCTGAACACATCAACCTCACAACCATTCCTGGTACACTTGCCGATCTTGAAGAAGCCATCATTTACCTCACCGAATCCATTAGTTACTCAGATGGTGTTGCCATTGCACACAGCCACCTTCCTCTTCTTGGAATTCCCTTCCTGCCACATATCAGAGCATTGGTACATAGTAGAGATCGATATAGGGGGGAATGGCACTGTACACAATCAAAGAAAGACCTTGATAATTATAATTCCCTCCGCAGAAAAACTTGCTCGATGATTTCTATGTGGGCTGTCCAACAACAACACAAAATCTCATCGTTATCACTATAATCAGGAACAGGATGGGAATTTATAAGTTGGGTTCGCAACACGAAAAAATACATGCCACTCTTCACACATGCAAACAGAACAGTTGTAAACCCAGCTGATAATGATAACCTTTTAGCAACATATTTCTTTGCTACATTTCGTTTGCTTATTTTGCCTCCTGGAAATACTGGGCATGAATCATTACGAAACACATTCCAACCAATTTCTTCACCTCCCATTTATAGCAGACTTCTTACCTCGACAAGCCAGGTTGAAAAAGCCATATAAAAACTTACAAAACATGTCGCCAGGTTTTGATTACCTTCCAGGTCCCCTTATACGACCACTCACTCGCAAAGCCACAATATATCTCACTCAGATTATTAATGCCATTATCCCAACACCTTGAAGAAGGCCATTGTTATTCCCATTCCCAAACACAATTTTTCTCCAGACAGCATCAATTCATACAGACATATAGCCCTTTTACCAATTCTACCAAAAATGCAGAAAGAATCATTGTCTCATAGCTTACTCAGAACATAGAAACACTTCACATTCTTCCAAACACTCAATTCAGCTTTCGAAAACTTCACTCCTCCCTACACGCAGTTGCTGCTGCAGTGAACAAAATTACACAATGCTTATGCGAACATAGCACTCCATCTTAATTAATCTCGACCTTGCAAAGCATTCGACTCAATTCAACATCATGCCCTTCCCTCAAAGAGACACAACTTCAACGTTCAAGAACGCCTCATCACAGTACTTCACAGTTTTCTCGCCGAGAGAAGTTTCACTGTTCGTGTAGATCACCACCTTTCATCTTATCGTAGCATCACAGCAGGGGTTCCACAAGGCACAATTCTAAGTCCCATATTATTCGCACTTTACCTCGCACACATTCCATCCATTCCCATGGTAATGCTTTACAAATATGCTGATGACACTGCTATTCTGCTTTCCAGACAGGAGACTTAAACTCTTTCGGCGCATGCCCAACTTAGCCTACGATCATTATGTGACTACTTCCAACGTTGGGCAGTAGTTCCAAACCCCAAAAAGTCATCAGTAATGTTCTTCTTAAAACGCCGACAACAACCACCTCCACCTCCGACAATTATTGGCCCCAAATGTCATAGATACACATTGTCCACTACCTCGGTATTCATCTGGACCATACTTTCATCTGACATCATCACATATCCATTGCAACAGCCAAAACCCAATTAGCATTTCGAACACTACAACCACTTCTCACACGATCTTTTACATTACCATAAATCGCCCGGTTCCACCTATGGTAGGAAAACATTATCCCAATACTGTTGTATAGCAGCATGGTCTGGTCATATGTGTCTCCTTCATCATTAAGACCAATCATTAGCACATACAACAAAGGACTCCGGAGCATCCTTGGCTGCCGCATCGCACTACACCATATCAGCCACCAGATTCCTGACAGCAATTAGTCGCCACCAAAACCCTATCATCTCATCCATATCCATCTACGACCCTCTGGACTACAACCTCCACCGCAGACTCCTGGACCTTTACATCGATTTCCCCCCTTAACACCAAAGATCCTCACCGACCAGTCTACACATCCTCATCGACTGTGATTCTGTGCCAGAGTGACCCCTTTTGGGGTAAATTAGTGTGCGGATCATGGACAATCCGATCGTTTTCATTCCTCTAATCTCATTTATTTTGTTCACTTTTTAACTTCAGTGTTTCTCCCACATTACAAGCATAATCAGTTTTGACATGGTGTCAGTGCATCGATACAACTATATTTCGTCTATTAATTATATTTCCTGTGTCTTTTACTCAAACATATTTTTTGTATTCATTACATTCACATTTCATTTTACTATAATGTCATCCTTAATCACACCATCCAATTGTCAATCATATCATCCATCGTTATTATCATTCAATTCATTGTTAACAGTACTTTTGTGCTATGTGACCCAGTGAAGATTCAAACCCTCAAATAACTAAGAAAAGTTTTTAATCTTCCCATGTATATATGTGTATGGCTGTAAATACTTCTTTAAAAAAAATACCCCTATAGGCACTAGAAAGACTCTTAAGGGCAAGTTATTGTTTATTATACCTTTTTGTTGATGTTTAGTGTAAATATTATAACTTAAGTTCTATTAAATGTTAATTCAATTTGCAGTTCTAATTGTTGAAATGGTATAAGATATTTATTTGTAATTCATGATCCCTTAACTTTTCATTGTAGTATAGCATTTTTGCAACCATTCTTCCTATAATTATCTATTTTATTTTTTTGGTAGGTTTTTAATTTTTAAGTTAGTTAATTCAATAGGAGCCTAAGAAATGGCTGAAGATGAGTATAGTTGTAAGGCAAGAAAATTAAGACTAATTAATATGTATAATTTATGATTGAATAAAGTTAAAAACATGCACGAGATATAATAAAAGTTAATTTCATGAAGACTAATTATTTTACATGGCAATTTTTTTCTAGAGATTGTAACTGTTTCGATTTTTCAGAAAATTCCAGTCAGAAATACTGCGATGCAATGAAAGTATCGATACTGGGATCGAAATCGAAAGAATGGTATCGATACTCATTTCGATAAGGGCAGCAAAAAAAATATCGATACAAGTTTTATATCAGTACCAGTAAAATTAAAGGAAACTAATGCATTGTTAAGGTTACGTTTGATATATATATATATATATATATATATATATATATATATATATATATATATATATATATATAATATATATATATATATATATACTGTTATGAGAAAATGTATATAAAGATTTAAAACATTACATTTCTGTTAAAACATTAACTGCGAATTATAAATAGATAACATATTGGGATAAAAATAAGACTTTTGTCTCAATCACTCAAAATAAGGAGTTCGTGTTGTTCCCAGGAAATTTGAGGACTTTTGTACAGATATTACATGAAACATAAATATTTATTTTCTAAAATTTACTCCACATTGAGCTTTTAGAACGTGCCTTTTTGCACATTTCTTCAAACAACCGATGGTGTCCGTGAGCTGTGATAGTGAGTTAAGAGGGATTTTAGGAACGGTGATATTTTAGGTTAAGAAAAATGGTGAACAATTTGGTTTTATCTGGTAGGCACCAAGTATCGTCACTGCGATACCGATGAAACTGTGGTAGAGCTGACTGTCAAAGATATTTGGATTGTTGGGCCGAATCACCACAGCGATAATCCTCTGGCGGGAAAACTTAAACTCCTCTAAATAAATTATGAACTTACATGCTTGTAAAGTTTTGGCCTATCTGGGCTGATTACGCCCCAAATAACTAATAAACTATGCAATAACCTTTAAACACTGAAAATACACACAGAAACACTCAGGTAAAATACTTAAGGTTTTGGGGGTCAATGGTGAGGGCCCCTGCCCATAAATGCCCGAAGGCGAGACGGGAATTAAATATGTGATGTTCCATTCAGCAAGATTTTACTCTTTGTACCATACGTTTCTCTGGGAAGCCACTTACAAAAGTGGTCGGGCTTAACCTGCCGACTAAGGTTGAATTGTAAAATTGGTGCAGAAGCAGTGAACACTTATTAGATGAAAATTATGCTTCTCCAAGCAATGGGAGCACTGGGGAAGGTGAGGGGTGGTGTCTCCAAGCACCTAAAACAAATGAGGTTCCGTGAATTAAAATGATATTGAAAACTAAGTGATTGGTGCAAAATATGCTGGCCTCCTGAGTGTGCATTACGCGAGACACGAACACACACGACCAACCTCTCGAGAATCTGATCAATGACAATTTTCTCCCATGTGGCATGCCGGCCGGCTTGCCAGGCAGGCCACGTGGAACTACTTACTGACCCATTTTTTTCATAAATGGTAATAAAACATGTAACACTTGCACTTTTAACATGTTATAAAATAATTAAGATTATTTTTAAGTGAAAACGAAACATTTTACTCTTGCATGAAATGAAATGAGGGTAAAACACAAGATATGAAAACAGTGAAAATCTGCAATAAACACTTTAAAGGCATAACATTTAATAAGGGCTTTCTTTCTGGGAGGTCTTTATTTTCACCTGTATATGTGTTCTTATGGCTGTCGGCGTTAAGTCTTTTGTGACATGCCCTATTTGCACTCATGCCCTGGTGTTGCACTGGAGTGTACTACCCTGCAATTCACTGGCACATGAGTGTCACGCACCTCATGTGCTGCACGAACACACTAATGCACTCATGCACTTCACAATATATGCTGCATAGAGTGCAGATGCGTGTTGAGCCGAGCTGGTGCACAGCCAGGCAAACGGGCTAGAGGCGAGGGATCCGAGCACACGTCACATCCACAACTCTTTAGTCACACTACCCACCATGCGCCTTGTATCTTAAAATGTTAAGCAAATGACTGACTGAATAGAATTAGGTGAACCCCAACCCCTCGCGCTAAATTTTTGTAGTGAAATAAGTGATTCTCCAATAATGGTGAGTGTTCTGTATAGAATGCAATAGTTTAAGTAATACATATTTTGGTAGGTTTTATGTGAACATTATTATTTTTTAATTAATTCGCCACACTTCTAATTTTTAAAATAGTATTCTTATTGTTAGATATTCTTAACTATAAATTTTTAATAATCAAATATTCAGATCGCCATCACATTTCGAGGTCTCTAAAGAATGGGAATTATATTTTCATATCTGTTGTTTGTTTTGAAAATATACAGAGGACAGCACTTCTTAGTATTGGCTATATTTGGGCAGCGTTCTAACTAGCCGACAAGTAACATACTGATGTGTATTGCTTTCAAATGTTTTATATTTTTGTGGCACTTTGGATGGAAGGGTTTAAAATTTACAGCTAGAAGTAATTCCGAAAAAAAAAAAAAAAAAAAAAAAAAAAATGTTGGTATCGAATCATTTACAGATATGATACTGGTGAAGTACCTACCGAAATAAAAGTATCGATTCCAAAATACCCAGACTCGAAAGGAAAGTATCGATACCAGTATCATATCAGTAGTATCGCAACATCCCTAGTGACGTGCTCAGGCTTCCAGGGACGACGCGTTCGTCCATCTGGCTTCTCAGACAGGGCAAAGTGGTTACTGCGTGGCCCCAGCCCTTTAATGAGAGTATCTTGAGAGTTGTCAGTTGACGGCCCCTGTGGATCCCTAGTGTCTGTGTCGGCGCTGATGCTGTTGTAGAGTTGCTGCTGTAATTGTTGCTAATGCTGCCGATGCTGTAATCACTCCTCCCAATGCTGCTGCAATTCCTCCCGACGGTGTAGTTACTGCATCCTATCCTCTCTATACTTCTGCAATTGCTGCCGATGCTGCTGCTGCAATTGCTGCTAATGCTGCTGCTGGAACCACTCCTCCCAATGCTACTGCAATTACTGCCAGTGCTGGTGAGGGCAGGAAGAGTTGGCGGCCCAGACGACTGCTCGTACAAGCCGGTTCTACTCCCCCTGTCACTTTGCCCATCGTCCCTCGATGCTTCTTCTGCTGCCACTTGTGCTTCCGGAGATGTTGGGGCTGAACTGATGTCAGGGCATTCCAATGGGGAGATCACTCCCATTGATGTCCCTGCCTTCGACAACAACCCCAGTACCTGGCATCACGACAGTTCGTGTCTCGATACTGCAGTCGGTGGGTGGTATTCCCATTGCTCCTGTTTGAATATATCTATCGTCTACAAACTCTTTCCTCACGAAGTTGTGGGATGCGGCCATATCAACTAATGCTGGACAGTTTATATTGTTAAGAAAAACTGCTATGCATATCATGCGATGTTCACTTTTGACTAATTGTTGTAAAATAATTTGTTGTGGTGTTTGTGAAATTTGCTCGGCTTGAGGAGGAGGCTGTGTTACCATCCTCCTCTTATCTGATCTCTGCGACGGTGTTATACTGAATTTTTCTCTGGGGTCAGCTAACGCCAGGTTTACTTACCTCGCACATTAGTTTCCCATTTCGGATTTCCTGCTTTTATCCTTTCTTTTGTCTTGGCCCTTAAGATCGGACACTCACTGTGCCAGTGTCTCTACTGTACTCCTGAGCAAAATATACATGTAGGGGTTATGCCTGATTAGGCTCGTGCTTCCCCTTGCGGGTTCTCCCTGGTTGTATTCAGGTGTGCTTGGGTATTCCCATTCTTTTGAATGCGCCCATTATCCCTGCATGGTTGCCTTCCATGTGCATAGCCAGCTAGTGGTTGTGTGCTCTGTGTGCTCCTGTCTTCTTGTGTATTGCTGGGTCCTCGTTGGAATGTTGAACCATCTCTTTCCCTGCATTTTGCTTGGAATTTTTTATCTGCCTGATCTGGCAGTGTGGTGAATCGAATAAATGCTTCTGCACTTCTGTGTGTCAGGGGTGCCATCGCAAGTTTACAATCGCGTCGGACCGTCGACGCCACTACCTCTAAAATTTCGATATTACTCATTTGTGGGTGAAAATTGCGGACTAGGTTTATCTTCCGTGTTGCAAATGTCGTTAAATTTTCATATTGTCCTTGGGCGTCCAATACTGCTTGACTCTGTGCTTGCCGAGACAAAAACGTATTCAGAAATTCTGCTTTAAAATGCGCTTAAGAACTCTTCCCACTGCATGTCGTAGTGTTTGATGGAGCGCCACCAAGTGCGTGCTTCACCCTGCAGTTGCTCACCAACACACTGCACCCACTCATCTCTGGAGACAACATACCTCCCCAATCTTTCGGTGAAATCACGTAAAAGCGCCCGCGGATCTCCATTATTCAATCCCGAGAAAGTAGGTAGAGAGTGAAATTTGTTTCTGGTTGTATGCAGTGTGTGCACCATTTGCATTGTGCTCCTTACTGTTGCTGTTCTCATTGCCGGTAATTCCATGCTTGTGTTCGGAATATTTTTTTGTGGTGACATTTTCCGCCGTGCTCCTACTACTTCAATTTCCGTAGAATGCACCAATGGACTTTCTTGCATTCCTGCGATTAGGCTGATGCTCGCATGCGGTTGCAGCATTGGCAATTGCGGTTCGGTTGTGCATTGCTTGTACCTGAAACGCTTCGTTATGATGTTCACAACGTCCAATCGGCTAGTGCACTGCCAATGCGTCAACTTGTCACATTTTTCGCAGGCACTTGGTTCGACTTGCTCTCCTTTGCAGATATTGTGATGACATCGCTGCGGTGTAATGACATCGCTGCGGTGTAATATTGTTGCCAGTAATGAAATCCAATCGTTTGCGTGGTGTGGGTAATATAATTCTCGTACACTCTACACACGGAATGCTCCCTTGCTTGTCTACTGTTTTCTTTTCATTCGCCGTGAGGCATCCTGCGTGGAGGTCTTTTCTACGTCTTGCGCATTCTATCTCTCCTCTCCTTATACCTGCGCACAAAATTTGTTTTGCGCACCATCGGAGGTCAAAATTTTGGTATGTTAATTCCGAAACATTTTCTTTGTTACTATCATGTGCGCACTGACAAGTGAAACGTTCGACAGGGCCGACGTTTCCCCGGACCGCTCGCGGTCTGCTACATTCCGTACAGAGTGGCACGTGGGCGCCATCAGAGGTAGTCCATGCCCGACATATATGGTCACGGTTTTCCCTTTGTATGCTATCGTGTAGGTATTTACCTGCTGCCAGTTCCCTACATTGACATTCATTATTTCGGGACGGATCTGTACTGGCTAGTGATCGTACGCACTTTAGGCATAGTGCTGCTAATTTCCCTCCACTAGTGCACCAGTTTGGTTGGTGCGGGCCGCGCGCTGGCCCGGCCACGTGTTGCATTGCGTTCATCATCATATTCACAGTTATGCCGCGTCGGTTTGACCACTTGTCCCTCGTGCGCATTGGGTGGGGTCCACGTGTTTTTGTTTGAAGAGTGATGGAGGAGGGGTTTCTCGGTTGCCCGACACCCTCTCCAGCCCGGCCAAGGCCGTTCTGACGCCTTGCTGTCTGGTGCTGCCTTCTTGCCGACGTCTTCATGCTCCACCTTCTCCCTGCTACACCAGTGGCTCTTGCTTGCCGAAAATTGTGAATTTCCAATTAAAATAATTAATGTAAATTTAAAATTGTTCCTTTCAAAATGCCATTTTAAATCAAACTTGCTTCCTCTACTGCTGAGTGCAACTTGCTTCTGATTGTGTATCCTGCCTTTATTTTTCAAGTGCAAAATAATACAAAAAAAAATATTACGTCCTGTAAGCACACTGTCTTATAAACTGTTAGAAAGACTGCGTTACACTTATCTGATTTCGATATGAACTAGAACTGCTGCTGCACTTAAAATTTTTGCACGTTAGGCAAACTACAAAACAGGTTATCTTTATTACACAAAATACAAACATTGCTATCTTATGCAATGTGGATGGAACATTTTCCTCAACCCACCACATGTTTTTGACATGGGTAATGTGCATGCCAATTCGCTGTAATTTGCTAATTAAATTTGGTTCCAGTTGAGAGTTTTATTTTTAAATTCTTGCACATTTTATTGCGTGTTGGTGATAACACATGGAAAGAATTAAAGTTAATTAATTTTGTCCTTGCTTGCTTGCAGGTGATTTGAGAAAGTTGTTACAAAATTGCTAAGTGTTTTCAGTACACGTGTAGATACTTGGTGTTGCATTTTCTGTGATTTGATGAGTGCTTCATTAATTTTTCATGTTTATTATTTAATGAGAAATTATTATGATGTTTTCTTGATAGCTTTACTGAGTTACTGTTCATAAATTTATGGACCAACTTGCACGTGTTCATACAAAATACTTTAGTTGCCCTTTTAAAACTTGGTGCATACAAAACTTAACACGACCATTATATATAAAAAAAAATTGCCTGCATATTAAAATTTGCCATGTGTTATTTTCCGTTAAGCGGAAATCAATTACTTGTGCAATTTGCCTTGTATCAACCTCCATTACGTATTCTCACACTGCATTTGATACCATTTACGTCCATTTATTTTATGTGAAACAAAGGGGGTTACATAAAAACACTGCAACTCTAGCGCGGAAACGTGTACATTACTGTACCTTGTCAGTTTCAACATCACTTGTGCTCGCCGTTATGAGAAAAAGTTTACTGGCACTTTACCCTTTTTGTTGCGATATTAAAAAATAGCTCCGCGTGTCTGGCGGCTATGTTATGAAGACGTTGTCCTTCCGTTTCAATGCCCCACTTGGGCAAGCCATTTATGACGTGCTCAGGCTCCCAGAGACGATGTGTTCGCCCGTCTGACTTCTTAGACAGGGCAAAGTGGCTAGTGTGCTGGCACCAGCCCTGTAGCGAGAGCATTTTGCGGATTGTCGGTCGACGGACCCTGTGGATCCCTGGTGTCTGCGTCGGCGCTGATACTGTTGTAGAGTTGCCACATGCACTTACCAACACTGAAGTTAAGGTGATAGTTTCTATCACAAAAGCGTAGGGTGTAGGCCTCTTACAAACAGTTTAATTACACTGCAGTTACTCTGTCTAGGGGACAGGACCTGTAATGCATATAACACTTCAACACACATACTACGGCCTTAAGGACGAGAGCCCGAAGTTACCTTTTGGGTATATTGAATAAAAATGCAGGAATTCGTCACATATGTTTTATGGCAATATATATCTAACTACTTACACTCATGTATAAAATGATGTAAGTTATACGGCCGCAGCACTATAGGGCTTGCTGATAGCCCAATGCTGTGAAGATGGGCGAGGTCCTTAATGAATTAAGTGTGAAATAAAATGACCACCTGCGGGAAAATCAGCGGTTCCAACCCTCGGTAGTTTGGTATTGAATAAAGAGAAAGGTTCCTGTTAATGACTTAATATTACAATTTGAGAGAGTTGTGGCCTAAATGATGTGCACCGAGGGTGGTCATGGAGCTGACCTCCCGCGCTGCTGTCTTCTCTGAGTGCCAAGCTAAATATGGCAACATAGCCATGGCGGTGGTGCCAAGCGTCCGCACTGGAGTCAAATTGCTATCTGAGTGACAAAGTAATGCATGCTCTCTTAAAACTAATATATTAAACGTTCTATTTACAAGACATGCTGGTGACATCTCCGCGAACAAACAAGAGGGGTATGTCACCTCACTTACACAATAAATAAAACTTGACGGTACTAGGTCTGGCTGGACCATTGGGGGATGCAGGTTGAGTTGGCAGGTTCGTCGAATGTTTAGGTTACCAGGTTTTGGGCGCCAGCATAGAGCATGAGTTGATGAGAAGTCGTGTGGTCAATGGCCCACGTGGCTGTCCCCCAGATGTTCCCCCCATCTCTTGAAAATACAGCTGATGATGATGATGATGATGTTGATCTAAATATTCCAAGGCCTAGGTTAGTGGAAGATATGTAGCCCCTTGAACACTCTTATCTCATTCCCGTTAGGCTCTTATTGTCACCTTCACGCCCTTAATAAAACACGTCAAGTTGTTGAAAAAAAAGATTATATGGTCAGAACACAATTTATTCCTGTTGCACACTCCGAAGAGGCACTGAAATTACATGTCTCCGTTTAAGGAGGAGAGCGCTTACACAGAGTAAAAATGACCCAACGGCCTACATGACTTTACGAGTGAAAAATTGATGGTCTAGCTGTGTACAAACAACTAGACTGTGGGACGGCGCTCCCTGCGTTATGAAAACAAACACACTAAGTTCCAAAACAGTTACACTTAAATCTATTGTGGTTACATGATTGGTGAAAACGAGTGCCGGCCGGAGGGGCAACACGCGGACGTCCGTCCCACAAAGATCTCAAGACGCTACTGAATCGGTGTAGCCAGACGAATTTTGGAAATTTCAGTAGAAAATTTCAAAAGAATTAGTGAAAATTCAACAGATTTCTAAGAGAGCGCAAAATAACACTTAATGTGCAAAATAAATTAAACAAAACAGCAAATTATCCTTACAATATATTCACAATAATGACTATTTCAGTAATTTCTTTTAAACTAAGCAAAAAAATCTCATGGATTTTATAAATTGCAAGGGATTTTAATAACAAAATTGCAAAAGAGTTAGTTTAGTTAAAAAAAAAATTACACTCAACTGTTAAGGAAAGTTACAAGTTTGTTTACCTCATATTTTCGATACAGTAGTATTCTTTTAGTTTCTTAACAATTAAACACTATGCAAAACAGAAAACAATATACCAGAAATCACTAAAACTAACAATTACTATATAATTTGTAAGTTTTTCAAATTTATAGCTATTATTATTGCTTAATTGTTTCAAACTTTATTAAATACATTATCTAAAATGCAAATTTAAAATTGTTATACTTTGCTTCAAAAGTACACTGAAGTTGTAAGTACAAATTACAATGTTGGCTGTATTGAACATATCCATTACACCCATTAGCTGGTGATTTCAGTCTGCATCATACATTGATGATGTCGTTTTATTTACTAATTCACTGCTAATTGGAAAGTCGAAGAACTTGAAATTTTTAAGCATTCTTTTTGTATGGAGGAGTTCGAGTGTCTGTTGAAAGCCTATTCCACTGCTATGTTTTCTATCATGTTGGCAACTGAAAAAAATTATTTCCACGTTTGTACTGGAATGTGGGAGCACAACATAGCCTCTACAAATAAAATTAAATGAGGTAACATTGGTGAACCATCACCTGCGTTAAGATATTTGACATGAATCCAAAACTCTTCTGCAGACACATTTTCATCAAAGTCGAATTTGTGGTTTCTTAAAAGTCGCCACTTCATATCCAGTGATTGTAGCCTATCTTCTGTAACAATGGCCGGAAATTTGCTGGCAATATAAGCAATTGATTGAAATTTTTTTTTTTAACACATTTTGGATCAAGAACTTCCAGTTCTTTTAGCACAGTGTTTTCAAATTCAAAGCGTTTGTATATTTCACTTGCTGCCTCAATAAGAAAATCTAAACAACGAATTCGGAAGCCATGAAGTGCTTCTTTTGTTAACTTGTCGTGCCTTTCGCCAACAGTGCATTGACTTTCTCACCTAGATACATATTTTCAAGTTGCGAGACGTATTTTGGATTTCTAAATTGCACATTTTCAATTGCAGTTGAGTTCAGATTTTGTCCCGAATTGAAACAGTCTAGAAGCGTACGGACTGTCGATGACATAACTGTATACAACAAATGTATCTGCGGCTTTACTAATTGCATTTGTCTGTTTAGTTTATTAAAGATTTCAAGCATAAACTCAAAAAAAGAAAGGTATAGTTTCTGAACTGGATAATTTAATATGTTCAAAATAGTTTGTGCTGCTTGCAAACGATCAGTAAAAACAGCATCTGTGAAAAAGAGTTTAAGTGCGTCATATCGCTCCAAAATTCGGTATACTACCCTGCAATGACAACCACTGTGTCTGAGATGCATGCAACATCTTATGAGGTTTTGACAGTGACAAATTCTTGAAATTCAGCTAATCTGCCAATGAGTTTTGGACTACATTGAAATTTTCTTGCCAGGTCCTCTACTGCCGTTGGTAGTTTCTTGCACGCATAGCTTGCACACAAATGAAATGAGTGACATAAACACTTCATGATAAATAAGTTTGGAATGTCTTGAGTTAGTTTGGTAGAAAGTGAATTGTGTTTACCAGTCATCACGTTTGCTCCATCACATGCAAACCCTATCATATTGTCCTTGTACGGAATGTCGGCTTCCGTTAATGTTTTGGTCATATGCCTGTACAAACTGTCAGCAGGGGCATCTTGCACAGGTATAAGTCCTAATAAAGTATCACTTACAGTGCAGTGATATCAATGAGAGATTGTGGGGTAGTGTTACTGGATCTGCGATGCATATTAAATGTAAGCTTGGCTGGGGAATTAAAATGAAATTATAAAATATTTGTTATAATAAATGAAAGTTAAAAACATTGTATTTCAAGTTCCTAACAATGAACTGAAGGGTTTGAATATTGATTCTTTCCTAACGAAAGACCAACTGGATTGTAAAAAAAAGAAATTAAAGGAGGACAAAGGGGTGACTATCACAATTTCAGCTTAAGAAAATTTCCAAAGAAATGAAAACTGGAAATTGTTTGACAGTTCACAAGGGTGGGTTTTACCCTTAATTTTCGCAGCACTGGGAGCTCTAGGAGGATTAGCTATCGGTCCATCATCTATCGCGACATCAGTATTTATTGTTAAGAAGAAAAACCAAGAATTGGAAGAACAACACAGACATAATTTAGCTATGGAGGAATACGGCAAGGGATTGATACAAGTTAAGTGGGGTAAGAATGTTAAAAAAAGTAACTCCACTCAGTAACTCTGATATTGATCAAATGGTTAAAATATTAAACATTAAAAATTTTTGGGGGTGTTTTTATGATCGATGAGCTACTTAACACGCCACTTGATAATAAATGTCGGATTATTAATCTAGATGTTTTGACAAACTCTGGTACATACTGGGTATGCTATTGGAAAAAAGCAAAAAAAAAAACAAAAAATATTTTGATTCATTTGGCGGAAATCCACCGCGACAATTAATAGCATATCTCGGAAGTAATATTTTTATAACGATGATAGAATTCAAAATTTCAATCAAGTAACTTGTGGTCATTTGTGTGTAATTGTGCTAAATCACTTTCACATAATTTTAAATTTCCAAAAATTATTTCACTATTAATAAACAATGGATATATGTGGAAATGCATTATGAACTTTTGGATTGAAGATCAAATTAAAGAACACACATACAATGATACAACTAATGAGAAGATTAAATTTTATGATTTTGTTTCCAACACACAGTTCAACGACTTTATAGTCACACTGAAACTAAATAAAAGATCATTGGATAAAGCCTATCTTACGTACTTGGAAGTAGATAATAACATAGATTTGGAAGAAAAACGACAAAGACATATGGGATATCCCATTGCACCGATGGATGCAATCAATTTAGAGTACTATCAGAAAAACAGAATTAACATTCTTCGTTTAGTTGGAAAATACAGTTCAAAAGAAAAAGTATTTACTTTGATAATCGAATAGAATATTCTTTTATGAGAGATGGAACTATAGTTGAAATTATAATTAAACCAGAAAAATATAAAAGTTTTATCAACTTATTCCAACAACGAAAAAAAATTGACGTGTATAAAACTTTTGAAGCATTCCCTGATATGATGTATTTTAAAATACCAAAAGCCCACAATATACCTGAAGGTGAAATTGTGTTTATTGAAATAGTTATGGTATATGAATACATTTAAAAAGATCAGATTATGTTGGTTTTTGATGGAAACACTTCCATTAAACACATACTTAGAATGTAAGAATTTAAAAAGTCTTTAATTTTATTACGGTACTTACCATAATTTAACTTACGAGTCATATCTATTGTAAGAAAACCATTTTCATTATTCGACCATTTTGAACAAGTCTCCCTAAATTTCTCAAACGACATATCATCAACATAATCACTATGCATATATTTAAGATTTGTAATGTGTTGTCTGAATATGCAAAGAAAATTATCATTCTCTCTTATAAGCTGCTTAGGTACTTTTGAGTATTTGTGGGCTAAATAGAAACAATCAATATCTTTGTGTCTACTGCGAGTAAAGTAATCCCTTACCACATTTGGTTTTCAAGTATGATATCATCGAACACAACTACAGACTCTTTATGACATTCATTTACATCAACCATTTCTTCATTTGATGGATAGAAGTATGCTATCGGTTCATTGAATAATTTTGATTTTACATCTACATCTTTCCTTAAATTGATATATTTTGATTGGTCCAGATTTTTTGAACATACATAGAGAGTACCAAAGTCCAACCATCCCATATCATATATCAAATTATCTATCATAAGTGTAGTTTTTCCACAGTTACTAGGACCCACTATCAAACATCTAATATTATTAGGTAATAATTCTCCATGGCATTTTGTCAAAACAGTCTTGTCCGGTATTCTTATTTTAATATCCCAGTCTACATGTTTCATGTTTTTCTTTCTCATTTATTAATAGATTTTTTAAATAATATAATAAATGAGTAAAGTATTCAAACTAACAGATAACAAATCAGTGTTGAAGAAAAGATTACATTACCATTTAGAGATAGAGGGGCACTCATTGGCTTTAGTTCAGTTCTATACTACTTATCTAATGCATAACATTATATTTGGGAGAAATAAGCTATATTTTGTGGGTCAGAATGATATGGAATTAGCAATTGATATTCCAGTTGATCAATATAGCTTAAAAAATCTTGAAAAAACTATAAAAGCAATTTTTTTCATTTAGTGTAGATTTTGTGGGTGGGAAAGATAATGATATATCTTTCGAGCTGGATAAAATAACAAACAGAGTGAAAGTAAAATGTACGCTTAAATTACAGTTTGGAAAACGGGGTTCAATACGAAAACTTTTGGGTTTCGTAGAAAATATCACTCTGAAAGAAAATGTGGACCATTATGGCGATACAATTACAAAATTTGTTCTATTTGAAACAATAAATATACACTGTAATATAGTAAATAGTATGGTATTAAAACATGATTAACATAATCATAGAGAAACTAACATAATTACCACTTTTAAACCAAGAACAACAGTTGGATTTGGCGACACGATCTATTAAGAACCAACTTATCCATTATTTTTTCAGTGTAAATAAATCAAGTTAAAGAAATAATAATTTAAATTAAGGATGAAAAAGGTAAGTTAATTAACTTTAATTTGTTCGAAAGAACAGTGGTATTAGAGATGAGACCATAGATATTTTTTGGGTTGGAAGTAATCATATTCTATATATAATAATGTTAATAGTTTTTAAACTATTAAAGTTTCATGTGATAAAGATGAATAATATTTCTATAGAAAGTGCAATGAAAGATTTATAAAAAGAATTCAATGTTTCGGCTACTTTAATATGTCGAATTTGGAGATGTGTATCTAAATTTTTAATTAGACTATGTTGATGCATATTGCCGAAGTCAGAACGATAATTGCGTTTTAATGATTGGATAACCATTAAAACTTTATAGAGATATGAGCACAAATAAAAATCAACTGATGTCTAATTATAGGACTACGATCATTTACTATTTCAAAAACCGTATAGAATTCATTTGTTTAACACCACAATCCACTATTTCATCATATGCAAAACTTATACCTCCACAATTAACATCATTTAAAACTTTTTTACTGTAAATCTGAACATATCTGTCAGGTAATGTTACTTTAAAATTTCCAGAAGTAATTACCACTTTTTATCCATACCATGTATAATTTATTTCAGCATGGTCTGTGGGATAGGACTGTCCAATTGTAAGTTCGGAAAGTTTCTTAAATTGTTTGATTCTGTTTAATACATTTAGCAACTGATCCATCTTTATTATATACAACATTTTATTTTTACGTATTAAAATTTTTTGAGCCTCTCTTTTTTTTGAAACTGCGTCCAAGTGCAACTTTCTACTCGTATTTTTGCAGATGAACTCAAACACAAAGTTTAACTCAACTTTTTTGCAACTGCTCCCAAAAGCATCCTTTTGAGTCAGTTTTTTGCAACTGCTTCCAAACGCAACTTTTTTGAGTCACTTTTTTGCGGTTGCGCTTGAATCGTCACTTGATGTTTTCTGATGGCTTGAGCATTTCATTTGCAGTTGGTGTTCTGAAAACTGGGGCCGCGCTAGAATCGGCATTTCTATACTACTAATGTAAATCCATTAAATTTATTAAAATTTAAATACGCAAACATTAAATTCTTGTTTTATTTTATTGTTGTTAACCTTGCTGGACTTCCTTAGTACGAGTACACAATTACCAACCAAAGTAGCACTGCACTGTAAAATTACAACGATTTTCAATACTTCATTGACCATGCTAGCAAATAATTAAATTTAAAAAAATTGTTATATGAAGAGCGATAATTTCAGTAGATTTGACACTGTTTTCAGTATTTCAGTAGATTGCTATGGAATCCAGTATATTTACTGGAACTTCAGTAGATCTAGCAACACTGTACTGAATGCACCTTCTCGCCGAGCTCCCTGGTTGGCTGAGCTCTACCGCGTAAACACGAAAAATATATGATGATAAAATAATTATGATGGCGAATGTAACGAAATGGTTGCGTGCAACACCAATGGGTTGCTAAAACACAAAAACATATCCATCTTTACTACATTCAACAAAATTCTGAAAAAAATATAAATAAAAAAAAAAACAAATGCAATGATTATCTTATTTTCAAAAATCTTGTTTTGTATATTAGTATACCTACTACATAAAAAATATTTAAATTTATATTTCCGTTTCTTTGTATTCATGGACTTATTGTGAAGATAATTGTTTTGGATTGATCTTACAACTTTTCAGATATGTAGTCTGAAAATGTTCAAACATACAAGCCATCTCCTAAGAATAAGAAAATAAGCTGTCATTAATAGAGCAATCGATTTTGCTTTGGCGTGGGAATTGATTGATGTACGAAGTTGATTTCCGTTTACAAGTTTCTGTTCTACGGTTTCCTCCATATTGTATAGATTTAAATAATAGGGTACATAGCGAAACAGACTGAAGTAACAAAACGTTTTAACTACAAGGGCGCATCATGGGTAAGCCAAATTATATTTAACATTAAATATGTAAGAAAGAAATTTTAATTCAATAAATTATATTAATCGTAAGATGAAACAATGCCAGCGGGACTTAGTTTAGGTAGATTACATTCACTTTGTTGTCAGCACAAAGCAGTACTGATATACCTAAAATGAAGATTTCCAAAAGTTATTTATTGTCATTTATTAGTAAATATTTTCCACTTCTGAAACATTTGAAGTATTGGGAATTAGTTATCGACGTTTAAGTTTTAGACATTGTTAAATGAACTTTCCATAGAGGAAAAAAAGTTCCGTCTTCGTATCCACCATGTTAGTATCATATTATTTATATCAAAATAATGTAATATTGAAAACAGGTGCTGTTGTCAACTGCCGGGAGGTGACAAGAACGCCGAATTTTCTCGCAGAAATCTTCAAGCTAGTGGTGGGATAATCGCGTAATTTGGTAATTCGAATGAAACGATTACGATTATTTTTAAATCGAATAATAATCGATTGTATTGCAATCCATACATAACAAATCACCACAAATAATGTCTCTATGCTATCTAAACTTCCAAACTACTAAATAAAATAAAACAATCTGTCTGCGATTTTCGAATATTTCACTTTTAATAATTTGTTCATATATTATAATTCATAACTAAGCCATATCTAATGTTAATTTTTTCGTGTCTGTCTGTCAATCCGACCGGATTTAACTCAAAAATCACTGAACGTATTGACACCAAATTTACACATAATATAGATAATAACTCCAGGACCAACTTAGTCTTTGTTTCATCGAGATATCTCAAGCGGTTCCGGAAAAAAATGATGATCGGGGATGTAAATAGGTACTGGATCAAGCTTTTCTTAGTATTGATTCCTGCATTAAAAAATCATAGTTAAAAATAATTCCGTCATTTCTACTTCCTTTTTTGTCTATGGGCTGTCCTCCTTTCCTTCCAAAAAGCCGTAGTGGTTTAGTGGCTAAGAGTTATTCCAATTAGGGCCGCAGTAGCTCAGTGGCTAGAGCACCCAATAAGGGGGCCGCAGAAGCTCAGTGGCTAGAGAACCCATTAGTGGGGCCGCAGCTGCTCAGGGGATAGAGCACCTTTAGTGTGGCAACAGTAGATCAGTGGCTAGAGCACCCAATAAGGGGGCCGCAGAAGCTCAGTGGCTAGAGAACCCAATATTGGGGCCGCAGCTGCGCAGGGGATAGAGCATCAATAGTGTGGCAACGGTAGCTCAGTGGCTAGAGCACCCAATAGCGGGGCAGCAGTAACCCAGTGGGTAGAGCACCCAATAAGAGCCGCAGTAGCTCAGTGGGTAGAGCACCTAATAGTAGGGTCTGAGTATCTTAGTGGGTAGAGTACCCAATATTGGGGCAGCAGTAACTCAGTGGGTAGAGCACCCAATAAGGAGGCAGCAGTTGCTCAGTGGGTAGATCACCCAATAGTGGTACCTCAGTGGCTATAGCACCCAATAAGGGGCCGCATCAGCTCAATGGCTGGAGAACCCGATAGTGGGGCCGCATCTGCTCCGGGGGTAGAGGATCCGATAGTGTGGCACTGGCCTGCTTATCAAGTGGGCTCGTAGTGACCCAGTGGATAGATATATATTAAATGGGGCTGCAGTGGCTAGAGCGATATGATTATCAGGATGTAAATATATATCGGATTAAGCTTTTCTAAGGATTACTGTATAATAAAATGTTATTAAATGAAGTTCTTTCATTTCTCCTTAATTTTTCTATGGGCTGTCCTGCTTTCCTTCCCAAGAGAAGTGGGTGGATCGATTCAAAGTCCTAAATATCATGCTAACGAAGTAGCACTGGCCTGATAGTATTTCTATAATTTAGTTTTAAAATATTCTCACAATTTTTGGTTAATTTCTGCTATTTTAAAAAATTTGTTTCAACTAAAAATTTTATATTTTTAATAAATGTGAAATATGCAGGTATCTGCAACGTTTTGTTTTGCTTAAGTATCAAAAACTTAAAATCGTGAATAACGTAAATGTTTTAAAATAATCGATTATTTTACAAGTGATTATCCCATCACTACTTCAAGCTACCCGGTATTGATTTCCAGTGTATTTAATGATACGTGCCTATTTAGTAACGCGTTCCTTGTTAAGACCATAGACTAAAGATGGGGTAGAGAGCCTATTCGTCTTCTGCGCATGTACCCAACATTGACCTACCCCAAAAGAACACAACTGTCAAAGTCACATGGTCAACAGTGCTGAACATGTTTGTTTATATCTTTATTTGTAAATTACAAACACTATTTTATAATAAAATACTTTAACAAGTTTTAATTTAATAAAACTGAATTAAAAATTGATTAGAGGAAGTATACATTCATTTCAAAGCACTTGTTTTTAAATTATTTTCCTAACCTACAATCCAAACCACCCCATTTTGGCTAGACGTGTTGGCAGAAAAGCAGTTCAGTGTTGGGACACAATGATTGATTGTACGCAGCCAGCGAGATCGGTATACCTCTAATTTAGTCTATGAGCTAGGCGTACGCAAATGTGCGCCCGCACCTTGCCCGTGGCTCGGGCCCGGAGCCCCCGCGCCGTGGGCCGGCGCGCAGCAGCTGCGCCACGGAGGTCGGCCCTAGCACGACGCACATCTTGTGAGGCTAAATACATATTATATATATACAAACACACGTTCACCTATTATGTGTGTTGCATTGTTTCTAATGATGGAAGTTTTGAAAACATGTACATATTACACAGTGTTTTTGCCGACTTTAACTCGCATTTGCAAAACATCTCAATTGTGCTGCTTTCCTAATTTTTAGATAAATAATTACATGCAGCGTATTAAAGTCTGGACGCGTCATATTGTTTATGGATGTTTGTCACGCTACCGGCTCCGGCAAAAAGATATTGCGTTCTGCGCATGCGAAGGTTTCGTTTGCGCCAAGGAAAAATCACCAAAATCGGAGTGCTGGCTCAACTAAGGCCTTAGCTGGTATTATAACGTTTTGGAATACTGATAAAGCCTGGGTATTACTTGAACTGAGTAGAATGATTTGAAAAAGTCTGGGGTAACGGCATCTGACACAGGAGCCACGCGCCCACCGACCGTCATGTTGTCACGTCACCGTTCGCCATCTTGGAAGTAATTTACCTTTTACACTTGACCTCTGACCCTTGACACTTGACCTTTGATACTAAAAACTCCAAATACCCCAAAAAAATCCACAAAAACTAAAACATCCGGAAAATAAAATAAAAAATTTGTTTTAATGTATAATTTTTTTATTAATTTTGTTTTAATTATTTAAAAATTCCAGTACACTAGCAGCCATTTCCTCCTAAAAATTTACCTTTCTCATTTAAAACTTTCCTTTTTCTCTAAAAATTACACTTTTTTTCCCATTATCCCCTAAAAAATGGCAGAAGCACTTCATTTGCAAAAAAAGCCACTGGAAGGCAATTTCCGCCCAATTTAAGTAATTTAAGGGGCTTCCTTAGGACCGACAGAGCAGCAGTGGCCATATTGGTATTATAGACATAGGGTATGCCAAATCGATACAAGGGATCCAGGATCAGAGTCAGATCTAACCATCATCTGTCTTTGTTCTGTCAGCCATATTGTCCGATGTTCGCCATATTGGATGCATGTGACCTCAACATTGAACCGCATGACCTTGAATGACCTTGGGGAAAAAACTCGAGGAAAATCCATAAATATCAGCAAGCATATTACATTACAAACTACTACCACTATATTGGATGTAGGTGACCTCGACCTTGACCCCATAGCATTAAAAGACCTTGAAAACAAACAATTGGGAAAATACATAAAAGTAAGCAAACACATTACATTACAGATTACTAAAACAATATTAAATGCAGGCGACCTTGACCTTGACCCTATGACTTGAATGACCTTGAAAACTAAAACTCGAAAAAATCCATAAAAGCCAGCAAGCATATTGCATTACAGACTACTACCAACACATCGGATGCAGGTAACCTTGACCTTGAGCCCACTACCTTAAATGACCTTGACAACCAAAAGTGCATAAAAGTAAGCAAGCATATTACATTACAGACTACTACCATATTGGATGCAGGTGACCTCGACTTAACCCCATGACCTTGAAAATAAAACTCGAAAAAATCCATAAATGTCAGCAGGCATATGATGTGACTGATTACTATCACCATACTGTATGCAGGTGACCTTGACCCCAACACCTTGATTGACCTTAAACCCAAATAATCCCAAAAACTCATTAAAATTAAAAAATCTAAATTTACAAATAATTTATAAAAATGTATTATTAAAAATTGTTTTATTAAAAATTAATTTTAAAAAACTTACATTTCCAGAGATCTCCCCAGCACGATGCCCAGCAGATGACTGATTCCCTCGCCCCCACTCCCCTCAAAAATACTCATTCTATCGTATGCCACCATCTTGGAGTTTGTCATTGGTCATTTGTTTATATATTGCTGAAGGCTGCCATCTTTGTTTTTTCGTTCATCAGACTTTGAACCAATAATATTACACCGATAACACATTGTTCGGACACCGACCAGCCAACCTCCGAGCGGCCACATGTTTGCATACACACCTACACAAACACCTACACACACCTATAGACACACCTACGCACACACCACACACACCTGCACACCACGCACACACCTACGCACACGTACGCACACATCTACACACATGCACACACAAGGCCAGAAATAATCAGATCTGCAGGCGGGATCGATAATGCATTAAAAAAACTGATAGTGTGACCAGGAACACCGTTCGCATAAATGTTTACAAGGCGAATTGCACACATACGACCCAGCGATGGGAGGAGGAGTCAATATGTAGGAGTTAGTCTATATAGATTGCCCGTGGGGGTATACAAGGAAAATAGTTCAAAAAATCTAATATAAGCTAGAAACGCACCTGTTTCGTCCCAATCTGCCTTGCGAATTTGCTGTGTATGATTCCGAGTGTCACTCCTCCATTGTCATCTAAAGTCTATCAACAAGTTCATTCGGATCTTCAGGAAATAGGTAGTCAGTATTCTCGACTTCTTCTGCCTTCTTCGTGTCGCTCATTGCAGCAAATGTGTTGGAGGGGTGTGTCAGTGCATCAAGAAAATCACCATCATCGTCTTCAACATTATCACTGTCACCATAGTCATTTTTATCTATGCTTTCTCCATGATCGTCTTCACGCCCTGTTTCATAATCATTATCAAGTTTAGTTTTCTTTGTAGGAGGTGAATGTTCATCATCAGTATTTAGAGCTGACGACCGTATATTTTAATGTTCGTCGACTTCACATGCACGCCTTGCAAGTGTACATTCCACACACACTGACTCAATCATTCCATCATCAGCAATAACTGTCATGTCATAATCGTCTGCGGAAACAGTGCCCATCGATGTAGAACGAGGTATTGGCAACATCACTTCGTAGCTCCCAGTAGACGAACCCTTGCATATCTCGATGTGTTCCTTCATCGTATCACCTTGCATAAACTGCATGTGGTCTTTGTGCGTATGTGTGTAGGTGTGTGATTGCAATTATGTGTCAACTCGGTTGTTGGTTGGTCGGTGTCTGCATAATGTGTTATTGGTGTAATATGATTGGTTCAAAGTTTGATGGAGGAAAAAACCAAGATGGCAGCCTCCAGCAACGTGTAAAAAATGACAAACGACAAACTCCATGATTGTGGCATACGATAAAATGTGTATAGCTAAGGGGAATGGGGGTGAGGGAGTCAGTCGTTTGCTGGGCGTGGTGCTAGGGAATCTCTGTAAATTTGAGTTTTTAAATACATTTTTTAATAATACATTTCTAGCGAATTTTATTAATACATTTTTTATAAATTTGTTTATTGTTTAGAATTTTATAAATTTTTAATAAATTTTTTTGGATGTTTTGGGTTCAAGCTCATTCAAGGTCATGGGCTCAAGATAAAGGTTACCTGTATCCAATATGGTGGTAGTATTATTTAATGTAATGTGTTTGCTTACTTTTGTAGATTTTTTCTTGAGTTTTTTTTAGAGGAAGGTCATTCAAGGTAATGGGTCATGTTTGAGCTCATGTGCATCCAATATGGTGGACGAGATGGCTGACAGAACCAAGATAGGTGATGGTTATGTCTAACTTCAATCCTGGATCCCTTTTCTCGATTTGGCATACCGGCATACCCTATGCCTATAAAACCAATCTAGCCATCATTGCGCTGTCGGTCGTAAGGAAGCCCCTCAAATTACTTAAGTTGGGCGAAAATTGCCTTTAAGGGGATTATTTTTGCATATGAGGGGCTTCTACAGTTTTTGAGGGGAAAATGGGACTTTGAGGGGAAAATGGAATTTTTTAGAGAAAAATGGGACTTCTTTAGGGGAAAAAAATTTTAAAGGAAAAAAAAGGGAAATATATAAGGGAAAATGGCTGCTGAGGGACTGGAATTTTTAAACAATTTTGATAACTTTTCAATAATTTTTATTTATAAGTTTTTGATAAATTTTAAATAATTCATTTTCATAAATTGTTTGGAAATTTTTCGGAATTTTAGGATTTTTTTTAGATTTTTGGAGTTGAAGGTCAAAGGTCAAGGATCAGGGTTCACGGGTAAAAGATCTAGAGTCAAAGATCAATAGCTTCCAATATGGCGGATGGTGACGTTATAACATGGCGGCCGACCAGTTTCTGGCTCCTGTGCCAGATGTCGTTGCCCCAGACTTCTCCAAATTCTTCTACTGAGCTGTACCAACACCCTTATAAAAACATTCTGGAATACGGGCCTAAAACTCTCGATGTAGTAGTTTTTACACACTCCTAGATGGTTCCAGCTACTCTGTACATACTAGTGTATAAACTGTACTTCGAAATTTTTCAATGCTTTAAGGAGAGACCTACAAAAAGAATTTCTATGTTGATATAGTGTCAAGACATTAATGCATTTTCTGTTCTTCAGCTGGCCCGATTCACGATCGATTTAAAATGTTTTATTTGGAAGTCGTTGTCTTACGGTAGGTATCCATGATTAAGTTCTGGAAATAATAGCCAGCGGCATTGGCGTAATTCGAATTAGCGTAAATACTCCAACTTAGTTAACACTTGCGTAGACTGCCGGAATAAATTGCAGTCTGGTGATTGTTTCGGTAACACATTTCCATAGTATTAAAAGTGATCTATATTGATCAGATTAAATTTCCCTACCCTGAGTCCCTGAATTGTGGATCGTTCTTCCTTGTCCGACAATTGTTAGGTCGCATTTTATAAATTCCTATTCCGTAATTAAAGTCGTTCCAACCCCTGAGCGAGCTTTAGGTGCGCAGAATGTTATTAATATCTGTTTACTCAAACTTTAGAACACACAGACTCGTGTTTCTCCACATCTGTAGTTAAACCCGAATTTTGTGAATAGCGAAAAAAAGTACATTGTTCGGTTCACAGGTACCTACACGTACAAAACATAACTGGAACCCGAAATCGATGCATACCATGTTTTTGGTTCAGGCAATTGTTAAATATTGATTTAGCAACGTGATACCACGGTGTCATGGGATTTGCACTAAAAATAAGGATACTTAATCATTTTCGGGCGTGTAGTTATACTTCAAAGTTGTAATGTTAGCCATACGTAGTCTGTATCTAAATTGCCGTCCTAATTCGGAATAACTTGATGTTTATTACTTTTCTTTTGATTTGTAACACTTATTTACACGCAAATAGTGACATCAGAATTTCGTTCAAACAGTCGAAGAACATTACAATTTCAAGACTATTGATATTTCGTGAAAGTATTCTCGTGAAAGTTCAACATTCTTTGTTCATTAGGGCAGCTTTTCTTCTGCTTTTGAGTTGTTTCCTTAGGTGGCGTAGTTCCCATGTTTGAGCAGCAACTCTGTTCGAATACGCTTATATGAAACGACATTTATTTGCGCACTGTTAGCTAAGGCATGCAAAAGAGTAATTCAAACGTTTCAAAATCTTGCATTATTTTATACCAGAAATTTATACGTGAAAAATCAACACGTTTAGGAATATTTATAATGATGTCGAGCTGAGAGAAATCGTTTCCGATACCTGCTGCATTCATTGTGATAGCTATCTAGCTCTGTTTAAATTCTTACAACTGGAATATTAAATAGAAACTATGGCTTACTGCCACGATACAAATACGCCAATTACTCCAGCCGTATGAAATGTTAGAATAACCAAGTAACGTTTTATTATCGATATGCATACTGCTAGTATTTCGAGCTCTTAGGGTATGTGTTGAGTTGTTGAATAGTCGCTAAACGTTGGATTTGAAATAGTGAACATTTATTTTACCATGCATTTAGTCCTTAATTTAAACTGATTAGTGCCAACAAAGAAATGATCTCTACGTTTCTATAATGTATCGCATGAAAACATAAATGTATTAAGATATTTCGTTGGCACTGAATAAACTTGTCTGCACGCGTACTGAGTCTTAAATGATACTATTGAACGCGTTATTCTCCGAGGAAGACCATAGGAGACGTTTGGACAGTTCTTAACAGCGGGAAGACCTTGGGACATGCATCAGTCACTGTGTGAAATCCTTCGAATAGGGGATGCAGGGCTGGTTAGTGCGTCAAATAAACTTCCTGTTTGAATACTTTTCCTTTCCAATAAAATCCGCGTACGCACAGTGCGAGGCAGCGTGCGACGCACGGCATGCGAAGTACGCCTCGCATTGTGCGTACCTAGTATGGTCGTCCCGAGGCATGCGTAGCGCACGTGCGCGGCCATCCGTGGGTTTATCGGTAAAACGGTCGTGCTCAAAGGCGCCTCAGTACGAGCGGTACGTTGCATGTGGACTAGGGTTGGGCTGTTACGTTACATTCGGGTATTCGACACTACTCGTTACTTCACAACTGAAGACTCGTTACTTTGTACTCGTTACTTAGTTACTCGTTACATTTTACCGAACCTACGGGGGAAAAAAGTGGTGTGCTGTGAACAGAGTAACAGTTACTCCAGTTACTCGTTACTAAAATATTCGTACTCTTAGCATAGGAACACTTTCATAAAAAAAAAGTTTGCTTAACAAACTCGGCTCAACCCATAATTTTTACTTAATATAATGAATCGTAGATATGTTATTGCACTCATAATTTATGTTGGGTATTTTCTTTTACTGTAGCATAAGTTAATCTCACAGAGTAGGGAGGTTAGTTGATTATACTGTGCGTAAATTTTTAATAGATAGTAACGTGGATTGATTATGTAATCCTTTATTGTCCACAAAAACAACAAAATATAAAAATAATGTTTATTGTATTATCATATTCTATATTCTTTATTTACACATAGTTTGTTATTGAAGTACAACTTCATAAACAACTGTATCATAACGTTTATTTAGTGATAAAGTAAAAATTTTTAATTTCTTGCCTACTATCATACTTATGTAGTAAAGGTTACTTTTATTCCCAGAGGTTATATGCATAACATTTTCGTACTAATAAATAGATATTCAGAGTACGCATAAACTCAAATAAAAATGTTTCTAACGTCAATACTTTAGTGACACATTGAACTAGGTATTTAAAAACACTAGAACAAAAGGAAGGTTTACCCCTCCCTCCAAAACACGTAACTGCTTTT
Organism: Dryococelus australis; assembly: GCA_029891345.1. NCBI lineage: Eukaryota > Metazoa > Arthropoda > Insecta > Phasmatodea > Phasmatidae > Dryococelus > Dryococelus australis. The sequence continues at coordinate 262,811,220 of CM056995.1, forward strand.
TCAGCCCTCCATCATCCCCCTGCTAACTCCAACATGTGATATACTATTTCAAACTGGCTTGAAGAGAGGAACTCGTTACTTTTATACTGTGCATCTTCGTTTCGTTTTTCTGAACGAATCCTACCGAGCCTGCACAATACCGAACCGAAACAGCTTCATGAATAGGTACTAGAGTAATGAGTATTTCCAAGAATCGGTAATCGTCAGTTCGGATCCAGCACAGTAACGAGTACTAAAGTAACGAATCGTTACTATTCGCCCATCCCTAATGTGGACAGGTAGTGTTTGCCTCGCTCTGCACTTCGCACGCATCATGGACGACAGCTAAGTTTTATGTAAAGTGTTTGAACTTTACGAAGGTAATCGATTGATAAGGGATGCAAAAAAGTGAGGATTATTACAAGAAAATTAAAGGGAAGATGCCTGGCGTGAAATATTCACCGAAATGAATGTGCCTGTAGGAGAACAAACAAACAAACAAAAAAAAAATACTTTTTTCCGTCTTTGCATCGTACAAATGTTCACGAAAATAAAAGTAAACTTACTGGACCAGGAATGTATTAATTTTTACTTTATTATACTAAATTAAGTGATAGGCTATATTCGTAGAACAGAGATAATTCGAAATTGCAGGTATCTTGAGTTTGATAAAAATGATTTTAAACGTATTTTTTACAGGATAAATATGAATCTAATCCTAATTTCAAGGAATAAGCACTTATACTTAAAATTAATTTCTATCTACTAGTCTGTACACCATTTATTACTTATTTTTCAGGTATGGACGATATATACACTTCAAAATGGTTTACGTACGATTGGTTACAATTGCTTACGAACAAGAACATACCAAACGACACTGCACATACCATGGCTGATGTAAACACACTAGCTCCGTACATTGTCACCAAACTTTGTTGACTGTGTTAGCCAAATATATTGATATATGCTTTAATAATGAGATTGCTAAGGAATTTCATCATTGTCAAAAAAAATGTTTTGCTAAATGTTGATGTATATGTTTTTCTGCGTTACTTACTCGTCTAAGTGTGTTTCCTATAGACTGCAGCGCATTGGATTTTGAGTTATTCTATCATGTACCTGGAATAAGTTGTCAATTTGGTTCTCCATCAAATGTCCCCAAAGGCGTATAAACAGTCTTCGAAGCAGACAATTTACAAAAATAATTATGTAGATATGCCTCTGTTACAACCAAAGAAAGCAAAGAAGTTTGTTTTAATAGTATTGGTATTCTAAGAAATCGTAACACCAAACACATTGCACCCAACGTATTTTCGACAATGCGGCCAGCCCTGGATATGTAATAGTTAAATATTATTTCATTCGAACAGTTTGGCGGTGTTACCCTGAACGATTTTATGATACAACTATTTTATTAAAATTATCTGCCAATATCATATATAGAACTTCCATGGCGTACGGAAATTGTAGTATTTAAGGTTGTGGTACAATAAGTTGTCCATTTTCTAATTTCCTATAAAAATGTGTGTTTTTTTTTTAAGACACCTCCATCAGAGATTCTGCCAAGGCATCCAACATCTATGTATAGGAAAGTGTAATTAGCTTCTACCAAAACCCAAATATTATACTAAAAAAGTTCTTATAATTATGGTAGTCAGCTCCACTGGGCCATGACGTGTTTGGTGTCCACTGCGCCCAACGCGTGCGGGAAATTACACTTATTTAAAAATCTTCACCGCCTTCTAACTATGCTTCTTCTGAAGAGGGTACACGGAAAAATTATCTTTGGGGGGGGGGGGGGAGTAAAACAAACAAAAAATTTCTGGTGAAAGTCAAGATGATTATTCGAAATCACAGATTCTACGCCACACAATGTGACGAACACACCACAGTCTACTTCAAAGAGTTTGAAGAATAAAACTGCATATACAGTGACACCAAAAATAGCGACGAGACTCCGTGCAACTGATGATAAAAATAATGAAGCTATGCTACAGAACGCATGTGAAATTTTAATACACACAACGGAATCGGTAAGCACCGATCCTTACGAATCATTCAGAACCCATGTAGTGACTGACCTACCAAAATATGAAAGGCAAACTTTACTTTATATAAAGCAAGCCATTTCAGAAGTTTTGGTTCACGCAAGTACAGGATAGTTCTTTCCCACTCATCATGACCACTACACTTCTAGCTATTATAATTCCTATGGTTTATTGTGGTCAACTTCATTTGTGCCTTCTTTTTCCCATGTCCACTACACTCCAACGCCCAAAACACCTTCGTGTCAAGAACCATCTCGCCCCTCTAGAAGTGTACAATTTCCAGCTTCATCGTCAAATAATGAAACGTGTGGAATTGATACTGAGTTTGGTGATGGCGATGAGGACACAATGAGTACTGTATTCAATGACACTGAGTACGAAATTTCAACAATGCGTTATTTTTTATCACATTGTATAATTTGTGTATGAATTACCAATTTCTAAGAACCTTAAAGTAACAAGTAATCTTTCTTTGATGGTGATAGCGTCTCGCATATATGTGTCTTTCTTTTTCGCGATAGGCTCAATTATCTTCAACGCATGTTCAAAGTCTTCAGTGGATATACACACGAAATTTGTTTTATTTTCTTCTAACATTATGTCTCTCAAAAGTCTGTTTCCGTATTCACAACGTTGTTGGGAACATTTTTTACCCACCATCGAGGGCGACGTTTTGCTTTCCATTTCTGTATAGAGAAAATCACAATAAACGCAAAAGCGGCGGCAATCTGCACGTTCCGTCGTGGCGGAGCCATGCTGTGCACTGTTGTGTGCGATGATATGCGTTTATCGCCCCGAGCATGCGCCGATGTGATTATTTAGTGACACATGCCTCAAGCTGAGGCGTGCATCGCACATCATGCGCCGCACACTGCCTCGCACTGTGCGTACGTGGCTTAAAGCATTCTTGCCGCGGTTAGTCTCGGGACGAACCATTTCAGTGGTACCTACTGTATCGTTTCGTGCGTAATAGGTAGTAAAACGTTGTAAGTAATAATTATATAAGACCCAAATCGAAAACCTTCTGACAATGATTTTATGAGAACAGAGTTCGACAACATGAGACGTCCACCAGAATCAGTTGAGGTCTTTGTCGACGTGACTTGCTTCTTCTATAAATGGACGCGAGAATCCTTTAAGAAAATCTAGTAAGCCTACGTAAATCGAGATAACGCATCAACAAAATGTGCCATCGCAAACTATTAGTAATAATATTTGGGAGGTACATACACGTATCGTTTCAATAGTCGTCGTCATAGAATTCCGAATGTTTTGCGAAATAATATTATTCGGTTTTACCTGTTGGTTGTTGTGTTGACACGGTTGTCTTTCTTCTATGGTAAGTTTTCTCTTATTAGTTTGGCATTGCTTCTTTCTCCTTTCTTCGCTACATAAATGCCTATCTCCAAAAGTCCTCTTCCAGCTTTAGCAGTTATACCTTGCAGACCAAATCTATTCAAATATCTGCTGGTGCGGTATCGTCTGCGTGGCATGGGGACGTTGCCCTAAGTATGTTTGCTCAGAAGTGGTGTGGTGGATCCTGCCTTCCGCTCAGTTCCCCACTCTTCTCGGATCTACTGTTCTAACTCTATATCTAGCCACAGCGTCACTAACCACTACAACTTATTTCTTCTTTTCGACTAATTCCCCTAGTGTTGACATCCAGCCGGAGGGGGAGGGGGGGTGATCTCCGGACATATTTCCGCTCCCCTGTAAACAGTTCTTAGGTCCTAAATATTGTCTTTGCTTCGTATCATGTTCTTTCCCATGGTCTGTACAATTTTCTTGTTTCTTTTCCTCTGTTCTTCGCCTTGGTCATTACTATACCGTTTTTTTTTCATTTGCCTTGTTCTTGCCGGATCTTCGTAAAATATTTCTCTTATCTTTAGAATAGTGGGCCAGGCCTCCCAGCTTCTCAGCTATCTACTATTGTTTCTTCCAAAGTTCTTTCTTTGTTTCTAGTGGGTACTCCCCAGACTGTGCAGAGGATCCGCTTCCCCTACGAAGTTTTTATTGCGGTTTTACAATTCGCCTCTTTCGGTAAGTGAGACCGCTCCCACTTGAAAGGTTTTGTTGGGGGTTTCATAGTAACGTTAGTGGTTATGGACATTCGCTACACGGAAACAAATCCGATATATATTGATTCCAGTGAAATGAGAGACCATAACTTTTTGTTCACGTTGCAGATACAGACCCGACTCACTTCAGCGCCCCGCCCGAAACGGTATTTGTACCTACTGCTCCGCCGCCTCCTGAGCAAGGCAGCAAAGTCCCTGAGCAGCCGATCCTTGCAGGACAACTTCCGCAAGAGGACATCCTTCCAGCAAGGTACCATGCGCCCGCTCTTTCAGTTGGTTGGACATGGGAGAGCGTTTCCCGTCGTTGTCCACCCATCGTTCCTGTACAGGCAGCAGCCGCCGCCGCCACCGAGGTGCTGCGACCATAGGCCTTACCCGCAATCCCACGTCATCGACGTCGGCGACTTATGGTTCGACGATCGACACGTGAGGCAAGCGTTCATTAGGTAAGTTACATGTTCCGTGCATGTCCCTCGTCAATGTTCACTTGAGCAGTCACGCACAAAGGGATTGGTCCACAGGGACCGGTGCCTCACTAACCTCACCTCCAGAAAGACTTACATCAATTGCTGTGATGCCAATCCATAGGGGTGCGAGGGTCAAAGCAGAAAGTTACTGGCGTGTTTCTATAAGATTGCCACTGAATTGAAAAGTTTTTGGTGAACATATTTAGAAAAATTCATGCTATAGGCTGTTCATGATTAATTAAGTCCTTTCTAAATCAATTTTTTTTGTCACTACGCCTACCTATACCTATACAGGATGTAGGCCTATCTAAATTCTACCGACAAACTTCGGCTGTAGATTATTCACGAAAAAATAAGTTGAAAAAAAAAAATGTATACATACAACCTATGGTCTAACGTGAATACTAAGGGTGGTACACATATTTGAAGTTGGACCTGGAACACGTGTTTATTGCAGATATTGGAGATAGTAGTTAAGATTGGAGTAAAGAACGGATGCTACTGGAATGACTAAAAGATGATTGGCATGAAATATAAAGATATGTTAGCAGGGATCACAGATATGCAAATGTGCAGAGGATATGACACTGTTAATACATATGCACCATATGTCATGTACACTACATCAGAAAACACAACTGACACGTAAGAGAACATATTTCATTTCAATTACCAGACTGATTGGCAATTAAATTGCATTGTCTATAGACGCTCGTTAGGGAATTCTCTCCCATGCTCCAGCTCAAACACACTGGTGAAGTTCACAACATTTATACACACTGCAGGAAATATATGGGGAACCAAGCTACATGCAATAATATAAATGATAAACATCCTTAGGTGAAGAGTGATATTTAATAATAAGATTGTTAAATCACATTCCAAGAAATAAACTTTCACCTCAATATGTGCCATAAACACACAGCAGCTTATACTCTTTCTACCTTCAGGTATGATACTAAATGACAATTATGCACAAGGTATTTGGTTAGTCAGTATGTCCTTAGAAGTGCCATTACACAAGATAAAGCCAAATTCTTCAGAGTTAGTACTAATTCAGTCTGTATACTAAATCTCACACACAAAAATGAAACTTGATCAGTAAGCTTGAACTCAAACATCTTACCTGGCTATCAATAAATGATCAGTCAATAGATTTGAGTTCTTTACTCTCTAGGTTGTCCGTGACAATTATCAGACGGTAATGAAAATAAAGTTCAACGGCTTATTGGACCTCAAACACCTCACCGGTAGACCAAACTCCAATTAAAACAAGCTGTGGAAATACTTTACATATTTCTGCATACTTCGCTGTCAGACTATTCTATAGCCCTCTTCTGGAGTTAATATCCCACTCCGTCGGCTATCACACATATTTTAAGCAGATAATTAAGGGCCGATGCACCAATTTCACTATTAAATACTCCGATTAAAGATGGCCCCAGCCACCCTGGGTTAGATACATATAGACCCTTGCGAAACAAGATGGAGGCTGGGTACGTTCATTTCCATATAATTATCAGTGATAATTCTAAATTTAAATTATGTTAGGAAGCATAAGGTTTACCTGTAAGGTACATTCCTTAAAGTTACCTCAGTAATGACGTCATCCGGTGTTGCCAACTTATGGAAAACAACACATAAACATTTCACCTTAACAACATAAAACAATTAAATAAATAAAATAACTGAATAAAATAAATTAACTTCTTAGATTATGTTTAGATACTGCTGCTGCGTGAACAATAACTGACAGTAAAATAATAATAATTTCTAAACAATTAATATGTCTGTATTGCACAATAAATATTAAGCATATTCTCTTGTGACATAAAACTTGTGTGTGAAAAACAATTTACATACAAAGTTGCGTGTTAAGGTAGGCAAATTATGTGCGCAAAAAATCCACATGTGACAAGATGGGATGCCGATTGTCTGGATAATGGTTGACTGAACAAAGATCTTCAAACAACACAACACTCTTGGCTGTTATCAAAATATTTCATGCAAATAATAACGGTTACTACCCCTATTTCAAACTAACGTCCATGTCGCGGTAGCATAATCGGGATTTAAAGGATTAATTATTAATCCTCATGTCCCAATTAACAAAAAATGTCACCTTGTGTAATACACTGAACTTCGCCATTTTCGAGTAATTCATATTTTATTTTCAAAATAATATTTACCAATACCTGGCAGGTGGGACACGCACAATACCCAATAACAAATTTTTGTGGCTATTAAAGGGAGGGGAAGATTCCACATAGACGTACATTACAGTGGTACAGTAGTAACCTTTTTCTCCTATTACAACTTAAAAACGGTGTACCTCCCTTAGAAATAATTTTAGACCATATGCCGTATATAAGTTTTCAACTTCTTTATTCGTGATTAACGTACATCCAAAATTTGTAGGTCGAATTTAGATCTTAAGCATTATGGCTTCCAAAAGTGCGTAGTTTACCATGAACAGCCTACAAGGAAGTTGTTGGGTTCTTCCGAAAAAGGAAAACCTGGTCAACTTCCGCTGATTACAGTGCACATCTATTTTATTTTAATTAAAGCAAATTCTGCCAGTCACTCACTGTATCAGAGAGATCAATTTATGCCCTCTGGATCTTTTCCACGTACCAGTAAATAACTAAAATATCAAACAAACTTTTTTTATAGTGGTTCAGAAGCTCTGGCTCCACTTAAACACGGCTTATAATTTCTCAGCTTCGCAGCATTCGAGGAGGTTTTGACTCTGTTCCACGCGTCAATATGAAGGGTTTCAACTAATGAGTCTGAACTACTGTCACTTGAAAACATGTCGCCTGCCATCGTAGTAAAGTTAAATATGTCAATTTCTAGTGAACATATATTTCCCGCTATAACTGTAATTTTTTCGTCACATTTTTAATTTATGCTTTTTAGCGAGCAAAACATCTCAATGTTAGCATAAAAATCTTAGTGTATTTAAAGTTTAAAATGTTTAGTTTAGGTACCTAAAATAGACAGACACTACCGCAATCAGCTATGTATATATACTGACGGAACTTATAAGATACAGCCAGCATGACCAACATAAACATAGTACAGTTTTCGTTTTTGACGAACACTAAGAACGAACCCCAGGAAATGAATAATTGATCAAATGTGTGATGTAGTCGATATCCACATCAGGATATTGGCAACTATCAGAGTAATATGTTATAGTATCTTTAGGATTGCTCACCAAATATGGATCTCCTACATCACAGTCACTCGCAACGATGTAATTAAATAACACCAACCAAAAAACGGCAGCTGCAGATAATTTGAAAACTTATAGAAGTCTTAAGGAAGCAGAACTGATGAAAGAGTTAAGAAAAAAACTTTTACAAAGTAACGTTCGAGCTTAACGTATCACCGACGGCGAGTCATTAGTGACGGCAAAAGTTGTTCGTATGATCAGCGGGGAAGAGAAAGGAATAATTTTGGACAGAAGACCAGGAATCGACTCTGTGTCCTCCCGAATTCTAGTTTGCCATTGCGTCAGATTGCTTGGTAGTTAACATAAAGCTTTTTTAAATCAGAATACCGACTTTAAATTCGAAAGAACATTAGCAACTTCTGCTGAACATGTCTTTGTAATCTACTAATGTTATTAAATAAGCGGGCTGTCATTCTGATATCGCATAAAATTTTGTGGCACGATAAACTTTTCCTTAACTAATGATAGATTTCTAACCAAAATGTTAAACTTAAAAAAAAAATTCTGTATTTGTATTACTGCCTCATACCTCATAGTTTTCATCGAACTTCACATACATATAACAATCAAATCTACAACGCTTAACACGTGGTGGGAAGCACTCATTACACTCGTGGCAAGACGCTGTCATAATTCAAGGGCACACTTAACACGCTCCTGCAAAAAAATACTGTACATTGCCTGAAAATAATTTTCTCTTGTGAAGAATGTACCCATGAATATTGATTCATTCGTAAATAATGAACATCAACAATGCTGCGAAAGTTAATGTTATTGTTACAAGAAGTCGCCCGAAGATCATACATCGAGCCTTAACGCAGGCAACATATCATGAGCGTCGACCATGGAACCTACATGATGTGTACCTACCTCTAACACGAGATTCATTATGCTGTACACGCACATGTTTCTCTGTGGATTTATATTGTTGTGCCACATCTAATCGCGCGAGTAATACGAATGTTGTCGACCTATAGTCATTATAGAAAGCACAGCTCTATATACACACATTCTTTATAATGAAGTTGAGAGTGGTAAATACACAAAGAATTTTTCATTCGTTGTATTTTACTATCAATAATTAATCATAAGTAGTATGAAAAAGTATGTTTGGACACACGGGTACTGGGGTTCGGAGCACTGGAGCCGAGCCTGTCCATGTTGTGACATCACCGTCCACCATATTTTTTCCCCTTTATTCCTTAAACATTTCCCTTTTTCCTTCAAAATCTACAAAATTTCCCTAAAAATTCCCTTTTACCTAAATATTTCCCCTTTTCCCTAAAAATTTCCCTTAAAAATTCGAGTTTTTCCCAAGAGCAGGAGACTAGAATCAGTGGCTCCGAGCCAGACAGGAGACCAGGATCAGTGACTTCGAGCCAGGAGAGCAGGACCAATGACTTTTGACACAAAAAAATTCAAAACATGAAAATAATATATACATATTAGATTAGTATCATATAATATCCTAGACAAATTAGTTAAGGTGTTAATGTAATCGTGTTCAGTATACGATGCACTGTCATCGAGTAAACATGTTCTGTAATATTCAAGGGTTCCAAGCTCCAAATATGTTTATCAATAAGGAATTGGCAATTACCAATCTAATCAACATTGCTACTGTGTTCACATTCAACAATCTTTTGAAAGGGAATATTTAAGCCACGAGTATAAGTGAGCAAACGCTTGTGTTACAAAAAATCATCACGGATTAGTGTGAGAGTGTGGATGTATGGAGTACGAGGACATACCGTCTATTTGCAACACACTTCAAAGAGATATTCGTGTGTGGAATTAATTAAAAACGTGTTCTAGCAAGTGTGTGGAATGGAATAATAATTTATATGCAGAAAGAATCCAATTGCCATACATAAAAAGTTTGTGAAATATACTGTTATAAGTCACAGTTCATTTCCGCAGATGAAAATTCTAAATTAATGCTTAAATGGCCACTACTAACGGAGAGGAGTGAGGAGGGAGACGAGGGCGTATTGAGGTATAAATAGAGAGGAAAATAATGGTTTTATTTCCGTATATAGTGCAGATCGCGGTGGAGAAGTTTAACCCTCAGTTCGTGTACGCGAGTGTTCTTCCGGGATACAGAAAAGTGTGGTTCCGGATTAATTATAATAGTCCATTACAGGGGTTGGGGAAGTACATGTGCACTTGCATGTGCATGTGCATGGGGGGGGGGAGAGTGCAGGTGCATCGCCACCATTATGAATAAATTATATCGCAGGAAGCCCAAGCTAACCCTTATAAAGGCTGTTCACGATCAAGTGGGCACTTTTGAAATCAACCTTATTAAAAAGTCACCGCTTCTGCCTGCATATATTTCAAAGGGCTCACTGAGTGAAATGCACCCAGTAAAGTTGGTAACGATGGATGGGAAGTAGTTCTATAGATTAACGTAGAATAAAAAGTGCTCGGTAACCTTTCGTGATAGCCTGAACTATTTCTTTGGCTTTCTGTTTTTTTTTATGCACTGTATGAAAATGAGAACATTTGTAAAACACTTAATTTCTAATAATTTCACAGTTTAACTTGACCGACGCACGAATAAAGTTATGAGTACCATGGCAATGTTAAAATGATAATTTACATAAGACGGAATAATACACAACACGCATACAAGTAGATCGTAAGCAGGGCTTTCAAAAGTGCTCATTCTATAGTGAATATCCTATACCCTCCCGCAGGCACTCTCCGCCACTAGTATTCGTCTCCAATACACGTCACAAACCAGAGGCCTGAAACATTCGCGGATACTTTCAGTAGAAGGTGAACCTATAACATGTGTACTACCGTGGTACTTTCCCAGACTGTACCGTACTTCATTTGACAAGTCTATGGGAATTGTGACTAGCTATAATGCGAGCAGCTAAGTCGACAGTAAAATGAAAGATATCAGAATGAACAGAGAACTGGGAAGGCTAGCCTGCATATCATTGGACTGGCAAATGTTTTCGGCTTTTACTTACGGAGGCACTGATTTAGCAGAATAACATTTCCAAAGAACTGTAGAATTGTCGAGTACAATGCAACAGTACGAATATAGTTCCAGCTATAATAATTATAATAGATGATTTTGTTTGTGTTTACAAATTAAACTGTTTAACACGAAGAGAGTTAAAATGTACGGATTAATAAGAAAAAATTGCTGACAATTACTAAAAATTATCATATTAAAAATAGTACAGAGTACAGAAAAAGATTATTTTGCTTTGGAAGGAAGGGGGCTATCTCTTTGCCCATCAATCCATTCTCCTAAAGGTTGCCCTCGGACAGGTGGACATCGGAAAGTGCTCAGATGTATTATAAATGAATCATCTAAAACAAAAATGGTTGTAGGAACAACATTTTTTCCCATGACCCATCCAGGCTCTTCAAATAGAGACAGCAATCAGACTGGTTGTTGGTGCCATCTAAATATTATTATTAACATAAATAGTAATTGTAACATAACTGTATGTTGTGAACTAGTTTGTAATTGTATCTAGAACGATGAATATATAATCCATTCCTGGTTACTTCACACTTTTCTGAAGCCTTGCTGAAGTTCTACTTCCAGGATATTCCTCCGTCTCGTACAAACAATGCTTAAGTAAGTCTAGAAAATTATACCAAAGTACAACGCACCGAATTCGTGCACACTCAGTTGTAATAATATTTAGCATAAGAACTTTTCTTACTGGGTGTTACCAACACACATGTTTTCTCACTTTTTTATGCATATTTATTAAAAATGAAACAAAATTTATAAATGAAATATTGGTCAAATTTAAATTTAACGAAAAACAAGATAACTTTATGTTAACAAAGGTATAAAACGCTTGTGATTCGTGGCAAATTTAGAAAATAACTAAACGCAGCATACATGGGGTGATTTTCAAAGGATTTATTTACAAAGTGTGAAGAAAAAAAAAGAATAGACTATAGTTCCCACAGCACAGTATTCTGTTCCTCCTACAGAGCACAGAGTTCCTACAACAGAACTACTTCAGCAATATTTGGATTATACCCACAACAAACTAAACTGCAATTAATTAACAGAACATTCTGTGGCTGATACAGAAGTTTGGTGATACCGTGAAGCCAGATTACAAGATTACAGTGCGTGTGTGTTTGTAGTTGGAGAGTGAAGAAGTTGGTGCGGCTCTTAACATCGGTGTCTTGAGAGCCGATGTGGGTGAAGCGAGGTGAGTATGGAGCGGCGCCGGAATGCAAGGACAGCGGGAGGGCGGGAAATGGGAGATCCCCGAGTAAGCCCGCCGACCAGCAGCATCGGTTCTCACGTGCGAAAATCCAGGAGCGACCCCGATGGGAATCGAGCCCGGTTCACCTTGGTGGGAGGTGAGCGGCCTAGCCGCTACGCCACCGCGGCCCCGTGCGTGTATAGGCTGTTCACAGTAAAGTGAGCACTTTTTAAGGCAGTTCAAAAATTTCGTCTAATTTCCATATTCCTGCTGATTTTTATATAATGATTGCAATGTGACCAATAAACACAGTGTATACATTTCACCACCCTCGAATTTAATGCCTTAGGCTGCGATAAGATATATTTATTTGTAGTTCATGCCTAATGGAAGGTCCTTAAAAAGTGCTCACTTTGCTGTGAACAGTCTATAGTTGTAAGTAAAGGCTGTTCACGATAAAGAGAGCAATTTTGAATTCAACCTTAGCAAAAAAGTCACTGTCCCTGTTTGCGTATATTTTGACGGGCGCACTGAGTTACATGTGCCCAGTAAAGTTGATTATGATGGATGGGAAATAGTTCCACATCTTAACGTTAAATAAATAGTGTTAGGTAACCAGTTGGGCAAACTGAAATTTTTCCTCTTTGTTTTTTTAATGCGTTTAAGTATAAGAATGAGCAAATTTGTAAAATATTTACATTTCTAATAATTCCACAGTTTCACTTGACCGACGCATGAATAAAGTGATGAGACCCATAACAATGTTAGTTTTACGTAAGGCGGAGGAATACACAACGTGCGTACAAGTAGATCTTACGCAGGGCTTTTTTTTTGCCGTAAACAGCCTATAGTGGGGAGTGTGCACGAGGGTGTGTGCTCGACTGTGTGCCGGCAGGAAGGTGTACTCGATCCTAATGGCGCAGCTGCTGGTGTCGCTCGCTGTGGTTGCGCTCTTCACGTTCAACAGGCCCATCAAGCTGTTCGTGCTCAGATACTTGTGGCTCTACCTGGTCGCGATCGGGATCGCCTTCGTCACCTCCATCGCCATAGCTTGCTTCGGCAGCTTGCGCCGCAAGTTCCCGCTCAACTTCATCTTCCTCGCCGTCTTCACGGCGGCGATGAGCTTCGCGCTCGGCACAATCGCCTCCACCTTCGAGGGCGACGCGGTGAGTACTGTGCCTTGCCGACAGATTGTCCCCATTCACGCACGAGTTGACCAAGATCTGTCCTTATTGACGTTCCTTTCAGACTAAACATCACGGAGGTTCCTTATCTGACTATGTTAGACCTGAGATACGTGGGAGTTTTCGCCTGCCCTTGACCCACCTGGTCCGCAAGCTCAGGGAAGTTAAATTAAATGTGACTTAAGCCTGTAACCACGATAAAATTTACCGTACAAGCTCTGGAGGAAGCTTCCACCAGACCTGTTACCTGAGCCTACATGAAAGCGGTTATGGAGGGTTCTTCAGAACTATACTTGTTGCTACACAAGAAAGACGAGTGCACTTTGACGCGAATACATCTCAAATTTGCAACCATAGTGGGGTGTAATCCAGAAAATCCGATGATAACAAAATCGGAGGATACAGTTTGGCATTGAAGCTCCGAATCTATCGTCTACATCCAAAATTCAATTACACCACTCGATTGCCATAGGATCAAAGAATATGTTACGCTGAGTGAGGACTGCGAAGCATCGTGTGTGTGGTTGTGTGTGTGTGTGAGGGGGAGGAGGGGTGCATTTTTAGTTCGTTTCGCAGCGTCTCATAATTTCCGGGTAGTATAAATTTCGACTAGGAGAGGCTACGACGCTTGTTTTTAAGTTTCAATCGACAGCTCTCGTCAAGATAAATCAATTGCGCTTATCAAAACATTTGTGTGGCGTGGTTATGGTGATATTGTATGCGTTTAATGTAAAAAAAATTAAGAAAACGTAACACAATTTCGGCCTATACTCGTCAAAAAGCCAATTTGAAATACATAAATCGTATACGGTTGGAAAGAGCATCCCAAAAGCAATCCAGTAATACCTATAAAAACCCCACATGATCGAGCGAAGCCGTGCCGGAAACGTCAAATAAACACCAAGGTGTCCGAGCGCGTCGACGTGGTCGTATTCACGCAAAACAAACGGCCGTGTCCCCAACACAACCACACGTATTTTTTTTTTTTGTGATTTTATGTTCTCCTGCAACTGTAGCTCAGGAATAATCTTCACTCACGACTTCAGCATTATGCACAGTTTCCTGTGTATGGGACGATGCATATGATGTGGCTTTAATGGTCTGAACTGTACACAGTAGATCATACCGTCCAATGAGAAAGGTTCCCTACATGTGGCAAACATGATTTACTGTAGAAACCATAGTATGAAACCTTATAAACCGCTGCTGGCAGTAGAATGAAGCACGGACAGATTTTTTTGGTCCCGATGTATGGCAAAACGTCGTATCGATATCAGTACAGTTCCGAACAAAAGTTTTGTTTGTTGAAACGCCTATAACAAGATATTTATATGTGACGGGTTAAAGATAATGGTTGTTAGTTTATTGGTTTTGACTGCTATGACGATATTCCTTGGTCAGCGTGCGCGCTGACGCATAATACTCGTGTGGGAATGTGGCTGGACTGGTGGTGGTTCGTGCCCAATGTTAGGATTGGCGTACTTTTAGAACTCCAAATCGGCAAACAGATGGTTCTTAACCCACAACAATCATGGCGATTACGTCCCCTGTAAGAAATCGTGCGAATTAGACTAAAACACTATCATTGATTTGTGTTGTTGACCGAGGTTTTTCCAGGACGCGAGGGATAAATTGTGGTCCAACTGGTACCTTGCGCAGGTGATGATGGCTGTGGGTCTGACGGCGGCCGTGTCCCTGGGGCTGACCCTCTTCGCATTCCAGACCAAGTGGGACTTCACGGTGTTGAGAGGCGGGCTGCTGGTCTTCCTCATCGTCCTCTTCGTCTTCGGCATCGTGGTCTCCATCTTCCCGAGCAAGGTGCTCATCCTGGTGTACGCCTCCCTCGGCGCCATCCTCTTCTCTCTCTACCTCGTCGTCGACACGCAGATGATAGTAGGCGGCAAGCACCGCTACTCCATCTCCCCCGAGGAGTACATCTTCGCCGCGCTCAACCTCTACCTCGACATCATTTACCTCTTCCTCTACATCCTCCCCATCATCAGCGCCGTCAGGAAATGACATGCTTCTAACACTGGACTGTTTGCTATGTCCACCACGTCTTGCATATGTGTATTGCGTGGCCTTGTTCTAAGACGAACTTAAATGTCAGAGAAAAACAAGTCAAGCAATTTACAAGGTAGTTGACTGCATATATGGCCAATGGGTGTGACAGGTTATGTAACATTGGTAATACCGGCCCACTTCCAAAGCTTTAAAGGGGAATCGCATTTACAACCTCCAAACATATACAACTTTCAAGCATACCATATCTTTACAATATTTATCACAATAGTATTAATACGTTTTTATTATTTTTCTTAATCGCACCTTTGTGCCTATCTGGACTGGAAGCATATTTACCACCACCAGGACTACGAACCAGAAATTGTCCCCAACATACCTTCGGATGGTAACATTAAGTTCTCGTAACGTAATTATGTGATCGGATCTTTCTTATAGAAAAAATTGTTGTTATATCTGTGTTCTCTCATGTAAATGTATTCGTTTACTGTTGAAATATAAGTCTAAGAATAATATTTCTTAAATTATTTTGAATTTTGTGTGATATATTAGTTAAAATACTTCCAATCTTAGACTTATTTTGATAGAATTTCAATGTGAAAATGTATGTGTGGCTTAACAACATTTTTTTTTATTAATAAGGTATGTTAGCAACAAATCATAAACCACTAAAAAGATAATCCGGCATGTTTATGCATTTAAGAGTAAAAACAAGTCTTTAGAGACTCATTCAGTAAAATACGTCTAATATTCAGATAAATAGGCATAGAATTTAAACAAATATTACCCCTTCAAGACCTTGATCATGAAATAATTTCATACTAATTTCTGATCCAAGACACCCTGTCGTATTACTCTGATATTACACTATATCTTTGGTTAATAATTTTTCAAACACAGTCGTTTCGATTTATTAATTTCTTACTCTCATTAAAGATGAAATAAAGGACACAACAAATTCAACACCAACACAATTGTTTAATTAAAAAATAGAGCAATTTAGAGTAAGATGCAATCATCATAAGTAATTAAAACTTCGGATCTGCCAAATATTGAAAATTATAATAGTACTACTGACAGAATTTAAATACATACTCTAGTTGATTCTCATACTCTGAAATTGAATGTTTCATTTGCCTCCTGCATAGGTAATAAAACCAAGAACGCAATTGTAGAGAAATTAAGAGTTCATAAATTTCTGACGTAGTTTTACAATATATATCCAATTTTTAAATCTTCATAACATTTAATGCCAGCTTAAATTTCCATTGGATAAAAACACTGAATCTTTTAAAATTACCTTCTGTGGGCGTCTGGATGAAAAAAAAAATATCCGTGATTAACGAAGAATGATTTTTCAATTAAATTTTTTTAAGTGTATAAAATATTGATATTCTCTAACGTCAGTTAAAATCAGTACTTTCAAATTAATAAACTGATTCCATTTAACATCTGCAACTGAGACTGATAGCTGAATACGTTCGGGTGACGCTATTAACATACGTCTGGAACGTTCATACATGGCAGCAATGTTTAGAAGGACTTGAGGGACTTCTCCAGCTCTCCCGACATCAGGAATCTTTATTCCAGCGAAGGCGAACTTGTTCCCATACACGTCCTCTCCTGGGCTACACGTCGTGGACCTCTCAGCTCGGAATTTGGAACTTCAGATGCAGTAGGCGATGTCTCCTCTAGGACTTTCAGCTAGCCACGTCCCATTGCCATCATGTCAGGTCGAATAATCCCTCTTTTCCTGCCAAGCTTTAAAATTTTCTCTCTGACTTATAACAATAACAAATTTGCCTTATATAATTGCCTATTGGGTTCAAACTCCCTTACAAGCCAATTTATAATTTAAGCATGGAGGAAAAACACAATAATAATTCTACAATACCTCACATCGAATATGTCGCTGTATCTTCATGGTTTGATTTGATAACTAGTGACTTAAAATTGTAAATAATATAAATTTACATAATATAATCTAGAGTATCTAAAATAAATAACATTATTTCCAATTAAATAAATTGACATTGTCTCACGTGAATATAAACTGAAACAAACAGGAATATACACAATAAACTGTAAGGTCACTTCTTTACAACACCTCCAGGGCTACGAACCAAAAATTGTCCCCAGCATATACTTGGATGGTAACATCAAGTTTTCGTAACGGAATTACGTGATCGAATCTTTTTTATAGAAAAAATTGTTATTCTCTCTGTATTCTCTCATGTAAATGAATTCGTTTACGGTAGGAATATTAATTGCGTTTTGGACAGGTGCACTATAAAATATGTGAGTGACTTCACTAATTACATAACTTGTCTTGAATTTTAAATCTTTCGATTATATTTTTTTCGTAATATGGACTTACTATAACACAGCGTATTCTGTTTGGGACAGTTATATAAAAAAACCCTTAGGAACTATTAAAAATAGAACTGAATGCGATATTTTGTAAAGCAATTTATTGAAGTTATTTGTGTATGTGTCATTAGGTACCATATCGTAATATTTAAAATTTTTACATAGGAATGTGAAATATTCAATATAAATTTACATGTGAACAAATAGGCTCAAGTATATCGTCTACACACTTATGGAACTTAAGGAATTGATCCAAATATCATTAGAATATATTTTTTTATGCAAAAAGAAGCAATCTGCAGTGATGTAAAGCACAACAATCAATTTTCATTTTTACCTAACTTTTCAATTAACAGTGCATGTTTCTCTAGTATCTTACGAATGACAAAATGCGCGAAGAAATGAAACAGCACCTAAAAAATTAATCCCCTTACTTGTATTGAACAAGTTAAGCACTGAGTTATATAAAAGATCAAATTTTATTTTGATACAGATTAGATGGACAGTATCAGTGTAAGTATCTGAAGAGACACTGGTTTTATTGAATCATGAATTTGCTTTTTAACTTGGACGCACAGAATATACCAGCTACTTGCAATCTGCATACTGTATAACAGAATGTGCCGATTTACTTGAAAACCTGCCTCACTAGTGCCATTAATGGCCTGTATTTTCAATTTATTATTTTCAGATTTATTTTAAGTCCTGTACTTTCTCGTCTATGGAATTTTACAAAGGATATTTTTTCCATATTTTCTTAGCTTATTAGTTTAAATACAGATTAAACTGATAAGATGCATACGAAATATTTCTAAAGTGATAAAATGGTTATGAAGCACTCGTTATCCTTAGGAGAAAAGGCCATTTGCAGATAAATCACACATTCATGCTGAAAATTAATTTTTTCCGTTGTAACTGTCTCCAGAATAACTACTGACGCTTTGTTTCCTTTCGCTCGAAATATAATTAGTACGAAGCACAAGTTCAAGAACCAAATTTTATTCCGTACTTTAAATTGATCTAAGATTAATGGTGAATTTATATTTCTTTGGACAATTTTATTTTTGATGAAATACAGTTACACAGAAGTAGATAAGTTTTGTCTCACTTCACGACTGTGTGATGAAGCTATTTATGTTAAATGCTCTTCTCGGAGAAGAAAGCAAGATATTAATGACAACGATAAGGGCAACATGACTTGAAGATGTGTTTCTTCAGAGCCACCTAGAAACTGTGAGATGGTCGGCCACAATGACAGTAAAAACGTGTCTAAAAAGTGTATAATCGGCCGGTCGAACATTTCCTCTGCTGTCAGCGCAACCCAAGCTTCTCATTTACTGCAAATGTTCTCTACTGCTCAAAACACTATCCTGACCGTAGCCGTATGAGATCTATAGCTTTACTGTGGATGAATGGCTTTAATATTGCTATAAGTTTAGTTCTAGAGTCTTCTATGATGCCGTGCTACAAAGAAACTGGGTAACTACCACGACAAAATTGTCAGCCTATCAGGAAGTAGGCCTACACGGCATACCATAACGACGAATAAGCTTTCTGATGAAAGATAATTGGCGCAAGTTAGTGTCAAATAGTAATTCTGACTTAACTCATACAAATACATGTGCATTTCACTCCCCTCGCAGAAAAAATTTCGTCGCTTCAGCCAAACTTGGCGCAGATTAAACGTGTTTAAAGATGTTATCTTTGGCCTTTCTTCTCACTTCAAGTTTTATGACGCTTCCGGTAGACATGATTTCCTGTGTCGAAAAGCATTCGAGTTACGAGCAAATACGCAATGGTTACTAACACTTTCCAAGCATGTCATTACGTGACAATATGCAAAAATATGCCAATATGAAATTTCAGTTTTTGATCGTTATTCTCCAAAAAAAATTGCAATCAAAACGTTTGTTCAACAGAACCGTTTTGCCGTATCTTTATATACGCCTTATTAAGTACAAGTACCGTTATCCAATAGGCCTATCTGTTTTCGTCCATAGTTTCGGCAGAGGATGATTGATCACATAAGCATAGGAACGACTTACTATATCCTTGTCAAATGTCTGAGCCAATCCGTTTTTCTTTGAGGGCTGTCGTTCTTTTAACTGATTTACCGTCAAAAATCCGAAGCTACGTTTCGGAACGAAATTTTTTGCAACGTTACTTTACAACAAAATATTAATGATTTAGAATTTGTGTACATTTGGTCACAAAATTATTTTCAAATACTGAAGAAAATGTCACATTGGCAAAATATATATCTTGAAAAAATAGTAAATATGTAATGATATGACCTTTGTCCATGCAAATCATGGCATCCAAACTATTCCAATAAAGTACGTACATCTGCTTCCTTTTGTTCTGTAACGGATACTTTGTCACGCGATACTTGGATTACACATCATTTAGTCAAATTAATATTTTCTACGCCATTCTCGTATTTTTGCGATTCCCTGCAATATAATTTTAAATATGAAATATTACATTCTAGATAGTACCTGGGAAGATATAAGTTTAAGTACACCTACAAGCTGATAATTTACTTTGAGAAAATTGTGTTATTGGAGACTTGACTTTGTAATTTAAAATGTATAGTACATTTTCTTATCTAAGGGAAAATGTATTATCTGGCTCATTATCGTAAGCGTCTTGTACTTCTTGGATTTCTTTCACATTTTACGTCTCGTGGAAGCACATATTCCGAAAAAATAAGTGACTAAAATTTTATAGGGAATTATGAAGGTAATCAAAATCTTATCAAATTACGTTTTTTTTTAACTATTGCATAACCGTAAATAATGTTACGCTAATTTTAATAAATATAAAAAAGATGAAAAATGGAGATTATTATTTAGGACTTACAAAGATATAGTAGTCTCCCCTTTCCACAAAGCACTCTTCAAATATTACTCCTAGCAACAACTCTGTTGAGCATTTTTTTAAAGTGTTTCTCTTAAAACAACCGTTTACGCCTTACAAAACTGTCTTTGTCCCATCCTACACTCCACAAATATTGTTTCTCTGTAAAAAAAATAATCCTACAGGTATTCACAAGGAAAGGAAAATATTATAAATTTACATAAGTTATGCCACAAAAGCAACTATTTTCAGTAATTATTACAAGTTAATTACATTTTGTTATGTTTGTGTTGTATTGTATTACACAACTATTTAGTAATTGTATGATGAAAATTAAAGAAATGTTATATCACATGGGATTATTATTGAATATAGCCTAATCTTGAAGTCGCTATTTCAGACTGTTGAACATGCAAAACATGCAATTAAAGGAGAAAGAGCATGCATTGGATGACGGCCACGTAACAAGAACACACTTTTTCTGTTAGAGCTTTGTAATATTCCCTGTTTAGTACTCGAACATAAACTGCCTCCCTATCCCAGATATCTATTTTGAGTTAGCGAAACACTGAAACAATCATTCCATCGTTCTTCCAGAATAATAGGCTCTCAACAATTGCTGATGGATTGTCGCAAACCATGGTCCTCATTCCCGATAAGCCGATGCGCTATCCATTGTTCCACGACGACAGCATGACGATGTCAGTGAATATTATCCTGTTAAACGATTGTTTCTTCCGCCCGTCCTACTTAGCTGTTGATAATGCTTAAGAGATACATGCATCATAAGATCATTTTCCCATCCATGTATGGGATTTTCCACTACCATGTACGTGAATTTTACTCCAGAGTGCGGTAATTTTACCTTACCTGCGAGGAAAACTATATTTTCTGCACAAGTTTGCGAATATTACATTACAATTGTCAGGTAATTTTCCCAATATTTTTTACAGTGCGGGTAACGTTTGTCATGATCAGGTTGCGAAGAAACAACGGGATTTATTTTGGAAGAGTTTGGCACAGGAAAATTTTCGCTTTGTGGTGTGCTAGTGTCTCAAAAAAGCTGCATTTGAGCAGGCAGTATACGGATAAATTCTCATTTGTGTGTAAAAGTTTGCGTTTCGTTCGAATTGTGACATGTATTTGCCTGCGACAAAATATTAAGTAATAATTATATTTTGCAACGTATACAACTTTACAAGCATAAGCGTTAAATAAACAATTTGTTTGGCATTGAGCTTTTGTTAACACACTTATTTTTGTAATAACAAAGTAACGAATGTAAGGGTAAAATTAATGATGCTGTGTTCAAAAGGAATTTTTGAACACTGTTGTCACATTTTAAATTAATTAACTGTTACTCCAACTCTTTGTTAAATCTAGTTTTAAAACATAGCATTAAATAACGCGTTAGCATATTTCGTTAAATTCCACTCCAATGCAAAAAAAAACAAAGAATGTTAATCAATCAATCCTAACACAATATGAATAAAATTATTAAAAAAATAATAATTTTATGAAAATTGCAACTACAGGCTGTTCACAGTAAAGTAAGCACGTTTGAGGACCTAGTTACGTTTTCTTTCAGTATTTTTTTAAATTATTTAACAACTTTTAAAAAATTAAATATTGCCATGTAAGTAATAAACACAATGTCTATATTCCACCGCACTCGAAATTTAATATATAGGGCTATAATAAAATATATTTATTGACTATTGTTCCAAATGAGACGGCTTTCAAAAGGGTTCACTTTACCGTGAATAGCCTATAACCCAGTTGTCAACATACAAAATGGAGAAAATCAGGTACACACACACACTCACGCACACACATATGCACACCATTGCTACACTTTTTATTTGCAGAAATTTTAGCATTGGGCTTCACAATAAGAATAGAATTAACTTTAGCACTGGCCGTAGCAGATTCCATGCCCACTCCTGACTGTGATTGTAATTAATTGAAAAAAAATCACCGCTGACATACGCTACAGCGGACCTATATCCCCAGCCAGAGAAAACTCAAGACGATGGCATTACAACATTTACTGAAAACAATATAGCTCCGTCTCTAGTAGCCTCACTGTCGGCGAGAGGAGAGAGAGAGAGAGAGAGAGAGAGAGAGAGAGAGAGAGAGAGAGAGAGAGAGAGAGAAAGACAGAGAAAGAGAGGGGGAGAGAGTGGAGAGATTCGGGCGGCTCTCGACATCGAGGTCGTGAGAGCCGAAGACGGTGATTGAAATGAGTATGGAGCAGCGCAGGAATTCCAGGACGGGGAAACCGGGAGATCCGTCCAAAAAAAACCGCCGACCAGAGGCATCGTCCAGCAGGAATCCCACGTGCGAATGTCTGGGAGCGGTCCCGCCGGGAATCGAGTCCGATTCGTCATGGTGGGAGGTGAGTAGTCTAACCACTACACCCTCCCCCTCCCCTCAAAAACACGCATTGTTGACGACATTAAATCTATTTACTTAAACAAATTCATAGTTTTCTGCAAAAAACGCGTTCAAAATTCACATAAGCCTTCTAATAATCCATGAACGACGTTCACATTGTTACATGACACCTGAAAAACCGTATCAAAGATCGTGAGGGATGGAGGTTTTAATAAAAATAAAACAACTAACTTTGAATTTTAATTTATTCTCGCAGCTAATATTTACAGCATTACTCTTTTCATTTCTCAGTAAGCGCAATATTTAATGTATATTTCAACTCTAATTAACGCCCTTCTCAATGTCCCTGTTTGGTTGTAGTCAATTAGCTCATACTCATTATGAACATTTTCAATCTGTCTGTTGCCATAATTTGTAATGACTTTCACTCACACATTCAGTCCAATAATCTAGACTGCCAGTAGCACTCGTCACTGCTCTGATGTTCGCAGTCGCTGAATTTCCTCCTGCTGGTCACTTCCACGGCTACTCGTTACTCTTCTAGCTCGTCGTCTCGCTCATAACGTCGCAAAACCGTCCAGACTCTTAATTATTATAAACGCTCAGCTTGGAGGCCCGTTGTGCTTATATTCAATCAGTCACCCGGTCTGGAAGATTCAAGGGCATCCTGAGTCACACCGAGAAGAACTAGGTCACTAAACAAAGAAATTTTTCCGATAAACGCAAAAATTCTATCCACCGGAGATCAGGAGCAAGCAAGATAGTAGTGCGATCACAGCTGCATGCAGAGACTTCCCGCTGTGAGTCGCCGCCCGTATTGCGTAACCACGCTAACTTTGGCACACTGTTTCCTCGCTTCAGTGTAACAGGACAAGAAAACAAAGCAAATCACGAACACGTAACACCACTTCCTCCTCAATCTGTACATTGCAAACAGACTCTGCAACATCCTGACATGCATAGAGTACCAGTCGGTCGATGTGGACTATCTCCAGCTTCGCCCGAGAGCCTTAGAGACAAATCCGGAAGACTACAACATTTATATTATTCAGAATCCTGTAGGGTCCTTCCCAACATTTCTGTAGTTTTAAGCAATACCCTTCTCACCTCTGTGGGAAGTAAAACCACACCAATTGTCTTTCTTGAAATACTTTCCCCGACATTCTCCTATCATTCCACATCTTCATCCTGTCGCTCTTTATTCTGTGGTGTTGTCAAGCAACATCATGAACACCAACAAGTCTGTTGCGTGATTCGCTCACATAATCAGGGGCTGCTGCAGAATCCTCTTCTGTCGGTCGGCCAAACAGGTCACTAGGAAGGCGTAGCTCTCTATCCTTGACAGAGTTACCCATATGGACTCGTGAACTGCCGAATAGTAAGCAAGGAGAAACAATGGCACCTTTGAATCCCAATACTTCTGATTGTTTGCCACAAAGATCGACAGGTACTGCTCAAGAGTGTGGTTAAGTCTCTCGACCATTCCATCCGATTGAGGGTGTAAGGCTGTAGTCTTAGTCTTTTTCATCCCCAGAATCTACGTTACCTCCTGGAATACTGCAACTTCAAAGTTTCTTCCCTGACCGGAATGGAATTCTACTGTCATTAAAAATCTCGAGAAGATATACTCAATGAATGCATCAGTCACAGTACGTGCTGCTTGATTTGGAAGGGAAATTACCACAGGCTCCTTAGTAAAGTTATCTTGGGCCACCAGTAGATACCGATTAACTACCCATTACCTCTCTCTATGACGGCAAGGGGGCCACAATATATATTGCCATCCTATCGAGTATGACATCGACATTTTCTTTTTGGAGGTCATCTTGTCCCCTTGTCCTTGGACCCTCCCTCTCAGTACAGTTGTTTCACAATCGGCACCACATCTCAACACCATCCCAACAGTGAAGCCAGTATAATCTCAGTCGAATACTGTCATAGGTCTGTTTAACACCAGAGTGTCCACTGCCTGCCGAGTTATGCAGTTCCTTTAAGATTTTGAAAACCCTGCATTATGGAAGGATCTACTGTAAGAGTGTGTGTTTTCCATCACTACCTTCCCAGTTTTGTGAAGTACACAATTATTCAGCATAAGGGAAACCCATTGTAACTCGTATGCTTAGACTGATGTGCTCAGACTATCTATCTATTCCCATTTTCACCGACAGCCAGCTTCTTTCCATTCTAGTAATAGATGCATGAAAAATTGGATCATTCAGCTGTTGTGAGACGATTTTAACGAGAATAGGACCATTTATGGGAATTGTATTGTATTTCACTTGCATTGTAATTATTCATTTATTTTATTTATTGTTATGTATTTTGGGTGGCGTATAGTGGTGAGAAGGCAATTATTACTTTCAAAACTTATATGATATTGTTTATTTGTGTAGTTGCATATCACCTACCCTGGAAGCAATTATAGTATATTTGTGTTTATTATGGTGGTTTTCTGGTAAAGATGGGAATGTTAACATCTCATCTCTTCCTCATCCTGTTGTTCTGAGAATAGGAGAAGCTGAGGTAAAAAAAGGAGTTGTGGTGGTTGGGATCGGGAGTGATACACCGCCACACCATAGTGCATGGCTACCTATACTCGGGATACTAGTCGACGAAGTTGTTTACTGTCGTCCACAGTACTGCTTCCACTTGGGGTACCAGCCCTTGAACTAAATGACTGTCACCGTAGTGCATGACTACCTTATACCTTTAGGTGCTAGCCCACGAACTTATTAAACATCGTTATAATGCATGTGGTTTCCTACACTTGGAGCGCCAGTCAAACTTCTAACTTGTTGGCACCATAGTGCATTGCTGCCTACACTCGGGATGCCAGTTGACGAAGTTGTTTACTGTCGTCCACAGTACTGCATTGCTGCTTACACTTGGGGCACCAGTCCATGAACTAATTAAGAGTCACCGTAGTGCATATACCATATACACGAACTTATTAAACGTCGGAATAATGCACGTGGCTGCCTACACTTGGAGCCCCAATCAAACATTGAACTTCCAAAGTAAGAAGCAACAAGCAGATAACAGTTGGCCACTGTTGACACAGGTGGTACATATTCGCCCACATGATTGTAAGTGTTTTCTTATGTGGTACACAATAATACTACGTGAATAATAGCGACTGTATTTGCTTGGGAAGTATTTCTGATGTGGGCCATTAAACACAAAGTGATTGACAGAATTTATTGTATGACCCACAAGCAAAAACATCAGTGAATCACCCAATGGCATCTTAGAACACATGGAAAACATGTGGCTGATGTATGTCAAAGTGTATGAAAATAAGATCATTTTTCTGTATAAAATCCTCATGTGGAAGACAGTTTTAATTCTTATAGTTGGGCATCATCATGTGGCCTATTATAAGCCACTTATCACAAAATGACTGATGGAATTTCATATGTGGCCTACAAGCAAACATCAGTGAAACACTCACAGGCATCTTAGAATATGTAAATAATGCGTGGTTGATATGCCAAAGAGTATGATTATAAGATCATGTTTGCGCATAAAGCCCTCGTGTGGTAGAATGGTTAATTTCTGATAGTTGGGCATCACGTGGGAAATTGTGGGCAATTTAACACAAAATGACTGATGGAATTTCATATATGGCACACAAGCAAATGTCTGTGAAACACCCACAGGCATCTTAGAGTATGTAGAAAATTTGTGGGTGATGTTTGCCAAAGAGTACATAATAACTTATAAGATCATGCTTGTACATAAAACTCTCACGTTGTAGAACAATTCATTTTTGATAGTTGAGCTTCATCAAGAGGGTCCCAAGTAGCAAACAACAAGCAGTTAACAGTCGGCCAACTGTTACTAGTGGTGACTACGTTCGCATTTATGACTGTTAGCATTTCTTATATGGTTGAAAATCAGGTCATAGAAATAAAAGTGACAGTAACTATTTTACAAATACTCGTAATGTGGACCAATGCTCTCATGACGATTGTTCCTTATTACTGAGGAAACATGATCAGCAAGCTTATGTACCATTTATGGCATACCGACTATACGCTGTTGTGCAGTAGCAAAATGCATATGCATATTCAATTGATTTTTTATTTCATATATATATATATGAAATAAAATTATCATGTGGCATTGCTAGGAATAGTAAAAAATAGTTTTTAGACCAGTGACCTGTAAAAAATAACACGAAAAGAAAAAAATTCATTATTTTGCATTTGAAATTTTACCTGAAAGTAGTCCGAAACTAAAATACTAGTCTTTTAAAACAAAACACATATTCCAGTTTTGACTCATGATACTAACATGGTCTATATAGCAAAGCTAATAATGCATTGTGTATGTGAAGTAAGTAACCAGATTTACTTAAAATGTTGTATGTAAATACAACGTAGAGTAGTTGATGGCATACTTGACTGTAGACTAAAGGCTTGTGCGTTAGATACCAGGTTTCTCCAAAGAAATATACTAACTGTGAAATAAAGCTGAAGATAAAATATATGAATATGGAAAATTCATCAATTTTATTTGGGTTAGACACAATTATTTTTTGGTTTTGAAAAAGCATGGCAAGCTGCTTGTATATGGGCCACAAGTGGCCAATAGCTGGGCCACAAGTGGCTTGCCAACAGCTGGCTAACAACATGTGGTTTACTTACGGCAGGTCAGAAGCAGAAAGCCGAAAGTGGCCCGCTTGTGATTTACTTACGATAAACTCTGGTTTTATCAGACATCTGCTAACAGTTAAAAATCCATATGTGGCCCACGCATAAACACATCATACCACAGTCATCATTCATCATGTGTGCCACATGCTTCTGTCGGTGCATTCTGATTATTGAATGATTGTAGATGCAGCATGTGGGCTGCTTGTTCATAATTAGATCTACACTTGTGGACCAACTATTTTGCTACTTACGTTATTGTAAACATTGTGCATTGCTGCCTACATCCGGTATGCCAGTCGACGAAGTTGTTTACTGTCGTCCACAGTACTAATTTGCTGCTTCAACTTGGGGCAACAGTCCATGAAACAATTGACAGTCGCCGTAATGCAAACCTACATTATACACTTTAGGTGCTAGCCCACGAAGTTATTAAACTTCGCCGTAATGCACGTGGCTGACTGGAGTGCCAGTAAAACTTCGAACTTATTGTCAACATAGTGCATGTTAGGCGTTTGTACCCATATCGTGACAACAAACTTTAAAACATTATTAGCATGACTGCATTATTACTAGTTAGCAAAACTGTCCTATCACCAGAGTAATTAAATAATCTTCTAATAAATTACACTTTCGCCTGCAGCATTTTTTACTAGAAGCCGAGAAATTCACAAGTTGAGATGAAAATTTAACAGCAATGAGATTAAAAAATTAGGGGCAACAGGAGAACCCTGAGAAGACCCTTCACCCAAAGGAACATCCGTCGAATTTCCGCGGCTCTTTAATTCGTTATAGATTTTCTGTAAAATAACTTACATCTCTGAAATAAATATACATAATTTGTAAAGAATATTTACACTCTTCAGTTAAAAGTAAAATACGCCCTACATAGAAGCACCATGTCTGCCGTATGAAAAAAAACCCGTTGACGGAAGCTATTATCTTAAAAAAAACAGTTTTATTCCTGCCTTACAGCCTTCCTCGAATATATATATAATTCGAAAATGCTAGGGTGAGTTACTTTATTATACTAAAAAATGAAATTTTTATAGGAAAATTTGCTTTTTTACTCAAAGGCTAATGGAATTATACTGATCCATCAACTATAGTCTATTCGCGGTTTCTTCACACTTTTTGAATCAAACGTTCGAAAAATCATCCTATATATGACGTAATTGGTTGTTTCCTAAATATGTCGTGTATCACAAACGTTTTGTACTCGTGCTAACATAAAAGTACCTTTTTAAAAATAAATCAACTTTTACTTATATTTTACTTAAAAATTATAGTATTTCATTTATAATTAATATGAATAAGAACAGTGAGAAACATGTGTATTGGTAATGCCTAGTAATAAATAGTTCTTATGCAAAATATCGTTACACTGAGTGTGCACACGATTACGGTGCGTTGTCACCTCGCCGTAATTTTCTAAATGCTGTTCATGATAAAGTGAGCATTTTCGAAAACAACCTGCGAAAAAAAGTCACTGCTACTAACCACATATGAATGACATGCGCCCAGTAAAGTTGGTAACGAAGGAGGGAAAGTAGTGCCATATCTCGACGTCAAATAAAAAGTGATAGGTAACCACTTGTGATAACACAAATTATTTCTTTCGCTTTGTTTTTTTTAATGTATCGAAGTGTAAAAATGAGTCAATTTGTAAAATGTTTTCTTTGGTGATTATTCCACAGTTTCACCTGACCGACGCATGAATAAAGTGATGAGGACGATGGCAATTGTAACTGTACATAAGGCGGAAGAATACACAATGAGCAAACAAGTAGATCTAAAGCAGGGCTTTCAAAAGTGCTCATTTTACCGTCAACAGCCCATAGAATTTTTTAAGCTTTGTTTGTGTGAGGCGAACGGATAACTCGGAAGTGGAATTTTATCAAGGATTCAGAAAAGTTGGAAGTGATTGCGAATACAGAGTAGTGAATTTTTTACGTTCTGGAGCAACAACATCTAGACAAGCCGTGCGGGAACTGTCACCCGTGGGTCATTCATTGCTCGCGAGCTCGACTTGAATAGCTCGTCGCAGATCTTCGAAAAAACATTGGGAAATGGCCCGAGAACATTGCTGAATTGGACTGTAGTAGCTTACGAAACGTTTTAAGCGCCCGCGAAATTGCACCAATGTTTTGTAATAATTTTCGTATGTGATTGGACTATATGCGAGAATAATAATAAATAGGAAATTCTTAGTAATAAAATATTTCTATTGCTTGGACTCCCCCCGATATTGGTATTGGGAAAATGAAGACGTAAGACAAGGCATTCCCAGATCACAAGTACCTTGGACCATGTAACTCACTCAACAATAAAAATTAATAGTATCCTAGAACACAAACTAGATATTTGGATTTAGCTCCTACGTGAAAAAGTTTCCCCATCGCTGGTCCATAATGACGCTGACGCTCTGTTTTGTACGTAGACAGCCTGTCATCTCGCCTTATATAGCTGTTCACGGTGAAATTAGCACTTTTGGAAGTACTGCTTAAGCTCTACTTGCATGTACGTTATGTATTCTTCCATCTTATGTAAAATTAACATTTCCATGGGCCTCATCACTTTATTCATGAGTCGATCAAGTACAACTATGAAATTATTAGTAAAGTGAATATTTTACAAATCTGGTATTTTTTTACACTTCAATGCATTAAAAAAACAGCGAAATAAATCATTTATGTTATCATAAATGGACACCTAACACGTTTTATTCGACGTTAAGATATGGAACTACTTGCCATTCATCGTTACCAACTTTAGTAGGCACATGTCACTCGGTGCGCCAGTTAAAATATATGCAGGTAGGAGCAGTGACTTTTTTCTAAGGTTGATTTCAAAAGTGCTCACTTTATCGTGAACAGCCTTTAACTCAGTTCCGCGGACGGTGGTACACAATTATAATTTCCATGAGTATCACTGGATCGCCGCTCGTGTGACACGACCTGCCACACTCAAAGCCTACGGCATACATTCAATACTCTGATGGCTTCATTCCATATGGCCGGGTATAATAGGAACATGAGTTCTGACAAGCGGTGTCGTTCGAGTATGCAGAGGACTGTGAAGTCTAGCTTGGTGCCTGCCATCTTATGCCGCTAGATGAGTGAGTAAAGAGATTTGGGTAGCTCTTAACAGCGAAGTCATGAGAGCCGATGATTGAGGTGAGTATGGGTCAGCGCCGGAATGAAACGGCGGGGGAAACGGGAGATCCCTGAAAATGAAACCCACCACAATTCCCACATGCGAAAATCCGGTGACCCAACCGGGGACTGAACCCGGTTCGCCTTGGTGGGAGGCGAGCGAGTTAACCGCTCTGCCACCGTGGCCCCATGTCGCTAGAGGGTAGGATCTCTATTTATAAATTATTTTTTTAGTACTGGAACAAGCAGTCACGGCTGGAGTACGGAAAGTGTTTTCAATTAAAATAAACCCGGCTTTATGTGAAACTTTTTATTGAGCTCCCGTCATTTGCCGAGCATTCTCTGCCAGACTTAGGCAAATTATGCTGATTAGTGCATTTATGACAGAGTACATGCAGTACATTATCTCTGTTCGCATAGCAAGTAGCCCAATATTTTTCGACAGCAGTAATATTTTATAAAATGATTTGTTTAATCTGTTAATCAAATATAGCCTTAAGTTCACAAAGTCTTAACCAGTCCCGTCATAACTAGATTTTTAGTATGATAATTCTTATCGCTTTATTTTAAAACTGACGTCCAAGAGAGATAAATTAAAACAAGTCGAGGTCGTTACTAAACAATTTTCAAATGGAAACATTATTTTAATTACAGGCATTTGGTAGAAAATACTTTTAGAATAACAAGAATTTGTAAAAAAAAATATGGATGAATGATTTCAATATCTTCTGTAAATCTTTGTAGAGAGCATAACTTGAAGTGAAGAGAATGTTTCGAAAGGAGTCTGCCAGAAATGTCAAAGATTATAATGTAAAGAATTGTATTGTCTGTTGGCAATCTTCTTAGTGGTTAAGTGGCTCCTATCTATCAGTTAGATAATTTTTATCACTTATTATACATAATGACTCGACAACCATTAAAAAATGAACATTCATTGAGATACAAGGCACATCGCCTTTTATCTCACTGACTTCCAAGACAATGTTCAAAATGAAAACTGTGTTACTACTTGCTCTACCCTTTCTTCTAGCTAATGCCCAAGGTAATTTGTTGTTACGTATTCTTTTTTAATTTCATTGTATGGCGTTTATGCAAACTATTCCTGGTATTATCATTCAGCCACATGTTTATTTCAAATGTATGGCGTCTAGGAAACTTAAAATCTAATTATTTTATTTATTCAATTGATTACCTGCAAAGCATACAATTTTATTAAAGGCTGTTCACGATAAAGTGAGCACTTTTGTAATCAACCTTATAAAAATGCCACTGCTTCTACCTGCATATATTTTAACGGGCGCACTGAGTGGCATTTGCCGAGTAAAGTTGGTCACAAGGAAAGAAAGTAGCTCCGTATAACTACGTCGAATAAAAAGTGTTAGGTAACAAATTGTGACAACTTAACGGGCCTGCGTACCAAGCCAGCAGCCGCGAACTTCAAATGGAGAATCAATGTTAAACGAAATTCCTTCTCATTGCGCCAATTTTAAAGATAACCATTTCAAACAAAAATGTATTCTACGTTAAATTTCTTAAGGAATAATGCTACGTTAAAATATTTTGCCAATTTTTTTGTTGAATATGTTTTTTTAAATTTTAATTATTGAAATTTGCCTATAGCAAAAAAAATATGGATAAATAATTTTTTTTTTCGAAAACAATTTTATTTTTTTCGAAAACAATTTTATGTAGCAATATTTTCTGAGAAGATCGCGTCAACGTGTTTTTTGTTTTAAACAGTTATCTTTCAAATTGACGCAATGAGAAGGAATTTCGTTTAACATCGATTCCTCATTTGAAGTTCGTGACTGTCAGCTTGGCACGCAGGCCCGTTAAATTATTTATTTAGCTTCCAGTTTTTTTTTATGCGCCAAACTGAAAAAGAGAGAAAATTTGAAAAATATTTACTTTCCAAATAACTTCACAGGTTTACTGGCACGATGCATGAATAAAGTGATGAGGCCCATGGCAATATAAATTTTACATAAGGCGGAAGAATACACAACGTGCATACAAGTAGATTTTAAGCAGTGCTTTAAAAAGTGCTCACTTTACAGTGGACATCCTATAGACACGTTTACTGCTATAAAATACAAACATATAAAGAAACTTTAATCACAGTACAGAAACGTTCAAAACTTCCGTAGTAGAAAACCCAAGAAAATCCTACAAACCGGACAAAGTTTAGTTTTTAATAAATCTGTTATATAGACGTTTGGATGAACTTCGTTAAAGTATTAAAGTTATTTAGAATAAAAATGATTTTTTCCCCCTAAAATAGGTATGTATACAAATGCATTACAAGGCTGACCAGACAATAAAAATTTGCAAGATATAAAGCCGACATATAAAATACTTAGCAGCAGGATGAAATGAACTTATGAATGTATTGCCTAATATTTATGGGACACAGTGCGCAGTGGTTAGAGCACTCGCCCCCCCCCCAAAGCGAACCGGGTTCGTTTCCCGATGCGGTTGCTCCCGTACTTTCTCACAGGAGAATTGCACCGGACAATGCCGCTGTGCGGTGGGTTTTCTCGGGGGCATCCCGTTTCCCCCACCCATGCATTCCGGCGCTTCTCCATACTCACCTCCCTTCACCCTCGTCGGTTCTCAAGACTTTGATGTTAAGAGCCGCCCAAACCTTTCCTCCCCTCCCAATTAATATATATAATATCTAATAGACGTGGAAGAAAAAAGATACAGATATAAACCAGTTGCCATGCTTGTCAAATATATAACAACTACTTAACTAAAATAAAGGTAAACCAACGGCTGACAAGCTCTATGAAATAAAAGAGTAGAAGAAATTTTAACATGTTTTTTTTGCAAAGTCGTTCGCTCGATTTCTTATTTACTGTCTTGGGTGCGTGTAACGGAAAAGGACATAATCCAGCATAGACCTGTTTTATCATTGTTCAATCTTACGTCCCGAAATTATATAAATGACGCCAGTAAACGTATTTTTTATATTTAAAATAAATGTATTTTTGAATGACGTATATACAGTAGTAGTATTCAATGATAATTTTTTATGCTGGGAAGACAAAAAAAATACGTTTCGTTTTTTAACAAAAAAATATTCTAACAGAAATGCACGACTGTTCTATCTCGCATATGAATACACTTTTGTCTACTACGAAAAGTTCAAGGTATATTGTATTTTAATGACAACATGTCCGCGGACTCCGTTTAGTGTGCAAGTAAGGTACCGCATGGGCCAAGTGGTTCGCAGGCATATGGAGATGGTATACCAGACTTTCGACTCCGACAATCAATTTTTCCCCTATATGTCTCCAATTCCGGCTTCAGCTCGGATTGTAAACATAAAACTTAGGGTAGCAAAATGATTGAATAGGGCATTATAACATCACTGGGTGAACAAAAACAATTTTGTATTACAAAATTTTGCACATTTAATGTTACATAAAAAATTTTACCTAAGAAAATGTTTCACAGTCAAATGGAAGTACACTTACAACACTGAGTTATTACAATAATGTATTCTTTAATTATTGTACTTATGCATATAGCAATGGTGTAGTTAATACAGACTACATAGCAACATTTTTTTGTTTTGTTTTGCGAGAAAATGTAATCGATTTTTTAGTATTTGAGACGTTCTGGCTGCGTTAGTAATTTTTTATATTTCGTTAAACATTTAGTAAATTCTGTTCACGATAAAGTGAGCACTTTTGAAATCAAACTTAGAAAAAATACACTGCCCCTACCCGCAGTCTATATTTTAACATGCGCACTGAGTGACAAGCGACCAGTAAAGTTGGTAACGATTGATGGAAAGTAGTGCCATACCTTAACGTCGGATAAAAATTATTAGGTAACCCATTTGTGATAACTTAAATTATTTCTTTCGCTTTCTGTTATTTTAATGCATCGAAGTACAAAATGTTCAGATTTGTAAAATATTTTATTTTCCAATAATTTCACATTTTCACCTGAACAATGCGTGAATAAAGTGATTAGGCCCCAGGCAATGTTAATTTTACATAGGCCCTAAGGCGGAATAATACACAATGGGCATACAAGTAGAGCTTAAGAAGGGCTTTTAAAAGTGCTCGTTTTACCGTGAACAGCCTATAAAGGCGCCAACGCTGCTGCAAGTGCAAACTTTAATAATAATGGAAACGTAGACAGTACGTGAAGATTCAACAATGAATCGAATATTTAATTTTCAACATCTGGGACATCCTCTAAATTTTCAAAGTCCAAGATAAACAGTTTGAATTTTAATAATAAGTTTTAATATCTGTTAACTACGCTGTGCTTCTCAGAGAAAAAAAAAAAAAAAAAAAAGCGCCGTCAAAGTACAACACATACCTGGACGGCCATGATTATTTCCATCCGAGTCATCATACAGATAAAAATTGTAGAAGTTGAATCTGTAAAGAAAAGAACGCAGTAAACATTTTAAAAAATCCAAGCACATAACATGCTATCTGTAGAATATTCACAAGCATGCAAGTCTGCCATTATTAGGCAAAATCTCTCTCTCAGACATGTCAATATGTTCTCTCGGTCTTAGAGCTGTTGCAGGTTCCAGATGCTGCCCAGGATCGAATTATGATGGCGACTGATGCTAGTTATGGAGAGTTCCCATTCGCGGTAAGCCTCAATAATATTAGCTTTATATACAGTCGAGCCACATCATTATTACGACCAGTTAACATCTGGAATAACCGCATAAAATGCTTCTAGACGGCAAGTTCGCGCGGAATCTTGGTCGTTCTCCTCCAACTCCGGACATTTCTGACCGTATGACACGCCGTATTGCCCTGCTGAAAGATTCCGTCCACTCCAGGGAAGAGAGTCAAAATCAGTGGCGTAGCCAGAAATTCCTCAAGGGGGGTGTTACACTGTCAGGAGGGAATGTGGGAAGGTTACGCCTGTGGCGTTACTGGTGCTGACACATGTGTTAACTAGTACAAGTTTTATAAAGTTATTTATTTATTATTTATGTCACGTGCATGACCACAGCACATAAGCCAGGTCAGATTACACAACGAAGTTCACTCAAAAAAAAAAAAAAACATTAAAGTAAACACGGCAGTTAGAAAGTTTTATTGTCTCGAAAAGGAGTGCTGGCGCTCATAGTCTTACAATCCAGCAGTCATTTTGGGGAAGATCAGCGTCCATAAGAACATTAAACTACAACAAATAAATAAATAAAGCACTACAGTGTGAAGTCCGAACATTATATAGTATTGTTAGTCAAATGATTCAAAACATTTATTAACATTACTGGCACATGTGTATAAAATATCGTTATATGGTTTTAAAGCTTGAATACGATAATCACGGTAAATTGGGCAATTTTCCAGGTCGTGCTTAAAAGTTGTTTTCAGCTTATTTGTATCTTTTTGGAGGTTGTTGGTATAAAAATTGCCACGTGACTAATAACCACAATGTATAAACTTTATAGCTCTGAAAAGTTAACTTCAGAGGCCAAAATAAAAAATAATTTTTTTGTTATTATGCTTGCTGGGAGGGCATTAAAAAGTACTCAATTTACCGTGGATAGCCTATATAGACTTTTTAAGACTAAGGGCCGGTTTCACCACGCGGGATAACGATATTTTTTTGAGTTTAAGTGGCAAATTATCTCGATTATCTGTCTTTTATGTTTCACCTTGCACCTTATCTCGATTTTCTCTCTACATCGAGATAAAATATTTTGACAGCCGATTTTGGTGGATAAAATCACTTTATCGAGATAAAGAAGTAAAATATAACCAAATACTTTTCGCAAAGAAATTTGGAAAGTGATAGTGAATTATAATTTGTAGATTATTTTGATAACACTAAGCAGTAATAAACACAATATAATCTGGAAATGGTAGCAAAATTAATGCAATAGTATTCAAGAAAATTCCAATGTATGGAAAGTTTTTGGGAAACGGTAGTTGCAGAGTTATCTGTTTTGAATTTAAACACTTTTATTAAATTATAATATATGTTTAAAATTGTCAGATTCCAGCAGTTTAAGTTTGTTCATTGCATATGATTCGCTAATGCACTTAATTTGAAGCTATGAATTCAGGTCCGGATGTAAAACACGTAAACGTTCAAAAAATCCAAAAATAGTCAAAATTATGAGCTACACAACAAACTACAACTCGGCCGCAAAAATAACAGTAACTTATGAAATATACATTTAAACTTGAATTTTCAGAGGTGTAATTTTCACCATATGGCATATTTGCCTGAATGCGTATATTACTTCAAGTAAGTGCTCAGTTTTACTATTCGCCCTTTGGAAAAGTATGTTGTAAGGAAAATATGATTTAAACCATCGATAATATCACATAGTGTGTTGATAGAACATTTAGAAAAATTTAATTTTTCCCTTATTTTAGATTACGCTGATACATTTCCGTTACTATCTCTAACAAACAGTTTTTTCTTTGCAATACATTTTTGTCTTTTTGCTGTTTTTCGTGAAAATGCCATCTCGATTACTACAAACTATTCACTTTATTAGCGTAAAATACCAAACATTTTCTGTTGACTGAGCCAGCGAAATCTTTACCAGAATAACTTCGCGATGAAGTCAAAAAAATCCAGATAATTTTTTCTCGATATTCTTGACAATGTATAATACGTGGTGAAACACGCTCAACATTATCGAGATTATAATCGCAGTTAAACTTCTCATTTCGATAGAATTATCTCGGTTTTCTGAAAATCTAATCTTTGTTGGTGAAACCGGCTCTAAGTGAGCATATCTTAAACCCCTGCTTAGGCTCTACCTCTCTGATTACATTGTATCCTTCTACCATACGTAAATTTAACATTGCCATGGGTCTTGTTAATGTATTCATGTGCCATCCAAGTGAAATAGAGGAATGGTTTGGCATGTAGCCTTACTGTGTTACTTACGTAATTTTTTTTACTATAATGTGAATAAAACATTAATCGATATCCACACTGGACATAAATTTAAACATTGCGTTCGAAATAAAACGCCAAGTCTTGGAACTATTTTTATTTCTTCAAATCCAATTTAACTGGAAGCCCGCATGCCAATGTGCATTGTTAACATAAACTCACTTGAAAAAAAAAAGATCACAATGAAGGAATTGGGCGAGTACAACGAAAGTTGCCACACAGTATCGACGTAGACCGACACATGTCCCATTTGGGTTTAATGCGGTTTGTTTGTGCGGATGTGCTAATAGGGGGCGTATATGTCCCTCCACCATTCATAACTGCAAGACACCTAATAAGGCCTTAGTAACTGTGAGCAGCGTGAGCCACAGTGCCAAGGTTCAGTCAACACGCAACATGCCTTGATGGCGATTCGACAAGCCTTTGCCCAGCTGGTTGTGTATCAGAGAGGCCGCATCGTCGGCCTCCGAGAGAAGTTGGACGTTTCGGCGCATTGCTCGCCACTCGAACCGTTCCGCATACACCTTGAGTCGATGTTGGACGCAGTGGGAAAACGAGGTTACACACATTCTCCGAGAAGGCTCGAGGTCAACCCCGGCGGACCACTAGCTAAGAAGATCGTTTCGTCTGACCGGCTGCAAGCACTCCACGAGGATCGTTGTGCACCATCCAGGGGAACGTAACTTCAGCTGCAGACAAGCCTGTAAGTAGCCGGACACTGCCGATTCACACGGATGGCTGCTAACTGGGGACGAGGGAACGAGATGGCGGTCATATTAGATAACATCATGCTGAAACCTCCTGCTCTGTCATTCCTCGCCAATTGCGACCATCCTGGGTTTACCTTTATTCCCTCGGAAACTCCTCTTTTTCTTTCTTGCTCCACCATTCCACACCTCTTCATGAGCTTGCATTCCAATGTTATTTTTTCTCATGCTCTCTCATTCCTTCCTGTCACTCTCGCGTGTTCTATCCGGGGGGGTTTCTCGTAGTCCTTTCGGTCTCCTTTATTTTCTCATGATCTCTCATTACTCCTGTCTCTCTCACCCATTTTATTCCTTGAGGTTTCCTCATATTCCTTCCGAACTCCTTTATTTTATCTCTTGTCTCCCACGTTCAATCCTTTGAGTTTTTCTCATACTCTTTCTGGTCTAATTTATATCCTCTCTTGTCTCCCACATCTTTCTTGCTTTCTGTGTCCTCTATCACTGTCGTCGTCTGCTGTAGGCAGACATCTTAAATTCCTGCCTGCCAGTCAGCTGTTGTAGGTGGCCATCTTTGATTCCTGCACCCTCCACCAGTGTGCTAAGTTCTTTCTTTTTACGCCCTCCTTCTTTAATTCCCGCGCCTGCCGCCAGTTGGTAGGTGTAGAGGACCATCTGTGATTCCCGCACTCGCCATCAGAGTGTGGGAGCTTTGACTGTTCTCAGCTAGGAGCACTGTTATCGATGTTGCCATGTTTTGTGTACATTGGTTTACCTGTCGCTGCAGGGACGTGCTAGCATCGGGGAATGTAGGTCAAATGGTGGCCGCCAGAAGCACTAGGAATGTTTTTAGTTGGTAGTTGTTTAGGAACTCACAACATGCAGGAGACGTGTGGTATCGATCCGGCCACCCTTCGATCGTTAGTCTGGTGACTAGACACACGAACAACATTGCATCGGAAGCAATATGAAAATAAATAATATATATATACTCGAATCGGTCTATGCACTCGCCAGACAATAAACTTGTAATTGCGAAAATTATAGTCATTCCGTGGTTAGGAGAAGAAATAAAGTAAATACTGCCATCGTACTATATACTCGATAGACAATAAACTTGTCATCGCGAAAATATGAGAATGGTTAATGCCAAATGTACACATAGAAAAAAACTGCAGGCACTGCATGCGTGCACGCACAAACACACTTTATATGTGTAAAATTTATACTTTAACTACCATTTCCAAACCTGGTTGCTGGCTGGGGATGAGGGGACAAGTTGGTATACTCACTGGTTTTCTCATATTCCTGCTGAATTCGCCTAAAATAATAATGTCAATTGTGAATATGTTAATATCTTGCACATCAATCACCACCACCTTGCAGCCGGCTGCAGATGTGCGGACGGGCTGGCATACCTGCGAGTTTCTCATATTCCTGCTGGTCTCATTTCACCTGTCATCATGAGTCACATGCTGTGCCATTACACCTGTATAGCATGGAGCGATGCCTGCCCATGCACACGATCATAGAGTCGCACCACATGCTCACCAAGTATGCCGTAAACCCAATTATAAGCATAGATGTTTGTAATTTCCGAACTGTTTAGGATGTAGTCACCAAATTCGGAACATAGTCATCGTCCCCGATAATGAATTGGGCAGCAGGATCAAGCCCAACGTAAGCCCACTTATAAGGATAGTTGCCCACCATTTCCCTCCCACCAAAGCTATAGGCACCAAATTCATATAATATACATCACTTCTGATTAAGAACAGAGTAATAGGGCTAAGCAAAGTTTAAGGCATTTTATAAACATAGTCGACCGCTATTTACTA
Source organism: Dryococelus australis (assembly GCA_029891345.1). Taxonomy (NCBI): domain Eukaryota; kingdom Metazoa; phylum Arthropoda; class Insecta; order Phasmatodea; family Phasmatidae; genus Dryococelus; species Dryococelus australis. The sequence continues at coordinate 262,851,319 of CM056995.1, forward strand.
TCAATGAAGCTATAGTCATCAAATTCATAATGTAGACATCGCTGCTGACAACGAACAGGATGGTAGTGTCAAGTACATCCTAAGCCCTTGTATAATCATAGTTGCATACCATTTCCTATCCACCAAAGCTATAGCATCACTTCCGACAGAGAAAATGACTGCAGGGTCAAGTACGCCTTAGGCCTTCATATAAGCATAGTTGGCTTCCATATTCCACTCACAGAATCTATAGTCACCAAATTCATATCATAGGCATCACCTCCAATAACAAACAGGGTGGTAGGGACAAGTATACTTTAAGCCCTCTTATAAGGATACTTGCCCGGCATTTCCTACCCACCGAAGCTACAACCCCCAAATCATATCACAGACATTACTTCCGACTGCAATCAAGGAGATAGGGACAAGTAGGTCTTAAGCCCTCTTATAAGCAGAGCTGGTCAGCATTTCCAAACATTTGAAGTTAGGGAACATGTAACAACCGTCCATGCACATAAAGAAAATTAAGGTATGTAACATGCCCATACCAAAGTTACCATTGCATGTAGGAGCATTGGGTCTGAAAGGGGGGAAATGCTATATTCTGTTTATAAAACAAGCATGGGAATACTTTGAGAAAATCAATTTGCCCCACTAACAATAGCAAGAACCATGACAACGAGCAACCTTGACCATGGATGATGTCATGGGACCTTGCTCTTGACGTTTTGCTACCTTCACGAACCAAAATCTACCCCCATATCTTGCCATTTCTTTGTTGTTGATAGTTAATTTCACAATAACAGAATGAGTAAATTGAGTCCCTCTGGGAGCACTGGGCCATGTTGCTGCAGCAGTTGTATGTGTTTGTGGCACAGTAACATAGTGCAGATGCGCCGGTGTATCACGGGGGTGAGCAAGAAGGAGCTGTGAAACAATGATACATGTGAGGACATTGGCAGCAACCACTTCTGCCACTGCCAGATTGGGAACACTGGCTCCTACTACCAGGAGGAGATCAACAAGTGCCAGAAAGCACCCTGCCAGAACGAGGTCACCTGCAAAGACCTCATTCGTTCCTACCTCTGCCACTGCATCAAGGGCTTCCCGGGACAGAAATGCAAGCTCAATGTTGAAAGGCGGCACCTGCCATGACCTCGTCAACAACTTCAGCTGCTGATGTCCTCCAGGTACACATCTCTCTCCTTTCTGGTTTCTGTAAATTACCTCTGTCCTTTGCGAGTTCCTAAGAGAATGAATAAATGAATGAATATGTGTATGTCTCAGATTTTTGTTCGCGATGGTGGCCAAAGGTCAGTCAAAGTCGCATGACGTCATCCTAGGACACGGTTGCTCGTTGTCATGGTTACTGCTATTGTGAGCAGGGAAAATTGATTTTTTTCAGAGAGTTCCCAGGTTTGTTTTATAAACAATATATATATATATATATATTCCCCTCTTCATCACTAGTATATATGTTGTCCGAAATGGTGGTCAAGGTCGCAGAACATCATTGTTACTACTATTGCAAGTGTGGGGGCAAAAGGGTTTTCTCAAAGTGTTGGCATGGTTTTTCTTCATCCTTAAAAATGAGTACGTGTATGTAATATTTGAAACAAAATAACTTTTCACCTTGCCTTGTAAAACTCAATTCCTCTCAGAAAGGGAAGTGCATGTGTAACTCAGCTGATCTGCCAGGCTGGAGCCTGACTCGACTCACGACTAGTGAGATGGATCATATTTTCGACTCGTTGAGACCTGCACGGTGCCTACACTATCGGTCGACCACATGACTGCCTTAAAGTTTCTCGAGATGTTAGTTGATCACACAATGTCGGACAGGGTGGACGTGTTACATCTCTAGTGATACGGGTTGTGAGTGTTGGTTGTAATCTGAATTAGGCTGTTTCATTCCGATCAGTTCTTAAGGAAATCATATGCTATTCTGCCATACTAGCCAGGGGCTGCATGTTCTAGATGATCTATGCTTGTGTAATCTCGGTAGTATACAAATGCCGATTCGAGTGCAGCCCCCAGTTATCAGAAAACCAATGGTAAATCAAATGCTCGAGCCATCAGAAAACCATCAGAAAAAATTCCTCTTAATCTTCTGATCCAAAACATCAAATGCCGATTCGAGCGCAACCGCAAAAAAGTGGCTCAAAAATGTGCGTTTGGGAGCAACCACAAAAAAAGTGACTCAAAAAGTTGCGTTTGGGAGCAGTTGCAAAAAAGTTACTCAAAAAGTAGTGTTTGGTTAGATCGTAGTCATTAGAAAAAAAAGTAGTGTTAAACTTTGAATTTGAGTGCATCTGCAAAAATACGCTTAAAAATATGCGTTTGAGCATAATTGCAAAAAAATAGTGGCTCAGAAAATTTGAATATGTAAAAATAAAATGTTATAAATAATACAGATGGATCAGTTGATAAATGTATTAAACGGAACCAAACAAGTTAAGAAACTTTCCGAACTTACAATTGGACAGTCCTATCCAATAGACCATGCTGAAATAAATTATACATGATATGGATAAAAAGTGGTAATTACTTATGGAAATTTTAAAGTAACCTTACCAGATAGATATGTTCAGATTTTCAGTGAAAAAGTTTTAAATTATGGTAATTGTGAAGGTATAAGTTTTGCATTTGATGGAATTGTGGATTGTGGTGTTAAACAAATGAATTTTATTCGGTTTTTGAAAGAGTAAATGATCGCCGTCGTATAGTTAGATATCAGTTGATTTTTATTTGTGTTCATATCTCTATAAAGTTTTAATGGTTATCCAATCATTAAAACGCAATTATCGCTTTGACTTCGGAAATATGCAACAGCATAGTCTAATTAAGTATTTCGATACACATCTCCAAATTCTACATATTAAATTAGCCGAAACATGAATTCTTTTTCTAAATCTTTCATTGCACTTTCTATAGAAATATTATTCATCTTTATCACATGAAACTTTAATAGTTTAAAAACTATTAACATTATTATATATAGAATATGATTACTTCCAACCCAAAAAATATCTATGGTCTCATCTCTAATACCACTGTTCTTTCGAACAAATTAAAGTTAATTAACTTACCTTTTTCATCCTTAATTTAAATTATTATTTCATTAACTTGATTTGTTTACACTGGAAAAAATAATGGATAAGTTGGTTCTTAATAGATCGTGTCGCCAAATCCAACTGTTGTTCTTGGTTTAAAAGTGGTAATTATGTTAGTTTCTCTATGATTATGTTAATCATGTTTTAATACCATACTATTTACTATATTACAGTGTATATTTATTGTTTCAAATAGAACAAATTTTGTAATTGTATCGCCATAATGGTCCACATTTTCTTTCAGAGTGATATTTTCTACGAAACCCAAAAGTTTTCGTATTGAACCCCGTTTTCCAAACTGTAATTTAAGCGTACATTTTACTTTCACTCTGTTTGTTATTTTATCCAGCTCGAAAGATATATCATTATCTTTCCCACCCACAAAATCTACACTAAATGAAAAAAATTGCTTTTATAGTTTTTTCAAGATCTTTTAAGCTATATTGATCAACTGGAATATCAATTGCTAATTCCATATCATTCTGACCCACAAAATATAGCTTATTTCTCCCAAATATAATGTTATGCATTAGATAAGTAGTATAGAACTGAACTAAAGCCAATGAGTGCCCCTCTATCTCTAAATGGTAATGTAATCTTTTCTTCAACACTGATTTGTTATCTGTTAGTTTGAATACTTTACTCATTTATTATATTATTTAAAAAATCTATTAATAAATGAGAAAGAAAAACATGAAACATGTAGACTGGGATATTAAAATAAGAATACCGGACAAGACTGTTTTGACAAAATGCCATGGAGAATTATTACCTAATAATATTAGATGTTTGATAGTGGGTCCTAGTAACTGTGGAAAAACTACACTTATGATAGATAATTTGATATATGATATGGGATGGTTGGACTTTGGTACTCTCTATGTATGTTCAAAAAATCTGGACCAATCAAAATATATCAATTTAAGGAAAGATGTAGATGTAAAATCAAAATTATTCAATGAACCGATAGCATACTTCTATCCATCAAATGAAGAAATGGTTGATGTAAATGAATGTCATAAAGAGTCTGTAGTTGTGTTCGATGATATCATACTTGAAAACCAAATGTGGTAAGGGATTACTTTACTCGCAGTAGACACAAAGATATTGATTGTTTCTATTTAGCCCACACATACTCAAAAGTACCTAAACAGCGTATAAGAGAGAATGCTAATTTTCTTTGCATATTCAGACAACTCATTACAAATCTTAAATATATGCATAGTGATTATGTTGGTGATATGTCGTTTGAGAAATTTAGGGAGAATTGTTCAAAATGGTCGAATAATGAAAATGGTTTTCTTACAATAGATATGACTCGTAAGTTAAATTATGGTATTTACCATAATAAAATTAAAGACTTTTTAAATTCTTACATTGTAAGTATGATTTAATTCAAGTGTTTCCATTAAAAACCAACACAATCTGATCTTTTTTAAATGTATTTATATACCATAACTATTTCAATAAACACAATTGTACCTTCGAGTACATTGTGGGATTTTGGTATTTTTAAATATATCATATCATCAGGGAATACTTCAAAAGTTTTATACATGTCAATTTTTTTTTGTTGGTATAAGTTGATAAAACTTTTATATTTTTCTGGTTTTACTATTATTTGAACTATAGTTCCAACGAAACGAATAATGTTAATTCTGTTTTTCTGATAGTACTCTAAATTGATTGCATCCATCGGTGCAATGGGATCTCCCATATGTCTGTCGTTTTTCTTCAAAATCTATGTTATTACCTACTTCCAAGCATGTAAGATAGGCTTTATCCAATGATCTTTTATTTATTGTCAGTGTGACTATAAAGTCGTTGAACTGTGTGTTGGAAACAAAATCATTAGAATTAATCTTCTCATTAGTTGTATCATTGTATGTGTGTTCTTTAATTTGATCTTCAATCCAAAAGTTCATAATGCATTTCCACATATATCCATTGTTTATTAATAGTGAAATAATTTTTGGAAATTTAAATTTATGTGAAAAGTGATTTAGCACAATTACACACAAATGACCACAAGTTACTTGATTGAAATTTTGAATTCTATCATCGTTATAAAAATATTACTTCCGAGATATGCTATTAATTGTCGCGGTGGATTTCCGCCAAATGAATCAAAATATTTTTTTTGTTTTTTTTTTTTTTTGCTTTTTCCCAATAGCATACCCAGTATGTACCAGAGTTTGTCAAAACATCTAGATTAATAATCCCACATTTATTATCAAGTGGCGTGTTAAGTAGCTCATCGATCATAAATGCACCCCCAAAAATTTTTAATTTTTAATATTTTAACCATTTGATCAATATCAGAGTTACTGAGTGGAGTTACTTTTTTTAACATTCTTACCCCACTTAACTTGTATCAATCACTTGCCGTATTCCTCCATAGCTAAATTATGTCTGCGTTGTTCTTCCAATTCTTGGTTTTTCTTCTTAGCATTAAATACTGATGTCGCGATTGATGATGGACCGATAGCTAATGTTCCTAGAGCTCCCAGTGCTGCGAAAATTAAGGGTAAAACCCACCCTTGTGAACTGTCAAACCATTTCCAGTTTTCATTTCTTTGGAAATTTTCTTAAGCTGTGGAACTGAAATTGTGAGAGTCACCCCTTTGTCCTCCTATAATTACTTTTTTTTACAATCCAGTTGGTCTTTCGTTAGGAAAGAATCAATATTCAAACCCTTCAGTTCATTGTTAGGAACTTGAAATACAATGTTTTTAACTTTCATTTATTATAACAAATATTTTATAATTTCATTTTAATTCCCCAGCCAAGCTTACATTTAATATGCATCGCAGATCCAGTAACACTACCCCACAATCTCTCATTGAGATCAGCATCTGAACTTAACAATCGTTTGAACGCTTTCTTTTCTAATTCTTTGTAAGCTACATGTCTTTCAGCTAGATCTTTATGATGATGATAAGCATGTTCCATTGCAGCCGCATCTAGTGGATTAATGGGTTATCACCACGCTCAATTCTCTCTTTTACTCTAGTACCCCGACCTAAGTACTGATAACCGGGTGTAGGCAAATCGAAAGGTAGTGAATTTATTATGCCATTGAGTAACCCTTTTCCGTGATGCTCCGACTCCCAAAAAGTATGTGGTATTGTGTTTAACGTTTGAATCAGATATGGTATACCTTTTGGATTATTCACAACAAAGTCACTAAACTTGCTGTTGAGCATATTCATTATTCCAACTTTTTCATTGTTACAGTTATTATTTCCTGCATTCTCTTCACCACAAATAATGAGAAGTCAATCAATAAGCATCCTAACATCATCCACCCAATGTATTATTTAGGATAGTCTGTATACTTCTTTATACCTTTCCCCTTTTTATCATAAATAGGTTTAACAATAATTTTCCATTTATTCCCTTTGCTCTATTTTGGAGTTCCCAAGTTTGGATCATTGTTTTGAAAAACTGTGTTTGTATCTGCTAGGATACTATAGTGTTCATAGTCGGTTGCAGTGTAGTCATTTTCTGTTACTTTCTTACTAGTTAGTAGTTTCATCAAACTATCAGTTCCAGTGTATGTCCGACCTTTACAGTAAATTTGTCATTGATGAATGTTACTTTGCTATCCCCAATATACAATCTGCCTTTATCAACCTTTAGTCCAAAAACATTGTATTTGCAGTCAATTAAGAAATCGGCCACTTTCTTTATCAATAAATGTTGTTATGTAGTGAGTTAACTGCGAGATATCAGTTTTCTAATGCCTCAGTGCTTCGTCATAGCGTTCGTCATTATAGCGTTCATCATCATCGTCAATGCGTTTAACGCCATCGTCATAGCGTTCATCGCCATAGTATTAATTGTTATAGTGTTCATCGTCATCATCAATGTGTTTAACACCATCATCATAGCGTTCATCGTCATCGCGAATTCGTTTAATGCCTTCATCATAACGTTCATTGGTGCCTGTTTTAACAAACAGTTTTCTTTCGAAAGATGTTTCTCTTTGTGTTTATGGGTAGTCTAAATTCTTAACAGCAAATAGAACAAGTTCTTTTATTAAGTTCTTATTCTCATTTTTTACATGTCCAATTTTTTGCCCCAATTGTTCTACGCATCTATCAATGGTTGAACATGTTTTTTATTTTTATCATATTCATCTTGGTGAAATTTTCTAAAAGATTTAAACTTTTCAATTAGCTGTCTTCTTCTCTCTATATTCTTCTCTATATTGTTGTCTCATTTATTATATAAATACATAAAAAGAACAATGATGACTTAAATGTATACTGTCTCAAATGTATGAAAAATACACTAAGTTCATATGAACTTAGAAATAAAAACAAAGTAAGAATTAAATGTGTTTATATATGTTTTATTACCAATAACTCGATATTCACTTGTGGGGTTATAAAAAACGATATTGTAAATGAAATTCATAAACCATTATGAAAAAACTTCCCCAGAAGAACTGTTCTATCTTTTAGTATCGATGATCTTTGGCAAGCTGATTTAGTTGAGGTGAATTCTTGATCTTTAAAAGACATACATAGAATTAACAAAGGGGTTAAATATATGTTAACCGCGGTAGATGTTTTTTCCAAATATGCATGGGCAATACCAATCAAAGATGAAACTGGTGAAAATGTTACGTTAGAATTTAAACTATTTTGAATGATCGGAAACCCATACATTTACAAACAGACGAAGGAAAAGATGTTTACAATAAATCATTTAAGGCATTAATAACAAATAACAACATAACACACTATTCAACATACAGTGAAAAGGAAGCTAGTCTTGTAGAAAGATTTAATAGATCATTGAAGGAGAAAATGTGGAAGATATTTACTATGCAGGGAAACTATAAATGGGTGGCTATATTACCTAAATTAATAAGTGAATACAAAACACTGTCCACAATTCAATCGGAATGAACCCCACCAATGTAAATGCAAAGAATGAAATTTCTATTCTAATCAACATGTATCGAGGAAAAAAGAAATGATTAACCCAAATTTTGTAATAGGGGATCAAGTTTGTATAAGTAAAAGTAAGAATTTGTAAAAAAAAAACACCAAATTGGTCCACAGAAGCATTTGAGGTGTGGAAGTATTGCACACAAACCACACGACATAGAGAATAAAATATTTTAAAAATGAACTTATTAAAGGTATTTTTTATGAACCAGAGTTGCTTAAGACAAAGTATTATAAAGACAACTTAGTGGAAAAAGTTTTGCAAAAAAAAGAAAATAAGCTGCTAATTAAATGGTTAGGTTTTGATAGTAGTCATAATTCTTGGGTTGATATGAAAAGTGTAGTTGTTTAAGAAATTTTTTTACTATATAATAAATGGATCAACAAAAAATTTAAAGTTATGAGTGTCAGTCGTTTCTGCCAAACGACCAAACAAAAATTAATTTGAACGAATACAACAAGCACATTGAGTTTGATATTCCTATTGGCGATGCATTTTCACATCCGAATGTAGCTTATGTATAGAAACAGTATAAGCTAACTGAAAGAGATACAACTACAGATTATGAAAAAAACTTCAACTATTGATCTTTGTGAGAATTTCTTCCCATTCCTGTTCTCAAAAATAGAGATCTCTAAACATGGTTGTATAATCGAAAGTATTGACAACCCTGGCATCACTTCAACAATGATGCATAGATTGCTAGGTTTGGAATCGTAATCAGCATTCTCCCAATTATCGGGGATAGAACTAGGTAAATATGTTATGAAAGATAAGTGTAACGAAATTACCTATCCATTAATATATTTGTTTGGGTTTATGAGAGATTGTAATGAAATATTCTGGAAAGGTGGGTACAAGATCACATTCATTCGAAATTTTAATGATTATATTTCTTTTTACAGAAGACCCCAAATGAAAGCAGATGGATCTGATGATGTAGATAATAAACCAGATGCTGGTAAAATTGTTATTGAGAAATTGGAAATTCTGTGGCCAATTGTTGAATACAATCCTATTTATGGAGACGAAATTAAAGCAAAATTATTCAAAAACCCCAAAATTCCAATTGGTTTTAGTTATTGGTAATGTCTTGAAAAACCAGTACCTACTAATGCAAACTCATTTCAGTTTGATATAAAAGATCAGTTCAATTCAATCCAATTCGATATGCAAGACTTTGTCATTGTTGGTTTTCATTAAAACAGAAAAGAGGATCCTGAGCAATTCACACACTGTTCAATGTTTGACTCTTGTTTTGTCAAAAATATTTCTATTAAGAATGGACGGATTGAAGTGTTTCCCAAAGAGAATTGGAATTTAAACATTGATGATAAAATTTTCGATAAGATATATATGGCTTACAACGATTTTAGAAATTCAAAGACCAAACTAGATACTCCTTATCGTAATAATTAACTGTGCTTCAACTCTGGGTCATTTATTGGGAGACGACCATTGTATGTTATTGATTATTCTTACAGAAAATCCGCTACTGTAAAAGATCGAACCAATATTTGCTATAACTATTTGTAATGTGGTACTAGTAAGCCAAAGAAACCTAATTTATGATGTTAAAAGTGAAAGAATCACCAATTCCAATAGTGTGCAAACATGTATGGTTATTAGTTTTTAATGGATGGTTATCCATGTAAAACATTTACTGTCATATAATTTTTCTTTAATAGAGCTATGAAAGTGTTTTTAATGGGATCTGAAAAAACCGTGAGAGGTTGTGCATTCTTAAAGTGGGTCCCTCGGGGGATCCACTTTAATTGTGACAACGGCTTCTTATACTTTCCCATTAAATTCACTCACAACGCTTTTTTCAGATTAGTATTCTCGCAACACCTTTCGCTTTGAACCACGGATTATTCTCTTAGTCGATACGCCTTTCTAGGGCCGTAGATAATCTTGTTGTTTACGATTGCATTTTGTTATTCTTTCCTTTAAGCTCGCGAATGTTTTTATGCCTACTATTCGGCAATCAGGTCAACGCGACTCATCGTCGTGCTGAAACAGTTGCCCATCGACATGATGGACAACTGCTCTTTCATTAGGTTGTACAGTGTTACGGGATTGACGTTTCTGAGAGATAACACTACATTCATATCGGGGTATACTTGTCTAATCGCATAGAGTCGTATGCTCACCAGTCGCTTTTGACATCTGATGGCATTGTAGTCGATTCCGCCGAAGTAGATGAGAATGAACTGGTGATGCTTGTCGAAATTACTAGTAAACGGTAGTGCTCATTTATCGATAACATCTTTAGCCATTGTAATCTTCATATTCAAGTCATCCAGTAGCGGTTTGTACTTTTGCTCTAACTTGTATTCACCATATTTGCGTATTAACAGTAGCACTTCTTCATACTCCCAATTTTGGAATTTTTCAACCGCTGCCAGCTTTGATTTCATGATCAATGCGTACAAACCTGATTCATTGATAAATACGGCATGTTGCTGCATATTCAAAGCATATTATTCCCTAAGCCTTTCTCTAAAATGTTCTCTGATTGCTTCACGCGGATTCGCGTAATCGAGTATTCTCGCAATGTCTTTCGCTTTGAACAACTGATTATTCTCTTTGTCGATGCACTTTTTTACTGCCATATATAAGCTTTTTGTTCACAATGTCAATGAGCGATTGCATTGTGTTCATTCCCTACAACTTGCGCCTTGCGAACAATTTTGATATGTGGCGTACTTCGCGTAGCTTGCGACCTTTCGAGATGAGATGTCGTCTCGAAACACTACACCAAGTCGAACGATATCAGCGAAAAGGTGACTCGAGCTTCGTGATGGGCAACTGCTCTTTCATGAGAATGACCGAAATCTGTAGCAAAGGGTAGACGAAAATAAATACTTGTACAACCCGGGCTCTGAAATAAAAACTGTGTGAGGATGCACATTCTTAAGGTGGGTTCCTCAAGTGCATTCTCTTAATTGTTACAACTGCTTCTTATACATTTCCATTACATTCACTCGCAAGGCTTATTTCAATTCTGTAGTGTCCCAGTGGTAGTGGATTAATGCCATATTTAAGAATAAATCTTTTATCATCTTCGAGACTTAATGCTTTTTTCTCATCTCATTCATATATAGTTCATGTTTCTTACTTTTAATAAGATTCATACTTTTGTACAACACTTTTTTTACCAAACAAACACTTTTTGTAGTCACCAAAACTAATCTCATTTCTGACTACAGTATTTTTCACACCCTTTGCTCTTTCTTTACACCACCGTCCACATTTATTGCATACATTTTAGATTTCAATCTAATAAATTCTTCCAATATTTTTCCATTACATTCATCTTTCATTTTGCCAATAATCGTTTCGTTAACTAATGGTATACCATATAGATTATCTTTTTTATAGTCAGAAGTATAAAAATGATCGACCATTTCTTTCATGTCACTGTAGAAGTCTGGTGTTTTTATATACTGGATGTACAAATCAGTATATTGGTAGCACAGTTCAATATTTTCCCCATACTTTGGTTTCATTATATTACAATGAAATTCGTACATTAAGACTTTCGATAGATCAAGTATACTCATTCCAACACAAATGGGTTTGTTAAAGTACAGTTTTGTTTTAATCATATGAACTGCAACCAAAGAGTTAGTAAATATTGTTCTATCTTTAAAGTTTGGTTTAGCCACTAGTTTATCCATTTGCTTAGAACTTGTGCACAACCGTATATCCACTCTGTTTCTAATATTTTCATTGTTTTTCCAAAAATGGAATTGTTCATAAATTTTTAGAAATCTTTTTCAAACTCATTTGTTGACTTTGCTCACATATTTGTGTTTAGATCAATATAGGACTTGAGCCAATGTGATTGATCAAACTCCAGATCTCTATGGATCTTTTTTAACTTCATTCCGAGAGATAGGTTTTGCTTAAGATTTACACAGTGTAATACATATTTATCTTTATCATCCAGATTAGTTAAGAGTTGGGGATCTTTTTAACCTTCTGGTTTTTATTTTCTGGTGCCAATGGCAGATCTTTGTGGAGATCGTGTAGTTCATGCGGATATTCCAAATCAACTTCCATTATATAACATTTACTAGAATCTTCTATTTTTGTTACATCTATATTTTTATTTCCCCACTTAAACCCACTATAGGGTAAATACTGGCTCATAGCCCATCCATATAAGTTATTGGTGTCCAGATATGTAAGATAAAAGATTAATTTTTACTATCATAAGCATTCGTATATTTATTATTTACTTTAGCATATCGCTTACAACATCGTGAAATTAAACCACGAACACCTTTTTCCACCATTAAAATCATGTCGTAATCTATTAATAATTCTAGTTCTATCTTAGTATGTTTGGAGCATAGCATCCCACGCTAACCCTGGGGCTGTGAAATACCATGCTGGATCTAGCGTATATGTTTTGAGAGACACATCTCTGAAATTTTCCATTATATCAGACAATATCAATATATCAGATTTGTTATCGAGTTCTGTGTTCTCTCTAAGAGATTTTATGTTGAATTTTTCCCACACCTTTCTCGTAAATTCGTAATCTTCGTCTGTAATGTCACATTTATTGAGTTTGTGGTAAAATGCATTTTTGGATGGAAGTGATGTCTCACAAAATTTCTCAGCACTAATCCATGTAGTCATATGGGTAAACACCTTTTCTTATAATAAAGTCAAGAAGTTCATTGGAAAAATGCTTACACGTTTCTCGGAATTGACTTCTGGAAAGATTGCTAGGGAGTTTATCGCTACTACTAGCCATAAATTGAAATGAGTCAATAAATCTAAGATTTACACTTTCACATACATGTTTGGTAAAAGAATATATAATTTTCTTCGTTGTTGGGAATTAGATCTATCTTATTTTCACCGATGCCAAGATCTCTTATGAATAAATTTGTGTCATAGCCAGAGAGATTGTGAATAAACACTGGGACAAAACATGGATTTCTATACCATAAGTACAATCTCTGTGTGGAGCTCCCCTAAATTAACCCTTAAGATGATCATGATCTCTAACAGAATCACCATTCAAAGACTTTTCACATATATAACAATGGGTAGCTGTATCATAAACAATTTGTTCTTTCTGAGTTAGTGGAAGCATTGGTTTTTCATTTGTGTATATATCACCAATAGACTTTGCTTCTTCCATTAGCATTTTTAAGAAATACAGTAGATGCATCAGTTACTTTATAAGTTACTGGTTGTTTATAGAATCCATGTTCGTAATTTACATAGTAACAGAACCTAATAGGCTTGTGTTTTTGGTATGGTTTTGTGTAACATTCGTCGAGGTTTGGTAGGCAGTTTCAATTTTAGTCAACAAACATTCAAAATCAGCATATATCACAAACAGAACTCTCAAAGAATGATTTTGGTTTTCAAATCTTAATATGTCATTTTTTCCTTTAGATGGTAGTTCAACTCTAACACCATCGTGATCTCAACAGTCTTGTTCGTGATCTTTTAGTTTATTTACAGGGTAGAAATTTTCCAAACTTCTAATGAATATAAATATTTTGTGACCATTATTTGTTATTTGTGATGCGACAAGTCTCGAAAGACTTTTTATCCAGCAGTAGTGGTCGTTCTTTTTGTCTTTGATATAGAGTAGGTTTATGTGTTTATCCATCTTATTTTTTGTTGTTTTTAGTTAACAGATTATATATTTCTTACCACTATCTTCTTCTTCGTATGCATATACATTAATATAAATTCCACTTCTTTTCTCAAAGTTTGGTATGCTATACAATTTCATTGGAAATTCCAAACCCTTAAGTGCATCATCAAACTCATGTTCTTAAGCTATGTATTTATTCACTCTTTCAGGGTCATTTTGTACTTGATGTAATGCAGATAGAACAGACCACAAAAACATTTTTATCATCGTTCTTAACATTAATAACCACCAGCTTAGTTCTGATTTTTTCTGGGAGATCAACATAAAAACTGCCCTTGAATGGTACATATTTATTTATTCGCACTTCTAGTTTAAATATTCTGTTGAGTACCCACTGAGTTCCGTTTGCTTCGAAAGCCCCCATCTTAGCTATGATTTTCGATATGCTGTTGGTATAATATTCTTTCAGATTAGTCGATTTCAGTATAATTTCGTTCTTTGTTTTAAAGGAGCTTTCTACATATTCAATATTCTCACCAATTCCCCTTTTGTACTCAGTGAAGAATTTCATGTTTACTTTGAATGATTTTAAATGTTTTCTAATTAGTCCTGTGACAGTTTCTTTTACATCATTTATAAAATAATTTGGGTCTTAGTATGCATTCACATTCTTTACAGCATAAGTCTTGATCCTACTTTGAAATGCTGTTTCGATTTCTTCTACACTGAATCTGGGTGTGTACTTATGAATTTTAATTCTCAAGTGACTTCTTATGAGATACGGTTTGTAATAGTGACTACACGTTTCAAATTTCACTTGTTTCTCTCATGGGAACATCTGTTTTGATATTTAATGTGATATTTGAAAAGTTTCCTATGCATTTGTTGTTTCATGTGATTTATTATGTATTGATGTTAGACCTCTGTGCAATCTACTTTTAAGATGACTTCTTATAAGATATGGTTTGTAGAAGCGATTACAAGTTTCACACTTGATATACTTCTCTTGAGATTTCTTCCTCTTTCTTTCCATGAAAATGCCTTTCTTAAAACTTAATTCTTTCCAAACATTACCAGTTGTGTTAGCCTTTTTCATTACCATGGTCGTTATCATATTTGACATCAGTTGATTTTTATTTGCGTCCATTTATTATATACAATATTTTATTTGTACGTATTCAAATTTTTGAGTCACTCTTTTTTTGCAACTGCGCCCAAATGCATTGTTTTTACGCATATTTTTGCAGACGCACTCAAACTCAAAGTTTAACACTACTTTTTTCTAATGACTACGATCTTACCAAACGCAACTTTTAGAGTCACTTTTTTGGAGCTGTCCTCAAATGCATCTTTTTGAGTCACTTTTTTTGAAGTTGCTCCCAAACGCAACTTTTTGAGCCACTTTTTTGTGGTTGTGCTTGAATCGGCATTTGATGTTTTGGATCAGAAGATTAAGAGGAATTTTTTCTGATGGTTTTCTGATGGCTCGAGCATTTAATTTACCGTTGGTTTTCTGATAACTGGGGTCTGCGCTCGAATCGGCATTTTTATACTACTAATATGCACTGGCTGGTAAGTGGTTATAGCTAGTTTACTTTACCTTTTTGTTTTTTGATATAAAAACATCGTTTGCATCGATATGTAGCAGTGTCGGCCTTTTCACTCCCCCTGCTTCTCGACTCTGTAATAGTATTTTGTTCTAGTTCTCACATCATGTGTTGGTTGATATTGGAAATCGTGTGTCTCTATACTGTAGTGTAGCTCAGTCGGAGGGTGTACATTGGAAAAATCGTTTGCTATTCTGCTGCACTAACTAAGGCTACGGCGTCAGTTTTCAGAAGTATGGTCTTGTCTAGCAATGGCTGTTGCGATGTACTATGCATGTTGCTTGTACAATATGCGTTGGTTGGTAGGTGACTATAACTATTTTCCTTTCTATATCTGCTGGCATCAGTGCGCAGCAGTATCGACCTTATCGCTCTTGTGCTTCGCTATGGTATTTTTTTTTGTTTAACATAATGTGCAGTGTCCGTCGCTCGCGCAATGTGCATCATTTGGCAAGTGTTTATAACTATTTACTTTTACATTTATTTTTTAAATATATTCACCAATATGTATCAGTGTCATCTGAAGCATTACCAATGGTTTAGAAGCATGATGTTAAATGACAAGCAAAGGATCATCCCCCTTTACAAGAGGTGTAATGCATCTTCAAAGGATACTATATACAAGTTATGTCAAGAGGAAGAAGAAATGTTTACCGAGCGTTAGGGTTGGATCCTGGCATCAGTAAATCGTCTAGAGCTGAGAACAAGTGGGCACTATGCACATAGCAAATAGATACATGCTGATTTCCTTCTTCTTCACTACAGAGAACTTCAGCATTGTTTCGTCTTCGACCGGTGGAATGGTGAAATAAATCATTGCAATCAATAAAACTGTCCAGTTGTTAAACAGAACCGTGTGGTGATGGTACTGCATGAAGGCAGCACTGAGAGGTTGGCACTGAGGGGTCGAAACTGAGGGGTCAGCAATGAGTGGTCAGCAGTGAGGGATTAGCGCTGTGAAATCGGGTATGACGTGTACAACATGCAAACCTTCACCGATTGATCAACAATTACTGGAAAGCAATGATGACACTGTGTCATGGCATTCAATAAAAGTTGCAATGCACACCATGAAAGAGTAAATGTTTAGCATTGGTTAAGATAAATTAATAACACACAAGCAATTTTTGTGCTTTACCTTTATTTTTACAGACTTGACATAGAAAAGAATACATAATATTTTATACATGCTCAACTTATTCGTCAATTGCGCAATTCCTGCTGTGAGCATTCAAGATACACTAATTCGCATATACCACACCACCATTATCACATTGGTAGGTCTTGTAGGCGATGGCAAATTAGCAGTTACTGTCTTATTGACATTTAGCACTGGAGCAGTTAGCGAATATTTTGCCGCAATACTTGCACTCGCTCCCCGATGAACGACAAACATTGCCTATGTACTTCTTGTTATGTCTATACAGTCCATCATTGCAGGTAAACACATTTTCGCAGTTATCACAGTGGAATGCCTCGTATGCTGGGCCGAATATGTAATGGCTACTTCTATGTCAGCGTGCATTACAACTTTACTAATAGTACTTCCACAGTAGTAACACAGATACCATAGTGCTTCTTGCGATTCTTCAGTGTCCCTTGCTGTTGACGATGTTGACGGTGTTACAGATGGTTAAATTCTTCAACCAAAATACCGTCTTAAAATTGTAACAGGGCACGACCAGGTCTCAACCTCCCCACTCGCCGACGAAATTACATTAATTTTTTTTATAATGTTCGCTTGTATACTGTTCACAATGTATGCTAATTTGCATTGCCCATCTCAGGTTTCCTCAGTAGATGACAGGTGGCTGTGTGGTGTAAACATCAGCATAGTTGCTGGACTGAAGTATGTTTCCTTATCAGTTCGATCGCTGTCTAGCCTGCGAAGTTGACAATTCGACCCCTCAACTTCTTTACACTAGTTCATCTTTCAGTGTTGGAGGTGCTGTGTTTTTCTTTTTTCTTCTGCTGCTCCTGGCATTGTGTCTCACGCCAGCTCCTGGAATGTGGTGTGTCTGTAATGGTAGCACTAGCTTGAAAACACTCCCGGCATGGGAGACAGCCAAAAACATCTTTGTCCTGTTGCATATAGACAGGTAGGTGTTTGTAGACAGATTTTATTTTGTGTTGTGCAGATGCGAGAAGGAATTCTTTAGGCAGGTGGGCAAGGTCGGTATCTTTGTAGAGTGCTGCAAGTGATTTAATCTTACAATATGTCATGATAGATAACATTTTCTGACCACTATCAACAGCTCCCCATTATTTTCACTATGCCCTCTTGACGAGAGAAAGAAGTTCTGGGCGATGTGTGGTTGTACGAACTGCTTTTATATATCTTAAAGTAAGTAGGGGGACAGAACCAATATCCTCTACCAACACCAGTTTATTCGAGGCGATAATTAAAAAGGACATGCTAGTATTTACAGCTTGATGTCATGTTGAAAGCATCAGACATGAAGCTTTAACTTCTGACTGATTATAGGTACTTGTTTCTTGGGGGGGGGGCGTTACACTACTGTGCTGCAGACAACCCTTGCCTGTGGGGTTCATCAGTTCGTCGATGGATGTGTTTCGAGCACCTCGTCTAACTTCTACATATTCGGGAACTCCAGAAATAGGTCCTGGAGTAGGTCCTACTTCAGTACCATCGACTTCTTGGCCCATAACTTCGACTTCTAGGGTTCTGTCATATTCTGTTCAACCTTATCATCTGTGTATTCGACTGAGGTATCTATGTGTCTACTAGACAAATCGAGTGCACACAACATTACCAGGGTATGCATCGGTTTCAAAACAGTAGGCATTGAAGGTAATAAAAGTAATGCGAAATTTACTATGAGAAGTGAGAACCATACGGGCCTACAGAAGTTGTAAACAACAAACATGTACTGTTAACAGGAGGGCGAGAATGCAATGCTACCTCCAGAACTGCTGGTGATGTGAAAACTGTTTTGAAATGTACACATTCTACTTATGATAATGATAAAGTGACAGTATCTGCAAAAGAAAATGTGTAACCATGTTGCTGAAAATAAGTGCTACTTGAAGAAATTGCAAAATAAACGTGAATTCGAAACCAGTTCTCTGGCCCAGAGGTATTTCGCAACATGCTCCCCACTGAATAACATACATGCAGTCATGTATTATGAACCCTCTGCGAAGGAAGTCGTGCAGTTTCGCTAAGTATTATTTTTTTAAGTTACCAATGACTTGGTTCCATTGCAAAAGAACCAGGCGTATTTCTGTCAGTGAAGAGATAAATTATATTATTGATGAACTTGGAACTAGATGCATTATTTGATGAAATTATTTGTTTGTGTGTGATTTAGTTAAGAATAGGAATAAATACACAACTCTTCACCAATCACTGCAGGCATATACAGGCTTGGTATGTTGTCACCACCAGAATGCATATACCTAGTTTAAGTTATTTCCTGGACCTTATGTTTGTTGCATGGTGTGTTCGGTATTTAAATAATCGGATATATAATGCAGAAGTTTTAAATTGCATATCATGTAGTATTTTTTTCCTGTGAAATAATAGAGCTCACTATGGGATAGAACCTACAATACCTTATTCTCAAGGTTGGTGCACTGTCTCCAGCACTGTCTGGGTACATATGTTTCCAGACGACTGAAAAGCAGAGTACATATATAGTTGAAATATATATGTTGTGTGCTTTATACTTATAATTACAACGTTCATACATTTATTGTTATTTCTATATAAATGGGACATATTCAAAATAAGTGCATTTATATAATATTTAAAACGAAATGAATTGTAACCGTGTACTGTATAAATAAATTCCTCTCGTAATGGAAAGTGCATGTGTGACTCGGCTGGTCTAACACTCTAAAGCCTGACACATCTCTCTGTCGTCTAGTGTTCTATGAAATTCCTTTGACGTCGAGAAATGCATGGTGCCCGTGCTGCCGGCCAACCACCTGGGATGCCTTACAGATTCTCACGATGATAGTTGATCGCACAATGTCGACCGTGTCGGATTTGTTCAGCTGCTAGAGCTGTGAGTGTTGATTGTAGTCTGAATGTGATGGTTTCATTTCAGTCGGTTCGTAAGGAATTTATTTTCCTGTGCATAATGATGTATGTTGTTTTGTGCCAAGCAAAGGATGTCAGTCTTTACAAGTCGTGAAATGTGTATATCGCACTTGACGTATTGCAGTTATTTTTTAGGTTCGCCCTTGTGATTATTGGTTCTTTCTCTTGTTTGCATGCATTCTAGCTTTTACTAAACTTCTTGACGTGATATCATTGTGGCTCCAGGGGGTATTTATATATATATATTGTGACTTGTTATGACATCGTGCTTGTGATGCATTTGTGTATTTGCCAGTCCTGTACTATTTGTTACGTGACTGACTTTTCATATAATGGATGGTTTCATATCTTTTACACTAGGTTTCCCCAACCCTAACATTATACTGACAGTGTTTATTCATATTAACACAAACATGTTTTAATGTAACATGCCACTTTGTATGTCTTGTTATCGATGCAATTATATACTCCGTTATTTTTTCAACATATGGCTGGTTTTAAGGGTTACCCACTCTAATAATGACTCGGGTTACCAGCTCTTATGTTGGACTGATGGTGTTTGTTTATATTGCTATATATGTCTTTTACTATTACTCACGACTATGTACATCATGCACACAGTACATTTGTATATGTCTCAATTTTTTTTCGAATAGTCGTATGATGTATGCTAACATTTAGTTTATATATATGTATATATATAACATTTTTCGTGTATAGTTGTATGCTGTATGCTAACGTATATATATATATATATATATAATTTCACATTTATATTGATGGTGGGTGGTTGGAGCAAAAGGGGTTAAATGAGAGGTTGGAAGCGATCAGGATTTTGTCGGAATTTTCTCACCAACACCTCTATAGTATTACCTGGGTGCCAGATGCTGTCTGTGAGCAGTGCCAATTCTGGGTAGAGCAGACTCCTTTCCCTAGGTTCTGTGCCGACGGCAATGGCGACGTCCTTCCTTGTTTACTCCAGAAGTTGAGGAAATACAATACATTACCAACATACGCAGTGAGGTCTTAGTGCGACTCACACATCCATATTTAGGTAAACGAAGATATAAAAACATTGTAAAAGACTTGAAAACACTTTGCATAACACTCTGAATATTTGGCGGGAAAGGTGGGGGCCTGCGCCCCTAAAGCCCGTTGGCAACCTGAATGAGAACGCACATTTACATATAATTTCATAGGGTATTTTTAACGTCCCTCAAGAAACAATTGGCATTCATTTGCCGGGCTTTACTCGCCGGTCGGGTTATACTGCGGAAACGGTACTCGGCCACAAAAGAATTTACGGAAAAATTAAGCCTCCTTAGGCGATGCTAACTGTATCGAGGGAGGAAGGGCAGACTCTTGGGAGGCTGGAGAAAATAAATGTTCCGGTATATTAAAGTCTATTGCACATTAACATGATCAGTTCACAAATATGAAGTGCCGCCCATGCGTGCAAAACGCGACCCCATTGGTCCGCACGTCCGCCTCCCTGAGGCACACAAGTTTGACTAACTGGTCCCTCATGGCATACCAACCGGTGTTGGTGGGCCGGCAGGCAGCACAGACTATTTCCTTATGCACCATAACTGTGCGAAAGCATATTCATGTAACTCTGACACTTATTATTACATAAATATATACCTTGCACAATGAAACCCTTTAATACACATATTACACTGAACGAGATGGGATGGGGGTGAAACACGTGAAAAAGGTACATTACAAACAATAACTAACAAAAGCACTGGAGCACACAGGGGCATTTATGTGGTGTAGGGTTCCATATATTACAGTCGTGTGGACTGGCGTTCATGAGTATTTGGTAAATATTAAACTTTTAATTACACCTCGTATTACATTGTCTCATTTTAATATACGTGTACGCTGGTGCATGTGGTCTTTTTTGCACTACACTTTCCTTGCATGTTGCTCACGACATGTGCGCTCCATTTGGCCTTGCGGCCTCATTCGTAACTGGCGTTTCTCCAGTGTATCTGCTGTGGTGCACTGCCAAACCAGTGCGCACGAGTACCCGGTATAGTGCTTTATGCTGCAGCGGCTGCCGGCGATGGCGGGCAAACGGGCTTGGGGGAAGTGGCTGGCGACAAACAGCCCCCCCAGCCCCTTCAAGTGAGTTGGGAGCCTGCGACTCACTCACAGCAGGAGCACCCTCTCTGCTCCCTGCGGCGATGTCGTAGCACATAAGCTTCCCTACGTGGTGGCAGCTTCTAGTTGTTCTTCGGCTGCTGCTGGCGGACCTGCACCCTACGGCGCACTGTGGCGCTACCACAGGTGGTACATTCCCGTGGCGGTTGCCTTCACATCCTAGGATGTTGGAGAGGTAGTGGACTGGCCAATCGACCACTATAACTATCCTCGCTCCTCACACCTCCACTTTCTTCACTGCTACACACGTCTCGATACCGGTTGCGACCTGGTAACTGCATCCCGGTAGTCCAGTTCTGTTCCTAGACCTCCATTTCCTCAACGTCTTGCTTGCTGACAGGTGGCGCTACCGGGGTGGGAACCTGTTCTTCCCCTTCCCCATCTTCCTGAGATAGTAGAAGGGCTGTTTCCAGCGCTTCTATCCCAACGGTTCAGCTTAACGGCTCGATCGCATCGGATCTACTGATGCAGGTCATAGGGCTCACCCTTCCGGCACCTTTGTGTCTGGTAACGCCGCACCCACTGCCTCCTCTTCTGCTACGTATTCTCGATGTGCTACACCACCTTCTGCTGTCGGCACATCACCAGGGGGCACATCAGCGCCTACACCGTCATGGGGCTCCTGGTGGTCCTTTCCTTCTGCCAGTTGTTCCATTCCCATGCGTCCTGTACGCCCCTCTCTCCTGCCCTGTCGCTGTCTCTTTCGGATATGGTGATCTTGTTTCTGCTGAACTCTGTGTTGTTCAGCGTCGACGTCTTACCTGCACTAGGTGTCATGACCTCTGCTCCAGGTCCCTTACCACTTTCTGCTCTACTTTCTTACTCCTGCTGCTCGCCCTGAGCAAGGCCATCCTGACCATTTTGGGGCTCCTGCCTGTCCTGTTCTGGGGTGCTCTCCGCTGCCGCCGGATGGGATGTCGTCACGGTGGATTCTGAATTTCTTTCTACCTGTTCATACCAAATAGTCGGACCTACCGCCTTTATGACCTTTTGCAGTCCTGTCCATAGCTGTGCAAGTCCCGTGCAAAAAATTTTCCACGCCGCGGACTGCAGATGTGCCTTAACGTACACAGCTTGGCCCGACATGAGCACCATTGGAGGTTTTTTTCATTTCTGGTAGCCATTGATTTGCGTATTTTTCCTGGTGTTCCTTCTGCTCATGATACCGGCACCTGCGCCTACTCCTGTGTGCCACAGGTCTCTGTGTCACTACTTTCCTTCGTGCGCGGGCAGTTCCTCTCGCTAGGCGTGATGTTCCATTCCAAAAGTACTTGCGCTGGTGTTTTTCCCATTGCTGCATTTGTCTTACGTCTCAGCATGAAGAGGGTGGTGGGCAGATTTTCGGCCCATCTAGTATGCTGTTCACCTTCATGTAGCCGGAGTTGAACCTTCAACTCCTGGTTGCGCCTCTCCTTCGTGGGGTTCACACAGGGATGGTAAATCGCTGTCCATAGGTACCGCGCTCCCCTGCTGGTACATAATTTATGTCAACGGCTGCCTGTGAATTGGTACCCGTTGTCCATTAGGCGTTCCTTCGGGTTCTCCAAAAAAGTCATTTTGCATGCATTTTGCAATTTGCCCTATCCTAGCACTATTTAGTGGATATACCTCAACCCATCGCGAAGAACTGTCTGTGACCACTAGATGAACCATTTTCCTGCTGGAAATTTTGAATACAGCCCCATAATGTCTAAATACACAGTTTCGAAAGATCTATTTGGCTGCTGAGGCTGCTGCTGTTGATTGCTATCAGTTCTGCGTGATCTGAACAAGTTGCACTTCTGACACTTCTGCACCCAATTCCACACACAATGCTTTAGGCTTGGCCAAAAACATTTTTCTAGGACATTTTTCACAGTCTGTTCCGCTCCCGGGTGTCCCGATGTAGTACTACTATGCACGTGTTCGAAAACTCTCCCCGTTGTGCTGTTGGTACGTACAGTCTCCAGGTGGTGTTATCGCTTGGCAAGCACATCTCTACACGCCCCTCCACTACTCTCCATCCATCCACTTGCTCTCTCTCGCGTTTCTATCTCTTCTTCCATGCGAACTCGCTCGCAACTTGCCTGCGCTGCTACTACGTCGCCACTACATTGACTCTGTTTATACTTGCTTCCGTAACCAGTTCCTAGGTGACGGGGGTAATACCTCGTCCCTCCCCTCTTAATCTGTTACCATTATTGTGGTGTCAGGTGTACGTGACAACGTGTTTGCTAGTTCATTCTCCTTACCTGGGACATGCTCAATAACTAAGTCGTACGTCTGTAGCATTAATGCCCCCTCCGTGAGCATACTCCTAGCCTCTCGCATGCTGTTTATCCATACTAGACAACGATTAACTGTCCTCAATGTGTATCTGTAGTATACTAAATACAGTCTGTAATTGCGAACGGCCCAAATCACAGCGAGACACTCTCGCTCATTCATGTCGTGTCTACATCCCGCATTTCCCAGTTTCGCACTTGCGAAATCAATGACCCGTTTCTCTCCCGTGTCGCTGTACTTGTATAACACGGTTCCAAGCCCCTTCCTGGCTGGCATCGATCTGTAGTACAAGTGGAGCGCTGGGTCGTATCTTGTCAGTGCAGGACACAATCGAAATTTCTCCTTGATTTTCAGGAATACCCCCTACTGTGTGCTACTCCACGCGTACCGCTTTCAGGTGTGCTAGCAGGTCGGTGAGGGGTGCGGTGATAACGGCAAAGTTTTCGACGTATTCCTGTAACCAGTTGATAAGGCCAAAAAATTTTCTTAGTTTTTCCCGGGTATGTGGCGCTTGCTGACACTCGATCAGCCCCAGCTGTTCGGGGTTTGGCCTGTTTCTTTCTTCGTTAACCACATGACCGATGGATTCAATGTTAGTTTTGCCCAGATGACACTTATTAACGGCACTGGTTAATCCATTAATCTTAAATCTTTCCAACACAAGTGAAGGGTGATGTAGGTGTTCTTCCCAGGTTTCAGACCATATTACTACATCGTCAAGATAAACGAGTGTGAACTCTCCTACCAAGCTGTCGAGTACTTGCACCATCGTGCTTTGGAAGGCTGAGGGTGTGCATTTTAGCCCAAAAGGCACGGCACAGAATTGGTATCGTCGGCCGTCCAGGGTGGTAAATACGGTCTTTTCCCGGTCCTCTTGGCATACTGGTATCTCCCAGTACCCACTCCTTAAATCGAGCGACATCACCCTGTCCTTCCCTAGTGAACTCAGTGCGTTCTTAACTCTTATGTAGGGTGGTATCGCGCTGCAGGTCACCTGATTGATGAGCCTGAATTCAATACAAAACCTCCAGGTCCCATCCTTTTTCGGTGTCAGTGTTATTGAGGAATTATTCCGGCTTCTTGTCGGTTCACTGACTCCATCTGTTGTTTTATTAATCGTGCCTGATGTGGCAAGTAACTTCGCAGACTGTTAAAAATGGGCTCCTCTTTTGACAGCTGTAATACATGCTCCGTAACTGTCCTATGCAATGCGCTATGTTGTGCAAAAACTGACAGATGGAGAAACTGGAGAAAAGCTGACAGATCTTCGTTCAACTGTCCCGAGAAGGTTGGGAGTGTTTGGAATCTGGTCGGAGCTGAGCGAGATTGAGAATCTGTCCTGTTGTTTACACTGAGTGTGGCTAACATCGCACTGTTGACTGTTGGTTGCATGTTCGGGAATATTGTTGATGTGGGGAACATATTCGATATGCTAGATAAGAAGGCGGGAAAATTCGGTGTGAACATGGGCGTAGGATAATAAGTTTGCATTTGTGGAACATAAGGTGCAACTGGTATCGGAGGCAGAGAGGTAAAAGGAAGGCTAGTTGCGGACGTTGACTGTGACTCGGGCGGAGTCATCCTGGGCGGTACCTCGGGCGTGTTCTGAACATTGGGTACGGCAACAGATGTTTCCCTCTCTTTGGCCGTGCAGTCACCACATGTAAACTGTTCCTTCCCTGTCATCCGCTGTTCTTCCTCGATTCTGCCCTGTTCATGTATCCTCTGGCTGCATTTGTGGCATTGATGTAATTTTCCGTCCGAATTCCCAGTGCATCTAGTATGATCGCACGGCTTCATCCGTTGTAACTTACCGAAAAACGAGTCTCAATTATACATCACATTTTTGGGTGGCGTTGGTTGTGTATGGCATTGTTTACATGGAAACACTAGTCCGCTAATGGTTAGGAGTTCGTCCCCGACAAGGCACTCTGTATGGCAACAGTTATTGCACTGCTTAAATTTCAAAAGTAGGGTGTGCCGACCTGGGCATAGTATGTTGTAACACCAATTTGCTGCTTGATCGTCCGAAACATTAATGTTAAATTTTGGTTCCAAAAGTTCTGACTCATTCTGTCCAATTTAACTTTCGCAGTTGTGACCGACGCGGTTGCTCGTCGGGCTAGTCTTACATTCGCACTTGCAGTAGGTTGTGCCTCGCTAGAATTTTGCGATTAAGTCTTGAGGTAGTGGGCGCAGACAATGCGAGCACAGTGACGCTTTTGTGTCACTCAGTATCCAGCCAGCCATGTTAGTAAACAAGTTCGCGTGGTCGCGGAAGTGTATATGCGGGTGCACGCTCGCAGGAGCGTGGTCAGGAGCAAGTGATGCTCGGTGTGGCATAGGTGATATCATTGCGTGGCAGGCCTGCTCCCGCGGCGCGAGGCAGCAGTCAATGCTCGGCATGTCGCACAGCTGGTCAGCGGCACGATGAGTGCGAAGCACGAGTGGGAGACGAGTATTTTTTTTCGCCTGCCCACTGTCCTCCTCGTCCTGTTTCGTCATGCACAGTGCGAGTGGAGGGGGAGGTTTCGCAGCCCCTTTGACTTGTTCGGTACTGCGGTGGCGCAGCTGGTTGATGTCACAGCACACCAAGATGGCCCCTATCTGTTGTCCTTCTTCATCCTCCCTTGTGGTGGTCACAATAGTGGCGTCTCTGTAGCTTTCACTCGCTTGCTTGCCCTGACCACATGTGTTAACTTTCTGGCATACTAGGGAGTCGCGACGGCATCCCACAGCTCCAGTTGTGCACTAATAATCTTCTCTATGCCTCCTTCGTGTGTTCGTAGGTTAGGCAAAGCAGGAATTTCCAGATATGAATTTGGAAGTTTGCAAAATTTTCACGGGAAATTTGGAAAAAATTTGCAATTTGGTTTGAAGTTAGGAAAAGTTGATGGAAGGACGACACCCCTAAGTTGGGCGACATTTGATATCGGGTGGTTGGAGCAAAATGGGTTAGATTAGTGGTTGGGAATTTTCTCACCAAAACCTCTGTAGTATTTTCTGGGAACCAGACACTGTCAGTGAGCAGCGTAAATTCTCGGTAGAGCAGACTCCTTTCCCTAGGTTGTGTGCCGACGGCCACTTTACAAACCTACGCAGAGAGGTCTTAGGGTGACTCACACAACCATATTTAGGTAAACGAAGATACAAAAACATTGTAAAACACTTGAAAACACTTTGCATAACACTCTGAATATTTGGCGGGAAAAAGGGGGGGGGGGGCCTGAGCCCCTAAAGCCCGTTGGCAACCCGAATGAGAACGCACATTTACACATCATTTCATAGGATATTTTTAACGTTCCCTCAAGAAACAATTGACATTGATTCGCCGGGCTTTACTCGCCGGTCGGGTTACACTGCGGAAACGGTACTCGGCCACAAAAGAATTTACGGAAAAATTAAGCCTCCCTAGGCGATGCTAACTGTATGGAGGGAGGAAGGGCAGAATCTTGGGAGTCTGGAGAAAACAAATGTTCCGGTATATTAAAGTCTATTGCACATTAACATGATCAGTTCACAAATATGAAGTGCCGCCCATGCGTGCAAAACGCGACCCCATTGGTTCGCATGTTCGCATCCCTGAGGCACACAAGTCTGACTAACTGGTCCCTCACGGCATACCAACCGGTGTTGGCGGGCCGGCAGGCAGCACAGACTATTCCCTTATGCACCAAAACTGTGCGAAAACATATCCATGTGACTCTGACAGTTATTATTACATAAATATATACCTTGCACAATGAAACCCTTTAATACACATATTACACTGAACGAGATGAGATGGGGGTGAAACACGTGAAAAAGGTACATTACAAACAATAACTAACAAAAGCACTGGAGCCCACAGGGGCATTTACGTGGTGTAGCGTTCCATATATTACAGTCGTGTGGACTGGAGTTCATGATCGTTTGGTAAATATTAGCCTTTTAATTACACCCTGTTTTACAGGGTCTCATTTTAATATACATGTACGCGGGCGCACGTGGTCTTCTTTGCACTACACTTTCCTTGCACTTTGCTCACGAAACGAGTGCTCCATTTGACCCTGAGGCCGTACTCGTAACTGGTGTATCCGCTGTTGTGCACTACCCAATCTGTGTGCACGAGCGCCTGAAAGAGTGTAGATTGCTGCAACGGCAGCTGGCGACGGTGGCTAAATGGGCTTGGGGGAAGCGGTTGGCGTCTATATATACAGCCGGGATGTTGGTGGGCGAAGGGAGGCTTGCTGTCGCTGAGAGGGATTCGAGTTGGTAGACACCTACAGTAGCAGACGACAATGTGGCTGTGGGTTATTGTGGAGTGCATGCAGGCTGGTGTGTATGTGTGTGCTATTTTAGACCCTACACTCCTACATGCGACAGTAAATTTTGCGATGCACTTGTATGTAAACCTTAGTTTTCTTTGCATGCATGGATGGTTGTTACATCAAAGATTTGTATATGCTAACCTACTATGCTTATAACAGGGTTTAAGGCCTACGTGTCCTTATTTCCTTGATTGTAGTCGGAAGTGGTGCCTGTGATATTAATTTAGCGGCCTTAGCTTCGGTGGGTGAGAAATTGTGGCCACTATGCTTATAAGAGGGGTTAAAGTGTGCTTGGCCCTACCATCTTGTTTGTCATTGGAGGTGATGCCTATGATATGAATTTGGTGACTAGAGCTTCTGTAGGTGGGAAATGGCAGCCAACTATGATTATATGAATCCCTAAGATGTTAATGAAGTGCATCATAAGTGGACCCCCCGTTTTTGCCCAATTAATAACTTATTAAGTACAATATTATTAATATAAAAGCAAAACAAAATCAAACAAATATATGTTCTATATAATTCGCAAATAAAAATTATGTTATAAAAGTTTCTATACATTTTTTAAAAATTTCTAAAACATGTCATTATTGGTGTTAGAGAAAAAGTAATCCAGGAGAGGACCCCCTATTTTTGTCCTAAAGGGGACCCTTCTTTTTCACCATGTTTCTTCAATTATCTTTATGAGTACTTAATTATGCACAAAAATCACAGGTATATTTGAATTTTTCCACCCCTGAACACTCCACATGGGTTCAATCACTGCACATTATGTACTACAACCAAGGTTCTCCGCAGGTATCAATGACCAATGCTGGCTGCAAAACATGCATTCAGCATTTTCCTCAGTAGGGTCCTCACCCGGTCCAAGAAAATCCATTGCTGAAGAACCCAATGATATAGAATGCAAAGATTTGTTGTCGGAGTCAGCATCTTCTTCAGCTTTACGCATTCACCTACCTTATGCAACATTCGTTTGTACTTCCCACTTCTTCCTCCTATTCCTCGAGCTATTCCATATCCTCTTCCACTGCCTCTTCCTCATCTTCCACTGCCCATTCCTCTTCCTCTTTTCTATTTTGGTTACTCCAAGCTCTTTTTATAAGGAGAGGTTGTTATAATATTAGCAGAGGAGGGTTTCTATCATCTCGTGGATTTCTTCTTGACAAGTTTTGGGACTGGTCAGATCTGGAAGGGGCTAACCTCACATGAATTTGAAAGGACAGGTGTATTGGTTCGTGTGAGTGAGGAAGATTTTGATGGTTGGCAGGATGTTGGTGTTACTCTATTTGATATATTAGGAGGAACTTCATTTTCTTCTTGGTAACCATATTTTTCTTCACACTGGTCAGAGTAAATGTCACCAAGGGACTGCAAATTCCGCCTCACTGAATATGTATCTATTCATTGGATAGATCCCTGTTACTTTAAAGCCATCGCTACTATTGCTATTGTTTGGCATTTAATGTAGGAATGCCCAAAAAGAGCCACGATTTCGCGGTTTGCTATAACATGGTTGTTTGTTAGCAGAAACTGACGTACTGCCTCGCGGTAATAAGTCTTCAGTGGCGATAAAAATGTTTTATCCAATGGTTGCATTTTGTGTCTCGAGTGTGGTGGCAGTGAGACAATGGTCACATTGTTATCCCGTGCCATGTCTACAGCCTCGATGTTTCGTGTATGTCTCTAATGCCCATCCAGAATCAGCAATACAGGCGAGTCTTTGGTCCGGTTCATTGTTGCAACAAAATGCTTGAACCATGCTGTAAAATGATGCGTCTACATACACCTAGAGGGGTGACAATGAAGCAGTGTTTCCGGAGGAGTTCCTTTTGTAAATTGTGCACTGACGTTTTTTCGAGGGAAAACCACCATAAGGTGGATGTAGCTATCACCTGTGCTTATTCAAACTATCACAGTTATTAACGAGACCCTCTGAGCTGATGTAAGACTTCCAACTTGGCGTTTACCTCTTAGGCCAATCTCTTGTGCAACTTTTGATTGCACGACTGCATGTCCACTTTCATCTACTTTAAATATCCTGGTTGGTGGCTAATAATGTTTTTTCAAAAAGAACTTCAGTAGATCAAAAAATGCACAAACATTTTCTTTGGTAAATCCAAAAGTACTGGCATAGGATGTACCAGTAGGGTTTAAAAGGAGAGCTGTTGTTTGTGGCTCTTCATTAACATTTTGAGCCACTTCCTTCCTGCAATGTCATCTGCTTTGCTGAAGGGATTCCTGAGGTTATTTCTCTCAGCTAACTGAAATGCCATCCTCCTTAAATCTCCCCGGGTCATACCAAACAAATTGGCTTCCATTCCCAGACAATATTGCACATGTTGTTCTTCTAACTCAGGAGTTAGAAGAGTCCGATGTCCCCATTTTGTGTTAGTAGCTTTCTGAGGTCCTCCATACTTTTCGTTACTCAATCTTATCGATGTAGTTTTAGGAACAGGAAACGTTTTAGTTGCTTCCTTTTTCCATCCCATTGTCTATTCATGCACTACTGTTATAACTTTTTCCATGGAATCACCATTCTAGTCTATTCTTCTTCACCCTCTTCGCCCTTTTCTTCTTATTTGTATACACAGTTCGCCTCAAATAAAATAAACACAGTGGCATGTGGTAACGCTTTGTGTGGGTTATCCCGGGCTGCATACACCACGGGATTCGCAGCAAAAGGTTCCGCCTGGCTGGACGAATTTTGTGTGTTTGATGCTTAGAAATGCGGCAGTGTTTGTAAAAGTTATTTATGCATTTCGAATGCCTCGTCACCTTTGCATGCAAGGAACTGAACTGACGTGCAGTCTTTCTTTTGGCAAGTCCCTCTGTGTGACTTTTAGTGGCGATCCTGTGTTTTTTATTGTACACAAAAGTCAAATAAAGAAAAATGTTTAGTGCACATCCCAAAACAATGTTACACCTACATATCATGAATCGTGGTTTTCGTAAGTAAATATAACTGCAAAAATGCCCATTATAGGTTATTTTAACTGTCTCACAATATAATATAAGCCAAATCAATTGAAATGTAAAATTTGAAAATTATTTTCGGGCGTATCACAACTCTTACACACTGTTCATAAACATGCACCATGTAGACACATGGAGTGGTTTTTTAATAAACCCTTTTGTCCTGAAGCTCTGCGCAGTGCATAGCGACCTAGTCAGATGACACCCTTAACTTATACAGAGGTGGTTATACATGATTCACTACATTGTAGAGGAAACCACACTGTCATGCACTCAAACGAAAGCTGAAATGCACATGAAACATATCATACAATTACTGTGTATGTGTGTTACACATTAGCACTCTCCTGCAAGAAATAAATTTAATTGTATACACACATTTCAAGCATTTCATTTAGAAAAAGCCGCCAGAGGCGTGGCATTGATCCCTTAATATGGTACGATGCAGTGGCCTCGGCAGGACTTGGCTAGGAAATACATACTGGCAAGCTACGAAACTGTATGAAATCCCTTGTGTTGACATGGTAACTTGGACAGCGGGTGGAGAGGAAAGGTGAAATAAGAGAATCGAAAAAACAGAATGTGGGCAAGTATAAATACAAGAAAAGGGGGAACTTTTAGAAGGTGTGGCCAATAATCTAAAGCTCTTATTTGAAAATTTTGACATAATTTTTTCCGGTCAGCAGTGCTTGCCTATAGCATCTATGGAATACACACCACTGGGGTCGACTCAAGGAACATGAGAGGGGTCCACTCTAGCCAGCTGCATTGTTTTTGTTTTGCTAAACTAACTTTCTCTCTCCTCATTAAAAATACATAACTAAAACCATAAATCATTACTAGTATGCAGCTACCACTACATTCACTGACTCGCACATAGATACGATGGTAACGCTTCAAAAAACCCCCGAGAAAACTTAGAAACATCGAAAATCATTAAACCAACACTATCACTTAGGGGTTATGTGGCAAACAGGCGAAGCTTCTTCCCTACTCCCACTGTGTCCGTCCGCAGTAGTTCACGTGCTCGTCGTTACATGTCAGAAGCATATAGCATCTTTTAGAGAGGGGGTCCACTCTAGGGACAGGGCTCCACGTTTGGTGCACTTCCTCTACTTGCCCTGCGGTACTTTTCGCCATCAGAAGAGATGCTATAGCTTTGATGAATGGGAAACGGTAGCCAACAATTCTTAAACGAGGGCATACGGTGTACTTGTCACTACTATCCTGTGCTTGTCAGCAGCGATGTCTATGTTAGAATTTGATGACTATAGCTTCGATGGACAGGAAATGGTGGTTGACTATGCTTATAAGATGCCTAAGAAATTACTACACCCTACCACTTAGTTATTAATCAGAAATTATGTTTATGATATGAATTTGGTGCCTATAGCTTTGGTGGGTGGTAAATAGTGGGCAACTAGGTTTATAAGTGGGCTTAGGGCATGTTTAACCCTGTGGCCCAGTTCACTGCTGGGGCGATGACTATGTTATCAACTTGGTGACTATATCTTAAAGACTTCGGAAATTAAAACCGACTATGCTTATAAGTAGGTTTGGGACACACTTGACCATGCGGCCATGTCCATTGTCGGGGGTGTTGTTTATGTTACAAATTTGGTGACTAACTTAAACAGTTCATAAATGACAGCCACCTATGCTTATAAGTGGGCTTATCCCATAATTTACCCTAAGGTCCTTTTATTCGTCGGTGGTGCTGCCTATGTTATGAATTTTGTGACTGTCTTAAACAGTTAGAAAATTACATCCATCTATGCTTATAAGTAGGGTCAGAATATATTTGACATGCTTTTTGTCATGTACTCTATGTCAGGTTTTGACATGCCTGGTGTCCTGGACAGGATACAGGAGTCACACAAAAGTGTGTGTGCTCAAGTGCACATGTGGTCACTCGAACAGTTTGGATATTAAATCAAACTATGCTTATAAGTGGGCTTAGGGCATATTTGATGCACACATAGTGCAACTCTACACTAGCATGTGTGGACAGGTTTTGCTCCATGCCATGCAAGTGGAATGGCATATGAGACTTGTCCCAACTAGAATGCCAGGTGAAGGGA
The DNA here is from genome assembly GCA_029891345.1 of Dryococelus australis. Classification (NCBI taxonomy): domain Eukaryota; kingdom Metazoa; phylum Arthropoda; class Insecta; order Phasmatodea; family Phasmatidae; genus Dryococelus; species Dryococelus australis. The sequence continues at coordinate 262,884,479 of CM056995.1, forward strand.
GATCAGAATGAACATGAGAAAACCATGGTGGAATGACAGAGCATGAGGCTTATCCCCACCAGGATGCCAGGTGAAAGTAAACCAGTAGGAATGACTCAGCATGAGGTTCGTTTCCACCAGCATGCCTGGTGGAAGGCGACCATAAGGAATATGAGAAAACCAAGGTGGAATAACAGAGCATGAGACTTGTCCCCACCAGGATACCAGGTGAAATGATAGCAGAAGGAATATGAGAAAACCAAGGTGGAATGACAGTGCATGAGTATCATCCCTGCCAGGATGAAGGTGGAAGGAGACCAGAAAGAATATGAAAAAACACGTGAGTATGCCAGCCTGTCCGCATATCAGCAACCAGCAGCGAGGTGGTGGTGATTGACACATGAGATATTAGCATATTTACAATTGGCTGCATTAGCATAGGCGAATCCGAAAGGAATATGAGAAAACCAGCGAATATGACTGCTCGTCCTGTCTTCCCCAGCCAGCAACCAGGCAGTGGGCACAGAAATTGAAGTATATATTCTACGAATATAAATAGAGTGTGTATGTGTGTACATGCAGTACCTGCAGGTTTTTTCTATGTGTAAATTCGGCATTAAAAATCCTCTTTTTTTGCGATGTCATGTGTATGGTCTAGTGACTGCATAGGTCGATGCGAATATTTCTTTTATTTGTTCCCCTAACTGTTCAATGATAGTATCTTCGCTATTACAAGTTTATTGTCTAGCAAATGTGTAGGCCTATTCGAATATATACGTTATTTCATCTCCGAATACTTCTTATGAAATGGGTGTCGTGTGATCTATTCGCCAGACTGACGATCGAAGGGTGGCCGGATCGAATCCGCACACCTATTGCATTTTTTGAGATCCGAAACGGCTACCAACTAAGAAAATTTCCTAGCGCTCCTGGTAGCCACAGTTTGACTTACACTCCCCGATGCTAGAGTGATCCTGCAGGCGATAGGTGAACCAATGTACACAAAATATGGCCGCATCGATACCAGTGCTCCTAGCTCCTAGCTGGAAATGGTCGAAAATCCCACACTCTGGTGGCAAGTCCGGGAATCAAAGATGGTCACCTATAGCTGCCGGCAAACAAAGTCCCTTGTGGAACCAAACCTCCCCTCCAGGTGGCCGATACCCATTAAAAAGTTATACCTAGAGCACTACTTTCTAACCGTTACATTTAACCCCTTCAAAAGCAAAAGCTAAATCGGCTCTTTGATCTTCTGGGTCAACCGGGAAATTTGCAATTTTAAAACCGCCATGCTGTCCGAAAGTTTAAAAGAAACACTACACTATACTCCACATTCACACACTAACTACCCGCAGTCTGTGCTTGGTCCTTCTTTCACGTTGAATTTAAGCATAACGACATACCCATTAACAACTTTCGTGGCCCGATGCGCTGGTGTGCATGCGAACTCAGTTTTAGGGAGTGCCCAGTAAACCAGAAAAATTCCCCGCCACCTCACCCCCGAGCACAAAGGGCTTAGTAATTCCACACTGCAGTCTATCAATACGAAACTCATACACACACACATTCAGACAAATACCTGCACTCATTGATCTCTAAGAGATCTGGTTCTTCTTTCCTAGTATCCATCTGTAAATCGCATTCCGGTGTCTGTCTGTTGGGTTGTCATCGGTATTTCCCCTGAACACATCTGTTCAGGATAATAGGTGTCATTAACTGTGATTGTCACATTCGGTGAATGATGAGGGAGGGTGGGTGGGAGAGGGATTTGATTTCCTTGATGTTTCGTTTTGCTTTTCTTAGTTCATCCAGTTCTCAGGTGCAGCCAGGAGGGGGGGCTATGGATCCTTTTTAGAATTCCCTCCTCCTGCATTATACCTCCTTCAAACTGGCTTCCCACAAGGGGAAGTACTGGTCATATTCGGGAATGGCATGAACTTGATGTTAGGATGCCGGCCGAGATGAAGTACTAGTACAGGACTACAGTGTACCCCATGAAGGGCTTGCTGTATTCTAAAGTACGCCTCCTGTATGTGCGGACGGCATCCTTGAAGATGTCAGATTCTATTAACCTTTCACCTCTATGCCAATAGCACTCACTGAGTAAGCTCAGGAGTGCATCCTGTTGTGTCGGCAGGCCCGCCAGGGCGACGACGAGTCTGTCAACTGCCTCCATTCTGGGGAATACTATCCCATCTCCCCCCTCAATTCACCTAACAACTAAACCCAGGGCTGCCATCAAGGTGGTTGGTTCCTCTAATCGGGATTTGATTCCCCATTAGTAGTTGGGCTCTCTTACTGGAGGCAGTCTGTTGCATTCTATGTACAAGAACAGGAACTTATTCCTGTTGCCAGTAGGAGCATGAGGTGAGAAGGCTCCCCCCGCACTCATTTAACATCAGTACTCTTGTGAATACATGTTCATCCATCATGAATATTCATATCATCCCCATCCTCTGGACTGTTGCCAAATTAATAGCTCAACCGGCAGCTTGACCACCAGACATCGAACTCTTACCATATCTTACCAATCCTGGTAAGATAGCCCATAACTTCTTTAATCAAAGTTTCTGTCCCGAAGCATGTCCCCGAGTTGCAGAGGTCCATGTCTCCCCTCAAATTCCATTCTCAGATCTTCGATGTTAGGGCACTCCACAGCATGGGTTGCGGTGTCTAACACCCACCACACCACTCAGTTATGGTTGTCAACCAGGCCCATTGAGGATAGCTTCTCTTGGGAATTCCGGTGCCCAGTGAAGAACTGTGATGAATAATGGGGAACACTTTGAGCCACTTCTCCAAATGCAGCCTCTCCTGGACACTAGGGAAGATCTCATGGGTGGCTCTTCCTTTGTTGGAGTTATATCATCTAGTCTGCCAAGCTGTTAGTGTGGATTCTTTTCTAGCTCTGAATTGTTCAGGGGGTAACCCTCCCTGTTTCCTTCTGGATATTTCTCCTTTTTCTACCACCAGCAGATATAGCGGGATTTCTCCAGCCACTACCTGTAGCGCCTCATTAGAGGCTGTCCTTTAGGCTGTCGTGACACCCAACAGTGCAGATCTCTGGGCACTGATAATTTTCCTTTTCCCATGGACTCTCTCCGCCCCAGGGAACCATACCCCACATGCATACAAGATAATAGGTAGGAATACCGACCTGTACATGAGCTTTAATGTCTGATAGCCAAGCCCCCAATTCGCAGGAGCCACTGCCCTCAGCCTCTGGATCATCACAATGACCTTATTCACTGCATAGCGCATGTGAGCATGGAATGCAAGATGGTTATCCAGAATTACTCCCAGGTATTACATTTCTTTGACCATTTTGATAACTTGGTTTTTAAACCTGATCACTGGATTTTGTTTAAAGTTGCCCTTCATCAATATGTCATTGGTTCTCTCCACCGAGAACTCCAATTTGAAGTTCCTGGTCCATTCCTCAATTTTCTTAAGGGCACTAACCACCTTCTTCTCTAGCTCCCTCCATGACCAGGCTGGAACCAGGATTAAACCATCGTCGGTATATCCATAGATCACGCAGCTATGCGGAAGATCCAGCCTTAGCAGTTCCTCAAAGATCCCATTTTAAACAATCGGACCAAGGACCGATCCTTGCGGAAAGCCCTTGGTCAGTACCTTCTCCTCCCTGTGGGTCCCCATATCCAGGGCACACATTCTGTTTATCAGAAAGCTCTTTATGATCTCACAAATATTGTCTGGGCACTCCAACAACTGCAGCTGCCACAGAATCTGTGGCCACAAAGTATTGTCATACGCCCCCGATTATATATCCAAGGACATAGCAAGAACGTAGGTCTGTTCGTAGGTTCTCACCTGATCGACCATGTCCATATCTGCCAATTCTGTACTTTTACCCTTCACGAATCTGTATTTCCTAGGATGGATACCTTGGACCGCTCCAAGTATTCCATCAACATATTATTTATTATATGCTCTAGTGTTTTTTCCCATTACCGGTAAGAGGGTTATAGGTCTATATGAATTTCCATGCCTCGGATTTCTCCCACCCGCCTTATAGATCACTCTAAGGTGGCCTTTCTTCCATTCTGTCGGAAAAGTACCTTCTTGTATGCTGTCATTGAACAATTCCAACGACTCCTCTCGTATCCTCGGATATGAACAGAGGAGCATTTCCCTAGTAATTCCATCTAATCCAGGGGCTTTCTTTAACTTTGTCTTTCTGACATTGTTATACAGTTCTTGTGGGTAGAAGAGTTCTGTATCCTTCTTATTTATGGCCATTTGCTGAATAGTCCTCATCGGGAGGTGATACTCAATGTCCACAATCAGAGTATCATCTGGCAGCAATACCTCCATCATGTGCCGCATGATCTCCTCGGAAGACTGCAAGAGGCACCCACTGACTTTAAGTGCAGGTAGCTCCTCTGGGCCCTTTACCTTTCCTGTCACCATCAGGCAGACCAGACTCCATGGGTCTTCATTTCCCTATCCATGACCAGCTCTCTCCAGGCTTGTTGCCTTTTCTTTCTTAGGGTACGTTTGTAGTTTACCCTTTGCAGCATTGTGCCACTCAATGGGTATTAGTCTTCTCTCTGGATAGTATGGTTTCTTAAATTTCTTCTGGAGGAATTTTACTTCCTTCCAGAGTACTTCCAATTCATAATCCCGCCAGGGATGATGAGGCACCTTTATCTGTACCCGAAGGATTACCACCTCACAGGCCTCCATTACCATCCCCACCATGGTTTGGGCTCATTCATCCAGTGATATTTCCAACTTGTTGTCCTTATAGCCCTTTAAGCCATCAAGCAGCACCCTGTCGAAGAGGGACCAGTTCACTTTCGCAGTCACATATCGGGCCTCTCTGGCCTTACTTTTCCCTTAAATTCCATCCGGGTGGTGAACAGGATCATTCTGTGGTCACTGTCGACCTTGGCAGACACTTTCCAGTCCCCAACACAACCAGCTGCTCGCGCCGTTGCTACAGTTATATCTAGATACGACTCTGTAGTCGACAATTATGTCGCTATGTGACCAGGTGAATTCACAACCTGCAGGTTTCTCTCCATGAGGTTATTGTTCACCTCCTCTGCTCGATTGTCCGTCCTTGGAGAATTCCACAGTTCCGATTTGGCATTGATGGCAGCACCAAAGATGGTATTCCCTTCGCTTGCTTTGTTTAGTAGCAATTCCCATTGGTTCAGGTGTTGTTCGAATGGATCATCAGGTTGGAAATTTGATGATACAATGGTCACATTCTTTTCTCCTATTTCCACCTTCACACATGTGTGATACTTGGTCAACAGAACTTCCATTGGGATGTAATTTGTCTCATGATTATATACCCAGATTCAAGTCATCAGATTCTCTCCAAAAAGAGCGAAACGACCTTGGCGACTCGGTATCCTCCCTCTGAGCATGTAGGGTGATTGCATCAAGGTGTTGCTCCATCACTACTCGGTGCGGTTCCATTGTTGGAACCACACCTCTCTACAGGTATATCTGCCCCAGCCATAGCGGTGCGAGACGACTAGTCATACTGAGTCCTGTCGATTTCCAATGCTAACATCCTCTGATACACAGGACAGTCCAGTGATCCAACCTTATGATCTGCCTTCCTCCATTTTTCCTTTACACAATTTGCACACTTAGTTGGTGCACTTTTGTTCTTGCACTTCGAGAATTTGTGTCATTTCTAGGCACAGGAAGAACAGATCATCTAACTCTTGCATTTCTCCTTAATGTGGCCATATCCCTGGCACTTGAAATATCAGACTGGAACAATGTAATCCCTTATCTTACAACTATGAAAACCAATGTAAACTGTGCTGCAGTCCATCAACAACTGTCGCAAGGGCGGGGCTACTTTCATGACAATATTGACCTTATCTTTGTCCCTGGGAACAGTTCGGAACCTTATGGTAGCATTTTTCCTGAGTTCTTCATGTGAGAGCTGAGTCTCTGAAATTCTGGACATGCAAGGGCAGCAGAATATTAGGGTTGTCATATTCCCTCGGGACATCAAAAATTATGACAGTAGGGCCTCTCCTTTTCTGATCCGCTATCCATAATCCAAGTTCTTCCAACCTTTTCTCGCTCTTGAGCTTGAGGAGAGTTTCCTCGTTGTCAGCTTCCAGAAGTATCCCACCCTTTGCAACTTGTCTCACTTTTCTTATGTGGAGTTTTTCCTGGACAATGGCCATGGTTTTCAGCTTCTCTTATGCTTGTTCCGACTTACATTCACCCTCCATCGGGTAAATAAGGATGGTTCTCTTACTGGCCTGCTTTTTACCTCTCAGCTCCTGCCATTGGGCTTATTAGAGAATCCCCTGTCCCTTCTGGTCTTTCACAATCTCCGCAAATTATTGCGGTTTTGTGAGTGGTTTTGCAGCCACCAGTCTTGATGTTTCCTGTTACTGCTACATAGCAAGAACTCTCTTCAACCCTTTGTTCTCTGCTGTTAATTCCATGTTCTTGAACAGCCACAGATCCAGCAAGGCCTTCATCCTCATCATCCTTGGGAACAAGCAATCAGCCAATTCTTTGTTTACCTTTCTCCTATCATCTGTGGCATATTCCACTAACTCTTCCATCGTCTGCGATGTTTCTATTTGTAGCTCCTCGTAGAAGATGGTCTGCTCTCTCTCCTGATGGGGCCCGTCTGACATCAGTAGACTCTTGTGAAGGAATAGTCTCCTTCTCTTGAAAGATAGTCTTTTGAGACAGACTGCTGCTGCCCTCTGCAGTCATCTTCTGGCTCCGTTCGTAACAGTCGGAGATCATTTTCTCCATAACTTTATATCCCTGACCCCACACCAATGGGTAAACTTTCTGTAATCACTCTCTCTCCTCCTTGTTAGGAGGCAAGACTTGGGCCCAATTTGTTTCTGAGTCCAGCATTCGTTCCCCATAATAAAGAGTCCTGCTCTGCTCAACTTCTTTTGAAGGAGTGATAACCATTAGAAAGCCCTTGTGTTCTGTGATCGGGACTTAAAAGGATTTTAAAGGAAGCTCCTGGAACACAAGGAACCTGGAGTCCTTCCTGACACTTGCAGGTTTCATTTTATTTATTTATTTCGACTTTATTTATACTTTTTTATATTACCATTTCTTTTAGCACTGGTGAGATCTCTAACCTCTGAGGCTCTCGGCCTCTGGATGGGGCTAGTGGTCGTTGACAACCGCCGCCCCCTGCCGGTACTGTCTTTGCCCTTTCTGTGTTATGCGCTTAGCCGGCTAAGGACTTATAGCAACACACAGTGAATCTCTTGTCACTGGTTGACTTGTGGCCTGAGCTCACTGTCACCACATGCCCATGTTGAGGAGGGATAACACTCAGTACCTTAGTCTTGGAGTTAATAAACCCACTTAACAGAGTGTCGCAGACTAAGTCAAAACCTGAGAGTTCGTAATACGTAAACTCTCAGGAAAACACAGCTCACCTAGCAGTGTGGGTTTACTCAGGACGAATTCAATTCAATCCAACTCACACCGGGCGGTACCCTGAGGAAACCATGCCTGCTGCCAGTGTAGGAATTAAATATGGAGGACATAAGAAGAAAGAACTTAGCACACTCTGGTGGTGGGTGCAGGAATCAAAGTTGACCACCTACAACAGCTGACTAGTGGCAGGATTAAAGATGGCTCCATACAGCAGACGACGATATTGATGGAGGATGCGAAAATCTAGAGATGGTGGGAGACAAGCGAGAATATAAAGGAGGATGGAAATAATATGAGAAAACCTCAAACGATAGAACATGGGAGAAAAGAGAGAAAAAGTTCGGAAGGAAAATTAGAAAACCCCATGAGATAGAACAGACGAGAGAGAGAGAGAGACAGGATGAATGAGAGAGCATTAGGAAAATAAAGGCGACTGGAAGGACTATAAGAAAACCATAAGGGATATAATGGACGAGAGAGACAAGAAGTAATGAGAGAGCATGAGAAAAATTACATCGGAATGCAAGAACATGATGAGGCGAGTTGAAATGATAGAGCAGGAGGGAAAATAGGGGAATTCCAAGGGAATAAAGGAAAATCCAATATGGTCACCATTGGCAAGGGGTGACAGAGCAGGAGATTTCGGCGTGATGTCATCCAAGATAGCTGCCATCTCGTCCCCTTGTCCCCAGCCAGCAGCCATCCGGGTGAATCGGCTATTTCCAACTGCTCCTGTGTCCCACAGAACTATATCCAGGCGGCTAGCAGAGCCAGATCTAACGTCGCGACGTCTCTTATGTCTACCATTACGACCTGAGCATCTCCTAGCATGTTTGACCTTTTCCCGGGAACGGGCAGAATGGCAGCTTGCGGATTGGCGACGAGTGGTGTTCAGATACGAATGATGGTTCTGTTTTTGAATACAGATGACCATCGACTTCGAGTCTGGAGACGTCCTGGACAGCGCCGTGATCCACGTTTCATTGTTGAGAGACACACCGCTCCAACGAGATGTCTCATGGTGTGGGCTACCATTTTCTACTATTCCCACACCCCACTGGCGGTGACTGAAGGTACCATTACGGCACGACGACACATCCAGGAAATTTTGTGACTATGTGAGCTCCCCTTCCTGGTGCAGCTTGATGATACAATTTTCGAGCAGGATAATTCTCGGCCTCATACGGCATAGGTATCTCTAGCCTGCCTTTGCGAAGTCAAAATTCTTCCTTGGCCAGCAAGGTCCCCAGACGTTTCGCCCATCGAGAATATTTTGGAACCAAATTGGGTGGCAACTACTGTGGATTTGGAGAGTCAGTTGCTCCAGCTGTGACAGGAACTTCTTCAGGAGAACATCCGACATCTGTATGCCTCCATGCCGGATCATATCGCCGCCTCTCTCAGTGCTCGCTTATTTGCTACGGTAATGACTGACTTTGGACACTGTCACGACAGCCAGTAGCATCTTGATTAGGTAGAAGCAACGACAGGAATCATTTTGGCATCATTGCCTTTGCATTACATGTTTTGGCGTGAATGGATATTTAAATTTGCAACCAAGTGGGAGGCAATCCAGAAAATCCGATGATAAAATCGAGGAGTACAGTTTGGCATTGCATCTCCGAATCTATTGTCTAAATTCTAAATGCAATAACACAACAAGATTGCCAAAGGATCAAATAATATTTTACGAGGACAGCAAAGCATCGCGCACGGCGCAGTTTTTAAGTAGGGGAGGGGGGATTTTGAGTTAGTTTCGCTGCGTCTAAATCACCCCCGTAGATAACTTTTGACTAGGAGAAGTTGCAATGCTTGTTTAAGTTTCAATCGACAGCTCTCGTCAAGATCAATCGATTTCGTATCGTGTATAAAAACATATGTGTGGAGTGGTTATGGTGAAATTGTATGCGTTTAATGTAAAAATTTAAGAAAACCCCACACAATTTCGGCTTCTACTCGTAAAAAAGACAAGTCGAAATACAGAAATCGTAAACGGTTGGCAAGAGCATCTCAAAAGCAATCCAGCGATACCCATAAAACCTCATATGATCGAGTGAAGCGGTGCCCGGAACGTAATATAAATATCAAGGCGTCCGAGCACGTAAACGTAGACGTATTCACACAAAATAAACGGCCTTGTCCCCAACGTAGCCAAACCCAATTTTCTTCTTGATCTACATATTTGTTTTATTTTGTACTGTTTGCAGGCTTTCAAGAAACTTAATTTGGCACTTATTATAATCTCTATTTCCTGTGTTGGGTATCCTATGTACAGAAACAACTTTGTGCGCGAATATTTTGTTTGCCAAATATCTTGTGCTGTCTTGTTAGCGAATTGGCAAAGTCAGATTCTTTGCGTAATTAATTCTTTGTCTAATTTGATATTGGCTGTTCACGGTGAAATGAGCACTTTCGAAAGCCTTGCTTAAGATCTACTTGTATACATGTCACGTGTTCTCCCGCCTTATGTAAAATTAACATTGCCATGGGCCTAATCACTTTATTCATGCGTAAATATTGTAAATGTAGTAAATATTGTACAAATCTGCTCATTTTTACACTTTGATGTATTAAAAAAAAAAAACAGAAATCGAGAGAAATAGTTTAAGTTATCACAGATGGTTGCCTAACATTTTTTATTCGACATTAATATATGGAACTATTTTCACCTCCATCATTACCAAATTTACTGGGTAGATATCACTCATTGCGCCCGTTAAAATACATGCAGGTAGGAGCAGTGACTTTTTCCTAAGGTTGATTTCAAAAGTGCTAACTTTATCGGGAACAGCTTTTACCACAAATCTCCAGTTGAAAAATTTTTCTGGCGTTTAGTTCCCAATTAACAGGACTTGCCCTAAAAAGTGCAGTCTATTCGATAAATTACATGAAACTGCGCCCTGATCAATAAATATACTTACTTTGAATACTTCTGTGCACTAAAAAGGAAATAGGTGACATTCATTTTACCCAAGAATATGGTGAAAACATACATGCATTACATCCACACTATTGTTACTAAATAAAGTTGTATATAGTGATATGTACTAAGTTTCATGGAAGTACAGATGACCTGCAGCTTGAGAACACTTATTTATAATACAGCAGCTTGGAACCAAGGAACAATTCCCATACACCGACAATGGAATATCCATGCCCATTTCAGAACCACCCAATTGTATACTACTTATACGGCGTAATAGAGAAATAGACTGCTGTAAGACATGATTAATCGTCGTCATAAATACTGGTGTGGATGATATGAAAGTTTTCTAACTTTATTTATACATCAATAAACAACTGCTTAAAGATAACACAAATATGCTGATGCTTTTATAATTCTATTATAATGTCTAAATAAAACAGATCAACAAATGTAGATATTTAGATATAAACATCTTGACAGTTACTTCATTGGTAAGAAATGAGAAAAAAGTTTTTGTAAAATATGCTATACTAAAACCAAAGCAAATAAAGGAAGATTCAAATAAGATACAGTTATACATGCGTATTTAAAATTTTAAAAACTTGACTATTAACACACTCTCCCCTTCCAGTTCAGTGGATGTCACTCTTTCTTGCAGATACTTGTGCAAAATGATGGTCTTGGCTATTATTCCACTTGAAATTGTAGGAAATTCACTTTTCAAGACCTACAGTTCAAGGAGCATTTATAACGTAGACGAAAAAGTGTTTTCTGAAATTAAAGTAAAATGAGAATAATAGTTTATGGCATTTCCCTGCATTTTTTTTTGTTACATATGAATATCGCAAAGAAAGCATTCACAACCATACTTGTGTACATTTGCAAAAATGTTTTCTCCCAGTCACTTGTTTTAGGAGATTTGAAAACTTTCGAAGATCTTTTTCTTTTCCTGAAAATGTGATTTTGTAGCGAGGTCCAAGTTAATTTGTATGTCCATGTATTTGTGTCAAGGCGGCGTTCTTCGACAACACGGGAAATTTGCAAGTTGCCTGCGGAGGAGCGATTGTCAACGAAAACTACATTGTGACGTCAGCTCGTTGTATGTTGAAGTAAGTAAAAATTATGTAATTTATACTCGACAAGATCAAACTATTCCCTCGGCAATATATGCGTTACTTTACTGCTCACAGATATGCGGCTTACACCGTAGACTGGTACGTGGTCCTGGGCGCATCATACCTGATCGCGAATGGCACGAGATACGGCCTCTCATCTGTCACCATACATGAGGGCTAACAACAGTACAGTGAATGCTAACGATATCGCTATCGTAAAGGTACGTTTCTAACTGTCTCTTGTCATCCTCATCACGGAAATGTTGCCTGCTCCGAATTCATTAATGTTACTACCCTATAAACTCTCAACTGAAGCACCCATTTGTGTCATAAATTCATTCATTTTTAACGTGAATACATCTATAAATTTGCAACCGTAATGGGAGGCAATCTAGAAAATCAGTTGATGACAAAATCGGGGGATACAGTTTGGCATTGCAGCTCCGAATCTATCGTCTACATCCAAAATTCAATTAAACCAATCGATTGCCCAAGATCAAAGAATATGTTACTTTACGTGAGGACTGAAGAAGCATCGTTTGGTGGAGGGATGCGGGGCGCAATTTAAAGTTCGTTTCGCCGCGTTTCATAACATTCGCGAAGTATAACTTTTGAATAGGAGAAGTTGCGAAGCTTGTTTAAGTTTCAATCGACAGCTCTCGTCAAGATCAATCGATTGCGCATATAAAAACATTTTTGTAGCGTGGTTATGGTGAAATTGTATGAGTTTAATGCAAACAATTAAGAAAATTGAACACAATGCCGGCCTATACTCGTCAATAAGCCAAGTAGAAATACAGAAATCATATACTTTTGGAAAGAGCATCTCAAAAGCAATCCAGTGATACCCATAAAAACCCATATGATCGAGTGAAGAGGTACTGGGAACGTAAAAAAAAACATCAAGGCATCCGAGCGCATCAACATAGACGTATTCACGCAAAACAAACGGCCGTGTCCACAACACAGCCACGCCCCATTTTTGTTGAGCCAACCTCCTCTCATTTTATGATAGCTGCGATAGGTATTTCATTAACATACAATGTCTGTAATAAAAAATACCACACCACGAAGGGATGAATGAAGTACCATGAAACTTGCAGAGCAGAAGTACATTAGCCTGGTACGTATGATTATCATTTATGGCCAATCACATGAACCGTGCGCGTGATATAAGTAGGCAACCTGCATGTGAAGCCGTCATTCAAGAGATCGCCATGGCAGCGCGAATGGAGTGTCACTGTGAATAAGAACGAACGAGACACTGTGATACCTTCAAGACGCCGTCGTATGCAAGTTTGTCAAACGGATGAGTCCGCAAGAGGTTTCGTCATACGTCTTCGTACTGCCAGTTGGAACTTGCTTTCTATAGCAGGATAAATTTAACATGGTGCTACAATTGTTGGTCGCATTTGGCGATAGTGGCTAGAGGAAGGATATATGTATATAGTCCATCCACGGTTACTTCCAACTTTTTTGAAGACTGCGCTGCCAAAGTTCTACTTTCAGGCTATTTCTCCGCCTCATGCAATTAAAGATCAGTCGAGTTTAGAAAATTACACCAAAGGGACAACGCACCGCATTCTTGTGCACTCAGTTGAATAATATTTTGCATAAGAACTATTTCTTACTAACCATTACCAACACACTTATTTTCTCACTGATATTTTTGTTTGATTATAAATCAAATATTATAATGTAAAAATAAAATATCAGTAAAAGTTCAATATAACCAAAAATAAGATAATTTTATTTTTATGTTAACATACTAAACGATTGCGAAATATGGCATATTTAGGTATCGGCAAAGCACGTTACACATGGGGTGATTTTTCAAAGGTTTGATTCAAAGTGCGCGAAGAAACCGCGAATAGACTATAGCCGTAGTGGAACTCGAGCTGAGGTCAGAGCGCACATATCGTTGCATAGACATCATACTTTAGCACACACACAATCCAGGACTGGCTACATTTTGTGAAGTGTGCACGGTGTTTTGGATGCACCGATATCAACCTGGACAGCGTCGCACCAATTAGCTGGGACAAGTTTGCTGTCAGCCGTCCGTTACAAAGGCTGGCCTTAACAGCGAGCCATCATCATTATCGTCGCCTAGAATGGAGCCACACAACAGTTGTGTGGATATCAGAATGGAATTGTGCAATTTTAAGCAATCTCGCCAATCATAACCACTGTGTGAGAGTCTGGCAGCGATATGGCCATCGGGCGAGTTCCTCTGCAGTTTTGGAGCGTCACAGACCCCGCCAATGGGGGCTCATCGTTTCAGCTGCTATCAGCGCCAACAGCCGCTCACTTCTTGTATGCATTATGGCCACATTAACTACATTGCCGCTGGGTTGATGAGGTGCTACGACCCATGAAAATATCATATCTGCAGGATATCCCAAAAGCAAATTTTCGACTTAACACCCGACCATGCATACAGCTCATATCAACCTCAATGCTTTGTAAGGCATGCAGATGTTTCCTTGGCCGGCCCAATCTCTCGTCAGTTGAGAGTCTGTGAGGCACGATTGGACGACGTCGGTTGAATACAGCCCTCACCTCCTTTTCTTACCTACCATTTTGTCTGCCAAACAGTATGTAAACTGGTTCCATGTTTCCAACATTGCGTGGAAAGTTCCCACTGTAAAACTTCAAATAGCAGAACTGCTGCCATAAATGAAAATTAAATGCAATATATACACTTCCCATTAAAAAATAAAGGATTTAGGAGTGATAACTACTTGGTTGGCCACCTTCTGTCACAATCACGCTGTCCATATATTTCAGCTGCCTGCTACTGTATTACCTGCAAACTGCGACTAACATCACCAAGGACTATCAGCGATAATGAAATGTCAAACAAATTGGCATTCTTCATTATAATGTTGGAACAGTTCTCCCAAATATCACATCGATGTGTGATGTACTACAAAAATTTGTGTATTGGTGATATCTGTTGTAAGCAGTTTGTTACAGAGGATTATTTGCGTCCTGTGTTGTGATGAATGCCGCTTATTACGTCAACACAATAAAATACTGAATTCATGTCAATGATAATTGTTCTTCACGTGAGTGATTTAATTTTTGTGTACTTAAAACCGCAGTTCTGAGCCTTGTACAAGAATCCTCACAAAATATCAGTTATTTTGGAAGAATATAATACATTTTGTTACAAATGCTATAGCAGCTATCGAAAATAGTCTACATATAGAAAACAAATAAATACATTAAAAAAGTTCTCACTTACCAGTTTCCAAAATGCATTTAAAGGAAGGGAGATAAAAATACTACTAATGACCAACTCTTTAATTCTACATTTCCTCACAACGAATATTAAAATGTTAATGCATCTCCCAAGTTTGGGATATACGGATAAGTTAAGGATTATAAGTACTGGCAATGAATACTTGGAGTTATACATCAGCATCGTAAGCTAAGAATGCGATAACTAAGCTAATTTATAACCTTACACATCGTAGTGCAGTTTTTCTACATAAAATGTTCATTCCGAAAAGAACATTTCAAACTGCACAGATGTGTTGCGTTGGGTTTATATCATGAGGCTGCGCACTGAAAAGCTAAATGCTTTGGGAATTTCTGACTACAGTAGCCTACTGGAAGTCCTGAAAATAATGGACTGGAAAAAACTTGGGCCCGAAACATAGATCGTAATTCATGCAAATGGGAAGGCCTCGTATACAATCCACCAGTTCTGCATTTTAGCCACATGTACGAAACGCATTAGTGTCTGCGACCTTCTATCTTTCACCCACTAAAAAAGGTGTAATCTTACTTGCGATCAGTGGAATTATGCACGAGCTTTATCATATTCACTGAGGCTGTTAACCAAATGCTAGAATATGACAATAGATAAGCTACTGCAATTTCTGTGGCCCATTTTTATCTACGCCACTGGTTTACCTGTGGGTAGCCACAGGGCGGGAGGAGCGGAGAGCTTGGGAATCCTTCTGCTGTGTAATGAGCTTTCTAGAGGTGAATCTGAAATTGTTGTCGTGGGTGACAATCTAAGCTGGGCACCCACGTGTTATTTGTAATACAAGTGGTCACGAGGCAACGTAATTTTTTCTTAAGCAATTTTGTAATAAAAATGCTGTGAATATCTTTACTGCCTTGGGCAATTATTAGCCATCATGGACTCTCTGCCGGCCGATAGCTTGACTTTGAGTTTAGTTCTATGATTGTCATCTTAAATATTAGCAGTAAGAATATATTTTGGTGTATCACAGTCTTGTTCTTTTTCTTCAGTAGTTTTGTATGTGAGCCAACTAGATCCCACATGATGTTATTTTGTACAAACATTCTCCTACTGAATTTATCGCTGAGATGGTGTTGTCCGCTGGATCTAATAGAAGAAATATGCCACCAAGTTTGATGAAGTGTTGGACACCATAATTTTACTTGCATTGAGCAGATTACTTTATCACTGCAAGGTAACTGATAGTATTGTGAACACAAAAATGATACAGTATATCTTACTGTGTTGTAACAACTGGTTTTTCTTTGCCCTGTTTCAAGGTATGACTTAGTTTAATTCGAATATTTTGTTTCATTTGTACGATTTTAATTTATGATATTCGGATAGGTTTTAGAAGTGTTATAATATTTCTTGGAGATGATTTAATGTTTTGGTAATGTATTTGTCTTTGTCTGAACATACACCTTGCTCGCAGGAATAATAAACACTGGTTAATAGGGGCGAATGACGTGATTGTTTAAAGAGAAAGTTTTGGTTGGAATGGCGTATAGAATAGGAGTAAAAAGTTCGTAAAAGGAGGGTTCTGCAAGAATATTAAAGTGTTGATTCGTTGTATAAAGGTTGGATTGTTTTGAAAAGGAAAATTATGATTAATCACTGCCACGTATAAACAAACTTTTTATTTCTACAAGAAGAAGTTGATTATAAATACGTGAAATTTGCCAGGTGATTTAGCTTGCAGATATATTTGGAAGAAGATTCAGCATAATATTTAACGATATGCAAGATTGTAAAAAAGAGATTCCTGACAGCGGGAAGTCCCATCTCACCGAGGATTCCAGAGTAAACTGGTGAGTTGCTGTACAACCGGGATCATTCTGCGGCGGATCGACGACGAAGCTCGACGCCCGCACACCCGAGAGCAGTGACGACATGCTTCGCGAGGTTCCATCAAGTCGGGAGAGAGAGAGAGAGAGAGAGAGAGAGAGAGAGAGAGAGAGAGAGAGAGAGAGAGAAAGAGAGTCTCTACAAATCGTTTGCCATTCCTGAACATTCCAGTGTTTGAAATGTTTATAACTAGCTAGTAAGATTTAGGGGAGTCGGGTATAAAGGGATGGGGATCGGAGCCGGAGCCGATCCCCACCATCTTACAATTTCCCTTTTTTCCTGACGACTTTCTTTCTTCCCCTCGAAATTCGACTTGTTCCCCTTAAAATACCTTTTTTTCCTTCAAAATTTCCCATTTCCCCCTCAAAAACATTCATCCCCCCCTGCTGCAAAGAACGATCCCTTTATTGCAAAAACGATCTATTGGAAGGATTTAGGGGGATATACAGTATATTTTTTACCCTCAACCTTGACCCCATACCAGTGACCTTGATGACATTAAAACAAAAATTCCAGAAAAATTGACAAAAATAAAAAATAAATATGAATAAAGAATAAAATAAGAATTATTAAAAATGTATTTATCAAAATTTTTTAATTAATAGAAAATTAGTTTTAAAAATCGTTAAAAAATTATATTTTCAGAGGCTCTGCCAAGCACTATGTCCAACAGACTACTGACTCACTTCCATTCAATCACATTGTATTAACATTCCTAGCCGCTTCCACCCAACCCCCTTAAAAATTATCAAAAAGAATTTTTCATCACAAAAATACATTTATAAAGTTTTAATATCAGGGGGAAATTACATTGTATACCCACACCACCATAGTGGACATCAATGATCTTACCCTTGACTCTAGGATACCTTTAATCCAAAACATTTAGAAATATCACAACATCGAAAACATCGCAACAATCGAGGAAGAAGTTATATTATTGACACCAACTGCCATCTTGGATTCTACTTTGCTTAGTCACCTTTCCTTCATGCTCAGTCATTCCTTCTCAATCTGCGGTCCATCTAACATCTTGTACTTTATTCATGCATGGATATTTCATGTCAGCCATCTTATATTTCATCACTACTACTATCTTACATAACATCACCACCATGTTTCTCACATACTTATGCTCTATCATTCCATGTCAGTCTTCTAAAATTTAATTTGTCTAAGCTACCAGGCGAGCTGTCAACACCTTCTTTTCATGCTTTGTCATACCATGCCCAACATATTTTATTTCATTTTTCTTTGTAATATTCCTTTGATTTTCTATAATTCCTTCTTGATTTAGTTACCAAGCCATTACATTATATTTTATTAATGCTCTGCCATCCCATCTTGATTTAGTAGCCTGCTGATAACTCGGCCCCCTCGATCCACCGTAATGGATTACATTATTTCCACAATCATTGATTATAGCTTATGATCTTGACCTTTAACCATCAAGATCTTACATTTAATTCGTCATTTTTGTGTACTTTAAAAATAACTGTGGTGTATTATAGCAGGACCAGGCATGTAGTAGACATTTATGTAGGACCTCTCTTCGCCATATACTGTACTGAAGCAGGTCTGGCCAAGCCCGACTCGGCCTTAGCCCTCCCAGCCCTCCATGTCACAGGGTCAAATTTCTAACAATTTAAGAGCATACTTCCAAGACTGTGGCATCCAACCGGCTTAGAATGTTATACAGTATTGATCCACTTTTTTTGTGCGATTCAAAATATACCTTATGCTACCATATCATTGATTGTGCACTACCAGTGATTGGTCTACACAAGAAATCTTGTACTAACTTTCAAATCATCACATTTTGCCAACATGATTTCATTTATTTTTATTATCAAACTCACTTACAGTATCGGTTTGTAGTGGCAGTTCTGAAAACCAACGCTACGATATTCCCTATATCAGGGAAGTAGGCATGCTAGGACAAGGTGCATCAACACCAGTGAGAAATAAAACACTTTTGTTTATTCATTGAAAATGTGTATCTTTTTACATACATTAGACTACAAACATAAAAATAACAGAGTCCTCACATTCGCCACACTATGCATACAGTGTCTTTCCCGTAACATGCTCATTTTTTAAGTTATTAATTTAATCTGCTTATACACAGTTTGAGACAGTCTATGGTAGCGAGCATCCACCCAGAACCCTTGGCCACATATTCTTCTCCTTCATGACAAAGTTTTTTTCTTTCAAGACCTCTACAGCCTCTGGAATTCTATTAACATTGCACAATGCTTTATTCGCAATCTTGAATGCCGGCTGAGGGGTTTCTTCATCCAAATATTGAGGTTTTTCATAGGTACACTCCAACCAAACACTATACTTTAGGGGGCCTTCTTCAACTTCTCTTGTTAATTGATTGATTATCCTTTGTTTAATATGGTCCAGGTATGTATATATGTCTTTCGTACCAGTAAAGTTATTTATAATTACATAAACTTTTAGATTGCCTTTGAATGCTGTTTTTTTTTAGGCAGAATCCATTCTATGTGGTATTGCCAATAGCTAGTACAGGACGTTTCTTAGCTGCAGGAACTCTACCTTTACAGTACTTGATATGACTCTTCAACTTATCACCTCGTTTGGACAGATGTTTACAGTAGTATATGGATGTATCTAGGACAATCCAATTTAGGCCATAAAATCCATTATTTTCATAGTTTTTTCATAATTTACTATTTTTCTTCAATAATTTCAAGCTTTTTTCTCGAATTTCGAGCCAAAAAAGCCTCAAAATAGCCTAAAAAAAAAGCCTAAAAAATTACTAGAAAATTGAAAAAAAAAAAAAAAAAATGCGTGGAAAACCTCCAAAAATATAGATTATTCAAGTCTAATTTTTTCATTGCCACACAAATATGTCTAGCAAAAAATTAAGCAAAATCAGTAGCTTATGCAGCAAATCAAGCAAATTTAGACCAAAAATGTAAGCTAAATCGAAGCAGAAAATTAAGAAAATTTAATCCAGAATTATGCAAATTAAGGTAAAATCAAATGAAATATAATGTTATTATTCATTATAGATTATATTCGAAGCTCTACTATTTTTTTTTTAATTCTCGTATATGTTCAAATTAGCCACCACTTTCTCGAAGTTCATCTTCATCGCAAACATTATCTAAAATCATTTACTGCAATTTTCGTAGATTTCGATAGAATTTTAAAACTATATTTAGGGGTTCAGGAGACTTGATATGTATGGTATATGGTGGAAAAGTTGATTTAGAACCACCTTTTAAAATGTTAGTCAAACTGCGTGGTAAACCAAGCGAAGACATTATTATTTATAAAGAAAAAATGTATTTAAAATTATGAAAAAGGATATTTTATTCTATTAAACAACTTAATAATGAATCTAAAATTTTGTAATAATCTGTCGAAACATTTTGTTGTTTCCATAAAATCGTCTACATACTCCATTTATTAATTTTAATAATGTATATATCTTCAATAATTCTTTCTTTCAAATAACCATAAGTTAAATTCCTTTGGCTAATTAGAATAACATCACAATATGGTCCTGCTTCAATATCTTTATCAAATCCACACTAATTCTTATGTTTGTTATTTCTTTAACAACAGTTATTTTTATAGATATAAAATCAATAACAAATAATGACCTTCGCCTAAAAAATGAATAATAATTTATACCTATCACCTTGAGGATTTACAGTTAGTTTATAATAAAGTTCATTATTTCTATATAGAGTATCCAGTATTTATTTTGAATTTCGGAAATCATAATAAGCAAGAAACATTTTATCACAAAGGCCATTTTCAATATCTAGATTCCAATTTTCTTTTAAAAAAAAAAATAATTTCTTCCATTTTTAATATAAATATTTCTTACATTACAGTAATCAAACATACCGTTCAGCACAATTTTTTCTATTAGTTTGAAATCCTATAATTACAAAATCAGGCATATCAAATTGTAAATTATTAAACTGATATTTTACATCAATGTTAAAAACAGTTGTTCCAGCAGGAACTCATTTTTATAAAAATTGCCTATAATTAAAACTAATAGGCATTTTAGAATGTTTGTATATTTTTTTCTTTAATTGCAATTAATGTGTTTGATTCATATTCATCAGTAGGCCACATCATTTCTAATTTTTGAATAACAATTTTACCTTAATCAGCATAACTTTTCTGAACTGCACTATCTGTGTTCTTAGTTTCACAAGCATATAAACAATTTGTATCAGACAGATTTCGAATATAAGTAATTTTATAACCGCCTTTTCAATGAATTTCATTGTTATCACGATTAAAGCCAAACAGATATCTCAGTGGACAGATTACTTCATTTGTTTTATCACTATGGACATATTTTACTCGATGTTTATTATCAACACCAGAAAATTCTAACTATTTTTGTTCACTAGGGGATCATAACAGATTGTTCATAACTGTTGAATGTATACCTAGATTATCAACAGCCTCAATAATATGCCCATGTTTTGATATTTCTACTCTACAAAACCGGAAAGGAAAAAAGTTAGCACGAACATCAATATTATCTAATTTTCCATATTTTGCCCCAGCTCCTTCTTTATCTCTCTTTAGTTACCTAAATTGCTCAATCACATAAACACCATTTGAGAAAGATTCAAAATACAATATTATTGTTTATGCTCTACAAGATCAACTAAGTAAAATTTTTGTTTATACAACAGATTATGTTTTTCTTCAAAAACATAGAATTAATAATTTATCTGACCCTATACATGGAAAAGATGCAGTTAAAAAAAATGAATTTTGATAAAGAAACAGCTAAGAACTTACAAAATTTAACCAGTCAGTTTTTAAGTATTGTGATGCACTTATTAACTCTAAAGCTGAAAAAAGCCAAGTAGTTTCTGGTAAAGAAATATCTGATAAATGATAAAATTTAAACCAATCAGTTTTGAACTATTGTGATTCACTTGTTAACTCAAAAGTTAAAAAATGTAACTAAGAAAAGTCATATATATTTTATTTACCTGCAAAGTGGGATAAAAAAAATTATATTTTTTCACCTAGATAATAATCATACTTTCTTTACTTTTTTGATTGATTGCACTGTTCATAAAATAATTACTGTTAATCTCAATTTACCTGATGATACTGTAACTGTTATTGTGGGTTCTATAAAAATGGATTACAGTAAGACTCTTGATGTTAACAAAGGTGATATTTTTTCTTTTAAAATCAGAAAAAATAAAATAGTTAGTTATGATGAGGGATTATATATATATATATATATATATATATATATATATTAAATGGAGAACACTTGGTGCTTGAAGTGTTTGAAGACTACTAAAAATAATTATGTAAAAATTGAACCTACTAAACATTGATGATTATTTCAGAAAAGTAAATGTTCAATACATAATTCTAATAAATCAATATTTTAAAATTTGTTTTGCCAAATGTAAGAGACGGATTAATCAATGAATTATATAAACCAGCACAAAATAATCTTCCCAGAAGAAAAGTAATTTCGTATGGTATTGATGACATGTGGCGAATTTATCTTATTGAGATGGATACTTGTAATATAAAAAGGCATATCACAAAGACATAATGGATATAAATAAATTATGAAAATTATTGATGTTTTTTTTAAATATGCATTTGCTATACATATAAAAGATAAAACAGCTACAAATGGTGCAAATACTTTAGAATGTATATTGATAAGACGAAAACCACTTAACATTGAAAATGATAATGGCTTAGAATTTTATAGTAAAACATTTAAAGAACTTATGCAAAAATATAACATAAATCATTACCCTGCATTTAGAAAACTTGCAGCTATGTTGTAGAGAGATATAATCGTACATTGAAGAATAAATGTGGAAAAAATTATGCTTTAAATGGAAATTATAAATGAGTAAATATAGTAGATGATTTAGTAAAAGAATACAACACAAAATATAGATCTATTGTTATACAGCCAATTGAAGTAAATAAATAATAATTTAAGACAACTAAATTGTGTGAATATGTTTACTATACCGAAATATAAAGTTGGCAATGTTGTTTCTGTGTTAGCAAAATAAATGGATTTTTGAAAAAGATTATACTCCTAATTTAACAACAGAATAATTTACTATTTTTGAGGTTTTAAATTATGATGTGCCAACTTACAAACTGAAAGATGACAATGGAGAAGAAATAAAAGGCAGTTTTTATAAATATTAAATAATGAAAACTAACTATGAAATAATGAAAACTAACTATCAAAAAGAATATTTGGTTGAAAAAGTCGTAAAAACAAAAGGTTGTAAAATGTATGTAAAATGGTTAGGTTTTGATAATTCACATATCTCTTGGAATAATAAACTGATGTTTTGTGAAATTAAATATTTTACTTAAAAGAAGGTTATTCCTGTCAAATGTAACATAAATACACATTTTTAACGCTCATTTAATGTACATAAAACACATTCAACATTCGTTAATTGTTCATTCAACATACATTTCACTTATGGTGAGCTAAATTTTAAAAAATTACAGAAGGTTTACTAACTTTTACGTCTTGCCAGAGATCTGTTTTTATTTGGTTGAGAGGTATGTTAATACCTCGCTAGTAACCTTATGTTTTATTATTTTTTTGGCTGTATTTTAGAGCCTGCAAAACTCCATTGGAGAAACCACTCACCTCTCCACTTGGCCGGCCTTATTTTTAACGGAGAAGTGAGGGTTTTTTTAAATTTATTTTTCTTGTGCCCCTCTTATATCATGTTGGTGCCTTACACCATATGAGACATCCCAGCTAGACATATGTTATATTACATTTGTATTATAGAGAGTATTATTCGCTGAAGCTTCAGTTGTACCAATTAAATTACATATACTGCTCGTATTTTTTTATATAAGCTTGAGCGAGGTTTTTTTAGCTCAAATTTTGAACGACTTGGGTGATAATTTAATAGTGTGGTCACCTTCACACCATTAAATTATCCTCACAGGTCGGGATTGGAACCCAGAACCCACGAGTTTCGAGTCGGACGTCTTGTCACTGAGCAAAGGAGACAAGATGCTTGCAGCAATTAATTGAAGGCTTCATGCAGCAAGCCACAGCAAGCTGAAAGCTTCTTATCGCGAGTCATTCTAGCAAAGTGTGTTGCAACTGCTGCACCAAGCTCACCTGAGGTCGGCAAGTGAAGTCATCCTGGCCAACATTTTGATGTGTGGCAACTAGAGAGCAGCTTACTACATCAAGGTCGAAGAGAGAGGCCATGTGTTTTATCTTCTCTCTGCACACAGTCGGCTTTTTCATGTTTCGGGTAGATGTCAGCACAGTATGAAAGCTTTCTTCTGTCACAAATAGATCGCAGCATGTTTGTCGAAGTAGATAAAATAATTCTTGCAATATAAGTGTAACTGAAAGTAACACTCTTATTGAGATAGTTAATTTATGAAATCATTAATTTTTTTCTATACTTCCCATTATTCATTTTCTATTCAAATATAATGTTATAAATCCATATTTTACATTAAAGCAGTTTGAACAAATGTTTTTTAATGGTTCATAGTCATGTCTCCACCATTTAAATCATTATAAATGTGTCTTAAGTTAGTATCATGTTGTCTAAATATTCACAGAAAATTCATATTATCTCTTACAAGTTATTTAGGCACTTTCGAATAAGTTTGTGCTAAGTAAAATGCATCGATATTTTTATGTCTCCCTATAGTAAAATACTTGCAAACAATATCTTGTTCGTCTAAAATACTATCGTCAAAGATAACCAGTAAATAATTTTCTCATTGATCTAAGGGAATCATTTCATCATTTTTATTACAATAGTATGCTATTTTTTTTTTTTTTGGATATCACATCAAAATCATTTTGTAAGTGAATATATTTGGGTTGATTTTTAAACTTTTTGAGCAAACATATAATTTATTCAAATTTACCAATCTGTCTTATACATAAAATGTATCATCAAATTAGTCTCTCCACAGTTGCTCGGGCCTACTATTAAAGCTTTTATGTTGTGTAGTAATAATTCACCATTTTCTTATTTTTAGAATTTTCTTCAGAAATAAAAACACCAACTTTTCTCATTTAATAATATAGTTTTTTGTGTAATAAATGGATAATAAAGTATTTAAGTTAACAAATAATAGTTATGTACTTAAGAAGAAACTTCACTATGATATAATTCATAAATATAAATCTATACAATTGATTAGTTTTCATGCAAAATGTGTAACACCAAATGTAAACAATAATACTATAACACCATTGATAACAAAAATGTTATAAATATTCCTAGAAGCCTATACAATATTGAATCATTAAAATAAACTATATATTCAATTGAACCATTTTCAACAAATAACATTGAATGATAAGCTGGTTGCCATAAAGTGAGCACTTTTGAGACCCTAGTTACTTTTTCTTTTCTGACATTATTCATCCATTAACTATCTTTTAACATAAATATTGCCATGTAGATAAACATGGTGCGTATATTCCACTGCACTCGGAAGTTAACGTGTAAGGCTACAATAAAATATATTTATTGACTATTATACCAAATGAAAGGGCTCTCAAAAGTACTCACTTTGCTGTGAATAGCATATAACATCAGACAATGTGGAAAAAAAAGTTTTGGTTAAATATATGTTTGATATTAAAATTGATGAGTGACTATCTGATATTTTTGGTTTTGAAAAAAGCATACTTATTGAAAAATAAAAAAACTGTTATAGGTACTAAATTACCTAATATTGATTAATTTAAAACACTAAATATTCATTGTAATTTAGCATATGGAATATTTATCAAATATGATGAGTCTAATAATTTGGAAACAAACATAATACCTAGCTTTTAACCAAAAACAATGTTTGGGTTTAGAGATTCTATTATCCATTAGCCACTATATCAAATTTTTTATGAAATTAATAATTAACAGTTTACCATATTGTTTTAGAAATTAGATGAAAATGGAAAGCTAATTGTTTTGATGGTGCTGATTCTGACATTGTTTTCGAATCTAAAGATAGTAAAAATGTTACAGATTTTATGGATTCATAAAATGTACATTGAATATAATGATATAGAATATAATAATATAGAATATGTAAATTATTTGTTTGATAACCCCATGGTAATGTATCTATAATATCATCCTTTTCATTCAAAATCATATGTTTGTGATAGTTAAAATTAAATTCCTTAGCCATAAAATGATTTACCAAATTTTTTGTTTTCTTATCTCTTGTAATCATATTGTTTATTATAATCGCATTTTTCTTACTTTATTGTACTAATTCACTCATTGAGTCATGTCCATTTGTAAAGCATTTTCATGATTTAGAATGAATCCTTTAATTTTTGTAATTTGTTTTCCCAAAAACATTTTATAACCATAGCTTATTGGACCAGTAATTATCCAATTTATACAATTATCATTTTTTTCCCCAAATTCGTCTGTCCATTCGCCAAGCATACAGTATTTTTACCATCGCCAATGTAAACTACGCTATCAGTATCATAATATACTACTTTATTACCTAATTCATTTAACATTTCATATAAATGTAATCTAGCATTTGAAGTAGTAAAAGTTGTTATAAATGTATTTGTTGCAGTGCTATCTTCTACATAATTATTGTTATATTTTATGACACTTCAATTATTTTGTCATTAATGTAATCAACATTATTTACTTCTATTCTTTCGTCCAATAACTATTCGTACCAACGAGTTGGTTCAATAATATATTCTGTTTATGTCAAATTTTGTCTCTGTGCGAATTTTCCCCAAAGTAAGTTTAAACAAATTTTGGCAGCAGCACATTTCCCAGGATTTTTTCAATTTTTTCAATGTCTAAACTGATATCTTGTTCTTGTTTCATAATGCGAATATATTTTCCTTTTGATTTATAATCGTCTTCCCAAGGACTAGTTTCTAATTTAATTTTCATAACTGTTTTAAGACAATTTCTGAACATATTATTACTCCTTTGGTTGAAATGCCAAACTTCAAGAATTTTGCATAATTTGTAACCTTTTTCAACAACTTTATTTAATTCTGATGTAGTCCATGTTCCATTTATTGCTCTTTCTTCATCACTATGTTTATATTCTCCTTTTTTTCTCTATGACATATTTTGAACATAGAGCAAACAATAGTTTTTATTGCTTAGTAGGTATTACTGGTATTTTGTGGTGGAAAAACTTTACATTTGATCAACCCAAACCAATTTTCATTGTAATTTTTGGGGTTAAATATTTTAATAGGACAGCCAACAGGAAAATAATCATAAAACATCACTGTTGAGTACAAACTAATGTGTGTATATATATATATATATATATATATATATATATATATATATATATATATATATATATATATATATATATATAATATATATATATATATATAAATCTTAATTTTTTTTCCTAAAACTTTAATTTTGAAACATTTGTTCTACCTCCAAAAAATGCATCTCTTGTTTGTAATGGCTCCATTGCATTTTTAGTGTTTTTTTATAGATTATTTCTGTAGAAAATCGATTTTTTCATTCGCAAGCCCATATTTCCCCTACTTTGCAACCATTTTGTCTTAAAATTCTTGTTCGATTGTTTGTTTTATTAAGCAAATAATCCATACTTTCATTGTTGCACTTATTTCTTGTGTCTGGTGAATAACAAACGGGACAGTTGTGCCAAAAACAACCAAGGTATCGATTATTGTTTTATTTTTTTCGTCATAACCATCAACTTTTGCTTCACAAATAATTGCTTCTCAACCATCTAAGTCATGTCGAACATTTGAAAATGAATTTTAACCACAAAATTGATTCTTTACTAAACATTTCTTTTTTAACATCTTTAAATTCTGCAGTAGTATTATTCATAAGAAAATTTGATTATAAACACCCATACAAAACTCCATTATTGTTATGTAGCAAAATGGATCTATATGAGATATTTCTAGAAAAGATTCTCTAAATTTAAGACATCCACATTGTAAAATATCATCAGAATTACAATATTTAGCTAATTCCTTTTTGAAATCAAAAATGAAGTTTTATTTTATTTTTCCAGCATTCCAATTTAAAAAATCTTTTCGTTGTTCTTGTTTCATTGTATTGACTCTGTAATATTTTGTAGCAACTATTTTTCCTACATAATTTTGATTTTCTGGTATATTAAAAAAGTGTGGAAAATATCCTTTTTTAAGCTCTTTTAAGCCAACTGTTTTGATAAATGTTGTAAGACTTCCTTGAATAAAGTTTATTGAATGAATTATTTTGATATTTAGGCTGGATATTTTAAGTTGTATAATTCTTTAACCTTGATATGTAGTATGCAATTTTATACTGTTTCTAACACAATATTGAAAAATAAAATATGATTCGTAGCCTTTAGAATTATGTGCAATAAATGTATAACCTTTATTTTTTTCAGATATTGCCCATTCGCAAAACTCATAATTTGTTTTAAAATGTATTTTGTTACCATGAAAATCTTGAACAGATATAAAGTTTGGCGTATCTTGTGTTGCTTTGTAGTAAAAAAAAATAGTATTTTTCAGTGTAGGAACAATCCATTTTTTTCTTGTCTTTGCCATTATAAGTACAATCTTTTATACAAAAACCCCCTTTTTTGTTGTCTCTCTTGCATACAACATTTATGTTAATCAGTTTTCACAAGTTCCTTACAATTCGAACATTTGGCATAACCACAATCATATTCTTTTATTTCTCAAACATATTTTGTTACATGTTTTACACTTGTAGACTGCCTTACACACCAAATCATGATTAGTAAAACATTCTTTTCCAAAACAATATCTATTACATTTTTGGCAATTTATTCTTATAAAATCTTCACTTTCCCAAACTTTTTCATATTGTGGTTTTTTTTGCACAAAGTACATATATTTGTATTATTTTTCTCTCACTCATGTTGATATATATTATTGTATGGTTTGTCACAATTTTTACAATAATAAACACTTCCTAAAAATCCTTTCATACTATTAATTACATCGTAATGTTTATGGTGTAAAAACAAATAAATAGCTGTTGGTTTTTTAAAACCAGAATATATAATTGACTTAAAATGGTCAGCTGAAACAACTTTAATTTGAACATTGGGAAACTTTTCTGCATCCATAATATCTTCCAAACTGAAACCAATTTCACAAATTTTTCCCATTCTTATACAAAGTTCACAAACCAATTCTTCTAGTAAATACATCCTTTTCTCTTGTAAATAAGTTCATTAACCGTTAATTCTCTATCCAAAATTATATTAGTTTCGTATGTTAAAACTGTAATTATTACTTTAGGACCACATAAATTATCATAATTATTAATTTCATCAATACATTGTTTTGCTTTTAAATTAAATTTAAATTAAGGTAAACCGATTTTTTTACTTTTTCCATTTCCTCTTGGAAATTTTATAAACATCAATGTCAGAAGTAGTTTCATTTATGTCTACATTTTATATTCGATGTAATTATTCTTTCAATTTAACAAAGTAAGTTTTCAGCAATTAAATTATATCTTGCAGCCAAAACTGTATGGTGAAAATTCTGATTATTTACATATATTCTCATTTGTTCACCATTTCGATAACCTGTTGTTTTTCTTGCATATTTCTTTGTTACATGAACAGCATTACGCACAGCTTTTATTTTTTATATTGAAGTTCCCTCTAAATTAGTTATGCGAATGCTGGATTTTGTTGCCAAATGTTGAAATTATCAATTAAATTATGGCTGACTTCGAATTTCCAATGGAACCTTTTCCATATCCTCATTAAAAATTTTTGATTAAAAGAAAAATTTTTACCTAAACATTTATTTTCTTCTTTAATATCCGGAGATGAAAGAGGTAAATCCGTTACTTTTATTTTTTGGGCTTACAAATATCTGATTTAAAAAAGGGAATATTAATCCTTTTTTAGTTTATTAAAATATAATTTTTTACCTGAAAAAGGTGAATTTGAAAAATTATTCTTTGTTTCTTCATATGTAATAGCTGTAATTAAATTATATTTACCTAAATTGTATACATTTTTTATTTTTAAACTTTAAATCTTTAGCCCTAAATTATGTAACTTTTAAATCATTTACATTAAACATAGTTTTTTTTTAGATATTATGTTTTCTCCTGCTATAATAACATTGCAATATGTAATAATAATAATAATAAAATTATCTTTTTAGTTCTTTTTTTTATCTTTCAGCTATATTCCTAACTCCAACAATCTCATTTCATTCAATATACTTATTGAATTGTCCGTCGAATATTTTATTTGTTTATTTATAAGAAAAAATATATACAGAAAATTAAAAATATAAAGATAAAAAATATGAAGGGGTATGATGGGAAAAAAATATTTAGATTAATGATAGTAATGAAATTCTTTTTTATCTATTTAACTTCGTGTTACTGTAATAATGAAATTGTTTTCAACTATTTTAAAACTCTCGCTATGGCAATAATATTTTTAAACTATTTAAAGTCTTGCTATGATATTTTTCATTAGACATTTTTTTTTTCATTTTTCTATATATTTGTACTTAGTATTTTTATGAGGAGAAATTAACTT
Source organism: Dryococelus australis (assembly GCA_029891345.1). Classification (NCBI taxonomy): domain Eukaryota; kingdom Metazoa; phylum Arthropoda; class Insecta; order Phasmatodea; family Phasmatidae; genus Dryococelus; species Dryococelus australis. The sequence continues at coordinate 262,914,639 of CM056995.1, forward strand.
TTATATATTTATTATCTTTACATACTGTACATTTTTTCGTTGGATAATTTTCATTTTGGATTTCATTTAGAATGACTACTGCTGTATTGTGATTTAGTATTTTTATGGTTTTTAAAATATAGATTATAAACATATTTTCCACACTCACATAGTAATTTCTCTTTATTTAATTCATAATGAGCTGCACCCTTTTCAATGCAACATTTTTTACAGACACTATTAAGCTTATCTTTTGTGTATTTATTAAAGTAAAAACTTTCTATGTTTAATCACCACATTTTCTACATTTCTTACGTATTAAATTATTTTCTATTTCAGAAGAGAGCATATATTCCATTTTTTATTTATAAGAAAATAAATTTATTAAAAAAGATAAAAGTATTTTTATTAATTGTTATTAATTAATTATTATTTATTTTTTGTTCCAAAAAAATTTAAAAATAAATTTTTTCTTTTCTTTTCTTAATAAATTTATATCCATAAATAAACAAACATGGAATTGCTGCTCAAAAAGTTAAACAATTGGTATGAATTGACTAAACTACAAGATCTCTAAAAAATAAATGATATGCTGCTACAGATTTTTAAATTTGTAAATCTAAATATGGAAACAATAGCTCTATTCTAGATAATAAATATATAATTACTTTGCCTGATCGCTATTTAAATAGATTAAATAAAAATTATATTTAATTTATAAATGAAAATAAGTTTTTATATCACATAAAGGTTTATAAAATATGAAAAATGGAAAAACTACACATGATATAGAATTCTCTAAAAAAAATATATAAATTCTTTTTAAATTGGATCTAACAATTATCTTTTTAATATTTCATTTGATTTTAGCTTAATTTGTATAATTTTGGATTCAATTTTATTAATTTTTTGCTTTGATTAAGCTTGCATTTTTGGTCTAATTTTTTTTGATTTGCTGCATAAGTGACTGATTTTGCTTAATTTTTTGCGAGACATATTACGTTCACTATTTGTGTGGCAATGAAAAAAATTAGACTTGAAGAAACTGTTTTTGGAGGTTTTTAACCCATTTTGAGGGTTTTTTAAAGTTATTTTTGAGGGGTTTTTTGGGCTGTTTTGAGGCTGTTTTGACTCGAAATTCGGAGGAAAAATCTTGAAGTTATTGAAAATATAGTAAGTTACGAAAAAAAAAAACTATGAAAATCATGGATTTTATGGCCTAAATTGTATTGTCCTAGATACACCCATTTACTACTGTTTGCACTTGACACATTGTTGCATAGCACAGGAAGAACCTTTCACACAAGTAGTTTTTTCATTCTTCCTTGCACCTTGGCTGTACGCAAATATCTTATCACAGTAACAGCAACGAAAGCTGAACAAAGTCATAGATGGTAACACTACTGTTGGTGACTCATCCGAAGAATATGATGGCACTGTTGACGTCATGCCCTGAAAAAGCCGATGGCGGCACTGCCGTAAGTGACCCATCTGGAGAAGTCGACGGCACTGCTGGTACCACTCCCGAAGAAGTCGATGGTACTACCATAAATTCCATTAGCTCTGGAATGCCCGGAGACATCGGAGATGCAGAATAAGACTTTGACTCAGACACAAAGCCACAGAAGCTAGTCGAGAAGATCCACCTTTCACATCATCCTCTGTCAAGATAAGCCTCACGGCCGAACTCACCCCCCCCCCCCACCAATAATTGCTTACAATATTCATGTATACAAGCCTCCATATCATTATGTCCGACTCACCTAAATCCCATTTTCATCAGTAGTAATTTTATCTGAGGTTGCTAGGACATAGTGCTTGGTCGCAAATGATTTTGGGTCGAATATTGGTCGGGCTTTCATTTTTTTTTCTATATTAAACGAAACGGTTAAGTTGGGTTAGGTTAGGTCATTTTGGTAATACAGCCATAAACAGTGAAGGTGATCATTGCCGACTTTAGTCACCATTCACAAATAGAAACTATAAACTAATCGAAAGAATGTCAAACACAAATAGTTTCAATATATAATTTTTTTTTAACTAAACCATACACGCTCATTTGGAAAACAAACACACTCCCATTTGGGTAACATTATTAAACTAACCTAACCATATTATATCGATGTTTATACTCTCTCCTTTACCCACCTAGCCAGTGTACAATACAGCTACTTTCGTATGGTACTTGCACCAGAAAGTCCACTGTATGGCCATTAAAATATTTAGTATCGCCAGCCAAATGTTTGATTAAACAAATCCCTTTTATTGGTGCTAACGACGTAGAAAAACCAAGCCAGGGGAAGGTTCCCCTTAATTTTCCTAATCACAGCTGCCATGAGACTAATTCATCCTTAATCGAATGTAATATAATAAACATATTTTTGAATTTAACCAAGAAGAGTGGTGATAATATTTAATTGTATCTCATACATTTTTTCCCAGGTAAACCAGTCGATTGTGTTTACTGACGTAATCCAACCCATCACACTGCCAGACGACAGCGATTTCATTGAAGGAGGAGAAAATGTCACTGAAATAGGATATGGCCTCCAAGTTGTAGTAAGTGCTAACTTTATTATTTCAACAGTATACTGCATTGCGCACTGTTTAGCTAAAGTTACTGCTAACCGATTATCTAAAGTTTATTTTACTGAAACCTGTGAATATAAGTAAGCTCAACTCTAATGCACAAGTATTCAGATTCTATGAACGAAAATGGTTCTTGTTTATTTATGAACTTTATTAACACCTTAGATTTTAATAAGTGGCATTTTACATCTCCTTTTTTAAACTAAGGCGTCACTGAATGGGCTTTTCTGGGATATGTATAAAATTTTTCCTACGTGACTACATTAGAGTTGAGAGATTATAGCGACTTTGGGACACCGGTGTCTGGCATCGGAGCTCGAATCTGTTCCTGCTATGTCATTCTGGTCACCCGGTGGTCATATTGGAAGCCAGTAACCATTGACCTTTGACCTTTAACCTTTGACGTTTGACTCCAAAAATTAAAAAATTCTTAACAAATTTTTTTTAGATATTTAAAAAAAATTTCAATTCCTGTCTCCCAGCTGACATTTTTCCTTAAAATGTCCCCTTTTTCCTTTATAATTTCACATCTTCAATTAAAATTTTCCTTTCTTCCATAAAAAATCTTTAAAAAAATTTTTTAATATTCCGAAAATTTTCAGAAAATTTAGAAAATATTAATTTTTGAAAATTATTAAAAAATATAAACCAAAATATTATACAAATTATTAGAAGATTATTGAAATATTTTAGTTCCTTGCGGCTATTTTCCCTGACGATTTCCTGTTTTTCCCTAAGAGTTTCCCCATTCTTCCATAAAAATTTTCCTTTTCTTATAAAATTTCCCTTTTCCCTACACAATTAAAAAAAAAAACGTAAAAATTCATAAAAGTCAGCAAGCATATTATGTTTCAGACTACTACCACCATATTGGCTGCAGGTGACCTCCTTGACCTTGACCCTGGTACCTTGGATGACCTTGAAACCCAAACTAGAAAAAATTCATAAAACTCAGCAAGTATATTTCATTACTGACAAGTACTGTCATATTAGATGCAGGTGATGTTGACCTTCACCTCGTAACCTTGAATTACCTTCAGAACAAAAGGTCGAGAAAATGTTCGTAAAAGTCAGCAACCATATTATGTTACTGACTACTACCGCCATATTGGATGCAGGTAACATTGACCCTGTGATATTGAATGACCTTGAAAACAAATATTCGGGAAAATATTCATTAAACTCAGTATGCATATTACATCACCGACTACCACCATATTTGATTCAGGGGATCTAGGCCTTGACCCCATGACATCTAATGACCTTGAAAACAAAAACTCGAGAAAAATTCATAAAAGTTATTAAGCATATTATATTACTGACTACTACCGCCATATTCGATGCAGATACCCTTGCCATTGACTCTGCGACCTTGAATGATCTTGAAAAACTAGAAAACAAATTCATCAAAGTTAGCAAGCATATTACATGACTGACCACTACCACCATATAGAATGTAGGTTACCTTGACATTGACCCCGTGACATTGACTAAACTTGAAAATAAAAAGCTCGAGAAAAATTGTAAAAAATTTAATAAATTCATAAAAGTCAAAGAGCATATTATGTTACTGACTTCTACTACTTACTCATTTTACTCTAGCAAATTCGGTCAACATGAAATAAAACACTTTATTTTTCACACACATTGTTTATTCAATTACTTTATTGTAGCCTCAAATGCCCTTAACAAACTACAATATTCTTCAATATATATGAATTTCAATACGTGCAACTTTGTTGTACGTTATAATCTTTTATATATCTCGCTATTCACACTCGTGTTCTCCTTGTGCGAAAATATCATGGCATTTATTTCACCGACATACTTTGCAGGGTGAGTTACGTAGGTAACTACACTTTTGAGACATGTACCAAAGTCACAAGAGAGCTGCTTGCTGTGAACATGTTATCAAGGTACTGATGAGAAATGCATTTCGCCTTTACATGTATTTTAATGTATAAGTAAACTGTCGCTATAGCTGAACTGCTTACCGCACATGTTACACAAATACGACATACTACAGGGATTCTAGGTACAATTAGAACACTCATGTCGCCGTACATTGTGGCCGAAAATAAATGTCTTATCACAGAAGTAACACTGTTGACGATGTAGTGGTTCAGGTAAAGACTCGACGGATATGTTGGATATGTAGGTGCTGGAGCTAAAGAAGTAGGTAACGCCGGCAGTGGTATTCTTGGTACCTCAGCTGAACAGGTCAACGGTGATGCTACTATAGGAAAGCAATTTTAAAAAGTCGATGTTACTGCTGGTACCACTCCCAAAGAAGTTGATGACATTACCGTAACTAGCATTAGCTCTGGAGTGTCCGAAGACATCGCAGTTGCGGAATAATACTTAGATGCGAAGATGTAGAAGCTAGCCGAGATAATGTATCTTTCGCGGCAGCCGTTGTCAAACTAAGCCTCTTAGTTCGCCTGCCTACTACTTATAATATACGAGTATGCAAGCCCTATGACATCATATTGACTAAAGAACCAATTGTAATAAACCATAAATACATTGTCCGGACACCGACCAGCCAATCACCGAGTTGCCAAGTGATTGCAGTTGACTAGTCACAAAAAGGCACTGTAACATCACACACAGGCAGGCTTTAGATGCTAGTTACTTTATCACATTACCATGCAGTTATATCTTGAACAGTTTTTTTTTTCAGACAAGATCTTCGCTCAGCTTTAAATGACTGTCACATTTAAAGCAGACAACTGGCTCCTACCGACTGACTCATAATGACTCCAAAATTATTCCAAAATTACTCACAATGACTCATAGTGACTCCATAATGACTCATGATAACTCCAATATTATTTATAATGACTCCAAAATGACTCCAAAAGACTCCAAAATGATCCCTGATTTCAGTGCTGATTGCGATTTCGGAACTGATTGTGGTGCTGATTGTGGCGCTCATTTCGGTGCTCATTTCGATTGCAGTGCTAATTGTGGTGCTGATTTCTATTGCAGGGCTGATTACGGTACTGATTTTTGTGATGATTGCGATTGCGGTGCTGATTACTGTGCGTGCAGATCTCGGTATGCTCTGTCATGTATCGGCTTGCACAAACTACATGGTACCAACATCGTAATGCTTCATCGCACGTAAAAGTTTCTTTGTACAGACTTTTCTCTCATGCCGATGTGCTCTTGGACCATTGGTGAAAACTCGATTGCAGAATCGGCACTGGCGACAACCAGTTAGTGATGGTGCAGGTTGCGGCTCCATGATCGCTGAGGTCAAAGTCAGACTTTCGTATTTACAATTATTTTTTTTGTTATTGGAGCACTCTGAGAAAACCATAATTCTCGTTCGCTCCAGAAGAAAAAATGCAGGCACAATATTTATTATATTCATAATTATGTACATTCCCATCATATATAAAAATTGATATGTTTTAATATAATTGTAGGTATATACATAGACACATACATTTTAAAACTTTATTGTATACATAATTATGTATATTCCTATCTTATATATTGTAGTACCTGCCTGTTTTCTTCTGGGTTGAATGAGTATTTGTGTTTTCTCAGAGTGCTCCCATACCACGAAGATGAATTGTGAATATGAAGGGCTGCCTTTGACCTCAAGTATTATGGAGCCACGACCTGCACCATCGCTAAATGGTTATCGCCAGTGTCGATTCTGAGATCGAGTTTTCACCTATAGTCAAAATGCACGTCAGCATGATAGAATGGTCTGTACGAAAAGTCCTTTCAACGATGAAGCATTACGACGTTGTTTTCAAGCAGTTTGTACAAAGCGATACATCCAGAACACACCGAGATCTGCACGCACCACAATCGGCACTACAATCGCAATCAGTTCGCAATCAGCACCACAATCGCAATCAGCACCGCAATCAGGGGCCATTTTGGGTCATTATGGGTCATTCTGGAGACATTATGAGTCATATTGTAGTCATTATGAGTCATTTTGTAGTCATTCTTAGTTATTTTGGAGTCATTATGAGTCATTTTTTAGTCCTTTTAGAGGCATTATGAGTCATTAGGATTCATTGTGAGAAAGTCTGTAGGAGTCAGTTATCTGCTTTAAGTGCAACCATGATTTAAAACTGAGCGAAGAACTTGTCTGGAAGAAACTGTTGAATATATAACTGTGTCGCAATGTGGTCAAGGAACTAGCATCTAAAGCCTGCCTACCTGCCTGTATGTGATGTCTCAATGACTTTATGCGATTGGTCAGCTGCAATCATGTGGTCACTCGGTGATTGTCTGATCGGCGTTCGAACAATGTATTAATTGTGTAATACTATTGCTTTGGCATTAATATGACGTCATAAGGCTTGCATTTTCGTATAATATTATAAACATTCGGGAGGTCAGCTGAGAGGCTTATTTTGACAATGGCTGCTGTGAAAGATACATCGTATTGACTAGTTTCTGCATTTTGGCATCTAAGTCTTATTCTGCATCGGCGATGTCTTCGGGCACTCCAGAGCTAATGGTAGCTATGGTAGTGCCATCGACTTCTTCGGGAGTGGTACTAGCAGTGCCATCGATTTCTTCGAGCGTATTCCTATAGTAGCATCGTCCAACGACCTCTTCGACTGAGTAACCTACAACACCATTGCCGACATAACCTGCTTCTTTAGCTCCAGCACCTACATCTCCAACACGTTCGTCCGAGTCTTCGTCTGAACCACTGCATTGTCACCAGTGTCACTTTTGTGACAAGGCATTTCACTTCGGCTGCAATGTACGGCGACATGAGTAATTGTGCCTAGAATACCTGCCGTATGTCATATTTGTGTGACAGTTGCAGTAAGCAGTTCAGCCATAGCGACAGTTTACTTAGACATGTAAAGGCGAAGTGCATTTCTTATCAGTACCTTGGTACCATGTTTACTGCAAGCAAGTCTCTTGTGACTTCGGTGCATGCCCTCAAAAGTTAGTTACCTACATACCACCTCCCTGCACAGTGTATCATTGTTATAAATGTAAAATTTTTGCACAAGGATAACACGAGTGTGAGAAGCTAACTGCATTAAAAACTATAAACTACATCAAGGTAGCATGTACTAAGATTCATATATATTTAAGAATAATAATATTTTTTGAGGGCATGAATCACTATAGTAAATGAATTGAATAAAAATTGCCTGTGAAAAATAAAGTGTGTTATATTTCATGTATACCCAATTGTCCAGAATAAAATTAGTGGTATTAGTCAGTATCGTAATATTCCAGTCACTTTTATTAATTTATTCCATTTTTAAATTTTTCTCGAACATTTATAAGGTAATTCAAGGTCACAGGGGCAAGACCAAGGTCACCAGCATAGGATGTGGCGGTAGTAGTCAGTGAAGTGATATGCTGGCTGACATTTGTGAACTTTTTGCGATTTTTTGGAATTTTATAGGTATAGGCTGTTCACGGTAAAGTGAGCACTTTTTAAGGCAATTAGAAATCTTTCCTTTCATCCAATTTCCATCTTCCTGGTGCTTTTTAATATGAAAATTGCGATGTGACCAATAAACACAGTGTATATATTTCACTACCATCAACATTTAATGCATGATGCTGTAATAAGATATATTTATTAGCAGTTAATGCATGTTGGGAGGGCCTTAAATAGTGCTCACTTTATCATTAACATCCTATTTAAATGGGAAATGTTAAGGGGAAAACCGAAATAGAGAAAAACTGGAAATTTTTTGAGATAAATGGCAGCCAGGGATTGGAATTTTAAAAAGTTAAATATTTTTTTTATAATTTTAATAGATTTTTACTGTAAATTCTTTATAATTTCTTTTTAGTTATTTCAATTTTTTGTTTTTCGTACAATTATTTACGAAGAAAGGGAAATTTTAAGGGAGAAATGGAAATTTTAAGGGAAAAAAGGGAAATTGTCAGCAGAAAAATTGCCACTGGGCGACTGGGATTTAAAAAAAAAAAAAAAAAAATTTTAATGATTTTTTAATTCTTTATCTTTTGAATTTTCGGGGACGAAGGTCAAAAGGTCAACTGTAAACGGTCACTGGCTTACAATATGGCCGCCGGGTAGCCGGAATGACATAGCAGGGACAGCTCCGAGCTCCAACGCCAGACGCTGAGGTCCCAAAGTCGCCATAATACGTCTACTAATTTGCAAGCCTTAGTTGTAGTAAGGATAAAGCTGTAATATCATTAGCACAAAACCATTGCCCTGTTTCAGACTTATTATTCGGATTTCAGTTCTGACAAAACAGAAACCATACTTCAGTTTGTTGATTTTAAAGCGACATACGCCTCTCATTGTTTCCTTTAAAGAAACGAACAGGAAAACAATTATTTTAGAATAATATCATTACGATATCAATAGAATCATAAAATCGGCGATTTTGTATTCAAGACTTTGCCAATCACATTAGACTAGACTTATACATCTAGAATGTTAGTGGTGACAAAACAAGTACATTCAAAGTTGTTTTCATATTATCACTTTAGGTAAGTAATGTTAAAACACTCATGATTATTACTGTAAATGCCAACACAATGTTCTTCCTTAAATACTTTTGTTTGAAATGCGTAGTACGCAAGAAACGTCTTGACAAAGCGAACCAATACGACACTGGACACAGCCGCATGCCAGGAGGGGTTCAAAGAAAGGAATATTAATATAGATGGCGACTCACAACTGTGCGTGAAAACATCGATGTACTATGGTCTGTGCTGGGTGAGTACTTCCAACTAGTATGGATAATACACGGGTTAACTTAAGGGGAAAGTATCCTTGTTATCTTGGATTTACATATTTTCCTCATTAACTTAATTTTCGGAGTCAATGTTTAAAAACCAAGCTATTCATGACATAGGGAACATTTGAACAGTTATTTCAAATAACACTTATATTTCTTACATGGTTAGTGTCACATCTGTAACTGTAATCTAACACTATCTAATTATTTAATAATTTCAGTCCCACATGGGAAAATGCAGGTATATTTGAAACCCTACAAATTAAAAAAGATTCGTTAAGTAGTCGTCCATGTAATGCCTAGCTTTAATTTTTCTATTTCTGGTCATGAATTTTTATTACGAAGATTTGTAAGAAAATTCAAAGGTGGAGTGGATTCTACCCCCTTAAGTAAAGAAAGGCTGTTCATAATAAAGTGAGCACTTTTGAAATCAACCTTATAAAAACGGGCGGACTGACACATGCGCCCAGTAAAGTTGGTAGAAGGATGGAAAATAGTTCCATATCTTAACGTCAAATAAAAGGTGTTTGGTAACCATTTGTTTTAACTTAAATAATTTCTTTCACTTCCTGTTTTTTATCCATCGAATTGTAAAAATTAGAAGATTTCTAAAATTTTTATTTTTTAAATATATTTCGCAGTTTCATATGACTGACGCATTAATAAAGTGATGAGACCCATGGTAATGTTATTTTTACATAAGGCGGAAGAAGACACAACGTGCATCCAAGTAGATCTTAAGCATGAATTTCAAAAGTGCTCATTTTACCGTGAACAGCCTATAGAAGGGTTTTATCCGAACTGGCGCCATCGGGATCTGTGATCGGATCTTGAAGCTGTTCATGCTCTGTCATTCCGGTACTCCGGCGGCCATCTTGTCTGCTATATTGGATGTCAGTTACCTTGACCTTGGACCTTTACCACAGTGACCTTTACCTTGAAACCCGAAAAAAACCCAAAAATCCAGAAATGTATTAAACATTTATAAAATATTATTTTAAAAGGTTTTAAACCTTGACGTTTGACCTTGACCCCAATGACCTTTACCTTTAACCCCCCCCCCCCCAAAGAGTTATGAAAGTATTTATAAAATATTATTTTTAAATGATTATTAAAAAATGTATTATTAAATATGTATTATTAAGAATTATGAAAAATGTATTATTAAAAATGTATTTTAAAAATCCTTTTTAATTTCTGGAGGTCCCCCTCAGCACCACACCCAGCAGACAACTGATCCCCTCCACTCCCTTCTGTACACACCTCGCCTTTGCTCATTCCGTCGTATGCAGTTATGTTGATTTTTATTAATTTGCCATTTGGTTATACATTGCTGGAGGACGCCATCTTGGATTTAATTTTTTTCTTTCACGTCATCTAGGTAGTGCTGGTGTATTAATAATCAATTTAGCCACCATGCAGCAGCCGTATTTGTTTATGTTTTTAAAGTATAGGTTGCACTGTCAGCTTCCTCCATATTGGTTATTGTCGACATTAACCTTGACCCAAATTACATAGAATTCGAAAAATCTAGAAAAAACACAGTTCATACACCTGAACATTATTTGCTAACCACAACAAGACCCAAACTGACTAACCATATTAGCCAACGATTGACTCTACCTAAGACTAACTCCACCCAAGACTGGTTCCTGGCGAGATTGACTGAGCACAAAATTAACTCCTGACGGGACCAGTTACTGCAAAACTGACTAGAACAACCGACAAGATCAACGTGCCATACCACCCACCTATACAATCGATAATGGATAGTCTCAAAAAAATTCTCGTCGCTAATCTCTTCGCATAAAATCTTCGCAAAATTTGCGCAAAACATTTCTACCACAGCCGACCCTACCAGAGGGCCATACTAACTTACCAAACGAACTGACCAGGCCAACCAACTAGTTGCGAAACATTCCTCAAAACTATTCCCCTCGTTTCATTCGTTCGCCGTGTAGAACTCGTCCATTCTAAATGACCCGCATAAGATATAATACACTATCTACCAAAAAGTAATTGGGCACTCGTGAAGATAGCTAATTCAGTACGTCAGTTGACTTGTGTTTAACGGCCTTCGGCGTAAGACCGCTGGTGTTTGTCCGTGATAGCATGAACACAGAGGCCTATTGTAACATTCTGGATAATGAAATGCTCCCAACAGTTTGGCGTTTTTACGGAATGGACTCGTGTTACTTCCAGGATGGCAATGCCAGGTGCCGTGTTTCAAGGCCTATTGTGGAGAGGTACGCTGACAATAATGTTCACCGATTGGACTGGCCCGTATAGAACATATTTGGGACGAATTGGATCGCCGGGTGAGGGCTTGTCAGGCGTGGCCAAAATCCATTACTCAACTAATGGAATGGTTGCAAGAGGAATGGCGACGAATCCCCATGGATGTCCCGCAAATACTCGTAGAGAGCATGCCAGACAGGGTGGCTGCTGTTATAGCCGCAAAAGGTGGCCCTACAAGATTCTAACTGGGTGACAACCACCGAGCAAACATTGTGGACAGGTGCCCGATTACTTTTGGTAGATAGTGTACTTCAGATCAAACCATAGCCCTCCTCCTGCACATGATCACATAAACATAATCTAAAACAGACCCTCACAATCGATTGTTTATACTACTGATTTTATCAGTCTTTCAGAGAAGCAGAAGGGATAGTATAAGAAAGTAAACACACATTAGTATACAAAGATAAACTTAACTGATTTATGTATTATATATTTATAATTATTTGGTAAATTCGATCTTTACATTTATCAGATGTTTTCAGATCATGGATAGTAGCCAACAGTCTCATCTGATGTAACCCTAATCCTTCAGTTCATTATTGATTGAAGATATCTCAACAATTCATGAGAGATCCCCTGATTCTTGCAGCTTAATCAAATATCTGAGTCCTGAGTCTAGTAACAAACTCATTCGGGTCTTCAGGAAATATGTAACAAGCTTGCTTGACGCCTTCGGCCTTCTTCGCACCACTTGTCGAAAGAAATCTGTTGGTTGAATGTGTGCAAAAATCGAGAGAATCATCATCCTTCCCATCAGATACTTCAACACTGTCACCATAGTCATTATCATCAATGCTTTCTTCATGACCGTCTTCACCTCCTGTTTCATCGTAAATATCAAGTTTTTTCTTTGTCAGAGTCGCATGGACATCATCAGTATTTAGAGCTAACAACCATTTATTTTGAAGTTCGTCGATTTCATGAGAATTCCTTGCAAGTGTGCATTCCACACATACCGACTCTATCATGCCTTGTAGGTCTCTCATTCCGTTATTAGCATTAACTGTCTCGTCACAATCGTCTGCGGAAACAGTACACATCGCCATAGCAGGCGGTATTAGCGACATCACTTGCTGGCTCCCAGTAGACGAACCCTTGCAGATCTCGATGTGTTCCTTTATTGCATCGCCTTGCATAAACTGTATGTGGTCATTGTCGTAATGCTTCATCATGCGAGTTCCCTCGTCAACTACAAACATTTAATGTAGTGTATTAACAGGCTGTAACTAAGTCATCACCTGCCGTTTCTTAATGGGCCATAAAACACCACATCAGTTTTGATGTGTGTGTTTTTTTTTTTTTTTTTTTTTAAGATATCACATCGAATGAACTGCCTAGGATAGTTTACTGCAGCTGAAAACCACACGAGATGGATTCTTCAAACAGCCACTCTTCTCATGTCGCTGCGCATTGCAACTTTTACTGAAGGACTTGGCACAGTAACAGCATTGTTTTCCATGTAATTTGTATGTAGCTGTCGTTGAAGGTATTCTGTAATCGTTCGTCATACACGATTTCATATCGTCAGTAGCTTGCATCGTCTTCAAGTATACATGAAGGCATACACTTTACTACTGCCGACTGACTCCTGCCGACTGATTCCGCCGACTGACTTCTGCCGACTGGCTCCTGCCGACTGATTCCTGCCGACTGGCTCCTGCCGACTGACTCCTGTGAACTGACTCCTGTAAACTGACTCCTGTAGACTGACTCCTATCAAGATGTTACTGATTTAAAAAGAACTAATATATGATACATGTATGTATTTAATTATATATTCAGATAATTCATCGCGTCCATTAAATGTGTCAGGTATCAGTCATTTTTCATATGGCACATGGTCGATGTTGTTTTACAAGCTATTGCCCGACGAATTCTCGAGTTAAAGTAACAGTCGCTGAATAACTCACCATCGATGCCGCTCAATCGCGAGCATGCCCATGATAATCAATGTAGCACAATCCGATCGGGACGCGAACCAGCGACACACACAGACGCTAACATCTTCGATGTCCAGAAGCAAGTCGCCTCTTTGCGATGGATTTCGCAAAACTTTTTCACGAACAATTTATCCATTGTACTAACTTGCCCTTATCGAATCATGTCACGAAACACATTGTGAATTATTCATCTGATTAGAGGAACATTTCTGGTACTGCTCTTTTAAAAATCCCGTCTTATTTTCCCACAAGGCCTTCTGTGACACATTTCAAATAAGAAATATGGGAGCACTTTGAGAAAACCCAAATACTTGTTCGCCCTTGAAGAAAATGCGCAGATACTATCATATATATTTTTAGGTGTATATATATATATATATATATATATATATATATATATATATATATATATATATATATATATATATAGAGAGAGAGAGAGAGAGAGAGAGAGATTTTTAAAAATTATTCAATATCTAATTATGTATATTCCTAGCTTATATAAATACATACTTATGTATATATAATAGTGTAATATGTTATTACTATTTTATTGAATTTTTACTGAAGAACTAAAAACCAAAATGCCATCTTATTCAATGAATAATGAACATCTAGAGTAAAGATGGTTCTCGATAAAGTGAGCATTTACAATCAACCTATGAAAAAAATCACATCCCGAAACGGCATATATTTAACGTAAGCAATTACAGCAATACTCACAGTTAAGAGTGCAGCGAACACCGAGAACTAGTTCCATGTTTTTTAAATTCTTAATAGTCATAGATTAAAAAATTTTATTGTCTGAAAATCAGTTTATTTTTACTGTATGCAGAAAAAAAAAAGATTTGGCATAATTGTAACACATTTCTTTTTAACTTTTTAACACCATCACTGACTGGCGCAACATTCAAGTTAGCTAGTTCACTGTCTATTTTTTGCCGCTCGTGTTTGAGTGTCAACAAAATAACACTTCACGACCAACATGATTTTGTAACTCCTGAAATGAAGTATTCACTAATGTAATAAATAAAACATTCTGATACGTATTCTAAGTGAAGCGGCATTCTTTGTTATGGCTTTATACTGTATATCCACGGAGTTTCTTGTCCCAGAAAATTCTTAGAAATTCATGTAATATGCCGACCTGGAAAATATGAAATTTCATGCAATTTAGTTCGGTGTACATTTCGAACCTCAAATAAACTCGAAAAAAACCTCGGATGTTTGTTTTGTTATATTTGCGATCTGTGTTGAAATTCTGAAAGCTTTGCGAGTGTGTTATTTAGTATTTACGCGATTTCCAAATTGTTTATAAGCTAATTACTGTGCTCGATGACTTTATTCAAACCATCGCTCAGGACTTGGGAGGGGGGGCTTCCAACCTCGGGGTGGGTACTTAGGGGCTTATGCTTAGGCTTAGGATGGTATGGGCGAAGACAGAAGAACAGACTGCTGGGTGAGGAAGAATCTTGTGTCAGGAGGAGCGTGCTTGCGGTTGAATTCTCCAGCACGCTAAATTTGGCACTTATTTAAATATCACTTAATTCTTGTGTTTGACTTGTTTTTAATTTAGGGAATACTTGCTTTTGGTATTTAATTATTATTACAGGTTATGGTTGCGGAATGGAGGTTGCTTCCATCAGACTTGTACTCGGACATCGTTATCTCTCTGGCATCCCGGCGATGACGTCATTTTCTATTCTTCTGTGGCACACTTCTCTTGAGGTGTTCTGTAGATAGTAGGGATCTTCTCGAGTATGTGGTTTGTGGTTGTGGTTCTTTTAGTTGCTTGATGATTGGGTTACTGTGTCCATAATTTGTGTCGGAACTTGTCTGTGATATATTTTATGATGTGGGGATAGTGTGACATGTTCGCCTGGTCGAGTACGTCTTGTTCAGTCGCTGGGAGTGGAAGTACAAGGAGAGTGAGGTGTATGGATCTGAAGAAGATGCATGTGAGAGGACAGAGATTGTGGGTTGTAAGATGGGAGCACGCAGCACAGTTGTAAATGAGAAGTGGGGTGATGAATGCATTTAATATAGTTATGCGGATGTCAGTGGATGAACTTGATGAGGGAAGGAGAATGGCTGCGAGTTGGACATGGCCTTGCAGGTTTTAGTGGTGATGGTGTCGATGTGGGAAATAAAGTTGAATTTGTGATCAAGAGTGATGTCAATGTATTTAACAGTATTGGTCCAGTGGATTATGATGCCTGCATTTTCTGGTGAATGTTCGAAGGTGATGTTATTCTTTTTCGCGTGAAGAGGATTTGGAATCGTTCAGACCGATGCCGTGTTTAGTGAGCTGGGACTGTAGTGAAGTGAGTCTCCTGCTAAGGTGCTCACTCTCCATGTGTTCGTGAAATGAAGAGGCTAAAAGGCACTTGTCGGCAGGCATATGTATGAAGTAGGTGCCAGGTGGGGTCTTGAGTCGTAAATTATTGAGGGTGAATAAGAGGGGACCGAGCAGGGACCACCTGGATGAGGCGAGGATTGAAGTTTCCCAGTTTACGAGTTAAAACCTTGGCAACGTATGTCACTCGTTTTGAAACAATAACGCAATGGACATGGTTTATACTCAACATGAGACTTTCCTTGAATCTCATGAATACGTTAAAACAGTATTTCAATGTTTGTCGGAATGGTTTAATTCGTATTAGCCGATATATCAAACATTAAGAACTGGCTCCATTATTAAACTTCAAGGAAAGTAATTTGGGGCAAAATTATACTCTGCATTAACTGTGTGAATGCAGTTTCATGAAATACGTTGTCAACAGATAGGTACTGCGTTTTTTTTTTTTTTTGTATTCTGAGGAAGCTCCGTTCATATCAGTGCACGCATTTAACTTTTACGAGCGAAGTGCTTTTTATAAGTAAAACAGTGTGCCTTAGCAAACGTTGCTGTTATTTTCTTTAAAAACTGTGGAGCTTGATGAATTTTTACTAAACTTGAATCGAGTGACACATATTACTGTAGAAGTATGCTGTAAACTGTTGTATCAATTCTGTTCAGCCATTTAGATTCATGACAGCATGACAATTGTTTCCGTAGCATCGTCCGTCATTTACTTTTACATAGTTTTGTATTAAAATATTGCTTTGTGAGGTATTTATACATTGCAATTCAATTCGTATATGTTATTTCACAACTCTTAAATCATTTAAGTCACTTTGTCTCCTGTACAAAGGAGTAAATACACCTTGTTATCTAAAAGTGAGCCTTTCTTATGAGTAACATGTACATATAGAGGGCGAGATTTCCGCTTTTTAAAACTGAATGTCCGAAACGCCTTAGCCTTGTTTTTACAACGGGAAAAAGACTATCGTTTAACTCTTTTGCTATTCCGTTGACAACCTAAAACAAACATACTTTCTTATGACCTTGGAGGTATTGGCCACAGTTCAATGCATTTATTAATATATAAATAGAAACAAACGTGAACTTCAGTTAGTATTCACAAACCAATATTTACCGAAATTAACGTAAACATGCTGATCACAGTAATTGTCGCTTTTCGTTATTTAATGAGTATGCAGTGGATACATGGGCCAGTTGATATAAACACCAGCTGAAATCGCATAGTACTGGGAGTGAATTTTGGTAAAATACGTTGAAGGATACACAACCAACAGGCAGAAAGTATCAAGAAAGCTTTCAAAAGTGCTCACTTTATCGTGAACAGCCTTTAAACACATATACGTGAAAAAAAAAAATTTCACTTTAATATTTTTAAGTTGTTACATACTTATTGATCTACTGTTATGAACGGTTGTATTTTTGCCATTTTGTATGGGTTTGCCATTTTTGAGAGACCAAAAAATGTTTAATTTGCTGCAAGAAATGAGATGCATGTTCGGGCTCAGGGGATTTGCAGGAGGCACTGAGAGGCTCCAGGGGGCCGGCAGCCATATTGGATTCCGGACTTCCCGCTCTGTCAATCTTGTCACACGATCACCATCTTGGATTCCGCCATGTTGGTAACCAGTACGCCACCATGTTTTGGCCAGTATGTCGCCATCTTGAACCCACAATTTTGGTAGCCACTGTGTCATTTTTCATGCTCTGTCATTCCATGCTGACTTTTTCATGCTCTATCATTCTGTGTTGCCTCTCTTGAATTACGAGTTTTCTCCGAGTGTTCCCATTTTTCTCTCTTATGCATTCGTTCTTTTTCTTTCTTTCCTTCCTCTCTGCCTTCCTTCCCTTTCTGTTCTTCTCTCTTGTGCCTCACATTTGTTTGCCATTTCTTTATACATTTGTTCGATTAGTCGCTCTTGCTCCACTGCCATGTTTGTTTTCCTTGTCATTTATTTCTCACATATGTTCTGCCACCATCTTAGTTTCTCGTTTGTAATTTGTTTCCAACCACCATCTTGGTTTTTTAATTGTCATTTGTTTCTGACCACCATCTCGGTTCTAAAGTTGATTGCTGGGGTGCTGGTGTCGCTCTCGTTCTATTAGTCGCTACACCACCATCTTTGCTCTAGAGTTGGTTGCTGGAGCACTGGTGTCGTTCGCCTGAATACACACATTTTTTCCGACAGCCATATTAATTCTGGCATTGGCCGCTAGAAGCGCTGATTTTTAAAACTCAAAGTTCTATCTGGAATAGTGCGGGGTCGAACTGCCGGGCCGTGGGTCGCCAAACTATTGCCTTAGACCGCTCGGCTATCTTGACATGTGCTAGGACAAGGATTTATTAGAAATATATAGCTCTGAGACGAATAAATATCGTGTCCCTCATTAAAAACATTTCATTTTTAAGTTTTTCCTTATTATTTAGATTTAAATTTTATAATTTCTTAATATTTTTTCTGTATATTTTTTATTATTCAAATTTAACTTATATAATTTTTAAGTTTTTTCAATTATATACAAAATTTTTTACTTTCTTATTTAGTAACTAATTTCTCATCATTACTCGACATTCACTTAACCTAACCACCACACTCTATGGATGTACATAAGAACTTTGAATATTTTTTTTAATTTGAAAAATATTAAGTATGTTTTTCTTTTTTACGTATATTATGAAAAATTATACTTTAGAGATAAAACAGCATATTTTTTACACAGAATTGCTTGTACACATAATAAAATATACATAATAAGCCAAAAAAATTAATTAATTTTTACTAATCTTCTTCGAGTCGGACGATTTCGTGTCTAGTTGATGGCAGCAGATTTACTGTCCAAGGACGAGGCTAACCATTTGAGCAGCAGCTATGCGTTTCTCCACGCACATGTCGCAGACGTGCCAGTTCTGTTCGTCGTAAAGTTTCGCCAGCTTGCGGAGTGAAGGACAGCCATATTCGCACTGCACGTCGATCATTTCAACTTCGTTTTTGCACAAGTCACTTAGCCATTTTTTCTGCTTGGGTCCCGCCACATAAACCAGTGTCACAAAACCATAATTTCCTGATACCAGACGACCTCTATTATCGTCTTTGTGAAGACGCTGCTTGAGACGACTTTGCTCGAATTTCGATATGCTGTAACTCATTCTCGACAGATGGCAATGAACTGATCGAACCCAAGCCTGTAAAAGCTGTTCACGGTAAAATGAATACATTTGAATGCCCTGCTGAAGAGCTACTTGTATGCACTGTGTGTATTCTTCCGCCTTTTGTAAAATTAACACTGGCATAAGTCTTATCACTTTATTCACGCATTGGTCGAGCGAAACTGTGAAATTATTAGAAAAGTTAATATTTAACAAATCTGCTCATTTTCAAAATTTCCCTGCAAAGAAAACCAGAAAGGGAAATAAAGAATTTAAGTTACTACAAACAGTTCCCTAACACTTTTGATTTGACGTTAAGATGTGGAACTACTTTCCCACCAACGTCACCAACTTTACTTGGCGCATGTCACTCGGGGCGCCCGTTGAACTATATGCAGGTGAGAACAGAGACTTTTTTCTAAGGTTGATTTCAAAAGTGCTCACTTTATCGTGAGCAGCCTTTACCGCTCATTGTATAGAGGTTACTCTTTTACGATCGTCAGAAATCCGTAATTGTCTTTCCAGTATAAGGCGCACAGACACTTGAAATTTGATAGCGTCATGTCCATATTGACGTGGTCGTCGTACACATGTCGCAAATTCATATCGCCCATGCGAAAAAGTACCAACACATTAGCATTTTCGCGAAGCAGTTGTTTGGGTATGTACGAATAAGTCTGGCCAAGGTACACACAGTCCACGTTCGCGTGCTGTCCCATGCTAAAGTACTCTTGAATACAAGTCTGTTTCTCGCAGGCAATGCCATCAAAGACAAATATCGAGCTCGGTAGTGCTTCACTCGGTGGCACCACCTTCTCGTTAGCACTCTATGAGAAATAACCCAAGTCTTCCACAGCTTCCAGTACTTGTACCAGTCGCCGGTATTTCCGCTGTTGGAGCGATTTGGAGTACAGGTACACGTTCTAGAACTGAAGGTCGTTCTATTCTTCCAGCAGGCTCAGTAGGACGCATTTCGTGCCGAAAACCGATGGTTCTGTGATGATGCACTTCATTATATACGGAAATAGGATTCCATGAGGCGATTCGTAGGAGATACCTTCATCTTCAGCATTAATGCGTATAGGTAAAGTAACTACTTACTTGATAATATGTATGTTACCATTACAATCTTCTGGAGCTATGGAGCGATGGATCGATTGATCAATGGTTGGATGGATCGATGGATCGATAGGTCGATGGGTCGATGGATTGGTGGAGATATGGGTCGCTGTATTGACGGGTCGATCGAGCGATGGAACTGATTGTAGTTGCAGAGAACCAGTGCTGCAAATTTTAGAATGTTTCTTTAAAGCATCGCCCCGAGAAAACTGCCCCTGGCAGAGTTTTTATTAGAAGGCCATAATGGAGTAAGTGATACGTCCTTACTGTTCCATGTCTAGAATGGTACTGAAATGAAAATATATAGAAGGAGTGTATTTATACTTTTTAAAAGTATATATCCAGGTCTTTCAATATACTGAATCACTTTGTGTGTAAACTGTATTTTGCACTTTGCAGTAAAACTGCCTAGAACTACAGCAGACTCCCTCTACACTTCGTCATTGGTCGATGCATAACATGGACTTGGTACTGAATAACGCAGCACTACGGCAGGCCACTCACTAATCCACCCAATCTTTCCATCAATACTTCACGTTTGCACCACAATCTTTCGATCTTTCCATGCATGCAGTCAACTATCTATTTATTTTTATATTTAAATATTCTGTATGTAGATCTGCACATTTACGGGTGAGTGCTCATGACACAGTCTTTAAAGGCATGGGAGATAAAAGGATACGACACACAAAAATAAAGAAAAAAATTATTTTTAATGATAATTTATTATTATTTTGTAATTATATTTTCTGAAGAAAGCAGTTCATTACATCATCATGTGTATCCTATTTCCTTCTCTAATGATTGGATATCCCATCAAACAACAACTGTCGGCAAAGTGTCGGCAAATTGTCGGCCCGACACCTGTATTGTCGGCAACTGTCGTTTCAATTCCAGAAGATAGCCATCTGACAATGGCGTGATGTGTTTTTTTAGACAGATTGCTAGCCGTTAGAAATAAGACAATGGACCACTGTATTTTTAAGGATAACAGATAGATATCACCGAAAATATGTCGGCATGATATCGCAGAGCAAACATGTTGTAAGCATCTTAAAAATGTTTCTGGCCCGATTCCCATACAGCATCTTCTTTTCGGTAAGCTGACCATTATCTTATTTATTCCGGCACACTAGTTTTCAAGATAAGGCTCTTTATCGCAATAAAAATATAAATACGATGTGTTTTTGCCGACAAACTTTTGGAAAGTTTTTGAATAGGCAAGATGTTAGCTAGCTGTTAATGGCATGATTGTCTGTTTTGAGACCACATGTTAACCATTAGCATGATTTTTTTCGTGATTATAATTGTATCACGTGGCGTTTGTTTACTTTGAATTTTTTTTCATTTGTAGAACTATATATTTAAAACAAAAACTTTTTTGTTTGTTAGCCTCTGAAGAAAAAGTTTTTAAATAATCCGTATTTTAAAATTATTTGTTATATCGTCATGGGTTTTATACATTCCTTTATAATAATTTGTGTCATGATAAATTTTAAATTACTGGAGAGTATCGCAACTTACCACATGGTGTATAGGTTAGCATGCTGGGCTGTCAACTCGAGCATCTTAGATTCGAATCCCGCAGTTGGCAAGCAAAAGATTTTCATATAATATAATGTGTTGAGAAGTAAATGAAATTAATATATGTAAAGAAGAAATAACAACTACTAAAATTTTTAATCGAAAAGGTGAGGTTTTTTTTTCCATGGCTGTACTGTTTATTTCTGGACATCATGCCTCTGCAGGCCCAGCATCGTAACGACATCCAGCCGTCGCAGACCCGGTATCGTAACGGCATACAGCCATCGCAGGCCCGGAATCATAACGACACCCAGCCGTCACAAGCCCGGCATCATAACGACACCCAGCCATCGCAGGCCCAGCGTCATAGCGGCATCCAGCCCTTGCAGGCCTGGCATCGTAGTGACATCCAGCTGTCGCAGGCCTGGCATCGTAGCAACATCCAGTCGCAGGCCCGGCATCGTAATGACATCCATCCGTAGCAGGCCCGACACTGTCGGCCAACAGTTAACCGCCAGTCCATATTTCCATCGGGTCGCTTCCGGCATAAGACAGCGGGCCGGTTTGTCGGAGTTTGTCGGCAAGCTTTTACCAGGCCGATTCTGGTCCGTATTTTCCGTGTTTACTGAGATACCTCTCCCATGTTCGAGTAAGCCCCGTGTTTTTGAAGCTCAAGCAAATATCTGAGTCCATCGATAAGTTTATTCGGAACTTTGGGAAATATGTAGTCAGTATTCTCAGCACCTTCCACCTTCTTCGTTTCGCTCGTTTCAGCAAATGAACGAGTGTTCGTGATGCCATCTGCCTTCTCCATACCACTTGTTGAAGGAAACTTGTTGGAGGGGTGTGTCAGTGCACTGAGAAAAGCATTATTGTCTTCATCACTATCACTGGCTTTATGTTCATTTCCACCAATGCTATCTTCATGGTCGTCTTCATTTCCTGTTTCATCCTCAATATCAAGTTTGCTTTTCTTTGTAGGAATTGTATACTTATTAGTATTTAGTGCAGATGACTGTTTATTTTGAAGCTCGTCGACTTCACGTCAACATCTTGCAAGTGTGTATTTTGCGCAAACCGACTCCACTGCCCGCTGTAAGTCACGCATCCCGTCTTTATCATTAACTGCACCATCATAATCGTCTGCGGAAATAGTGACAATCGATGTAGTAGGAGGTATTGGTGACATCACTTGCTGGCTCTCAGTAGACGAACCCTTGGATATCTCAGTATGTTCCTTCAATGTATCACCTTGCATAAACTGCATGTGGTCATTGTCGTAATGTTTCATCGTGCGAAAAGGTCTCTTCGTACAGGCCGTTCTGTCATGCCAACGAGCATTTTGACCATAGGTGAAAACTTCATCGCAGAATCCACTCTGACGAAAACCAGGTAGCGATGAAGCAGGTCACGGCTCCATGATCTTTGAAGTCAAGGACGGGCCTTCAAATTCACAATTCATCTTCACTGTATAGCGAGAGAATTCTTTCAAATCGATGTTCACCTCACGGTACCAGGGCGTAAATACAATTTGTTCTGTATAAATTATGACGGGCGGGACCACGTCGCCTCACGCCCTTGACGAATTATTAATTACAACTAAGTACACATAATAATAACCTGTTAAAACAGTGGGCCAGACCACGTCGCCAGTCACCCATTCGAATAGTTACTGTGGTTGCTCACATGACAATTTGTTCAGCGCCGTGCCCGACACAATGCACATTTTAAACATGTTTGTTTTGGTGTTTAAATCCTATAATAAGACTTAAAACTATTAAAATATTATCCTGCTATGTAATCGCCAGGATTACGTCAACTTAAAAAGACCTTGGAAGACCTGGGGTAACGGAGAACTTGTTTTTACTGTACGTGATAATTTTCACGTGTAGCAGCGGCCAGCCATGGAAGCCCACTGTTTGCCGGACATCGGTTTCGCCTGTTCGCCGCCCGAGAGCAACACTGTCGGAGGCAGGCGCTTAGAAATGCCCGTGCGCGCGCAGCTCCACACCGCAACGTTTGGTTGCATCAGTTCTGGCAAACTTGGTCAAGAGGCCGGAAGTGTGGTTGCATATTGTCATGTAATTGGTGGTTGACCTTTAAATTATTCAGACCCATCTAAGGGGAAATAGTGTCCGCTGTGTCGGTTCACCTTATTAGGTAACATCAACTGCAATTGGGCGTTAAAATCAATACCCCCAAAAGGGGTATTGAAAACCCCACCACTAGTATAAAAAGCCGATTAGAGCGCAGCCCATACTTTTCAGAAAAACATCGGTAAATTAAATGCTCGAGCCATCAGAAAACCATCAGAAAAAATTACTCTTAATTTTCTGATCCAAAACATCAAATGCCGATTTGAGCGCAACCACAAAAAAGTGGCTCAAAACATTGCGTTTGGGAGCAGTTGTAAAAAGTGACTCAAAAATACTTCTCTTGAGATTTCTTCTTCTTTCTTTCCGCAAAAACATATTTCTTAAATTTATATTCTTTCCAAACATTACCAGTTGCATTAGCCTTTTACATTGCCAAGGTCGTTATCATATTAGACATCAGTTGATTTTTATTTGCGTCCATTTATTATATACCAATTTAATTATTTATGTGTTCAATTTTTTTGAGCCATTTTTTTTGCAACTGCGCCCAAATGCAATTTTTTACGTATTTTTGGAGATGCACTCAAACGCAAAATTTAACACTTTTTTTTCTTCTAAAGACTACGATCTAACGAAACGCAATATTTTGAGCCACTTTTTTGCGTCTTCCAAACCAAACTTTTTGAGTACCGGAATGACAGAGAATGAACAGCTCCAAGCTCCGATCACAGATCCCGATGGCGCCAGTTCGGATAAAACCCTTCTATAGGCTGTTCACGGTAAAATGAGCACTTTTGAAATTCCTGCTTAAGATCTACTTGGATGCACGTTGTGTCTTCTTCCGCCTTATGTAAAAATAACATTACCATGGGTCTCATCACTTTATTAATGCGTCAGTCATATGAAACTGCGAAATATATTTAAAAAATAAAAATTTTAGAAATCTTCTAATTTTTACAATTCATGGATAAAAAACAGGAAGTGAAAGAAATTATTTAAGTTAAAACAAATGGTTACCAAACACCTTTTATTTGACGTTAAGATATGGAACTATTTTCCATCCTTCTACCAACTTTACTGGGCGCATGTGTCAGTGCGCCCGTTTTTATAATGTTGATTTCAAAAGTGCTCACTTTATTATGAACAGCCTTTCTTTACTTAAGGGGGTAGAATCCACTCCACCTTTGAATTTTCTTACAAATCTTCGTAATAAAAATTCATGACCAGAAATAGAAAAATTAAAGCTAGGCATTACATGGACGACTACTTAACGAATCTTTTTTAATTTGTAGGGTTTCAAATATACCTGCATTTTCCCATGTGGGACTGAAATTATTAAATAATTAGATAATGTTGGATTACAGTTAGAGACAGGCCAAACCTCGAACAGCTGGGGCTGATCGAGTGTCAGCAAGCGCCACGAACCCGGGAAAACTGAGAAAATTTTTTGGCCTTATCAACTGGTTACAGGAACACGTCGAAAACTTTGCCGTTATCACCGCACCCCTCACCGACCTGCTAGCACACCTGAAAGCGGTACGCGTGGAGTAGCACACAGTAGGGGGTATTCCTGAAAATCAAGGAGAAATTTCGATTGTGTCCTGCACTGGCAAGATACGACCCAGAGCGCCACTTGTACTACAGATCGATGCCAGCCAGGAAGGGCTTGGCACCGTGTTATACAAGTACAGCGACACGGGAGAGAAACGGGTCATTGATTTCGCAAGTGCGAAACTGGGAAATGCGGGATGTAGACACGACATGAATGAGCGAGAGTGTCTCGCTGTGATTTGGGCCGTTCGCAATTACAGACTGTATTTAGTATACTACAGATACACATTGAGGACAGTTAATCGTTGTCTAGTATGGATAAACAGCATGCGAGAGGCTAGGAGTATGCTCACGGAGGGGGTATTAATGCTACAGACGTACGACTTAGTTATTGAGCATGTCCCAGGTAAGGAGAATGAACTAGCAAACACGTTGTCACGTACACCTGACACCACAATAATGGTAACAGATTAAGAGGGGAGGACGAGGTATTACCCCCGTCACCTAGGAACTGGTTACAGAAGCAAGTATAAACAGAGTCAATGTAGTGGCGACGTAGTAGCAGCACAGGCGAGTTGCGAGTTCGCATGGAAGAAGTGATAGAAACGCGAGAGAGAGCAAGTGGATGGATGGAGAGTAGTGGAGGGGCTTGTAGAGATGTGCTCGCCAAGCGATAACACCACCTGGAGACTGTACGTACCAACAGCACAACGGGGAGAGTTTTCGAACACGTGCATAGTAGTACTACATCGGGACACCCGGGAGCGGAACAGACTGTGAAAAATGTCCTAGAAAAATGTTTTTGGCCAAGCCTAACGCATTGTGTGTGGAATTGGGTGCAGAAGTGTCAGAAGTGCAACTTGTTCAGATCACGCAGAACTGATAGCAATCAACAGCAGCAGCCTCAGCAGCCAAATAGATCTTTCGAAACTGTGTATTTAGACATTATGGGGCTGTATACAAAATTTCCAGCAGGAAAATGGTTCATCTAGTGGTCACAGACAGTTCTTCGCGATGGGTTGAGGTATATCCACTAAATAGTGCTAGGATAGGGCAAATTGCAAAATGCATGCAAAATGACTTTTTCGGAGAACCCGAAGGAACTCCTAATGGACAACGGGTACCAATTCACAGGCAGACGTTGGCATAAATTATGTACCAGCAGGGGAGCGCGGTACCTAAAGACAGCGATTTACCATCCCTGTGTGAACCCCACGAAGGAGAGGCGCAACCAGGAGTCGAAGGTTCAACTCCGGCTACATGAAGGTGAACAGCATACTAGATGGGCCGAAAATCTGCCCACCACCCTCTTCATGCTGAGACGTAAGACAAATGCAGCAATGGGAAAAACACCAGCGCAAGTACTTTTGGAATGGAACATCACGCCTAGTGAGAGGAACTGCCCGCGCACGAAGGAAAGTAGTGACACAGAGACCTGTGGAACTCAGGAGTAGGCGCAGGTGCCGGTATCATGAGTAGAAGGAACACCAGGAAAAATACGCAAATCAATGGCTACCAGAAATGAAAAAACCTCCAATGGTGCTTATGACGGGCCAAGCTGTGCACGTTAAGGCACATCTGCAGTCCGCGGCGTGGAAAAATTTTTGCACGGGACTTGCACAGCGATGGACAGGACCGCACAAGGTCATCAAGGCGGTAGGTCCGACTATTTGGTATGAACAGGTAGAAAGAAATTCAGAATCCACCGTGACGACATCCCATCCGGCGGCAGCGGAGAGCACCCCCGAACAGGACAGGCAGGAGCCCCAAAATGGTCAGGATGGCCTTGCTCAGGGCGAGCAGCAGGAGTAAGTAAGTAGAGCAGAAAGTGGTCCGGGACCTGGAGCAGAGGTCATGACACCTAGTGCAGGTAAGACGTCGACGCTGAACAACACAGAGTTCAGCAGAGGATAACAACATACCAGCGCCGCGAGAAACAAGGTCGCCATATCCGACAGAGACAGCGACAGGGCAGGAGAAAGGGGCGTACATAACGCATGGGACTGGAACAACTGGCAGAAGGAAAGGACCACCAGGATCCCCATGACGATGTAGGCGCTGATGTGCCCCCTGGTGACGTGCCGACAGCAGAAGGTGGTGTAGCACATCGAGAATACGTAGCAGAAGAGGAGGCAGTGGGTGCGGCGTTACCAGACACAAAGGTGCCGGCAGGGTGAGCCCTATGACCTGCATCAGTAGATCCGATGCGATCGAGCCGTTAAGCTGAACCGTTGGGATAGAAGCGCTGGAAACCGCCCTGCTAATATCTCAGGAAGATGGGGAAGGGGAAGAACAGGTTCCCACCCCGGTAGCGCCACCTGTCAGCAAGCAAGACGTCGAGGAAACGGAAGTCTAGGAACAGAACTGGGCAACCGGGATGCAGTTACCAGGTCGCAACCGGTATCGAGACGTGTGTAGCAGTGAAGAAAGTGGAGGTGTGAGGAGCGGAGGACAGTTATAGTGGTGGATTGGCCAGTCCACTACCTCTCCAACATCCTAGGATGTGAAGGCAACCACCACGGGAATGTACCACCTGTGGTAGCGCCACAGTGCGCCGTAGGGTGCAGGTCCGCCAGCAGCAGCCGAAGAACAACTAGAAGCTGCCACCACGTAGGGAAGCTTATGTGCTACGACATCGCCGCAGGGAGCAGAGAGGGTGCTCCTGCTGTGAGTGAGTGGCAGGCTCCCAACTCACTCGAAGGGGCTGGGGGGGATGTTTGTCGCCAGCCACTTCCCCCAAGCCCGTTTGCCCGCCATCGCCGCAGCCGCTGCAGCATAAAGCACTATACCGGGTACTCGTGCGCACTGGTTGGGCAGTGCACCACAGCAGATACACTGGAGAAACGCCAGTTACGAATGAGGCCGCAAGGCCAAATGGAGCGCACATGTCGTGAGCAACGTGCAAGGAAAGTGTAGTGCAAAAAAGACCACGTGCACCAGCGTACACGTATATTAAAATGAGACCCTGTAATACGAGGTGTAATTAAAAGTTTAATATTTACCAAATACTCATGAACGCCAGTCCACACGACTGTAATATATGGAACCCTACACCACATAAATGCCCCTGTGGGCTCCAGTGCTTTTGTTAGTTATTGTTTGTAATGTACCTTTTTCACGTGTTTCACCCCCATCTCATCTCGTTCAGTGTAATATGTGTATTAAAGGGTTTCATTGTGCAAGGTATATATTTATGTAATAATAACTGTCAGAGTCACATGGATATGTTTTCGCACAGTTTTGGTGCATAAGGGAATAGTCTGTGCTGCCTGCCGGCCCGCCAACACCGGTTGGTATGCCGTGAGGGACCAGTTAGTCAAACTTGTGTGTCTCAGGGAGGCGGACGTGCGGACCAATGGGGTCGCGTTTTGCACGCATGGGCGGCACTTCATATTTGTGAACTGATCATGTTAATGTGCAATAGACTTTAATATACCGGAACATTTATTTTCTCCAGCCTCCCAAGATTCTTCCCTTCCTCCCTCCATACAGATAGCATCGCCTAGGGAGGCTTAATTTTTCCGTAAATTCTTTTGTGGCCGAGTACCGTTTCCGCAGTGTAACCCGACCGGCGAGTAAAGCCCGGCAAATGAATGCCAATTGTTTCTTGAGGGAACGTTAAAAATACCCTATGAAATGATGTGGAAATGTGCGTTCTCATTCGGGTTGCCAACAAGATTTAGGGGCGCAGGCCCCCACCTTTCCCGCCAAATATTCAGAGTGTTATGCAAAGTGTTTTCAAGTCTTTTACAATGTTTTTATATCTTCGTTTACCTAAATATGGATGTGTGAGTCGCACTTAGTCCTCACTGCGTAGGTTGGTAATGTATTGTATTTCCTCAACTTCTGGAGTAAACGAGGAAGGACGTCGCCATTGCCGTCGGCACACAACCTAGGGAAAGGAGTCTGCTCTACCCAGAATTGGCACTTCTCACAGACAGCATCTGGCACCCAGGTAATACTATAGAGGTGTTGGTGAGAAAATTTCGACAAAATCCTGATCGCTTCCAACCTCTCATTTAACCCCTTTTGCTCCAACCACCCACCATCAATATAAATGTGAAATTATATATATATATATACGTTAGCATACAGCATACAACTATACACGAAAAATGTTATATATATATATATATATAAACTAAATGTTAGCATACATCATACGACTATTCGAAAAAAATTGAGACATATACAAATGTACTGTGTGCATGATGTACATAGTCGTGAGTAATAGTAAAAGACATATATAGCAATATAAACAAACACCATCAGTCCAACATAAGAGCTGGTAACCCGAGTCATTATTAGAGTGGGTAACCCTTAAAACCAGCCATATGTTGAAAAAATAACGGAGTATATAATTGCACCGATAACAAGACATACAAAGTGGCATGTTACATTAAAACATGTTTGTGTTAATATGAATAAACACTGTCAGTATAATGTTAGGGTTGGGGAAACCTAGTGTAAAAGATATGAAACCATCCTTTATATGAAAAGTCAGTCACGTAACAAATAGTACAGAACTGGCAAATACACAAGTGCATCACAAGAACAATGTCATAACAAGTCACAATATATATAAAAATACCCGCTGGAGCCACAATGATATCACGTCAAGAAGTTTAGTAAAAGCTAGAATGCATGCAAACAAGAGAAAGAACCAATAATCACAAGGGCGAACCTAAAAAATAACTGCAATACATCAAGTGCGATATACACATTTCACGACTTGTAAAGACTGACATCCTTTGCTTGGCACAAAACAACATACATCATTATGCACAGGAAAATAAATTCCTTACGAACCGACTGAAATGAAACCATCACATTCAGACTACAATCGACACTCACAGCTCTAGCAGCTGAACAAATCCGACACGGTCGACATTGTGCGATCAACTATCATCGTGAGAATCTGTAAGGCATCCCAGGTGGTTGGCCGGCAGCACGGGCACCATGCATTTCTCGACGACAAAGGAATTTCATAGAACACTAGACGACAGAGAGATGTGTCAGGCTTTAGAGTGTTAGACCAGCCGAGTCACACATGCACTTTCCATTACGAGAGGAATTCATTTATGCAGTACATGGTTACAATTCATTTCGTTTTAAATATTATATACATGCACTTATTTTGAATATGTCCCATTTATATAGAAATAACAATAAATGTATGAACTTTATAATTATAAGTATAAAGCACACAACATATATATTTCAACTATATATGTACTCTGCTTTTCAGTCGTCTGGAAACATATGTACCCAGACAGTGCTGGAGACAGTGCACCAACCTTGAGAATAAGGTATTGTAGGTTCTATCCCATAGTGAGCTCTATTATTTCACAGGAAAAAATACTACATGATATGCAATTTAAAACTTCTGCATTATATATCCGATTATTTAAATACCGAACACACCATGCAACAAACATAAGGTCCAGGAAATAACTTAAACTAGGTATATGCATTCTGGTGGTGACAACATACCAAGCCTGTATATGCCTGCAGTGATTGGTGAAGAGTTGTGTATTTATTCCTATTCTTAACTAAATCACACACAAACAAATAATTTCATCAAATAATGCATCTAGTTCCAAGTTCATCAATAATATAATTTATCTCTTCACTGACAGAAATACGCCTGGTTCTTTTGCAATGGAACCAAGTCATTGGTAACTTAAAAAAATAATACTTAGCGAAACTGCACGACTTCCTTCGCAGAGGGTTCATAATACATGACTGCATGTATGTTCTTCAGTGGGGAGCATGTTGCGAAATACCTCTGGGCCAGAGAACTGGTTTCGAATTCACGTTTATTTTGCAATTTCTTCAAGTAACACTTATTTTCAGCAACATGGTTACACATTTTCTTTGCAGATACTGTCACTTTATCATTATCATAAGTAGAATGTGTACATTTCAAAACAGTTTTCACATCACCAGCAGTTCTGGAGGTAGCATTGCATTCTCGCCCTCCTGTTAACAGTACATGTCATCTACTGAGGAAACCTGAGATGGGCAATGCAAATTAGCATACATTGTGAACAGTATACAAGCGAACATTATAAAAAAAATTAATGTAATTTCGTCGGCGAGTGGGGGGGTTGAGACCTGGTCGTGCCCTGTTATAATTTTAAGACGGTATTTTGGTTGAAGAATTTAACCATCTGTAACACCGTCAACATCGTCAACAGCAAGGGACACTGAAGAATCGCAAGAAGCACTATGGTATCTGTGTTACTACTGTGGAAGTACTATTAGTAAAGTTGTAATGCACGCTGACATAAAAGTAGCCATTACATATTCGGCCCAGCATACGAGGCATTCCACTGTGATAACTGCGAAAATGTGTTTACCTGCAATGATGGACTGTATAGACATAACAAGAAGTACATAGGCAATGTTTGTCGTTCATCGGGGAGCGAGTGCAAGTATTGCGGCAAAATATTCGCTAACTGCTCCAGTGCTAAATGTCAATAAGACAGTAACTGCTAATTTGCCATCGCCTACAAGACCTACCAATGTGATAATGGTGGTGTGGTATATGCGAATTAGTGTATCTTGAATGCTCACAGCAGGAATTGCGCAATTGACGAATAAGTTGAGCATGTATAAAATATTATGTATTCTTTTCTATGTCAAGTCTGTAAAAATAAAGGTAAAGCACAAAAATTGCTTGTGTGTTATTAATTTATCTTAACCAATGCTAAACATTTACTCTTTCATGGTGTGCATTGCAACTTTTATTGAATGCCATGACACAGTGTCATCATTGCTTTCCAGTAATTGTTGATCAATCGGTGAAGGTTTGCATGTTGTACACGTCATACCCGATTTCACAGCGCTAATCCCTCACTGCTGACCACTCATTGCTGACCCCTCAGTTTCGACCCCTCAGTGCCAACCTCTCAGTGCTGCCTTCATGCAGTACCATCACCACACGGTTCTGTTTAACAACTGGACAGTTTTATTGATTGCAATGATTTATTTCACCATTCCACCGGTCGAAGACGAAACAATGCTGAAGTTCTCTGTAGTGAAGAAGAAGGAAATCAGCATGTATCTATTTGCTATGTGCATAGTGCCCACTTGTTCTCAGCTCTAGACGATTTACTGATGCCAGGATCCAACCCTAACGATCGGTAAACATTTCTTCTTCCTCTTGACATAACTTGTATATAGTATCCTTTGAAGATGCATTACACCTCTTGTAAAGGGGGATGATCCTTTGCTTGTCATTTAATATCATGCTTCTAAACCATTGGTAATGCTTCAGATGACACTGATACATATTGGTGAATATATTTAAAAAATAAATGTAAAAGTAAATAGTTATAAACACTTGCCAAATGATGCACATTGCGCGAGCGACGGACACTGCACATTATGTTAAACCAAAAAAAATACCATAGCGAAGAACAAGAGCGATAAGGTCGATACTGCTGCGCACTGATGCCAGCAGATATAGAAAGGAAAATAGTTATAGTCACCTACCAACCAACGCATATTGTACAAGCAACATGCATAGTACATCGCAACAGCCATTGCTAGACAAGACCATACTTCTGAAAACTGACGCCGTAGCCTTAGTTAGTGCAGCAGAATAGCAAACGATTTTTCCAATGTACACCCTCCGACTGAGCTACACTACAGCATAGAGACACACGATTTCCAATATCAACCAACACATGATGTGAGAACTAGAACAAAATACTATTACAGAGTCGAGAAGCAGGGGGAGTGAAAAGGCCGACACTGCTACATATCGATGCAAACGATGTTTTTATATCAAAAAACAAAAAGGTAAAGTAAACTAGCTATAACCACTTACCAGCCAGTGCATATTAGTAGTATAAAAATGCCGATTCGAGCGCAGACCCCAGTTATCAGAAAACAAACGGTAAATTAAATGCTCGAGCCATCAGAAAACCAACAGAAAAAATTCCTCTTAATCTTCTGATCCAAAACATCAAATGCCGATTCAAGCACAACCACAAAAAAGTGGCTCAAAAAGTTGCGTTTGGGAGCAACTTCAAAAAAAGTGACTCAAAAAGATGCATTTGGGGACAGCTCCAAAAAAGTGACTCTAAAAGTTGCGTTTGGTAAGATCGTAGTCATTAGAAAAAAGTAGTGTTAAACTTTGAGTTTGAGTGCGTCTGCAAAAATACGCGTAAAAACAATGCATTTGGGCGCAGTTGCAAAAAAAGAGTGACTCAAAAATTTGAATACATACAAATAAAATATTGTATATAATAAATGGACGCAAATAAAAATCAACTGATGTCAAATATGATAACGACCATGGTAATGAAAAAGGCTAACACAACTGGTAATGTTTGGAAAGAATTAAGTTTTAAGAAAGGCATTTTCATGGAAAGAAAGAGGAAGAAATCTCAAGAGAAGTATATCAAGTGTGAAACTTGTAATCACTTCTACAAACCATATCTCATAAGAAGTCATCTTAAAAGTAGATTGCACAGAGGTCTAACATCAATACATAATAAATCACATGAAACAACAAATGCATAGGAAACTTTTAAAATATCACATTAAATATCAAAACAGAAGTTCCCATGAGAGAAACAAGTGAAATGTGAAACGTGTAGTCACTATTACAAACCGTCTCTCATAAGAAGTCACTTGAGAAGTAAAATTCATAAGTACACACCCAGATTCAGTGTAGAAGAAATCGAAACAGCATTTCAAAGTAGGATCTAGACTTATGCTGTAAAGAATGTGAATGCATACTAAGACCCAAATCATTTTATAAATGATGTAAGAGAAACTGTCACAGGACTAATTAGAAAACATTTAAAATCATTCAAAGTAAACATGAAATTCTTCACTGAGTACAAAAGGGGAATTGGTGAGAATATTGAATATGTAGAAAGCTCCTTTAAAACAAAGAACGAAATTATACTGAAATCGACTAATCTGAAAGAATATTATACCAACAGCATATCGAAAATCATAGCTAAGATGGGGGCTTTCGAAGCAAACGGAACTCAGTGGGTACTCAACAGAATATTTAAACTAGAAGTGCGAATAAATAAATATGTACCATTCAAGGGCAGTTTTTATGTTGATCTCCCAGAAAAAATCAGAACTAAGCTGGTGGTTATTAATGTTAAGGACAATGATAAAAATGTTTTTGTGGTCTGTTCTATCTGCATTACATCAAGTACAAAATGACCCTGAAAGAGTGAATAAATACATAGCTTAAGAACATGAGTTTGATGATGCACTTAAGGGTTTGGAATTTCCAATGAAATTGTATAGCATACCAAACTTTGAGAAAAGAAGTGGAATTTATATTAATGTATATGCATACGAAGAAGAAGATAGTGGTAAGAAATATATAATCTGTTAACTAAAAACAACAAAAAATAAGATGGATAAACACATAAACCTACTCTATATCAAAGACAAAAAGAACGACCACTACTGCTGGATAAAAAGTCTTTCGAGACTTGTCGCATCACAAATAACAAATAATGGTCACAAAATATTTATATTCATTAGAAGTTTGGAAAATTTCTACCCTGTAAATAAACTAAAAGATCACGAACAAGACTGTTGAGATCACGATGGTGTTAGAGTTGAACTACCATCTAAAGGAAAAAATGACATATTAAGATTTGAAAACCAAAATCATTCTTTGAGAGTTCTGTTTGTGATATATGCTGATTTTGAATGTTTGTTGACTAAAATTGAAACTGCCTACCAAACCTCGACGAATGTTACACAAAACCATACCAAAAACACAAGCCTATTAGGTTCTGTTACTATGTAAATTACGAACATGGATACTATAAACAACCAGTAACTTATAAAGTAACTGATGCATCTACTGTATTTCTTAAAAATGCTAATGGAAGAAGCAAAGTCTATTGGTGATATATACACAAATGAAAAACCAATGCTTCCACTAACTCAGAAAGAACAAATTGTTTATGATACAGCTACCCATTGTTATTTATGTGAAAAGTCTTTGAATGGTGATTCTGTTAGAGATCATGATCATCTTAAGGGGTAATTTAGGGGAGCTCCACACAGAGATTGTACTTATGGTATAGAAATCCATGTTTTGTCCCAGTGTTTATTCACAATCTCTCTGGCTATGACACAAATTTATTCATAAGAGATCTTGGCATCGATGAAAATAAGATAGATCTAATTCCCAACAACGAAGAAAATTATATTTCTTTTACAAAACATGTATGTGAAAGTGTAAATCTTAGATTTATTGACTTATTTCAATTTATGGCTAGTAGTAGCGATAAACTCTCTAGCAATCTTTCCAGAAGTCAATTCCGAGAAACGTGTAAGCATTTTTCCAATGAACTTCTTGACTTTATTACAAGAAAAGGTGTTTACCCATATGACTACATGGATTAGTGCTGAGAAATTTTGTGAGACATCACTTCCATCCAAAAATGCATTTTACAACAAACTCAATAAATGTGACATTACTGACGAAGATTACGAATTTACGAGAAAGGTGTGGGAAAAATTCAACATAAAATCTCTTAGAGAGAACACAGAACTCGATAACAAATCTGATATATTGATATTGTCTGATATAATGGAAAATTTCAGATATGTGTCTCTCAAAACATATACGCTAGATCCAGCATGGTATTTCACAGCCCCAGGGTTAGCGTGGGATGCTATGCTCCAAACATACTAAGATAGAACTAGAATTATTAATAGATTATGACATGATTTTAATGGTGGAAAAAGGTGTTCGTGGTTTAATTTCACGATGTTGTAAGCGATATGCTAAAATAAATAATAAATATACAAATGCTTATGATAGTGCAAATAAATCTTTTATCGTACATATCTGGACACCAATAACTTATATGGATGGGCTATGAGCCAGTATTTACCCTATAGTGGGTTTAAGTGGGGAAATAAAAATATAGATGTAACAAAAATAGAAGATTCTAGTAAATGTTATATAATGGAAGTTGATTTGGAATATCCGCATGAACTACACGATCTCCACAAAGATCTGCCATTGGCACCAGAAAATAAAAACCAGAAGGTTAAAAAGATCCCAAACTCTTAACTAATCTGGATGATAAAGAAAAATATGTATTACACTGTGTAAATCTTAAACAATATCAATCTCTCAGAATGAAGTCGAAAAAGATCCGTAGAGTTCTGAAGTTTGATCAATCATATTGGCTCAAGTCCTATATTGATATAAACACAAATATGTGAGCAAAGTCAACAAATGACTTTGAAAAAGATTTCTAATAATTTATGAACAATTCCGTTTTTGAAAAAACAATGAAAATATTAGAAACAGAGTGGATATAAGGTTGTGAACAAGTTCTAAGCAAATGGATAAACTTGTAGCTAAACCAAGCCTTAAAGATAGAACTATATTTACTAACTCTTTGTTGCAGTTCATATGATTGAAACAAAACTGTGCTTTAACAAACCCATTTATGTTGGAATGAGCATACTTGATCTATCGAAAGTCTTAATGTACGATTTTCACTATAATATAATGAAACCAAAGTATGGGGAAAATATTGAAGTGTGCTACCAAGATGCTGATTTGTACATCTATTATATAAAAACACCAGACTTCTACAGTGACATGAAAGAAATGGTCGATCATTTTGATACTTCTGACTATAAAAAAGATAATCTATATGGTATACCTTTAGTTAACAAAAAGATTATTGGCAAAATGAAAGATGAATTTAATGGAAAAATAATGAAAGAATTTATTGGATTGAAATCGAAAATGTATGCGATTAATGTGGTAGGTGGTGTAAAGTAAAGAGCAAAGGATGTGAAAAACACTGTAGTCAGAAATGAGATTAGTTTTGGCGACTACAAAAAGTGTTTGATTGATAAAACAAGTGTTGTACAAAAGTATGAATCTTATTAAAAGTAAGAAACATGAACTCCGTACGATTGAGTTGAAAAAAAAGCATTAAGTTCCGAAGTTGATAAAAGTTTTATTCTTCAAGATGGCATTAATACACTACCATAGGGACACTATAAAATTGAAAAAAAGTGTGATACTATGAAATATTTTTTAAATTTGAATAAAATGACTACCTTTACTATTATCATCTTAATTTTAATTTCCTCAAGCCGAAGCAGAAAATCAAACACTTTTCACAATAAAATATTTAAATATTTTTGGGTACTTCAAAGTATGTGACAAATATATTACACATGCAAATTCATCAATAGTTTCAAACGCTCTACGACTTTTCCAGGAGTATCACACCATAACAATTAGTGGCTAAATAAGTAAAGAAACACTAGCACTAATCAAAACTCCTAGATGTGGGGTACCAGATGATATATTTGTCTTTTCTACATCTATTACCAAATGGACAACGAAAGTAATAAAATGGCATTATGTTTTCGCCAATTATGACATACTACAACTCAATAAGTGTTTCATACTTGGGCCAAACATGCTGACATTATGTTTAAACATGATACTCAAAACCCACACAAAATAATATCAAACAAACGTAGTATCCATTCATTTCAAAAGTCTCGACATTTATGTAACAGCAAAATTGATGGGAGAGGAGGAGTGCTGGCTCATGCTTTTTTCCCGAAATCAGATAACTCACCAGTTGAAATTCACATTGATGCTGAAGAAGATTGGTATCTTAAATATGACAACAAATCTCTAGGAAAAATAAATCTTTTCGTTGTGCTATTGCATGAAATAGGACATGCATTAGGAATACATCATTCGAATGTTTACAAGTCTGTTATGCACCCAATTTATTTTTTAGATCGACTAACATTACAAACCGATGATATTTTAGTAATACAGAGTCTATATGGTAAACCTAAAAGATCTCTGCATTTGTTATCCCCTCCTAAACCAAACATATTATTCCGTACAAAAAAAGTAGATTCGTGTAACATAAACATCAACACATTTTTAATAGTCAACCAAGTGATGAATATTTTTTATAAACAATATGGTTGGACATATGACATAGCAGATAAAATAGTTAGTAAACCATAGATTATAACTAACTGGCTATTTTTCTTACCTGCTAATTTTGAAAGCTTTACATTGATTTATCAGAAACCATCGGGGGAAATAGTATTGTTTATCGAGTCAAATGTATATATATTTGAATACCCTAGTCTTCAACTCGTGTCTGGATATCCAAAGGTTATTTATGATATGGGTATACCTCAGAATTCCAAAATAAAAGCAGTGGTAAACTCCTACTCTTGTCATACTTTTGTATTTTATGGTTAAAATGTATTTTATGGAACTGGACGAGTGCTTATTCAGATCTAAATATTTCGGTTTAATTTCAAAGAAATCTCCGGGCTTACCAGCTGGGTTAGATTCTGCTTTTAGATACACCAATGGATTATTATACTTCTTCAAGAACACAACATACTATGAATTCAGTGAGTTTACAAACATGTTGACCAGAGCTGACAGATTTTATCTTTCAATGTTCAATGTAATGTGTTCTACATTGCCATCCTCATACTCAATATTCTTAATCAGTTCAAAAAACTAGTGATACAAATGGAGACGATCTACATATATTAAATGTTTCTTAAATATTATTATGTTCTTAATGGGATACTTCCCTTTTAAAAACACTCTTATAGTACTATGATATAATTTTAAAGAAAAATTATATAACAGTAAATGTTTTAAATGGATAGCCATCCATTAAAAACTAATAACCATACATGTTTGCCCACTATTGGACTTCGGTGATTCTTTCACTTTTAACATCATAAATTAGGTTTCTTTGGCTTACTAGTACCACATAACAAATAGTTGTAGCCGATATTGGTCTATTAATATCAACTGTAAGTTTCAGATTAGTTCGATCTTTTATAATAGCAGTTTTTCTGTAAGAACAAACAATAACATACAATGGTCTTCCAATAAATGGCCCAGAGTCGAAGTGCAGTTCATTATTACGATAAGGGGTATCTAGTTTAGTCTTTGAATTTCTAAAATCATTGTAAGCAATATATATCTTATCGAAAATTTTATCATCAATGTTTAAATTCCAATTCTCTTTGGGAAACACTCAATTCCGTCCATTCTTAATAGAAACATTTCTGACAAAACAAGAGTCAAACATTGAACCATGTTTGAATTGCCCAGAATTTTCTTTTCTCTTTTGCTGGAAACCAACAATGGCAAAGTGTGGCATATCGAATTAAAACGAATTGAACTGATCTTTTATATCAAACTGAAATGAGTTTGCATTAGCAGGAACTGGTTTTTCAAGACATCGCCAATAATTAAAACAAATTGGAATTTTGGGGTGTTTGTATAATTTTGCTTTAATTTCTTCTTCATAAATAGGATCGTACTCAACAATTGGCCTCAGAATTTCCAATTTCTCAATAACAATTTTACCAGCATCTGATACATTATCTCCATCATCAGATCCATCTGCTTTCTTTTGGGGTATTCTGTGAAAAGAAACATCATCTTTAGAATTTCGAATGAATGTGATCTTGTACCCACCGTTCCAGAATATTTCATTACAATCTCTCATAAACCCAAACAAATATCTGAATAGATAGGTAATTTAATTGCACTTATCTTTCCTAATATAGTTACCTATTTCTATCCCCGACATTTGGAAGTAAGCTGATTTTGATTCCGAAATTAGCAATGTATGCATCATTGTTGAAGTGATGCCAGGGTTGTCAATACTTTCGATTATACAACCATGTTTAGAGATCTCTATTTTTGAGAACTGGAATGGGAAGAAATTCTCACAAAGATCAATAGTTGAAGTTTTTTCATAATCTGTAGTTGTATCTCTTTTAGTTAGCTTATACTGTTTCTATACATAAGCTACATTCGGATGTGAAAATGCATCGCCAATAGGAATATCAAACTCAATGTGCTTGTTGTATTCGTTCAAATTAATTTTTGTTTGGTCGTTTGGCAGAAACGTCTGACACTCATAACTTTAAATTTTTTGTTGATCCATTTATTACATAGTAAAAAAATTTCTTAAACAACTACACTTTTCTTATCAACCCAAGAATTATGACTACTATCAAAACCTAACCATTTAATTAGCAGCTTATTTTCTTTTTTTTGCAAAACTTTTTCCACTAAGTTGTTTTAATAATACTTTGTCTTAAGCAACTCTGGCTCATAAAACATACCTTTAATAAGTTCATTTTTTAAATAATTTATTCTCTATGTCGTGTGGTTTGTGTGCAATACTTCCACACCTCAAATATTTCAGTGGACCAATTTGGTGTATTTGAACAAATTTTTACTTTTACTTATACAAACTTGATCTCCTATTACAAAATTTGGGTTAACCAATTTTTTTCTCCTCCATACATGTTGATTAGAATAGAAATTTCATTCTTTGCATTTATATTGGTGGGGTTCATTCCGATTGAATTGTGGACAGTATTTTGTATTCACTTATTAATTTAGGTAATATAGCCACCCATTTATAGTTTCCCTGCATAGTAAATATCTTCCACATTTTCTCCTTCAATGTTCAATTAAATCTTTCTACAAGACTAGCTTCCTTTTCACTGTATGTTGAATAGTGTGTTATGTTGTTATTGGTTATTAATGCCTTAAATGATTTATTGTAAAAATCTTTCCCTTCGTATGTTTGTAAATGTATCGGTTTGCGATTATTCAAAATAGTTTAAAATGCTAACGTAACATTTTCACCAGTTTCATCTTTGATTGGTATTGCCCATGCATATTTGGAAAAAACATCTACCGCGGTTAACATATATTTAACCCCTTTGTTAATTCTATGTATGTCTTTTAAAGATCAAGAATTCACCTCAACTAAATCAGCTTGCCAAAGATCATCGATACTAAAAGATAGAACAGTTCTTCTGGGGAAGTTTTTTCATAATGGTTTATGAATTCCATTTACAATATCGTTTTTTATAACCCCACAAGTGAATATCAAGTTATTGGTAACAAAACATCTACAAACACATTTAATTCTTACTTTGTTTTTATTTCTAAGTTCATATGAACTTAGTGTATTTTTCTTACATTTGAGACAGTATACATTTAAGTCATCATTGTTCTTTTTATGTATTTATATAATAAATGAGACAACAAAAAATTGTAAACAATATAGAGAAGAATATAGAGAGAAGAAGACAGCTAATTGAAAAGTTTAAATCTTTTAGAAAATTTCACCAAGATGAATATGATAAAAATAAAAAACATGTTCAACCATTGATAGATGCGTAGAACATTTGGGGCAAAAAATTGGACATGTAAAAAATGAGAATAAGAACTTAATAAAAGAACTTGTTCTATTTGCTGTTAAGAATTTAGACTACCCACAAACACAAAGAGAAACATCTTTCGAAAAAAAACTGTTTGGTAAAACAGGCACCAATGAACGTTATGATGAAGGCATTAAACGAATTGGCGATGACGATGAACGCTATGATGATGGTGTTAAACACATTGATGATGACGATTAACACTATAACAATTAATACTATGACGATGAACGCTATGACGATGGCGTTAAACGCATTGACGATGATGATGAACGCTATAATGACGAACGCTATGACGAAGCACTGAGGCATTAGAAAACTGATATCTCGCAGTTAACTCACTACATAACAACATTTATTGATAACGAAAGTGGCCGATTTCTTAATTGACTGCAAATACAATGTTTTTGGACTAAAGGTTGATAAAGGCAGATTGTATATTGGGGATAGCAAAGTAACATTCATCAATGACAAATTTACTATAAAGGTCGGACATACACTGGAACTGATGGTTTGATGAAATTACTAACTAGTAAGAAAGTAACAGAAAATGACTACACTGCAACCGACTATGAACACTATAGTCGTATCCTAGCATATACAAACACAGTTTTTCAAAACAATGATCCAAACTTGGGAACGCCAAAATAGAGCAAAGGGAATGAATGGAAAATTATTGTTAAACCTATTTACAATTCGATTAAAAAGTAACGTCCCTCACCTAAAAGTGGGAAAGGTATAAAGAAGTATACAGACTATCCTAAATAATACATTGGGTGGATAATGTTAGGATGCTTATTGATTGATGTCTCGTTATTTGTGGTGAAGAGAATGCAGGAAATAATAACTGTAACAATGAAAAAGTTGAAATAATGAATATGCTCAACAGCAAGTTTAGTGACTTTGTTGTGAATAATCCAAAAGGTATACCATATCTGATTCAAACGTTAAACACAATACCACATACTTTTTGGGAATCGGAGCATTACGGATAAGGGTTACTCAATGACATAATAAATTCACTACCATTTAAGTTGCATGCACCCAGTTATCAGTACTTAGGTCTGGGTACTAGACTAAAAGAGAGAATTGAGCATGGTGATAATCTCATTAATCCACTAGATGCGGCTGCAATGGAACATGATATAGCTTATCATCATCATAAAGATCTAACTGAAAGACATGTAGCTGACAAAGCACTAGAAAAGAAAACGTTTAAAAGATTGTTAAGTTCAGATGCTGATCTCAATGAGAGATTGTGGGCTGGTGTTACTGGATCTTGGATGCATAATAAACATAAGCCTAATTGGCGAATTAAAATGAAATGATATAATATTTGTTATAATAAATTAAAGTTAAAATTATTGTATTTCAAGTTCCTAATGATGAGTTGAAGGATTTCCATATCGATTCTTTCCTAACGAAAGACCAACTGGATTGTAAAAACAAGAAATTAAAGGAGGACAAAGGGATGACTATCACAATTTCAGTTCCACAGCTTAAGAAAATGTCCAAAGAAATAAAAACTGAAAATGGTTTGACAGTTCACAAGGGTGGATTTTTACCCTTAATTTTCACAGCATTGGGAGATCTAGGAGTGTTATCTGACGGCGCATCATCTATCGCGACATCAGTAATTAATACTAAGAAGAAAAACCAAGAATTGGAAGAACAATGCAGACATAATTTAGCTATGGAGGAATACGGCAAGGGATTGATACAAGTTAAGTGGGGTAAGAATTAAAAAAAAATAACTCCACTCAGTAACTCTGATATTGATCAAATGGTTAAAATATTAAACATTAAAAATTTTTGGGGGTGCATTTATGATCGATGAGCTACTTAACACGGCACTTGATAATAAATGGGGGATTATTAATCTAGATGTTTCGACAAACTCTGGTACACACTGGGTATGCTATTGGAAAAAAGCAAAAAAAAAAAAAAAAATATATATTATTTTGATTCATTTGGCGGAAATCCACCACGACAATTAATAGCATATCTCGGAAGTAATATTTTTATAACGATGATAGAATTCAAAATTTCAATCAAGTAACTTGTGGTCATTTGTGTGTAATTGTGCTAAATCACTTATCACATAAATTTAAATTTCCAAAAATTATTTCACTATTAATAAACAATGGATATATGTGGAAATGCATTATGAACTTTTGGATTGAAGATCAAATTAAAGAACACACATACAATGATACAACTAATGAGAAGATTAATTCTAATGATTTTGTTTCCAACACACAGTTCAACGACTTTATAGTCACACTAACAATAAATAAAAGATCATTGGATAAAGCCTATCTTACATGCTTGGAAGTAGATAATAATATAGATTTTGA
Source organism: Dryococelus australis (assembly GCA_029891345.1). Classification (NCBI taxonomy): domain Eukaryota; kingdom Metazoa; phylum Arthropoda; class Insecta; order Phasmatodea; family Phasmatidae; genus Dryococelus; species Dryococelus australis. Next base: position 262,958,620 of record CM056995.1, read on the forward strand.
ACAAATAACTAAGACATGTGGGAGATTCCATTGCACCGAAGGACGCGATCAATTTAGAGTACTATCAGAAAAACATAATTAACATTATTTGTTTAGTTGGAAAATGCAGTTCAAAAGAAAAAGTATTTTACTTTGATAATCGAATAGAATATTTTTTTATGAGATATGGAACTGTAGTTGAAATAATAATATAACCAGAAAAGTATAAAAGTGTTATCAACTTATACCATCAATGGAAAAAATTGACATGTATAAAACTTTTTAAGTATTCCCTATGATATGATGTATTTTAAAATACCAAAAGCCCACAATATACCTGAAGGTGAAATTGTGTTTATTGAAATAGTTATGGTATATGAATACATTAAAAAAGATCAGATTATGTTGGTTTTTGATGGAAATGCTTCCATTAAAAACTTACTTTCAATGTAAGAATTTAAAAAGTCTTTAATTTCATAATGTTACTTATCATTATTTAACTTACGAGTCATATCTATTGTAACAAAATCATATTCATTATTCCAACATTTTGAACAAGTCTCCCTAAATTTCTCTAATGACATATCACCACCAACAAAATCACTATGAATATGTTTAAGATTTGTATCATCTTGTCTGAATATGCAAAGAAAATTAGCTTTGTCTCTTATAAGTTGCTTAGCTACTTTTGAGTATGTCTGAACTAAATAGAAGCAATCAATATCTTTATGTCTACCATGAGTAAAGTAATCCCTTACCATATTTTGACATTCAAGTATGATATCGTCGAAAAGAACTAAAGACTCTTTATGACATTCATTTACATCAACCATTTCTTCATTTAATGGAAAGAAGTATGATATAGGTTTACTAAATAGTTTTGATGCTACAGCTATATCTTTCTTAAAATTTGTATATTTTGGTTGGTCCAGACTTTTTGAACATACATAGAGAGTCCCAAAGTCCAACCATCCCTGATCATATATAAAATTATATATCATAAGTGTAGTGTTTCCACAGTTACTAGGACCCAACATCAAACATCTAATATTATTAGGTAATAATTCTCCATGACGTTTTGTCGATACAGTCTTGTCTGGTATTCTTATTTTAATATATATACATGTTTCATGTTTTTATTGCTCATTTATTAATAGATTTTTTAAATAATATAATAAATGAGTAAAGTATTCAAACTAACAGATAACAAATCAGTGTTGAAGAAGAGACTGCATTACCCTTTAGAGATAGAGGGGCACTGATTGGCTTTAGTTCAGTTCTATACTAATCTAATGCATAACATTATCTCTGGGAGAAATAAGCTATATTTTGTTGGTCAGAATGATATGGAATCAGCAATTGATATTCCAGTTGGCCAATATATCTTAAAAATCTTGAAAAAATAATAAAAGTAATTTTTTCATTTAGTGTTCATTCAATGGATGGGAAATAAAATGATATATATTTCAAGCTAGATAAAGTAACAGAGTGAAAGTAAAATGTATGCTTAAATTACAGTTTGGAATATGGGGTTCAATACAAAAACTTTTGAGTTTCGTAGAAAATAAAATTCTGAAAGAAAATGTGGACCAATATAGTGTTATAATTCCAAAATTTGCTCCATTTGAAACAATAAATATACTCTGTAATATAGTAAATGGTATGATATTAAAACATGATGAACATAATCATAGAGAAACTAACATAATTACCACTTTTAAACCAAGAACATTTGGATTTGGTGACACAATCTATTATGAACCAGCTTATCCATTATTTTTTCCAGTGCCAACAAATCAAGTTAATGAAATAATAGTTGAAATTAAGAATGAAAAATGTAAGTTAATTAACTTTGATTTGTCCGAAAGAACAGTGGTATTACAGATGAGACCTTAGCTATTTTTTGGGTTGGAAGTAGTCACATTCTATATATAATAATATTAATAGTTTTTAAACTATTAAAGCTTCATGTGATAAAGATGAATAATATTTCTATAGAAAGTGTAATGAAAGCTATATACAAAGAATTCAATGTTTTGGCTACTTTAATGTGTCGAATTTGGAGATGAGTATCTAAATTTTTGATTAGAGTATGTTGTAGCACATTGCCGAAGTTAAAGCGATAATTGTGTTTTAATGATTGGATAACCATTCAAACTTTATAGAGATATGAGCACAAATAAGAATCAACTGATGTCTAATTATACGAAGACGATCATTTACTATTTCAAAAACCGAATAGAATGCATTTGTTTAACACTACAATCTACCATTCCATCATATGCAAAACTTATACCTCCACAATTAACATCATTTAAAACTTTTTCACTGAAAATCTGAACATATATGTCTGGTAAGATTACTTTAGAATTTCCATAAGTAATTACCACTTTGTATCCATACCATGTATCATTTATTTCAGCATAGTCTATGGGATAAGACTGTCCAATTGTAAGTTCGGAAAGTTTCTTAAATTGTTTGGTTCGGTTTAATACATTTAGCAACTGAGCCATCTTTATTATATACAATATTTTATTTTTTATGTATTCAGAATTTTTGAGCCTTTTTTTTTTTTTTGGAACTGCCCCCAAACACAACTTTTTATGTGTATTTTTGCAGATGCACTCAAACGCAAAGTTTAACACTACTTTTTTCTAAATACTATGATCTCACCATACACAACTTTTTGAGCCACTGTTTTGCAGATGCACTCAAAGCAAAGTTTAACACGACTTTTTTTTCTAAAGACTGCGATCTAACCAAATGCAACTTTTTGAGTCACTTTTTTTGAAGTTGCTACCAAACGCAATTTTTGAGCCACTTTTTTGCGGTTGCTCCCAAACGCAAGTTTTTTAAGAATATTTTTGCAGATGCACCCTAACGCAACTTTTTGAGTCACTTTTTTGCAATTGCTCCCAAACGCAACCTTTTGAGCCACTCTTTTGCGGTTGCGCTCGAATCGTCATTTGATGTTTTTTATCAGAAAATTAAGAGTAATTTTTCTGATGATTTTCTGATGGCTCGAGCATTTAATTTATCGTTGTTTTTCTGATAACTGGGGGCTGCACTCGAATCGGCAGTTTTATACTACTCCCACCAATACCTTGGAATTCTGAAAACAAATATGGAGCTTTGTGTTATTAGTGACGCTAGGTAGCGGATCTGTGTATAAATTGCCTACACGTGCTTCATTCGGGATCAGTCAGCGACCACGAGGGGACAAACTTCTGCCAGATAAGTAGCATTCTTGGTTTAACACACATGTAGGCTCATCAAGCGATTAGGACCTTTATGTCATTCCGACGTTAGGCAAGAGCCATGATGGTTGGAAATTTTAAATTCTTTTAAAACTTGCTAAATGTTGGTCTCTTATCCGAAATAGGATAATGGTAATTTTTTAAACTGATTTTGTAAACCTATGAAATTATGTGACCAATTATTAACGAGAATTTTTACTGGCTGTAACCACTGGTAACCAAAATAATAATAATGGTCTTAGCATTTTGAAACCAAGTCTAGTCAATGGTAGTCGATACTTGGGATTCAGTTATATTTATTTTTAGTAAGCAATTCTAAAAACTTTACGAAGTTTAGGGCATATTGAATAGTAACTTTTGCTCGCGGGAGTTTATGCTGGCATTGCTAAGCAGTTGCTCCTATCCTCTTGGGATCGAGAACAGATGAAGGAGAAAGTATTGCACAAACATTGAGGTTATGCTGTAGTATGAGTTGTCATATTGGTTTCTCCTGTGTAAGACTTCACTTAATTTTCTAAAGTCCAGAGTACATGTTGGTACAACAGACTTTTATCCGCCATCTTGCGAAGAAGTGTGTTTAGGGTAACTTGCCCAGTATGTATTGTGATGGCCTTTGTATTCGCTATATGGCCAAAGTGTTTCCTGCGTAAGTATTAGCTGTATTTTAATGGGAAAATCCAAGTATTAGCTGGGTGTCGGCATAATTATGCACCTGCCATTTAATCACATTTTACTCGGTTTTTTATGGTAACTTGGTTTCATATACATGTTGATTCTATAGAAAATAAGGGAAAAGGAGGTTTTGGATTTTCCACATGTAAGATTGATAACCAGTTAAATATTTTCCGCATGTAAGATTGATAACTGTTGGAATAATGAATATAAACATAATAAAAGAAAATTTTCCACTTCTTTGTTTCTGTTATCAGTCGTTTACCATCAATGCTTAATTCACCCTTACATTACACAAATAACCGGTTTTTTGCATGGCTTTTTGCCATTCTTGGTGTTCTGTTGGTTTTTCTTGTCTGTATGCAAATTCTGCCCTGCCACGCCCTTGGCTTAGGACGTAGCACGGTGAGAAAATGTGGTTTTACATATACTTTCTCCCATCACGCGAAAAAAGTCGTCCGATATTTTTCTATGACCAAAAGAAAATTAATATTGTTTTAGTAGTTTCGGGCTTCGAACACAGATTTTTACGCCATGCGTAACAGTTCCAGATATAGCTTAAAAATTTGTACGGTTGCGCATGAGTAATAAAAAAAATACCATCGCTAAAAGGGCTTCGAAAGCTCAGGTTTCAATCGTTTCGCCTTTATTATTCATCCCTATAGCAGTCTCTGAAGTTTTTTTAAGTCCGAAAGTAAATTAATATTTTTTTATATTTTCGGGTTTCGAACTGGAGACCCTATGCCACGCCTAAACGATAGATATTGCTTGAATGTATATATTAGGAGCACGTAAAGAGACGGAAAATCACATACAAAGTTTATGTCTGCAAACAGTGTTTTATTTATTTTTCCTTTTGTAATTTTTCCAATATTAAATTCTACTTAATCTTGTATGTGAATAAATTAAATTTTCAATAAACATAATTTTGTCATTGAGAATCGAGCAGGACGATGCTGCGGGATTTTCTTGGCGATCTCCTGGCATTCCAGACCTCGTTCAGAGATGTCCTAGCTTTTAAAAAATGTTATTCTGCAACCGTTATCCAAGTATGTTCTTTTTGTGTATCACTCAGAGGAGTGTGCTTTTTTCTGGAATTCATTATTGATGTTCTGAGAATTACTATTGCAGATGCGATATTTAAGCCCTACCCTCCCAACCAAAATTCCAAACCAAAATTTCAATATTAATCTCAAGCATAAGCATAGCTAGACACTGTGACACATGTAAAAAATACTTATTAACTTACTGACTGTGACCATTGACAGCGAACTTATTCACCTGAAAGGGGAATCGTAGGGGCAATACGATACACCCCTGCGGTATGTTGTGGTTGTACTTTAATTATATTGTTTTCAGAAAAAAGAAACGAAGAGACACTTATTACTCAGTGACTCGAGGAGATAGTAATGCATCCATACTGGATGCAAATCAGTGTTGTACGGTTAGGATACTTTGTAAACCAAAAATGTACAGAAGTGGTTTTTACGGTGGACGAGTTTATCGTAAATTAGTGAGTTTCAATTATTATCCAGCGAAGGACAATTATATGTTTTGTCGTAAAGCTGTATGTGTTGAAGAAAGTCATATTCTGCTATCAATGCTGTTTTTTTTATCTGTAGGGCATGACAAGAAAAAGCTGACATTATATCTTGAAAGACTGTTTGATTCTTCTAAGAACATTAAATTAGGAGATGAAATTTGGTTGTATAGAAAACGTGTATGTACGACAGTATAATCAGCTTAATATGCATGACTCCCCAACTTTTCATAGATAAAAATATGGTTCCCCCGTCTTGCACGCAGTATATGCCATTCGAGGCATTTAAAATTAAAATTTAAATGGGCTTGATAACTTTATTTATGCGCCAGTCAAGTGAAATTCTTAGCAAAGTAAAATTTTTTACAAATTGTTATTTGAATATCTAGCGGGCTTTCTCGGTGATATCCTGCTTCCCTCGTCCTTGCATTACAGTTCTGCTCCATTCTCACCTCATTTTGCCCTTATCGGCTCTCAAGACCTCGTTAAGAGCCACCCAACCTCCTCACACATATTTGCTGATTATTAATGGTTTGGCTAACCCTTAATTTTATAGTTTCTTGTCACTGTTCGGCTTCAGTAGTATGTTATACATTCACTGAGTCTGAATAGATTAAATATTCTGAAGGCTTCTGTAATGTTTATTGTAATGGGAAAAAAAAGTATTTAAATTATAATTTGGTTTCTCCGACCTAGAAGCAAAACTCTAGTGTTCGCTAGTACACAGAAATACAACATAGATTTTGAAAACAAAAAGTTATTGTTTTTTATTCACTGAGGTCTATACATGATATTCATTGTATAAGCAGTTTGCGTGAAATTATTAAATCTAATTTTTAAATATACATTGTGTAAGCTTAAACGAAATTTACATGTTAAGAGCTCATACTTTTTGTTATTATTTAACATATCTTGTGTTGCAAAATTTTTTTAACCATTATGATACGTTAGCATTTGCTTGCTACGTCATTAAAGTCCTTTCTAATGCCCTGCTAAAAAAGTTCTACTTTTTTATCCTTTCACTACGCATAAACATAAAACATTGTCATGTGACTCCTACGTGTTTAATTGTTAAATGCTTTGTTTACTGTTCAGAAAAGTTTGTCATATTTTTCAAAAACCATTTCGTACGAATATTCACAATTTTTGATAGTATTTAGGTCAGCTTTTTTTAACAATTACTGTATATTGAAGATAGTTCTTACAGTACATTGATAACATATACGCGTAACACACGTTAATATTTTGCTGCGACTGTGTTTAACTCGTTGGGGGAAAATAACTGTAGTATTTTAACCTCTTATTACTTATATGTTGGGTTAATTTGTTAAAGGACAGCATCAGTTGCAATAAATTAAGGACACCAAACCGTAGTTTATAAACAGTATATTATTCAGAAAGACTGTCTACCTGAATTGAGTTATTACGTCTTTTAAATATGATTACAGGTAATTGACTTTGACGTGTTAATATTAAATAACCAGCATTTGAATAATGTACACATTCAATAAATAACAAAAAGCATATATATATATATATATTATATATATATATATATATATTATATATATATAGTTCTGTGCAAAGTTATTTTTGGTAATAGTATCTTTTAAACTGCTGGAAAGATTGATGCCATTGCTTAGTGCTTAACTGCTGACATTAAATGCATCAATGCAACAAGTGTGACTAAATTATATTTGATGGTTTATTAGACATGGCATATAGCAATATAATTATTGGCAACCATTAAAAAATAAGATACATCTTTCTATATATATATATATATATATATATATATATATATATATATATATATAATCCACAGGACTGAATTTGTTGTGAGAGTCGGTTGAAAGTACCTCCTTTTAAAATTATGGGATTAAGGTGTTTTATAGTCGACGAATTTAGTGAATCAAAATAACTGGAAGTATTGAAAAATGCAATACTATAAATAATGATACAACAGCAAAATACATTGTTTTAATATCTGTTTGTTCCTGATATAAAACAGCTAATATCAACTCTAACAAAGTTGTAATTCTAAAAACAAAAATTACTGCATCTTCCATTCATAAATTTTTAGTTGATGTGAAATAATTTAAGTTTTGTCAGAGGCTAACTCCTGATGCAGCTGCGGCATGTATCTTAATCGCTGACTAGGCACTCTACGCCTGACATCGCCGACTCCACGAACTAGGCACACATGCAGGCAGGTGCGTAGGAAACAAATATTTCAGGGGGGAGGGGGCAAAGTAGAGATGACCGATCACCTCAATAAAGCGGAGGGTGGGGGATCTTCCCCGGGAAAATTTTGAATTTCAAGGTGCAAAATGGTGCTATTTAAGCATTTTTTGTACCTAAACATTGAACATATTGCTAGTAAAATTTTGTAATTTTTTTAAATTTAAAATTCGTTTTAGTAAACAATTTGACAAATAGAGCTTTGTCCACTAAAAGTTAGTATTATTGTAATATCAGTCAGGAGGAACATATTATACTGCGATTTAAATACTCATTTTCATTTATGATAGCACCTTAACCGGGCGAAACACATTTATTTATAAAATTAATTTTTTTTTATCTTATGATGGACCTGATGAGACCGGGGGGGGGGGGGGGCAGAGCAATTATGATTATACATTTTTCTGTGCGGATTAAAATAAATCATATATTTACATAGCAAAATCAGCACAACAAAAGAACTTGCTTCAAATGACCCAAATACTTTTTTCTGAAGGAATGGTGAGATCCCCGCCCTCGTCATTTTCTTGTCGAGTAAGAATGCTAACTCATTACTGCTGAGTGCTAGTTTAGGCCAGAGAAGCTAAAACACAGCTTGTATATGGTTTATTAGGTGTAATTACATACACAGTATTAATATAATATATTTCTTGTATCTTACCAGATTATTATCTGGTAAGTAAACTCCCCTGCCCATTATTTTGTTGTTTTGCAATGTATTGCTATTATAGGCTTTTTTTTAAATGTCCCCACTAATTTAACTTACAATCCATAAATATTTTCAACCCAGATATATAAATTCAAAACATTCTAATTATTTCGTTGGCAGCTACAGAGCTTCTGGAAACGGCATCTTTAATGCTGGTGTAAGTGTAAATAAGGCAATGGTTACATGACACACTTAAACTAATAAACCTAAATAAGTACGCAGAGTGGCTTTTGCAAAACACAATACAAACTTTTCGGGGCAGTCACAAACAATGCTTCTTGTTTTGAAGAGTAGTAATACGACTTAAACTTTTCCAAAAACTCACAATAATTAAATGAATTTTTCCCCGACCGTAAAGAAAATCGCTTGAGCAAAGTTGGGCAAAATTCCATGGAATATATACGGAAATGCTTCTCACTTAGTAATGAAAAATTATTTTGCAATAACAAGACGAAAAAAAAAACTACTCAGGTGTACCATGCAGCTTTTTACATGCTTCTGTTTTCGTCAAACATTTTGTACCACTATTGTACCTACGAAGTGTTTTGCAGTCACATGGTAATTGACACGTAATTAGATACTTTTAATTGAAAATAACTTGCTGTATAGAGGTTTTTGTGCAAAAAACGATGCATGTATACTTTTATACATGCATTAGAATGCGCCCCTTCCAATATCAACCATATTTATTACATTGACATGTTGCCCATTATATTTTAAATCTTTGGCGATTTGGAAAAGGTGCGGCATGAACCAACAGTTCCACATTTCAGTAGCCTAGCCACTACTTTAAAAAACATATTTTTTCCTCTCGTCATGTTATTTGTTACGCACATATTTAAAATCATGTGCATTTTGGAATGTCAAATTCAGACACCAAGATGTTCACTTTCATGCGTTATCCAGGACTCGAACCAGAATTACTCGCTCCGGAAGCTAGAACACCAGTGTTTATATAAATGATGAGTCACGTGGTTTTGTGATTAGCAACATCCCAAAAATAAACTTTTGCTCTCTCAAGTAGTTGAGCCAGATTAACATTCCGCAATACAATTTCATCTTTGAGTCGCATGAACTGCTGGAATACTGTTAACGAACTTGACATCCTTCATAGAGTTTGCAATAACATTACAAGATACAAGATGATATGAATTAATTTTAATAAGTTTGAAATGCAAACACTGCAGAATAGACAAGTTAAGATGCGAGGAAAACAATCATTAGTTATAAAACTATTTTTAGGAATCTGATAAATTAACTTATTTAAATCGTAGTTAGTTATCAAAATTCTTTAACAATTAAAGACGCTGTACTATGCATATTAAACTTAACCGACTAACAGGCATTTATCGTAAGGATGGCTTATGAACTAATTTAGCCTAACCTTAAAACTCTCATGACATTTAGGACACGAGCTCATGCACTCATGGCTGTCAAGTAGGCGTATAGACGCTCTGCACAGTCGGGGACCAGATTGATACATAACTCGTCTTAATAACTTCCAGTTAAACTATCTGTAATTTCATACTGATTTTTAAATTATGCCTACTCAAATAGAGTAATCACACAGAGCCTAAAATATAAATTTACCAACGTACTGAAACTTTAATTATAACCATGTATTGTATACGGTTTTCGAGATCACATGAAGTCTGGACTGCATGATTAAATGCTTAAAAAATGAGTTCGTTTCAAACTTTCTAAAGGTAAATCAAACAGGCAATATTTTATTCCTATACGTGTTTAATTTAAAATGTGAGAGGGGAGAAGTGGGTGACTAGAGCGCAAATCTCTTACCAAAGCTATCAGGATTCGATTCCCAGCGGGATCACTATCGGAGATTCGCGTGTGGGAATCGTGCCGGAACGACGCCACAGGTTGGCAGGTTTTCTCAGGGGTCTCCCGTCTCCCCACCCTTGCATCCCGGCTCTGCTCCATCTTTACTTCACTTCATCCTCATTGGCTGTCAAGACCTGAGACGTAAGGAGCCGCAGAAACCTTTCAACCTAAACTGAGGGTTATCAGTTAACATTTATGGTGGCAGTACTGAACTAAGAACTCTCTGAAGTCATTTTCACTAAGTCAAAGGAATCCAGCTCTCCTTTAGGATCACAGCCTCTCTATCACAGCCTGTCCTGCTCTGCTTTTTAGGCGGCTGTTGTGATGAGCTTCACGAGTGTGCTGAGCGGTTGAAGAAATAGTTGTTGATGCTTCTCGTGAGTCATAATGGCATGCGGTGAAAATGAAATAATGTTATAAATTTTCTGTATATTTCATCTAATCAGTTTGTAATGTAGTTTGATTCAAATGAAACTAGTAAAAGTATTTTATTCATATAATAGCGCTTGTCTTTTAAAAATTAAGGTGTAGAAATCCACACTGCTCCGCTGATTCATTCCTGTTGATGCTTAATAAGTTTTACTAATTTCCCTTCGGCAACTTCTCGAAGTCCTGTTTCACACGTTGCTCAGTGCCTTTCATTTAAACTTCCCAGTTGAGAAAACTTACACTTGCGCTGGGCTCAGCCTGCCAGCAGGGCGATACAGATAAAAGACACACACGTGGTCAATAAGAATTTAGTTTTAAAGTCCCCTGGGCGATGCAAAACCACAGGGGGAGAGGGCAGGCATTCCGGTGGCTAAAGCAAACAGTTCCAAAGTAATTTAAAGTCTATTGTAGTTAAGATGATCAGTTGCAAACGTGATTGCCGCCGGACACGCGCGGAGCAGCCTTGCCCTCGCGAGTCTCAGACGCTACTGACTGGCCGGCTTGGTGCCTTCACCGCCCAGGGGTGGAGGAGCGCGCCAGGCGAGCGCTACTGCCTACCTTCCACAAAACAACTCTCTCACTTGCATAAATAAAAGCTTACCTGCTCAAAATGAAACATAGTAATTTAACAAGACATTTTAAACTAACAAATCAAGCACAACACCTTTGCAATGACTGACGTGAACAACGTAAACAAATGAGGACGAAAAATACAAAACACTATAACTCTGCTTTACTTTCTTCAATTTAAATAAGGCTGATACTAGGGCGTAAGTTCTTGTGTACTCTCTTAGGAATGTTCCACAGTACCTGTCTTAAGCCCTTTTTAACTCGGCCCTATTTTCGTTGGCACCCACGTGCCCGGTACTGCACTTACCTGCACCTGACAATTTGTGCACTAACTTGCATTGACTTGCACTTTACCCTCTTATTGCACTATGCACACGGACTCGTAGAGTGTAGGCTTCGTTGGTAGGCCGGGCGAACGGTCTATGAGGCGGGGGAATCAGCGCGCATCTATCTATATATATATATATATATATATATATATATATATATATATATATATATATGTATGTGTGTGTGTGTGTGTCTGTGTGTGTGTGAATGTAATTCTACTTACTCTTTATTTCAAGTTCAACAATCTGACTTAAAATTGTATATAAAAATACTTACATTGAATGCAATGAGTCAATTTGTAGGGGCCAAGAAGCACATACTGTATTTAAATTATGAAAACTATTTCAATTATGAAGACCCCTTGGTGTTTGAGTTATATTCATACCAATTATATAACGATTGTTATTCCTGATGGGAACCAACTAGCGGTTTTCCCTTAACGGCGTTAACTGTGTCCATTTGTCAATCAATCGAACAAGAAAGGCAATATGTCATATTACTATCAGAATAGGTTAGCTTATTGTGCTGTGCATATATATGCAGAGACATTTGCAGATCATATTGAATGCAACTTTCTTGCTTAAGTTGACGTTTGTAGACAAGACAGTAAAACAGAAAACTTGAGGAGATTTATATACATCGCGACTACGGTAAATAAAAGCAGGCTGATTATACCCATGGATATGAAATCGTAAGAAACTGGGTCTAATACTTTAACCAATCTGTTGTCGCTGAACTTACCATACGAATGAACTGGATGAAGTACTGGCAGGACTGGAAACTGAGTGTGATTGATTTGCCAGTTTGTGTCGACTGCAGATATTATATTATAAAAATGGATCCCAGCTGTGAAAGTTAGTTGTTCCAAGTGAAAGGAATGCTGGTGTGTCCAGTTTACAGGAATCACTGTTTGCTGTAGTGGGACTGTGGGCGCATGTAAATCACACAGATGTGTGGCCTCGACAATAATCTGGTCAGGTGTGGCAATATGACATCCACACAATGCATGTACTTCGACTGTACCAAATTTAAAATTATTTATTTCACCATTCAGGGACGTATTCACACACTTCAAAGCTGTACCCTATGGAGGGGGTGGGGTTGGTGAGTGCGTACTGGTGTAGGAGGATGGGGTGAATTGAAAATGAAATATCAGGCGTGTACTGAAATTTATGCTTAGAAAATAATGCGTTGGCATCTGAACACAAAATGGTTGCCTTGATACATTAAGAGTTTTCACATGTTAATGATTCCTTGGGAGTGGCTATAGCATCCGGGGCATGTCAGGTGACTGTGATATGGCTTTGACTACGTCCGTGGTTGAATCAATAGCAACGATGGTTGATGGCATTTGAATTGTGCATTTCTGATTTTGAAAATGATGAGGAACAGGAATTACTTTATACACTTGCCATCTAGAGTGAATGTGAATAACTGGGATCTGCAATTTTATACCATTTGTTTTTCTTTGAAGGTACACTCAGCCAAGTCGTGAATGTAATTTATTATTATTACCAATACTTAAAGTAAGATTCAATTTGTGCAGTTCCAAATCTAATTTGGTTAGGTCGTTAGATAACTGTGTTTCATTTACTGCTCTCAGTGGAAGCCTGTTGAGTTGACAGCAAGTTTGCAGCAACCCTTCATTTAAAACATTGTTTATCAATTTCAGAAGACTAGTGGCTAGCAATGTAAATTCTAGCTGAATATTACCCATATTGCCTATGGTTGACTGTTGGGTTTTCAAAACTTGAGATAGACCATTGATAGTTTCTGATAAGGAATTGATTTTTCCTTCAACTTTGTGGTCAGTTTCATTAATTACCTTTAGGGTTACATTGAGGGCATTGTTTGTGATGTGGATGTTGTCGGCGAGGGTTTGAATTTGACCATCTAGCTGGGTATCATTGGTTAGGATATTACAGCACCACGTGCCCACATCACCGAAGAGTTGTATACCTCTTTTCCGGCGTAAGTGGGAACTTACATCGTCCAAGAATTCTCGGATGAGTCCACACTCCACTTCCTGTAAATATTCATAAATAATCTTGCCGTTCTTACAATAATTGGACGAGCGGTCAGTGCAAACTATATGTAAGTATTCGTCCAAGGATTGTGGTTTTTGTGGACTGTAATTGAATTTTATAAATGAGGGGTATACTGTCCTCATAAGCAAAATCTATATCTGCAGGGGCATAGTACACCCCGGTATGAACTTTGTATGTTGCTAGCATCGTAATAGCAGTTGGCAGCAGAAAACAGAGTGCCGCCATGACCTTCGCCATCCGGTGAGCAAAGTGAACTCCCCACTCCTTGGCTCGAGCTGGGGAGGCGATTGGAGTCGCCATGGCGATGGTTACGCACATTTGCTGGGCGTGATTCGCGCCCGTGCAGTGCTGCCAACTGCACTCGGAGGTGGGTGCCGCACAGTAGCACTCTCAGTAAGGTGCGGCACAGCTTCTTTGGTTAGCGGCCGTGGAGGCCTTCTTCACGCCCCTGGCTGTGCTGCAGTGCTCGCTCGGCATGGCGGCAGCTATGAAGGCTGTGCGGACTCCTCGCGCTGCCTTGTCGTGCTGTGTCACACATGTGCTGAGATCAGGGTGTAGTCACCTTACCCCAGTTGCGGTGGTGTCAGGCTGCATTGGCACCGTTTTATCGGCCCATCCAGCGGCTCACGTCACTTGTTCCCCTCAGTAAGACAATGATACAAACTGTAATACAATTTAAAGAATATTTTTTAACACTAATCACATAATTCTTATAAACAAATTCTGTCATGCGAAACTAAATTAGTATATAAATGCTGGCTTTGTGTGGCGAGTACATGCTGTCATATGTTGGTGTACTGCTCTTTTTTTTTCTGAATATGTATGGTTCAGTTGCTTAATACATCGTCCACCCTAAAGGGGCCGCGATAGCAGTACGTTGGAGCCTTCTGTCGCCCTCTGTTACGTACCCAGACGTAATCGTTAGAACGCAATGTACATTGTGACCTGTCCAATTGGGTTTTTTGACTCACTTGAGCTTGGATTATGTTTACTTTTGCCGTTTCGTAGTCTTATAAAAGTCGCTGGCACCAATCATGCGTTCATTGGATTCTGACCTGCAACTATTTGTGCCAGAAGGACAGCTTCTATTCTGTGTAATAAGTAGAATGGTGTAAACTTAGTTGTAGTGTTGGTACTGGTATTATAATTAAACACAATAAATTCGATGTAAAGGTCCCAGTGTGCCTGATCTGTATTTACAAAAGCAGTTAATTGCTCCCCAATTATGCAGTTTGATGCTTCTATCGGCCCGTTGCGCCTAGGATTGTAGGCAGTAGTTGTCAATTTTTTATGCCAACATATTTGAGAAGTTGGCTTATTAATTAATTTTTTTAACTGGTACCCCTATCTGTCAGGATTTGTTCGGGACAACCGAATTATAACACAACCTCCTTGATAAATTCCGCACATGTGGTGGCATCAATTGAAAGCATGGCCTTCAATACCATGTGATGAGTGCTGTACTCTGTCATAACAAGTATGTATTTATTCATATGTGCAGTGACAGGGAGGGGATCTTTCGCATCCAGAGCCCAAATTTTCAAGAGGGGTTGTGGCGGGATAGAAGTTAACTGTCCTGCAGGTTTACAATTAGGTGCTTTTGTCTTTTGGCATACTTGATATGCACGAACATAGTTTTTAACATCAGTTGTCATAATGTCCCAATAATTGTTTGAATTTCTCCAGAGTCTTAAATGCACCGAAGTGCCCTCTCCCGAAAACAGCATCATAGCGGGCCTGAATTATTTTGTTAAGGTATAATTGTGGAGCTAGTGTTAACGTCTTCATGCCTTGTGGCGTGTTTATTTAAGATCAATTTCGCTGTCTGCAGTCCTGCCATGATAGCGGCTAAGTCGACGGTATTTCGTTTCAACTAGATCTGAATTTTCTAATACTTATTTTAATTTTTCATATTTAGGGGTCGCAGTCGTATTCGCCTACGAAAGGTGAAGTGTTGACGGTGATTGGACATAAATATAGGATGGAATCATTGTCTATTTTGACATCATGGTTATATGCAGGTATAAAATGTGGGATGTTATTCTTGTTCAAGATAATAGTAGTAAAATTTAACAGGGGATCAATGTAATGAATTTCGATTTTATTTGGCATATTTTCCATGAGAACTTGGAGATTAACCTGATATAATTTTGTGAGAATTTTGCAAATTGCGTGAATTGGAAATATTTTCTCCTCAGCTATAGCTTTTGCAACTTGTGTTTTGTCTTATCATCTAAAATTCATTTTTTAAAAAAGATTTAATATCTACCCAGTTATTTACAGTGTATTTAATAATGCCAGACTTAATCTCTTTATCTTTACTGGGGTTTTGAAAAATGCTTTCAGTCATAACTTTGGATAGTGAAGTGCAGATCATCATGTTGGTTTTGACTGTGTAACTGATGTTGTTAACAGTAATTGTTTGTGTTTGGATGTTAGTGTCTGTAATGATATGGCTTAAGGCATCGGGGAGAGTATTTAATTTTCCTTTAATGATATGCGGCTCAAAATCGTATTCGCTCAACGCTATTGCCATCTTTTGAATTTGGATGTTATGCTCAGCCATAGCGCACAAGTACATAAAACTAGCGTGGTCCATTTCAGTTATGAAATTTCTACCATATAAATACTGTCAAAAGTGATTACAAAGGTAACATATCACTCAGAACATATCTCTCTCTCTCTCTCTCTCTCTCTCTCTCTCTCTCTCTCTCTCTCTCTCTCTCTCTCTCTCTCTCTCTCTCTGTAGCATTCCTTCTTTTTTCATTTAGGGACAACTTTTTAAACACAAATGCAATTATACTGCACTGTTTTGTGGTCATGTCTTCTTGTAGGAGCTATCCACCTACTGCATCATTACTGGCGTCGCACCCTATTATAACGTTCTTCCCTTCATCGAATTTTTGTAAGACTGGTCCCTCTAAGATAGCTTTCTTAAGACTATTAAATGCTGTCTGATGGACATTGTCCCATTTGTAAGGAGTATTGTGCTTTGTTAATTCTATGAACTGTTGTGTGATAGTTACGTGATTTTTTTATATATCTTCGCAAATAAGATGTCATTACCAAAAATTTTCATAGTAGTTTTGTAGGAGGTGCCATCCGATCAATAGCACTAACACTGTTAGGATCGGTCGTTATGCCCTGAGGTGTAGTTATGTGGCCAAAAACTCTGACTGTTTGTTCGGCGAATGTACATTTTGTAGTGTTGACCTTGACATTAAACATTTGCAACCACTCAAAAACCTTTTCATTGTGAGACAAGTGTTCCTCGAATGCGTTTTCTAAAATTAATGTCATATATGTATGCTATGGTGGCTGTCCCCCTTAGTGGTCCTAGTAATTTGTTAATGAACATCTGAAAGTATTGAGGGGAGGTACATAACCCCATTGGCATTCTTTTATACTGAAATAAGCCAAATCCATGAATTGTAAATGCTAATTTAGGGTGGTCTTGCTTTCTAAAAGGGGTGCTATAAAAACCTGAAAATAAATCCAGACTAGTTATCTAAAGTGAATTCTGCAAGGTGTTCATAATATCTTCTGTCCTTGGTAATGAGTACTGTACCCTAGTAAGATATTGGTTTAGTTTGCAAAAATCGGTTAAAAACCATAACCTGCCATTTTTCTTTGAAACTATGAGACTTGGGGCAGAATATGGCGAGTCAGCTTGTTCGATAATGCCTGCCTCTATTATGTTGTTAATTTGAAATATAAGTTTATCCCTAATTTTAGGCCTGATCCTGTAGGACCTTGTTACAATACAATCTGTCATCATGACCAATTTTATCTCAAAGTCTTTCGCCTATGTTAACTGTAAGATAGAATTGGCAAATAGATCTTTGTAAGAATTTATAACATGAGCGATAGCTGCTGTCTGCTTATCTGTTAAATTCTTGTTGATATGGGGTGAATTTGTCTGGTCTGATTCAAAAGCATCTAAGGCGTTTAAGGAATGCTTGATAGACGTATTTGTATTGTGCACAGAAGTTGCTGAGTATAGGGGTATCAGTACCGATTTGTTTTAATCTTGTCCACAAATAATCAAAATATTGTATTTCAATATAGAAATAACATCATATCGTTCGATGAAATCGACCCCTAAAATTAAGCTTGCTGTAAGTTGTTAACAACTAAAAATGATTGAGGGTACATGTGCCCTGATATACATAATTAATAGTTGTCTGAAATTTAGGTGATGTTAAAACACATGTGGCACCTACAAGAGTTATTTGCTCATTTTAGGAATAAACATGCTGGTTAAAAATCAACCTACTAGCTACACTGCTGCACGAACATCTAGTGTCAAGTAATGTGTAGTACTTTTCCCTTTAATTGTTACAAGGATGCATGGTGTAACAGAGTGTAATCCTATGTGCTGACAGTCCATTTGCACTGAAGGGTGTATTTGTTTACTTGGAATAGATCGAAGCGCAGACCCGCTCAGTATGTTTTTCAACATTGGCTCATCATCGCGGGCCTGGCTTGGTGTGTTATCTAAACAGTCCTTAGTGGCTACAGCACATTTTCTTCGCTCGTGTTCTATGTAAACAGTACATGGTGACATTCCAAATTTGTTTTTAAACCACATAAATCAGTCACCGATGTATGTTAAAAGTTCAAATTGTTGTTGCAGTAACAAGCTGCAGTTATTGCTTGTGTGGCCACATGTATCTTGTGCGAGAGTGTGTGGTCCGACTACATTCCTCTTGTTGGCGACAATCTGTTGTGTGGCAACGTTGCAATGTGGGTCGTTCTGCGGCGGTGGTGTGGCAACACTGGCCTGTTTCGTACAGTGGGGGGGGGGGGGAGTGATGCACTTGTGATTCTTACTCCTGACCAGCTGCGCACGCACTGTTTGACATGTCGAAACACTTCGCCTAACATAGCTGCAGTAACTGGCTTTGCCAGCTACGTGCGTACAATCCGCTGATGCTGAACATCCCCATACCTTGCCACTGTAGGCGGTTTCGCTGGTGACGTGAAATGTACTGTCGATAGTGAGGGTTGTACTTATTTGGTTTTGGGGTGCACATATTTATTTGACCTAGGGCGGGTTTGTGTGACTCCTGTAGGTTACTATGAGAATTGAATTTGGTAATTTCTGCATAAGACGTATTAGGTACGACCTTATTGAAGAAAGCCCTACCCGCATCTCGAACTTGGACATTTTCGTCATTGGGGGTTGCATTCTTTACCCCCTCGTGTTGAAGTTTTTGGTTGTGTTGTTTGGTCTCGACTGTACTCTTTTGTAACCAAATCTGTGTGTTGAAGTAGGAGTCTGTGTTGTACTGTGGGGAGTAATTATCTTGTTGAGAGTGTGGAGGGGTGTTCCTGTTGTATGCACTGCCACAAAAATTGGAGCGACCCCTCTGGTTTAGTTGGTAACCTGGTATTCGTTTGCATGGTTGGGGCTTTACTTGATAATTATTACATGCTGCCCATTATGTGGATACCCCTGTCATGAAGTGTAACCATTGTAATATCCACAGTGTGTTGGGGGTTGCCCATACCTTGATTGGTGGTGAAATGAGTTATTAGTGTGTGGTTGCATAGCGTTCGCCCCTTAGTTGGACGTGGAGTTTTGTTGTAATGTTAGTTGTGCAATTTCTTGTTTCAATTTAATAATCTGATTCTAATCTTTCCAACTTGGGGTTGGCATGGGGCTGTGTCAGTGTTTGGCTGTATCTGTACATTCTGATGCCAATTATTTTAAGGTTCGTGATCATGTCCTGCAATGTGTCATTCAGAAACCTTATAAGTTTATCTGCTACAGAGGGCAAGAGTGACTTCCAGAGCACGTTGAGAAATTCCTGATCGGACAAGTGTGTGTTGTATTTATTGTGGTAATACTACATTGTTTATACGTGTTTGAGTGGTTTGCCTTTTGTTAGACAGGAAGTGTTTAAAATAATCCATGTCCACGGTGGTCGTGAATGTTTCCTTGAGGGTATTTTACAATCCTTGCCATGTGACTGGCTGTGGAGAATTCCGTGTTATGTTGTCGTATGTGTGTTTTGAGGGGGCCAAGAAGATAAAATTTGATCCTACGACATTTCTCTGCTTCATTCCACCAGTTTATCTGTGACACCCCTTCAAAGGCCTCAAGTAAGTCCGCGATATTATCATTCTGTGTACCGGAGAAGGGCGGAGGTTTTTTTCGTTGTGAGAGCACAATCTTTAGTGCTTGTTGTGGTGGTGGGTTTGCCATATTTGGTGATGTGGGTGTAGAACTGTCTCTGTGAACGTTCATGTAGTGTTGGGTGGTGGGTGGGGTGGAAATGGGTGTATTGTAAGAGATTCTAATGTAACTTTGTCATAAAATGGAAAACCGACAAAGTCTTCAGGTGAGGTGACTGATCGTGAGCTAGAGTGTTCTGTGTTCTGTGTAAGGGGTGGTGTGTCGTTTGGAAATTGCTCTGGACTAGTTTAAAATGAACTGTCTAAGTTTTTGTTCTGTATCTTACTGTTAGTGGTACGTTCTGTGTTGTGTAATAGAGCCCGCTGTTTGTCACGTTTGTCTCTACTTCAGAAGTATCTAGAAGCACATGTTTTATGAGTTTGGTTACAGAAGACGGTTTGCTTTTGCTCTTTGTTTATATGTGCTATGTATGGTTTCAAGTGTAATTGTAGGTGTGAAATAATGTGCACTGTGTGGTAGAGTGTTACTTATAACTATAAGTATAAAAATTAAGAGAAATCTCCGAAACACACACAGCATAAGTGGAGATTTCCGTACTTAAAAGGGAGCAGCTTATCTCCCATGCAAGAACAAGCAGTGCGCATGCTTTAAGAGTAAGGAAGCAGCAAAGCGGTTCTACACTAGCGTGGTGGGCGAATTGATGTCATGGTGCTAGCTGGCCAAACTTCCTACATGTAATACTGGCTTGTGCGCCTGGATTACTGACCTGCCACACTATCGCTTACTGCGCATCCCCTGACTGTGTGGGATTGACAGCTGTTTAACACTAGCCTAAGTACAGTAATGTTACGGAAAGCACTTGAATTATCGGAGGGCAAGATATTACACTATAATTACTTCCTATGCAAAAATACTATTTCACTTGAACATACTTGGATAGAAATACAATGAATGTATACGATAAAATATGCTGATTTATTATGTGTGAGCACGTTGTGTTTTGTGTGATGCGCAGCGACAGTTCTTTCTAGCTGCATACACTTCCCTAACACGAATCACAACACGAAAAACCATAAAATCTGAGTGTACTCGCCTAAGCACGAGGTGGAATCAAGAAGCGGCTCCACCAGTGTAGCGCCTCCGTTTCCTATTCTATCCTAACTGCTTAACTGATGCTTCACATTTATTAAAACATTAAATAATAATTTATATATAACAATACCATTAACATTACTCTGAACCATAAGTATAAATTACTCTTACCAAAGTGGTAATACTGCAAGTACAACATTTAGCAAAGAGTAAATGTTATAGCCCTAGCCTTTCTATAAATTGATGTTTAATTAATTGAATTAACGGGACCTCGAGAGCTGGGGTGACGCCTAACTGCCAAGCCGAACTTATGCTCACCATATACTGATGATGATATGTGGTCCAGAGCTCATCCAGGCCTAGGAATCAAGATGCCCTCGTCGTCGATGTCACTCTGACCTCATGCCGTTCTTCTTCGGTCTCGTACATCAGACTGGTGGGGGGAGGGGGTGGCGCAGCACGCTCGCCCTTTATAGTAGCCAGCAGTGGGTCAATCGATGTATTTTTGGTAACAGGAGGCTCGCACAAAATGTATATCCCATGCTACCTTAACTCGTTGTGTGTGGCCCCCTGGCATCCGCCACAGGCACATGTTCTTTTCAAATGGCCCATTTTGCAGGAATATGCGAGAAAAAATGTACATATTTCCATGTTACCGAAAAATGTCACAACTTCTGAGCATATTTGAGCAGTATTGACACCAACGCGGTTTAATGAATGTGCACCACACGGAGAAAAAAAAGCTTGGATATTTTTCTCCAAAATTCTTTTTTTAACGCCTTTCACTTTACCGCAGATGTTAGAAAGGTTATCATAGCGTTGCGCCCGACAGTCTTCAAGTGGAATTCGATTTTTCTCAAGTACTGAAAGTACTCCGGTAGTAATATCTTCACCAATTTTTGCATTGACTAATCTTTGCAAATTTCAATTTTGCTTGTTTCTTTATACTTGGAAACATACCTTAATATAAAAACATTTTGTTTTTGGTGAGAAACATCAGGAGTTGCATCAACTCTTAATCCAAAGTAAATAGCATCTTGTCTTTCTTCTAGGGTGGCGTTCAAAATTTTCTCACCACAGAGAAAAAAATTCATTCTGACTCATCCAGAATAAATAATGTGCAATGAACTTTCTTGCTTTTCCCTGGTAATTGAAGGTGCTTCACTTTAGCCAAATGTTCACGAGTAATCTCATCATATTTTCCAACAATTCTTAAGTTCCCAAAAAAGTTCCATTGTGGACATCTCCAACTCTGTGCTATCCCCCTGGAAAAGCAAACTCTTGAGGCTAAGAATAGCGTAACATCCAGTAGTTTTTCGTAAAATAGCTTTCCACTTATCAGCTTCACATGCAATCTGTTTTTGGAGTTCACTATCTATCATTTTACAAAGTAAGGTTTGTTGCATTAATTTCCACTTACACTAATAATTTCTGTGCTCAATGCTGTTTTCATGGGCAGGTAACCGATTATACAACTTTTTCCACAGTGTCTTACTTGGAGAAAATCCTTCCCTTTTCGCTAAATTACTACGATTAACAAAGCGTGCAGAAATGTTTTCGTAGAATAAAATACATGGAATACAGTGAAGTGTTTCTCTTGAAGTACTCCAAACCAGCCAATCATGGGGATATGATTCTCTGTTAATAGATTTTGAGCTTAGTAAGTAATCAGAAAATGGTTTTAGAGTAAAATCTTTCGGAAATGTTTTTGAAAGTTCAACAAATTCTGCATATTTATAAGCACAAGGCACAATTTGTTGCTGCACAGTGTCATTAATAACATCAGGCCATGTGTCAGGATCTTTTGAGTAGAGTGTATCTAATTGAACATTGTCTTGGTGTTTCGTACTTGTTTCACCACTGTCTTCAAATAGTCTCACTAATGTTATTGTCTTCTTGCAGTAACACTTCTCCCGACACCATACATGTTCTGCCACTCGTGGAAGGTTCTGCAAGCATCACGTCATGTCTGAATGATGTTTCGAGCATATCACCTTCCACTTGTTCAATAGTTTGCTCACTAGCATTCTCAGAATTTTTTTAAAAATTTGTAATGTTTTGCCGACCAATTGCATCTATTGCTTCTTTTTGAGCGTGTTGTTTTCGTTTTTGTGCCTCTGATTTATGTTTAGAAGAAGACATAATTAACACTTCACTGAACACAATATAATAAAAATGTTAGCAAATACTGTAAGAAAAAAAAAGGGAAAACTGATACACCATCTCCATGATTTCATTAGCCTCCGATACCAATTAACAACACAACAGTCAGAAGCCAGAAGGATTAGGTCTAGAGGTTGAACTTGAGCACGTGGAAGAAATGTGTTGCTCGCCACGTTTCACGCATGCGTAAACTATGTAAGCGAAATATAAACCTGCCCTCCACTCTCCTATCGCCGCTCCCGCCCTGCCAACCTTGCACAGGTGCAGAGCCCGGGAGAAGTATTGGAGTATTATGAGCTGGCAGTGATGCGCTATTACCGTGTATCATCACAATTACTTTGCACTAATTTATTTTGACTATTAAAAAGTTGTAGATTTTCTACGCATTTCCTATAGTCCTATAATTATTCCTTATAACAATCAACAGTCAATCAATTTTGCACGAAATTAGGTAAAAATAATGTAGACTATCCGAGTTGGGGAAAAAGTTTCAAAACTTGCATTTATACTATTGACGTAAAAGCAACCCAGCCAGGCGGGCTGTGTGGGGGGGGGGGGGGTCCAGCGGTTTGTCAGTGATGATGCGGTTTAGTCATATACAACGGATTATATATATATATATATATATATATATATATATATATATATATATATATATATATATACACACTAGCTGATCCTCGTGAACGTTGTTCTGTCTCTTTCACAGTCTATTTTGCCTTCTCAATTCGCCCTCTCGATTACTTCTGGTACGACTGATGTTTAACCATGGTATCGTTGACATTTTACTCTTTTAGATCAATAGACATTTCCTGCAAGTGTGAATATAGAAGTTAGATTCCACTGCCACCTATCAGAATGAAACATTTGGTCTCAATTGGTCCAGTGGTTTGTCAGTAATGATGCGGTTTACTCGCACACAAAGGAGTGTATATATATATACACTATATATATATATATATATAAAGATTACATAAAGCTTATGTCCCAAAACCACTCTAAAATTTGGTAATGGTAGCCTACATGAGTTAATTTAATTCACAAATTTACTCCCTTCTAATGTTAAAAAAATATTATATGTAAATTAAATACTTAAAAAAGCTTTATAAATAATTATGCCTATATTAAAAAATACATAAAAATTATATAAAATACTTAAGTCTGGGATAGTAAAAATTACTATATGTACGGTAATAAAATACTTAGAAATTACATAAGTTAATTCTGAATAATAAAAAATATGCAAAAAAATACATAGTAATATTATAAGTTATATCTTAATAATATAAAAGTAAGTTAAATAGGAGAAAACATAAAATACTTAAAAATTATATAAGTTAAATCTAAATAATAAAAATGTAGTTAAAAAAGAAATGTCTGTAATGAGAGGCAAGATATTTATTAATCTCCAAGCTATATTCTTCTAATAAACTTTTGGCCCAGCGCATGTCACGATAGCCAAATGGTCTAAGGCGTTAGTCTAGCGAACCAAGACCCGGCAGTTCAATCCCGCACTATTCCCGATGGTATTTTGAGTTCTTAAAAAAATGCCCTTAACGGCCAATGTCAGAACTAATGTCGAACAAAGGTGAGTAATCAGTCGAGCGACGTCAGTGCTCCTAGCAGCCAACTCTAGAACCAAGATGGTGGTATAACGACTAATCGAACGAGAGTGTCACCCGTGCCCCTAGCAGTTATTTCTAGAACCAATATGGCGATCGGAAAACCAAGATAGCGGTCGAATGACTGTGAGAGTTATATGACAAACAATGTAAATAAATATGGCAGTGGAATGAAAGCGACTAATCGAACAAATGTATAAACAAATGGCAAACTTATGTGAAAGACAATAGAAAAAGAGAAAGGAAGGAAGGAAATAAAGATAAATAACGCAAAAGAAAAATGGAAGCACTCGGAGAAAACCCTTGGAATGTAAGGGGCAACATGGAATGATAGAGCATGAAAAATTACATACTGGCTACCAAATTTATGGTTCCAATATAGCGATATACTGGCTACAAACATGGCGGCCTACTTGCTATAAAAATGGCGGAATCCAAGATGGCGGTCGTGTGACCGGATTTACAGAGCCGGAAGTCCGGAATCCAGGATGGCGGCCGGCTCCTTGGAGCCTCTTGGCGCCTCCTGGAGATCCCTGCACCAGAACATACATTATCTATATACTTAAGTGCATATTCATACACATCAGTTTTGCATTATTTGATTGGTTATGCCAGGAGCTATGTTATCACATCAGGAGGGCTATATGCTAGCCGATCCTAACATTTATACGTAACACCATTAATATCTATGCTGAGTATCAATGTAAGCAACGTCGTACATGTATCTACTGTTAAACTGCCCTAAATACCTTTCCATTCCTTTTACAATTTTATATCCGAAATAGTTCTTCAACCACCGCTCTCCTGCACACAGGTCGACATTTGTAAGGTTGTCTATCCTTCCTGAGACTTAAGCGAAGTACAGGACTCACTGTTACAGATATTACAGAGATGTGTGCTCGCATGTGTTCCAGGGTGACTACGGCAGTCCTCTGGTGAAGGATGGAACACTGCTGGGCATCGCTTCTTTCACCATTGGGTGCGGCAATGGCTATCCTGATGTATTTAGCCGTGCCTCCTACTACGCTATCTGGATTGAAGTCAACACCCAACCAGACTTACGATGAACCAGTTATGGACATACAGCTTGAAAAATACAATGCTATCTTTATTTATACAGCAGCTGCACATAAAGAAGCAGTGTTTCAACTCATGTTCTTAAAGTAGGAAAGGAATTTGTTTTTAGTAATTATTAGAGGTTTCAATCAATTTAATTTAATTATTTAGAAAATTAATGAAGTGATTTAAAATTTTTCTTTTTTCTCGCACCTTTACTCTTTTTGGTCATGAATTAATTTTCACAGAAGAAACTATTTTTATTTTTATTTGTTGGGGTTATTAATGTCTGCAATTTTGTGCCAAAAGGTCATGATGCACTTACAATGGTGTGCTTTTGCAAAGTGTGTGAGGGTGTGTATAATTTTGTAACGTCACAAATGGAACGGCCTATGATAAGAACACTGTTAAAAATTTTCTAGTAAACCTCATAAACAGCAATGTAAGTTTTCAGCTTATACATGTTATGGAAATAATACCACACATCGAGATACAAATATATGAATGTTTAGCGTCCCTACTACACAACGTTGGGAACTTCCCCTACACATCTGACTGTTTCCTGAGCAAATCGAAGAACGCCACCATCGATGTATGGGAAAACGGTTTCTTACTGTGTGTATACACCAATGTGGTACATTTACGAATAATTTCTTAGATTGGATGTATAGGTACGAACATCGCGTTTTATTTCCTGTCAACAGCGATTAATTCGTAAATATGAAGTGCAGGCTAATGCGGTATTCGCAGGAATAAACATGAAGGGGCATTCCATGATTTAATATTACCATAAAATGCACATTTAAATTATATATTATTTTACACGTGGTGAGATATATGACTGGTTATAGCATGAAAGTAACTTTGGATTTGGTAAGAGCTTACAGGCTTCAGAATTTTTTTTTTCCCATGTTTTCCATTTTTTTTTCCATCATTTAGATGGATTTGCAAGCTATTTTATGAATTTCCTCGGAATGTTTCCCCAACGGATCGGCAAATTGCTATGCAAGGAAAGTGCTGATGCTGATAGAAAATTTATGCTAAAATCAGGTAAATTTTCCTTTTTTATTAAATTGATCATTCGAACGACTCCTCGACTCAAAAAATTCTCTTTCCTTCATGCCGAAATATTCTTTTCCAACAGAACTCTGTAATGCATTGTTTCGACAGTTACAAACATACACAATTTCTAAGACAGACGTATCTTCCTTGCATGAATGCCATAATCCGTTCTCTTTAATCCACTTCAGCACTAACATGATTACTGTTTATGAAAAACTTTCGTTTCACTTTCCATAGAAATAATTCAATATGAATTTATATATCACAAATGCAAATCTTACTATTGAGAAATGTTAATCAACAACACATATAACTTCAAAAGCAATACTTTAGTATGCAAATCAAGTAAAGGAACATTAAAAATAATATTGGGTAACCTCTGGTAAGGCACTTCCTTACGGAAGCCCCACTCTGTTTTAGAAACAAAGTGATACTCTTGTGAGAAAACTGTTACTAATAAAGAAAGGTTACACAAAACAAAACAAAACTCTGACTGCAGGCATCTCAAAGATTACAACGAATAAGATCAAAAACACTAACATATTTGACGTGGTTTGACTGGATGAGACGGGGTTGATTGGGGTTTACAAAGGTGGTGAACAGAATTTTGAAAAAGGTGTTAGGAATTGTATATCCAGTAGACGCCAGATGTCGCTGGGGCGGCGTCACTGATGTTGAGGTAGAGCTGAGTCCTCGTAACCTCGGGGAGCTGCGGGCCGATCACCTGGACCACATTTCCGTGTAGATCTTGAAGTAGTTCACCTGGTGTGAAGGCCTTGTTGTTTTCTAAAAACGATGGGCTCTTCGGGTGTCCCAATCACCTCTTGGTATTGCAAATTAATATGACGTAGACGTAACAGAATTTCCTACTCGTGGATCATCAGGGTCAAACCACACGCCCATAAATGCTACTCTCAGTACTTTGGTTAGGTTGCAGCACAAATACAAATAAATATTTACCCTTAAATTCACATGGATACTTGCATTAGGAAATAGCGGGTTTTAAGGGACCCGTGACCTGAAACGCCTTTCGGCAATCGAATAAACGCACTCATCAGTTCATGCGGTTTATTACAAAATTGAACATTTTCTCCACGAAAATAACTTATACGATTGCTCGCTTTGAACCTGCGGCGAAGGCTATAGAGTAGGTAAAGCCCTAGGCTTACATTATGGTTAGGTGTGCTGATTAATTTACAAATCCCCAGGTGATTCAATTCCTGGGGAGGCGAGGGGGAGTATCTCGGGCGGCGAAAACGAAAAAGGTTCCTGATATATTTAACTATTGCTGAAAAATGACCGGTGATGAAGGTTGATACCGTCCGGGCAGAAAAAGTGGGAGAGCGGTTTCACACGTACCTACCCTTCTGGGTGTGACTTGCTGACTGACTTCCTGCCATGGTGCGAGGGCTGGTGGTGGAAGGCCCACGCGCCATGGAGGGATCTACTTGCACACACGGAGAAACAAATTTGTCTTTACAGGCTATCATACTTTCAAGCACTGCAAAAACATAAATCAATAATCATTCCTAAAGCCTACCTTACGACTGAAATGAATTGGGGTGGACATAACATTGGTGGTGGTGGTGAGAATAAACATTTGTCAAAGAAAACCATAATACTTTAAAAGCCACAAAATTGGGTGTAAAGGTGTCTAAACATATTGCACTTCATTTACGGGCCATGTGTCTTTATTACATGGCGAGAAATGTACTTGTGGAAATGTTACAACCCTTTTTAACATAATACACGTGTTTGTGTATTACTCCACCCGCTCTTCCAGGCTGGCTCTAAACGTGGCTCTACACTCCCTACTCCCTACACTGCACTGCACTTGTCCGATCTTGCCCATTCCTGTACTCACACTACACTACACTGCTCGTCGGTGATCAATCGTCAAGAGCCCCCCCTTTTAAGCCCCTCCCCCTTTTTTTTAAGGCCGTTTATGGGCCGACACCGCTACCTGCAGCACTCGGGTGTCCTCGGGGTCCTCCGAGGGCGTAGGTTGTAAGCCCTTCCTTGCTGAGCCATACCTCCTCCCGGTGATCCTGCTTGTCTGCGGCGAACTGTGCCATGGGTGGTTGAAGCCCACCCACACTGGCGGCACTGTTGAGGCAGGTGATCCGCCGTGACATCCTGCGGAGGTGGAATGAGGCAACGGACCCGCTGCTTTGACTCCTGCTGTCGTTGCTGCTGCTTGCGTCCTATTGTCTGATCGTGCCCTTCCTCCTCTTTTCGCTGTTTCCTCCTCTTCTTGCGTTTCCTCCTCCTCTTGCATCGTGCTGCCGTTCATGGGCGCGACCCGGACAATCTCCTTCCTCATTTGCTGGTGCATTTGCTGTAGGTGTCCCATCTGGAAGTACTGCTACCGGAATGTGTCCCGTATCTTCAACGACAGCGCTCGTAGGTGCGTCGCCGTCGAAGAGACATGGGTAAGGGCTCTGTCGCTCCCTGTCAGGTGTGGTGACGCCGGGCAATGGCGGGTCTTCTTCCCCCTCTTCTCCACTTCCTGTTGGGGATACTGCTGTATTTTCCTCCCTTCCTGCGTGCTCAGGGAGCTCATCTCCCACGAGGCCGTCATGGAGCTTACCAGGTGGTTACTCCAGGTGACTCGTTTCTTGCGGAGCCAGAGCAACTCCTTCTTCCAGAGGTGCCGTCACACCTCCCACTTTTCTCCCTGCTTCTGCGAGCTCGGCAGCACCGTCGCCATCCTGGGGCTGAGGGACAGCGGGACCAAACTGGACGACAGCCGAGATGAGCCGGATGTCATCCCGATGCACCCTCGCCTGTCTCCTGTAGATGCGGACCAAGTATATAGTGTGCCCTAGCTGCTGCAACACTCGATGTGTCCTGCTCCATTTAGCCGCGAAGCCCACACAAAAATCCTTTTGCGTGGCGGACTTCGGGTGCGTCTTCACATACACTTCTTGCCCTGCTTGCAGCACCGGTAGCGGTCTTGTTGTTGTCGGCACCCATCTTACTTCGTATCGAACGTGCTGCTCACGTACCTGCTACTCTCGTTTCCTATGTGCTTGCCGGTTGGTAGTACTGTTTGGTGCATCACTGCTGTTCGGTCACCCGCATTTTCCCTCGCCTGGTAGATGGAGGTTTCTTCCCAACAAAACTTCGGCAGATATTTTGCCGGTGGCGGAGTTGACTCGCCGGCGGAGTGTATATAACGTATACAATGCGGCTGCTAGATGTTCCGGCCATTTTGTGTGCTGGTCACCCACACGAAGGCGAAGTTGAACTTTTAACTCCTGGTCTGCCTTTCTGTTGGGTTGGCCCTGGGGTGGTAAATTGCCGTGGTCATGTGCCTCACCCCCCACGCACCGCAGCGAGATCTACTTTCATATGCAGGGAAACAAATTTGCTGTTACATGCTATCATACTTCCAAACACTACAAAAACATAAATAAATAATTATTCCTAAAGCCTACCTTGCGACTGAAATGAAATGTGGTGGACATAACATTGGTGGTGGTGAGAATAAACATTTGTGAAAGAAAACAATAATACTTTAAAAACAACAATATTGGGCATAAAGGTGTCTAAACATATTGCACTTCATTTACGGGTCACAAGTCTTTATTACATGGCGAGAAATGTACTTGTGAAAATGTTACAACCTTTTTTTAACGTGAAACACATGTTTGTGTATTACTCCGTCCGCTCTCCCGGGCTGGTAGGCGCATGTGGCGCTACATTCCCTGCACTGCACTGCACTTGCCCGATCTTGCCCACTCCTGCATTCACACTTCACTGCTCGTCGGTGATCAGTCGTCGAGAGCGTTTGTGTGCTGCGCTTGGGTTGTGACCGGCATGACAAACGTCCTAGGGCGAGGAGCGACACATGTTACATTGCAGTTTAAGAAACACTGAACAAAACAATTAGTTAATACATTATTGTTAAGTTATGAAGGTCGCCAAAAGTGAAATGTTTGTTATACATATCTATGATCCCTTCCTGTTCGTGTTGATAGGTAAACGAAGGAGATGATGGAAAGGTTTTGTGTGTTGTTACTGCAGATAACAATTTGTCAATATTGCTGTTTAAGTTTAGTATATTCTTTTTAAATAAATGGAAGATCAAGAAAATAAAGAATACAATTAAACCATAACTTAGGAGTGAGCATTTATTGCTTTTGCTATGTTCAAAAACAACTGGTTATAGGTCCAGAGCGCGATGCACAAGCTAATGGCGAAAGTTTTGAAGAAAAGCTGTACGAGTGAAATACTAATACACGGAATGGCCAAGGTGTGTGTGAAGATATTTGATGGCAGTATGTAAGAGTTAGTATTTTTTATGTTAAGTGGCTATTCAGAGATTTACAAAAATGGCCATGCAACATAAATTTGGTTATATGCAGTGGTGCCATCAGCACTCTCATCAGCAACTAAAAGTGTATGTTATGCAAGAAGGGGCATATTCGTCGAAATTGTAAGCAGCTACCCAGGAACAGCTTAAGAGGTGCAACTCAGCAGGGTTACAAAGAGGGATTTCATGGACATCATCGACCTGGAATATATTATGGAAATGTTCACCAGAGCGGACATTTTCAAGCAGCTGGTTGTCAGGAGAATCAATCTCAACATTACTCAACAATGGGTGAGCCAAAAAGCTATTATGTTGACATGGATACGCAAGGTAAATGTCAAACTAGTCACCCTAATTGTAGTAAAATTCGTTTTATAAGTGAAATAGAAGCAGACAATGATAGTATTAGCAAAAATTTTGTTGTGAGTTTCTGTGTAGATTCAAGGTGTACAAATCATACGGTAGGGTTGAATGACAGAAGTGTATTTTCTGAGTTTGTAGAATTGAAAGAGCCTGTAAAGATATCAGTGGCTAAACACAATAGTGTAATTGAGGCAACAGGTGTAGGAAATATTCATGGGTTTTGGAAGTAGAGGGTAAAAGAACTTAATGTACTGTAAAAAATGTATTTTATGTACCATACCTAAGAAAAAAAACTTGTTATCGGTGAAATGTTTAGAAAATGCTAACATTAATGTTGTTTTTCAGAATGGTAATGTACAGCTGTGCCTTCAGGAACACAAAATTGGAGAGGGTATTAGAAATAATTGATATGAGTTAAAAATTCATGTAAATTTAGCTGAAAGTTGTATGAATGAAGTAGCGTGTGAATAAAATAAGCTATGGCATAGAAGGTTAGGTCACCTAAGCTATTATGAAATGAAAAAATTGGTCGGTCAAAACATGGTGGAAGTGATAAACAAGGTGTTAAATATTAACAAAGTTGACTTCTGTGAGGAGTGTGTAAATGGAAAGCTAACAAGGTTACCATTTGGTAACAGAACAAAAAGTGGCAGCGTGTTAGGCATAGTTCATTCAAATGTATGTGGTCCTATTTCACCTACTACAAACGAGAGTCATAAATGTTTTGTTACATTCATTGATGATTCTTCGAATTTTTCAATGGTGTATCTGATCAACTCAAAAGGGGAAGTTACATAATGTTTTCAAGATTACTATAGTATGACAGGTAATATGTTTGGGCAGTTTGCATCAAAGCTAAGATGTGACAATGAAGGAAAGTATGTTGCACCAGAATTGATTGATTTTTGTAGAAAGAAAGGCGTAATTCGTTATTACACAGTGCCATACACACCTGAACAAAATGGCAAGGCAGAAAGGATGAATAGGAGTTTAGTCGAACAGGTACGTATTATGATCAGAGAATCTGGGGTACCTAAACAACTTTGAGGAGAAGCGGTCAGAACAGCATCATATATTATAATCATAGTCCAACTGCACGCATGGAAGGAGTCACACCGGCTGAAATCTGGTATGGGTGTAAGCCAAATGTAAAAAATTGAAGGTTTTTGGATGTGCACCATACAGCCATGTACCAAAGGAGTTGCATACAAAGTTAGACAATAAGGCAGAAAAATGTATATTAGTGGGGTATTCTCAAAATGGCTATAGACTATTCAATCCTGAAAAGGGAAAAATCATAGTGTTGCGTGATGTTAAGTTTGATGAATGCGATTTTATATTTAAAGAAAGAAATGAAAGAAAACTTGTAAAATGTAAAGAGGACGCTGGAGACTTTAGTGAACCTGAAAATATTAGTGTCAGTCCAGTAGATGTAAGTGATGTAAGTGAAGAAGGAAAATAAAGTGTATCTAGGGATCACAAACATAGTGTAAGGTTGCCAAAAAGATTTGATGACTATGAAATATACATGACATATAATGTGATGAGTTTTGTAGACAATGTTCCAAAGAACCATAATGAAGCAGAAAAAAGGGTCGACAAGGAAATGTGGTTACAGGCAATGGATAGGGAAATTGAGTCTATTAAAAAAATAGAACTTGGAAGGAAGTAGAAAACCCAAAGGCTATAAAAGTTATTGATACAAAGTGGGTATATGCATTGAAACCTTTAGAGGAGGATGTAAGTGACAGGTTGCTAGACTAGTTGCAAGAGGTTTTGCACAAGAAGGAAATGTAAGTTGTTATGGTATATATGTACCAGTAGCTAGAATGACTACCATAAGAACATTATTAACTGTTGGAAATCAGAAGTCTTATCATTTTGAGCAGTTGGGTGTAAAAACTGCATTTTGAATAGTGAATTGAATGAAGATGTATATATTTATCCACCAATTGGTGTTAGTTGTAAACCTAACTCTGTAAATTAAATAAGTATTTGTATGGTCTTAAGCAGGCTCCTAAGTGCTGGAATGACAAGTTTAACAAGGTCATGTTAGAATTAGGTCTTGTAAGGTCTGAAAACGATTGTTGTCTGTATTAATTTATGAGTGGAGATGAAATTTTGTATTTACTGCTGTATGTGGATGACACTATTCAGCTAGCATCAAATTTTGAGGTTAAAGAAAAAGGAAAACTGAAACATTTTCTTGGGTTGGAGATAAGTCATGACAGGGAGCACAAAGTTTTGAAAATTAACCAAACCAAGTACACTAAAGGAATTTTGAAAATATTTGTATGTGAGAATTGTGTATCATCACCAACACCAATTAAGCCAAAGCGAAACATAAAACCTTGTACACGTGAAAATGATGTAACAACAAAACATTTTAGAGAACTGATAGGCAGTCTGATGAATCTGATGTTGGGTACCAGATCAGACATATGTTTTGCTGTAAATTACTTCAGTAGAATACTGGACAAAACAACTGATAAGGCATTGTATCAATTAAAAAAGGGTCTTGAGATATTTGTAGGATACCGCATAAGTTGGATTGGTGTACAGAGAAAACCGTTCCCCTGAACTTTCTTGTTTTGTTGATGCAGTTTGGGGAGGGGATGTAAATGATCGAAAATCAGTTTCAGGTTTTTTGTGTAAGGTAAATGGAAATGTGGTATCCTGGGTGACAAGGAAACAGAATTGTGTAGCCTTGTCAACAACAGAAGCAGAACTCGTAGCATTAAGTACTGTAGTTTATGAGTGTTTATGGTTGAAAAAATTATTGTCAGACTTACATGTCAAATTAGATAAGAATACAATGTATGAAGATAATAAAGGTTGTATTGCCGTAATTAAGAATCCAGAAAACATTCGAATGGTAAAACACATTGACTTGAAGTATCGTTTTGTATGTGATAAAGTTAAGAAAGGTGAGATTGGTGTATAATTTGTTGAAATTGTAAGTAAACACGCTGACATTTTGACATAATGTTTAATCAGATATGTATTTCTGAAGAATTGTAAAGAAATGGGACTAGAGACTTTTTGGCGAAGGAGGGTGTTATGAAGGTCCTCAAAACTGTAATGTTTGTTATACATATCTATGATCCCTTCCTGTTCCTGTTGATAGGTAAACGAAGGAGATGATGGAAAGGTTTTGTGTGTAGTTATTGCAGATAAAAAGTCAATATTGCGTTTTAAGTCTAGTATGTTCTAGGAAGATCATGAAAATAAAGAATACATTAAACCATAACTTCGGAGAGAGTATTTATTGCTTTCGCTGTGTTCAAAAGCAACAATTATAACGCTTCAAAATAATAACACATTAATAGTTCCTAAAATCAAAACAGAGTATAAGCACAACAATAAAATATTTGTATATTTAAACAACAATCAAATACCAAGCATTTCCTTTAAAACTAATCAATATTAGGAAAAATCATTAATTTTTTTTTTTACTAAAAGATAATGATTCCTCTTTAAATGTCCTTTAAATTCATAAAACTATGTTTCCTCTGGAATACCTCTAATGCAGCAACACAGTTCATAGATATCTGGAACCTTTGGTGTTGTTATTTTGCAGTGGTTATTAGTGTGGATCCAGTCTCCTCGATGAGAGTCTCTGCATCTTCTCTGCACTCCACGTCAGAACAATGTTGATGTTAACTGCTCACTAGACAACAAAATAAAATGTAGACTTTTGAAATTAAGTTACTCGTTGGTAGCACTGCACGCAGCATTGTTCGTTACGCACAACACTGATCTGTCTTTTCTCCATAGATGTCATTGCAATTTCTTCACTTCGCTAGCAAAACTTCGGGCACAGTTCACATGTTGTATGTGAAGCACTGTTGACATGCTAATTAAAAAATTTACTTTATGCCTCACCATCGTGTAAACATAACAGTACTTGCTAAGCGATAGTGTATATGATAATTAATTTATAATTACGACATCTGCAAAAGTTAGTTGTTGAAGACCATAACGATTATTATGCGGTATGCTGCTACAGGAAACATACACGCTTCCAGACCTTAGTCAACAAAGACGCACATGAATTTTAATCGTGTTTGAAGACAGAATTATTACCTATCAAAATATGTACACTATACAAGTAAGAATTCATCCTAGACTATGCAAAATATGACAAACGATAAAATAAACAAATATACATTGCAAATAACATTGAGAAAAATGATAAGTGTTCGATGTAAGTATAACTGAGGGTAGTTCGCAGAAATATGATCAGAAGATATTAGAGTTGTTGACATCTCACAACTTTTCTCACGTCAGTAGGTAACTTTATGTTTCTCTATATCGTTGAATCTGAAATATAAGCCACAAATCGTCAGTAATATTCTTCCAGTAATTTCTGTTGCAAGGGGTTGGTGTGCTTAAAATTTTCGTAAGGCAGGACAGTCACATGAGGTATCTTTCCTCTTCTAAATAATTATTCTCGTAGGATTCTTAGTTTGTTTTTTCATGAATAATAGTGAAGATAATTGATTGAAACTTCGCAGTGGTCTTAAATTTATGAGTAGACAACATATCCAATTCTTATCTTCTATGGACCTCTATGGTATCACACAGGATAGACATATCCTATGATTAATTTTCTTGACTGTCAATAGCTCCAATATCCTTACTGTCACTGATCACGATACTTGGATTCTCCTTTGGAACTCGATATGGTCTCAATTGTGTTATGTTGTATCTACCAAGTTTCCCTTTAAATCTGCTAATTCATAAGAATTATTCTGAACAATTCCTATGATTTGAAATGGACCTTCAAAAGTTAAGAATAGCTGCTTGGTGACACCTCCCCACGTGCTGCTAGTATGATTGCTACGGCGTAATACCAAATCATTTAGATGGAACTTGTTCAACTTACTTGTATTATAGTGGTTTTTCCTACTCTCTGCTGCAAGAAATAATCGTCTTATTAATGTCATCAATTCTTCATGTATCACTTCTGGATCTTGCCGAGCTGTTGGTACATCGATTTTTGGTAGAGCATCCAATTCCCTTATCAAGCTGTCCATGCGTTGACCGGTAAGAACTTCAATTGGTGCATGTACCATAGTAATATGTACAGTATGATTTATCACAAATTCGACCAAGCTTATCTTATCTCTCCAACTCTGTTTTGCATGGTGACAATGTATCCTTAGCATTACTCCTATTGACTTCATACTACGCTCGACGGGGTTTGATTGTGGATGGCGGACTGAAATAGTATTAGTGATGATATTCATGCTCTTCAAACCATCTTGCCACAGTTCACTAGTGAACTGACTTCCCTTATCTGACAATACGCAAATGGGTTTTCCAACTTCATTGACATATTCCTTCAACTTTCTCAGCAGAATTGATGCTTTTGCCTCTATAATCGGATACAATTTGATGAAATTCAAGGATAAACCTAGGATCACCTAGGATCACTCCAGCTTTTGACTGAGTTAATGGACCAAAAATATCCATGGATACGAAAGACATAGGTTCGTGTGGTAATATTGGCATGATCTCATCCTGCAAATTCTCTTAAGGTGATTTTGCTTTTTGGCATAGATCACAGGTAGATGTACATTGCCTAATTGTGTCTAACATTTTTGACCGTTACTCAATTCGCCTTAAACTAGCGTATAGTTTGTTTGCTCCTACATGTCCTAGCATAACATGTACTTCAACTGCGACAGTAGGCTTGATGCTATCTGGAATGATAGGTTTCCATTCTGTTTCAAAACTATGTATTTTCTCACTACGATAATATACTATTCCCTCATCAGATAAAGTATAGTATCGCACTACACCAGAGTCTGGTGGTAACGTTAACAATTTTTCCTTGATGATTTGGCAATATTTATCTTGTTCCTGCAATTCAGGTAGCGGTTTTAGAACTTCTTTCAAACATTTGCTGGCCTTTAAATTTTGCTGATAAACATGTGCTACCACAAACTTCTCCATTCTTGTTGGCGGATGTATCCAATCAGTCAGTGTCAGGAATGCGACTTAGATAATCAGCTCCATCATTATCTGAACCTTTGATATATTGAATCTCGATCTCGTACTCTTGTAGATACAATAACCATTGTGTCAATATATCGCCAAAAGCTCGTCCGATACGTAAGCACGTTAAAGCTTGATGATCTGTCATTGGCTTGATTTTCTCTCCTAACAGTAAATCACGAAACTTCTGTAGGGCCCAAATAATAGCAAGTGCTTCACATTCCATGATTGTATAACTACGTTCGGCGCTATTGAGTGTAAGACTAGCCATTGCTACAGTTCTCTCAACATCTCATTCGTCCTTCTGTGCGAGCTTTACCCCAAGTGCATAAGCTGACGCATATGTATACAACAAGAACTCTCTTCCTAGTACGGGATGGTATATTACATGATAAGCCATGAAAATCTCTTTCAAATGTACGAATGCCTCCCGATATTCTTCAGACCAACTCCATTGTACACCTTTCTTTAGCAGTGTAAACAAAGGTCCTGCTAATTTCGAGATCTTATCTGAATAGTTTCTGTAGAATCCTAACACTCCCAAAAATGTACATAACTGCTTTACATTTTTTGTAACTGGAAACTAAGTTATAGCTTGCAGCTTTTCAGGTGCTGTGTGTATACGTTCATTAGTCAAGATGTGACCTAGAAATTGCACCTCAGTACGGTAAAATAAAAATTTCCTCATCTTAACTGTTATTCCTGCGTCTTGCGATTTCGTAAGAATGATATGCTCATGTTTCAGATGATTCTCAAAATTATTATATGTAATCAAAATATCAACATACGCTCATGCGAAGCTTCGGCATTCTTCACCTAATGTTTGATCTAGACATCTCGTGAACTCTGCTACCTCATTGCATAAGCCGAATGGCATAACATTAAATACATATTGGCAGTTTCTAAACAAGAAAGCTGTGTATTTCTTTGATTCAGATGATAATGGCAGTTGCCAATAAGCGCATGTGATATCAAGTGTGGTCAAATATCTTACACCTTGATATAGCCGTAAAACATATCTGGTTTGAATCGGTCCTTCACGATCTTTGATGATAATCCTATTAATATTCCTGGCATCCAGACATAGCCCCACTGTACCATCATTTTTTTCGAACACACAATACAGGACTAGCATAAGGACTCGCTCTCTACTAATTAAAATTCCATTCTAATATTAACTTTAAGAACGCTTCTGCCTCAGTCAAGTACTTAACTGGTATTCGATAAGCCTTCTTGTGAAATATGTTGTTATCCGATACATTGATTTTAACTTCATAAATTTTATTCCTACCAGGAACCTCTGACATACAATCTTGATGTTGTACTGGCATATCGTACAATTGCGATTCCTGTAGACTATTTAGTGCATCAACGATTGATACTGCTTTCGAAATCTCTTCCGATAAAGTTGCATTATCATTGCAAATAAGTTCGCGCTTCAATTGCATAATTTGAACATAATTTCTTAGCAAGTTCAACACATCATCAGATGTACTCCATTTTCGTGGAACAGGTGAATCAGTTTTATCATAAGGTGC
Source organism: Dryococelus australis (assembly GCA_029891345.1). Lineage (NCBI taxonomy): Eukaryota > Metazoa > Arthropoda > Insecta > Phasmatodea > Phasmatidae > Dryococelus > Dryococelus australis. Next base: position 262,997,593 of record CM056995.1, read on the forward strand.
TGTAATTAACCAGCCACCTAAGTTTCAGATTATTACATAGGAAGTCAGAAAATCAGTGCCTAGTATTAAAGGTTTTACCAGACCCTATACTACAAGTGCATTGGCTAACTTGGGTTTTCCTAAACCTTGTATAGGTAAAACAGTCTGCTTATTTATAACAGGACTTGCACGTGGCATAACTCAAACTATTTTCAATCTAGGAACCGGCATTATAGGTAGCTTAACGTAACGACTTTCAAGTTCCTTAAATAACTCTTCACTAACACAACTCACTTCCGCCCCACTATCTAATAATGTAGGAACCATCAAGTCACATACCTTCAAATTTACTTCAGGACATAGAGATATTCTTGCATTCGGCAAAATGTCCTCATCCTCACTTAGTAAGAATTCTCGTTCGGTCTCATCCGTCATTAACGTTAACATACTAGCTGAATGATTGACTGAATTACTAACAATAACACTATCGCATTTATCGTTGGAAGATTGCACCTTATCCATACTGTGCATACTATTTGTCTCCACGGGGAATAACCGGGTCAGCACAAGGAGACGCTCTTCACCAACCCTGTCTAGTTTAACTTTTGTTGCACTTCCGGCAACTGATTAGACGGAGCAATACCAGTTGTACTATGCTGTACCACTGGTGGGGAAACAGGCACTAAAGGATTCAGCCCTTCATTTCTTTGAAAATATCCCTGCCTTTGAGATATGTTCAGTGTGTGATTACCGCCATGTAAATACTGCCAAGGAGGTACACTACTTAAATTACAACTGTTCACTGACATCGTACTGGGTTGTTGGTTATTATTCGGTGGCCACGGATTTGATTGTGGACCAACCCAATTTACATTCGGTGGGCGAGTATGGTTGCTGTCGGTCGGAGAATTCGGCCTTCTACTACTAACGCTGCTCTCGTTTACTCGCAACATTTATACGTTACCATCCGGATGAACATAAGCATTTGGCTGTGGAGGGTTCTTAGTGGTTTCACTATTATCATTCCCACGAATATACCTCTTTTGATATCCAGGTGTATACATTTTTTCACGCCTATTGTTCCCGTAATTGAATGATCGATTACCCCCATTTACGGTTACTATCATTAGTTATTAATTCAAGCGTGTTTACATGCTAATTATCCTGTAACTGATTGTAGTTGTTAGTTCTTTGGCCAGATCTGGAATAAAGTGGAGGCCAACGTGGCTGATCAGGTTTATCCGCATCACGCATTGCATTCGCCCTCTGTCTTTCATTCTCGTCAATCTTTATTAATAGAGTGCGGAACTTATTTAAATTATTAAATGGTCGATCCGCCCATCTATCCTAGTACCTGATAGGAAGTTGTAAAATGACTATCTCTGCGAATTCCTCGTCTCCCATTGGTGCATCTAGGTGTATGGTTCGTTCAAACATTTCACCATAGTGTTGTTCCAACGACTTGGATTTCTTGGGATTAAATCTATCTAAATGATATCGTGCATGCAAATTACTTTGGATTTTAGCATTCCAGTATTCCTGGAGAAATTTCTTCTTAAACTGCGAAAATGTCGGAATATGTGCTTTCTCGACCTTCCACCAGTAAAATACTGATAATTTCAGGCTTAATCCTAGACATAGCAATAGTTCTGATTCACTTAAGTTGAACAACTTTTCGTATTCATCTAATTTTTTTTAGAAAAACAGGATTTTCATTACTTTACCCTGAAAATGTTGGTAGGCCTTCGCTCCATTGTTTTGCAGGATGATGAAGCATAGCTGCAGTCAAATGATATGGTAAAATATTTGCATTGCCCACATTCGGAATATCAGTACTTATAATATTGCTATCCCGGTCAGTTGGAATAAATGCCGGGGAATCAGTATTACTGGTACGTGTAGTACTACCATTTACAAACACAATATTATTTAATCGCAAATCCATGTTCAACGATTATAATTTGCAACTGATTACTTTTGTTTGCAAAATCTCTTTGTGATACCAGATAGTTGGTTGTCGTTTTATGAAGCTTCGCTTCCATGTGACATTCAAAATTAATTCGTTGAGGTTGACGTTTGTCTAATGCGCAGGAGGCTGGCAACTAGTGCCAAGGTGTTGGTCAATAAGGATATTGGGTAGGTGAGGAGCGGTGACTATAGTTTTGGAATATCGGCGGAGATAATTACCCAGGGTGCCAGATATTTTCGGGTTGACGATATTGTGAAGTCGGAGAGCAGCTGCGAACTCGTTCCTCAGGGTCATTCGGCCGACAACCATGGCAAATCCTTCAAGTGCAGTTGTTGTCTCCTCGTAGAATAAAAATTAATATTGACTAAATAACTCCCTTACTTGTTTGCGTTGTGGCATATCTGGGTTCCCCGCACGCCCATACGAAGCACTGTTACTTATTATGCTGAGTCGTGACCATTTCAATCATACTTGCACAGTAAGTTACACTATGTGAAAATTGGAGGGAGGATGACAGTACCTTAAATTCCTTGCGGCGACTGTAAATAAACCACACGTGGAAACTCGTCACTGCTGCGATTTGTTCAGTACATGAATACATTCCCATCGGGAAAAGCTTACATTTGGTGCTGCTTACGAACCCGTCAGCTCGGGCAATACTGTGCAAAAGACACGTGGTCTCATGGCAAACGGACTGTGGGGAAGGGGTCACGCGGGCACACGTCAGGGTCGGCATTGTCTAAAATATTCCCGACAACATCTGTGGAAGTTTCTGTATTTTTAGATTCAACTGCTGAAATTCGCGTCTCTAAACCGCAGATTTGCCCTTCAATAGCCAAGCGAGTGTGTTCTAGTTCCTTGGGCATGATAGTCTCTATGGGACTTAGTCACAGTCGTTTTTAGTCCGGACTAAGGAAAGATCATCCTACGACCAATATTTTTCATATTCAGAGAGCATTTTTATTGCTATTCCGAGGAACTTCTTGCTTTGGTAAGGCCTAACTTTTAGTCCGGACTGAGGATAGGATTAACGAGGCATTAAGGTCTAAAAGAAATATGGCGAATATAATATAAGACAGTTTCGTTGATATTACATGCCAGTAAAAGCTAGATAAAGTTTACGAAACATGAAAATTCACGCTTAAAGCCGATTATGTCAATCTGTATGCAAAAATATGTCGACCTAATGAATTAAATGTTCCGTGAATAATAATTCAAAGGGAATGTACCTTATAAGCTTAATAAAACATGAGTTTTAGCTACAGGAATGTTTTTCTATTTTTCTGTCAATCAAATGCCTTCTCTGAAAACAGATTCTTAGGAGACCTGATAGTATCTTAGGAGACCTGATAGTAATACACTCTAAAAGAATTTTAATTCAAATCCATCTTTGCGAATATATACAGTAAAGTATTTAATCATAACGAGAATATATTGGTAGCTCAATGGTATCATCGTGGGTTGGTGTGCTTAAGGATACGAAGTTCGAAACTGATCTGGGTAATAGGATTTAAGCCATTTTTAAATGTTTTTTTGAAATGTATTTAGCATTACAATTGTACTATTTTAATATCATTATAAAAACAATATTGGCGTAATAAAATGAAACCAGCCCATTCTACAATACAGAGTCTCATAAAAACAAGGCTAAAACGAATAAAGACGTTAATGTAGTAAAATATAACGAAATTGCTATTCTCGCTTAGCAAAATGTTATGGATGAGTGTAAAAAGGGATCGTAAATTAAACTATGAATAATGTGATTTGTTTACAAGAGTGGTCAGACAATACTCAGCATACTATCGAGAGATTCACTTTGGAAAGGAAATAATCAAAACTGTATAAAGGACGAAACCTTTTATATATCCTTTTGCTTCCTAAATTACTTTGTAGAATATATGTACATTTAAAATACTTATTTTATTATAAATTCAGCACACAATATAATCTATATAAATAAAAATTAATTGCTAAATGTGTTGCTAAGCGCAAAACTCGAGAACGGCTGGACCAATTCCGCTACTTTTTTTTTCTTTTAATATTCGTTGAAGTCCGAGGAAGGTTCTTATGAGGAGAAAAATTGGAAAAATTGCACTGAAAAACGTAAAAACCACATTTTTCTTTTTCCCATTCAAACTGTTCCTAGCTGTCAATTCTAGGGATGGGCGATCTGAGATCGATTAATCGAAGAATGGTTTTTTTGGGGTCGTAAAGATACAAGTTCCTCGATTTATCTTTGGTTGATTGGTTTATTTTGTGTGTTTCCATTTATACTCGGTTCAAGACTCATGACGCCTATAAGACGCGGACGGAGCAATTTGAGTCGAAGAACTCTAAATGCTAGAAACCAAGTTTAATTTCCAGTCTAATCGGACTGCACAGCAACGTGAAGAGCGAAATGAAATTGAAAGGATTCGGATATCACAAACCTATGCAACACGTCATTAAGCTAATAATCTTGCAAGTTTGAAACGAGCTTCTTTCAGTTACGATGTTTCAATTGACTACAGTGCCTACCAATACGTTGCTATTGGATCTATGAACTCAGTTTGCCCACATTGTAAGGCATTGAAATACAAAAATGAAGCCGCTGGATTGTGTTGCCCAAATGGCAAAGTGAAATTAGTGTCATTGGTTCCGCCACCAGAGCCATTGTACTCATTGGTTTCAGGAACAGGAACGGATTCCATACATTTCCTTACAAATATCCAAAAATATAACAACTGCTTCCAAATGACTTCATTTGGGGCAACAAATGCAGTTCGGGACAATTTCATGCCAACTTTCAAGGTAAGATATAACAAACAGACTTACCCCCGTAATTACTTTGTTCATTTTATTTTATAGCTTTTGTAACAAAAGTAATAAACCTGTCTTTTTAATTTACAGATACAAGGCCAAATATATCACCGAACAGGTTCACTGTTGCCGGTGTCAGATGGCGACTACAAATTCCTGCAAATTTATTTCATGGGCAATTCAACACAAGCAATTGAACTGCATTGTGCACATAATAGTTCAGTGAAGAGGTCTATTGTAGAAGAATTACAAACTTTCTTTCATCAACACAATCAGTTGATTAGATTGTTCAAAACTGCACTGGAGCTCATGCAAACTGATAATCACAAAATTGTAATCAGAGCTGATAAAACTCCTGTGGGCCAACATGCAAGACGTTTCAATGAACCTACAATTGATGAAGTTGCCATTGTTATAGTAGGAGAAAATTTGAAAGCCCGTGATATTGTTTTACATCGCCGGAATGAGCAGTTACAGTGTGTGTATGAAACACACCGCTCATATAATGCTCTACAATATCCCATCATATTTTGGCAAGGTGAAGATGGCTATCACTTCTCAATCAAGATGATAAATCCCCTTACAGGTAATTAAAAATTAGGTTTAGAAATGGAGATTTTGTATAAGCTACTATATGTATTATATGCAAATTCAATCACTGTTATTAAAACAATGATTTATTTACAGGTGCGAAACCAACAAAAAAGTCAGTTCAATGAACTATTTTTCATACCTCCTGATGGTTCGTGAAAATGAAGACAATCACATCTTGAAATGTCGGCGATTATTTCACCAATATGCTGTTGATATGTATGTCAAAATTGAAACACAGCGATTGGCATGCATCAGGTTGAACCAGACCAAACTCCGTTCTGAAGAGTATATTCACCTTCGAGATGCGATTAATACTGATGGAAATGCAGAGAATGTCAGCCGGATGACAAATCTTCCAGCAACATACATCAGAAGTCCTCGACATATGCATGAATATGCTCAAGATGCCATGTCCTATGTTCGTCATTATGGTACAGCAGATTTATTTATCACATTCACGTGCAATCCGCAGTGGACAGAAATCAAACTTGAGTTATTCCCTGGCCAATCATCCATTGATCGCCATGACATTACGGCAAGAGTCTTCAAACAAAAGTTGAAATCTTTAATGTATTTCATAACGAAACATAGCGTGTTTGGCGAGACATGCTGCTGGATGTATTCTGTGGAGTGGCAGAAACGTAGATTGCCTCATGCACATATCCTGATTTGGTTGGTTGAGAAGATAAGACCAAATGAAGTTGATGAAGTGATATCAGCTTAAATCCCTGATATACAGGTAGATCCAGGCTTGCATGAGGTAGTTATTAAAAACATGATTCATGGTCCCTGTGGAACACTTAATCAAAATTCACCGTGTATGGTGGATGGTAAATGTTCGAAGCGTTATCCACGGGCATTAGTAGCAGAAACAATTACCGGAAATGAGGGTTATCCATTGTATCGTCGCCGATCGACTGCAGACAACGGAAGATCAACAATTGTCAAAGTGAATCAACAAGACATTGAAATTGATAATCATTGGATTGTTCCATATTCACCGATCCTTTCAAAGACGTTCAAGGTGCACATCAATGTTGAATCTTGCCATTCCATGAAATCTACCAAATACATTTGTAAATATGTAACCAAAGGAAGTGACATGGCTGTGATTGGAGTTGGTGCAGAAAATTTCAATGACGAAGTTACCCAATACCAAATGGGCCGCTATGTTAACAGTAATGAAGTAATTTGGCTCATTTTTTTCTTTTCCCATTCATGAAAGACACCCCACTGTTGTTCACTTAGCCATACACTTAGAAAATGGTCAAAGAGTATATTTCACGGCACAGAACGCATTACAACGAGCTGTTCAACCACCATCTACAACCTTGACCAGTTTTTTTTTAATGTTTCAGAATGATGATTTCGCCCGAACACTGCTATACTCCGAAATGCCACAATATTATACTTGGAATCAATCCTCAAAGAAATTTCAACGCCGGAAACAAGGAAAACCAGTTCCAGGTTACCCAAATGTATATTCCACCGATGCAATAGGTCGAATTTATTCAGTCCATCCAAGCAACGATGAGTGTTTTTATTTGCGATTGCTATTAGTCAATGTTCGAGGCCCAACATCATTCCAACATTTAGGAACTGTTAATGGCGAATTGTGTGGCTCTTACAGAGAAGCCTGTCAACGTTTGCAACTGTTAGAAAATGACGCTCATTGGGATCAAACTCTCAATGATGCTGTAATTTCTTCACAAGCTTATCAAATACGAACATTGTTTTCTATAATTATATCAACATGCTTCCCATCAAAACCAATTGATTTATGGAAAAAATACAAAGATGGTATGTGTGACGATATCTTGCATCAAATGCGCATTAGTACAGGAAATCCAAATTTACAAGTCAGTGAAGAAATTTACAACGAGGCGTTAATATCAATTGAGGACATGTGCTTGATGATGTCAAACAAAGTATTATCTCAATTAGGCATGGCCGCGCCCAATTGCCCGATGCACGACACTTTTTATCAAGAGTTGCGACGCGAAAATATATACGATCTCGATGCTTTAAGAGAATCAGTTCGAATAAATCTTCCGCTGTTGAACCAACAACAAAAGTATGTATTTCATACTCTTATGAAAGTTGTAAATGATGTAACTCGAGGGATTTACTTCTTGGACGCTCCTGGCGGTACAGGAAAAACTTTTTTGATTTCATTAATTTTAGCAACAATTCGCTCACACAATGAAATTGCACTCGCACTTGCTTCATCAGGCATTGCAGCTACATTATTGGAAGGCGGTCGAACAGCCCATTAAGCGCTAAAATTGCCGTTGAATATGCAAAGCAACGAAACTCCAATCTGCAACATTTCGAAGAACTCTGCAATGGCAAAGGTTTTGCAGCAATGTAAATTGATAGTGTGGGATGAATGCACGATGGCACATAAAAGTCTTTGGAGGCATTAGACCGAACCATGCAAGATCTGCGGAACAAACAAAACCGATTTGGTGGTGCGATGATTTTGTTAGCAGGAGATTTTCGTCAAACATTGCCAGTGATTCCACGGTCAACGCCAGCTGATGAACTTAATGCATGTTTAAAGGCCTCCATTTTGTGGAAACTTGTTAAGATATTAAATTTAAGCAAGAATATGCGTGTCGAGTTGCAAAATGATCTATCTGGAGAAATATTTTCAAAACAACTCATTGACATAGGTAATGGTAAATTCCCTTCAGACGTTTTTATTGGCTGCATTACCTTTCCTGACAATTTTTGTCAGTTTACTGAATCAAAAACCGAACTCATTCAAAAGATGTTTCCAAACGTTGCTCAGAATTACAGAGATCATATTTGGTTGAGCGAACGAGCTATATTGGCTGCCAAAAACATGGATGTAAATGAATTAATTTTAAAAATTCCAAATTAAATTGCCAGTGAATTGAGGACATACAAATCAGTTGATTCCGCTACTAACCAAGATGATGTCGTTAACTATCCACCCGAATTTTTGAATAAGGTGGATTTGCCAGGATTGTCGCCTTACAATCTTCAATTAAAGGTCGGATCGGTGATCATAATGTTGCGAAATATCAACCAACCGCGTCTTTGTAACGGCACACGGCTAGCGGTGAAAAAATTAACTGAACAACGTGATCGAAGCAACCATTCTAAAGGGAAAGTATAAAGGAGAAGACTTTTTGATACCTCGCATCCCAATGATTCCAACTGACATACCATTTGAATTTAAACGACTGCAGTTTCCAGTGCGGCTTGCTTTCGCTATGACAATAAATAAATTCCAGGGGCAGTCATTGCGTGTTTGCCGCATTAATCTTGAAAACCCATGTTTCTCGCATTGTCGCCTGTTCCCGTGTTGGAAAACCATCAGCTTTGTTTGTTTACGCACCAGGTAATCAAACAAAAAATATTGTGTACCATAAAGCATTACAATGAAAATATAATTTAACACAATATTACTAAAGTATTGCAGTGTACGAAATAGAAAACTGAATTTTGTAAATAGTTGTTGTTTATGATTATGACATTAAAAATACATAGAAAAGTATGTTAACATTATGCAAATGTATTGTTGATATCACGGTAATTATTTGATATTCAATAAATAAAGTGATCACTCTGAAATACGTTTATATTAATTTTTTTATTTAAATTACACATTTGTGACTGTATAGTATCACAAACTTATCTGTTCTGGTGACACCAGAACTTGACCAGAAAATATAAGTTTATAGGACTGCCACAGTCCAATAACTTTTGACAGAACGACGTCTGTCGGGTCAGCTAGTTGATTATATTTTATTTTTTCTTGGGCAGATTAACGCTTATAGTAAATTACTATTCAATATGAAAAGGGAAAATTTTTTTATTTTAAATAAGTGGAAATTAAACGTTATAATTGAGAGAATGATCTGTAATGCGTATGAGCGGTAAACTTGGCAACAGTGTACTTTGATGATCCTTCGACTAAAGTTAGTCTTGCTCTAATCGGGGTTTATAAATATGATACAGTTAGTCCAACCTTAGTCCGGCCTAACCCCAGACCCACTCCTACAAGGAAGATCATCTCTGGATCATCCTTGGACGAAGCTCTGACTATGAATAAGGCCCTATGGAGTTTAACAGTATGTGTACTTCCTGTACGCTAGCTTGAACTATGGCTAAATTCTCTTTTTGGTGGAATAGGTAAACTGCGACACACTCTCTTCAACATTAATCCGCAGTCTAACGAGATTGCTTTGAACTAGATCTGTTCGGTTTGACTCGTTTTCAATGTAGCCATGGTATTATCCAATGTTTTTACTGACTTAGTTGTAACATCAACACATGCGTTCAAATAGACAATTTGATGATTTACTTGCCCTTCCTGTTGTTCCACGTTACTCAATTTATTACGCTGTTCGTCGAACCTAGCATTTATTTCCGCACTTAGACTAGCATTTTGCGTTTTCACTTCCGCACTTAGAGATTCCGTTTTCTCACCCTGAGCATCTATTTCGTACTTAACTCAGCCTACAAACTGGCATTCTGCATTTTAAATTCAGCACTTTAAGCATCGAATTTAGCACACATTATTTTTAACATTTCTGATATACTAATGTTAGATTCCGTCGGTTCATTAGGCCGGTCAACTATGTTCGAAACGTTAGCCATTACTTTCGTATTGAATACCGATCTGACTACTTCCTCACTATCACTATAATTATCTCCAGAGATACTTGAAGTAGCGCTCGCAATCCGTGTTCCTTCAAAATTAAGAATCTCTGAGCCAGAACTAGACATTTCATCTGCCCCACTATTTCTTAAACAACGAAGAGAACTTCTTAAAAAAATACGGTTCTCTGGCCATACATTAGACTTACGTATCTGTGGCGTGAAAAACGTAATTTATTTAAAACATAGCACAATACCAACTCACATAAAAGTATGACTCTTTCTCTTGCCAATACAGATGTTATCTTAGTGTGTTTAACTTTTATGCAGATTGTGTGTATGATCAACACGCTTAACTGGCCTTCACGTTGTGCGCCAGCTGCTATAAAATGGGGAAAACAGTGGTGACCAGGGTGACAGATTATAATAATTAAAATATGCCAGTACGTTGGGCAAGCCACTATAATAAAATTACAACATCTGACAAATTATCACCAAATGTTGATTGCCACTCTGAAAAGGGGTAAGATTGGGTAAAATATGATAATTATATGTGTGATGAAGAAAGACACCAGGACAAAATGTGAATGTAATAATTACTATTATATGATGGGCGTTTTCAGCAATTTTCAGGTCTGTAAGATTATATGCTTAAAGAACAAAAGAACAATTTTACATAACAACAAACTTTTGCATGTGTCATATCAAACACAGAATAAAATAGGACTCTGATTAAAATTGCAGAACACATTAAAATAGCATTCAATAAATAGGATTATTCAAACTGATTGTACTAACACCTCTGTAAATTCAAACATAACATAAACACTGCAATAATCATTTCTTTGCTAAATTAATAATTAGACTATGCTAGAACATTGAAAGTGACTGCTGTCAGTTATTTTTAATTATTAAAGGAACTTTAAGTTTGAACCAATTTAATCAAATCTAAACAATTACTGTTAATATTTAGAACGACAGTGAAGTTTGCATAGCACTGATAGGCATGTAATTCTGTTAAGTCTCTTATGTTTCAAAATCACTAAAATGCTCTGGGTTAGCTTAGAATCCGTACTGCAGACAAACTCATTACACACGTACCTCTGGGATATGCTGTTAATTAATTAGAGAAAAATATCTTCTAGATATGCAATTAATTAAGTCTTTTGGATAGTTGCTCAAAATTCATGGTATTGTACCATGTTAATACGAAAGTCTTGAAGAGTATTCAGATAAATCATTTTCTGGTGTTCCATTAAATGAGTTCAATTAAATAAAATCTGTTGGTAGGAAAGTCTTAACAAATAAATGAAAGCAGGATTATCTTACATTAATCCAGACCTTACGTGAGGATGATCATAATAATGGAGATGGCAGCTGGACTACGATGAACCTGGCAGCAGTGATATCCTCATTTAATTAGGATACAATTTCCCAACTCTGCGTGCTCCAGATGTAGGATGTAGTACCGTGCATCTGCGACACTCAATCAGGCCTCCTGCAGATCCTGGGACAATGTTGATTGTCCCTCACATCGGCTCTGCGTCGTGGACGTCATCTTTCTCCGGCTTCATTCGAACGACTCCTCGACTCAAAAAATTCTCTTTCCTTCATGCCGAAATATTCCTTTCCAACAGAACTCTGTAATGCATTGTTTCGACAGTTACAAACATACACAATTTCTAAGACAGACGTATTTTCCTTGCATGAATGCCATAATCCGTTCTCTTTAATCCACTTCAGCACTAACATGATTACTGTTTATGAAAAACTTTCGTCTCACTTTCCATAGAAATAATTTAATATGAATTTATATATCACAAATGCAAATCTTACTATTGAGAAATGTTAATCAACAACACACATAACTTCAAAAGCAATACTTTAGTATTCAAATCAAGTAAAGGAACATTAAAAATAATATTGGGTAACCTCTAGTAAGGTACTTCCTTACACACTCCACAAAGTAAGGATATAATACTTGGGCTATAATCACAATTAATAAAATTTGATTATAATTCACAAACCTACTTCAACATAACATAATGTAATGTAATCAGGTGGCCTTCACATGACTTGCAGTTATTTTATTATAATTAGCTTCGTAGTTAACGATATTAAATAATCTTAAGTAGTGAAGTAATCCATGGTAAAAGCAGCAACCATAATTATTATTATTCGACCTTGCTGCATTACAATACGTAGATATATTAAAGCTACCAAACCAATGAATTTGCCTACTTTTAAATCCTAGCTGTAATCAATCTGGTGCCCCTTGTGAATTGAAAGGCAAGCTAAAATTTAAATACTTAATGTTTGTGTGTGTACGTAGACGTGTGCTGGGCTATAAAACTATAAGTATGGTCAACATGGTTGTAGATGTTTTAGATCAGGAACGCTTGGTTTAGCACTGGCAAGACGTTTGAACTGCATTTGAGGCTAGTGACACGAGCTGGGTGTGTTGGTTGGCGACTGGGTATGATGTGTTCCACTGTTGGAACGACAACAGATCTGGTCGAGACGCTTGTCTGTTTAGTGTTACCTGTCTTACCAGGGGCTACTTAGGTCATTGAAAACGGAGCTGGTGCTTGGGCTGCAACAGATTACTCTTGCAGGAGAGTGGTGGGTATTGGTACCGTGCTGACCTACACAGTACCGTCGATTCAACTCCACTGCCTCTTGTCTCCAGAACCAGGGGTTAGCTGCCACCTATCTTACCTCAGTACCCTCTATTAGAGAACGTACCACAGGGTGGTATTCTCGGTCTATGCGAATGTGCACAGGGAAATAGATATACGTGGATACTGGAGCGGAAGGTCTCTCCAGATGACGATACAAATTATGCATATGGCTACCCCCTGTTAGCATTAGCCATCCTGGGGTTTTGATTTGTCAGGTGGTGAAGACATTTTGCGGGATTGGGGTTGCAGGCCCCTTGGACGAGCAAATCAGCTAAACCCATCCTCGGCCCCGCCTCCCCTCCCTCCGTTCAGGCACATTCTCAGTTTTGGCCATCTGTCACCTGACCATCCCCATTCTCCTGTGTTAGGGAGAACCTGCTACCTAGTGAATGCCTATGCAAATAGCCCAGACATTCCTCACTGTCAGCACGAGTCCTTCCTCAATCTGACCTCAGGGCACTAGCTGAGGAAACCTCTCGGGGAAAGTGAGATCAGCCGGCGCTACTCCTTACTTTTCTAAAGGTTCTCCACATCGGTGGCTTACTACCTCAACCCGAAGTGGGCCATTTTCTATATCTTGAATTTTTTTCACATTGAATTTCAGCTTTTGGGCCCCTATGACCGTAAAGGAGTAGACCGGCCTGCCAGCATGAACCACCAACATGATTGCCCATGTTTTAAGTTTATCATGACAGGCACTTGCCCCTTTTAGTAAACAAGGCATAGTGAATGCCCAGGAGTTTCCCAGTTTTGCCAACCTCTATGCAGAGGTTATCCGGCGGTACCACAAGGAGGTAGTGGGTTCCCTTAGGCTAGAAGAGGCTATAAGAGACGCTTCACCAGCCCTTTCCGTTTTCACATTCGGCTTGCTCGCCATCACTAGAGCTGGAAATAGCTCCGACACGTCTCAGATCAGCCAACTCTCAGACCATCCAGTCGCCAGCCTGGCCGACAGAGCGACAGGGGAAGTAGGCTTCCATTTTGGTCAACCTAGTCCTATCAGGTCTAAAGCCCGTCCGATGAACCTCCGGAAGCAGGGTCAGACGAGGGATTGACTTTCAGTAGTCAACCAAATCCCAACCAGATCTTAGCGAGTGACAATTGGATGCCGAACATGGACAAAGAGGGAGTGTGCTTCCCGTAGTCAACATCACCCCCCACCCCAGGCATAGCCTTACACCCATAACAGGCTGGACCTCCATCCAATGTTGACCCCCGACATGTGCCCCCATGTCTTACACCCATTACAGACTGGTTACCCACTCCTACCCCCCGAAACAATCACCAGGGAGCCCACACCTTACACCCGTTACAGACTGGTTATGTACACTACTGACAGACCCTTCCGACTCCCAGTGACTAAGAGGTGCGTGACCAGTGGCGAAGCATAACATATATATTAAGGGAAGCTACACAATTTGTGTGTGTCCAAGATGGTACATCTCAGTGGCGTGGTCAGGTATTTTGTTGAAAAGAGGGGGGAGGGGGTTAGAATTGGGAATTTTATAAAGGAACACCGATCCCCGTAATTAAAGCAGGGACCCCTGGGGCCCTCCTCTGGGAAAATTTGGATTTAAAGGTGCAAAATGGTGCCATCTAAGCAGTTTTAGTAACTAAACATTGAATATACCGCTGGTAATAATATTAATATTTTTTAAAGAAGAAAAATGTTTGAGTGAAGAAATTAACAAAGGCTGGTTCTGAATGTTCCCTATCAGATTCTTTAACCTAAGGGATCTCTCTTAAAAGTGCATCATAGTGGTCGCCGGCAGTGGCATAGTCAGAATTTTTTGTTGGAAGAAGGGGGGAGGGGTGTTTTTTCATAGGTTGAACAACACTTATACAAAAAATTTCCATCTGAAGCACAGTACATGTAGAATGTCCTAAAAGTGACAAGATGGTGATATCAAATCAGTACTTTATTTTACTTGTTTTGTTTTATTCACTGTATCATTTGAATTCCCAAATTTTTTATTTTGCTGATGACTGTGTTTCACAAATTGTCAAAATAATTGCGGTACTAACACTCATATAAACATTTTTGCTGTCATCACACTCCATAAATATATCATTTGACAATATTATTATACATAACTTCAAATGCTTACACAAAGTAAACTGATAATGAAATTAGGCATGTAACAAACATGTAGCCTATTCAAAATTTTATATGATAATTTTTCAAAATGACACAATTTTCAGAGATGCCGTACAGGCAGTAAACAGTCCATGATTAAACACGTACTACACTGATATTTTTAAAATGTCTGTTTAATACAGTTCAATAAAAAACAACCAATTATATTGTAATTCGAAGAAATGTTTACTTTCAGCTACAACTATATCTTGCCATTACAAATGATTGCAATACTAGCATTAAGGCCATGCCATCGGCGGTTTTACAGAAATTTAGAAAATAATTTTTTTAAAGCAACAGGATATTGATATTGAAGAATCGCTACATTTTCTTAACACAAAAATATAAAAATTTGTACCTAGATTTCATAGGAATAGACCTCACTTTTTTTTTTATAATATTTGCACCTAAATCATCACAAATTTTGCTACAAAATGACCCCAAGTAACCTGCATGTAGCTACGCCACTAAATCTAAAGACAATATCATTATCAATGCTATATTCGACACCTTGTCAGCTATGTTCTACATTATTATGATCATTGATCAACTTATTCGATTAAAAAAATAAATGTTACATTTACCATAATCAATTGAAGTTACTAATTACAATATATATATAGGAGGCAGGAAAGGAACGAACACTAGTATTCATTGATTTTTTGGCGGAAGTTTTTCGGCATGATACATAACTTTTTGAAGCCACATTTGTCTACGCACAAGTGGCAGATGGTCTTATTTAGATTACTGGACTCGTTCCCGTCCCGTGTTGCATGCTGCATGCTTAAATAATAGAAAGAAACGTCTGTAAATTGCTGCAGTCGCAAAAACTTACTAGATAAGTTATGCTATGTGCCGGAAGAAACAAGAGTATAAAGATATACAGAGGACGGACACAAATGTTGCGTAATAAAATTTATCGTAAACAACTAGAAGTGTGGAAATATGTCTTTAGGCAATTAATTACAACATATCAGCGAGACAGGGAAACAAACATCTCTTCTTCTACCAAAAACCAGTCAGTACTTGTGTTCCTGTCTCGTTTATATTTTTTACTTATTTGACTAGCGGCCTATTTTCTAGCCTCTCATTATTTACAGTTACAGTTACTGCACACTTTTATTAATTACTACATACAGAAAGGACCAGATTTTTAATTACTTGTGTATGCATTTCAGCTGACAAGCTTACAACATTATATATGAAACAAAAGAGTCATGTTCACCTGTTTATAACGGTATCCATATGTAGGGTCATTTAAAGCACTGACCGTGAATAGCAAGTCTTATTACTAGCTACTAAAAATGTGGTCCTATATCCGGCACCGGTTCACACTACATTAACATTTAACACACAACATATGGTAAAGCACTTTACAATGAAACAAGGAACTAATAAAAAAGTAAATGTCAATTATTGCCTTAAATTTTATATGTCAGCTCAATTCTTGGCCTATGATGCAATTTCTGCAACATTTTTTTTTTTCAATGCTGAACAGTGCAAGGGCAGACAATCTTTCCTGGAGCTGGTTGTTACGCAAGTAGTTCTTTATCCACTTTAAAGCTGAGAATGATCTCTCAACTGAGGCACTCGTAGCTGGTATTGTCATGATGAGCTTGGAAAGTTTCTGTATTTCTGGAAATACGTCACCTAGTGCCGATGCTGTTAAATATATGTGAAGATCTGAAACAGTACTTTTGTGCATGTCACTGTCCGTGAATAAAACTTGTAGCTCGCTTCTTTAGCTCAGCAGGTAAAAAAATTTCCCACAGCTTTCCTTTAGATATGCAAAAGCTTCTTCTGGGAAATTCTGTGCATGCTGAAGAAAAAGTTTGCTATCCAACAAACTTAGAAATTTTAGCTTAGGCATTTCAGAAAACCTCTGCGTTACATGTACAATAATGGCATCAACAATTCGATAAAATAGTATTTTGTAAACAACCTTCCTATCTTTGCGTGCTGACGAATCTACGCGAGCGCGTTTTGCTGCAGGAGAAACACATTTACAACTGGAATAAACTTTTTTTCCGCGCTCGTTCAAAATCGTTTCTCAAATTGTTCAGAAAGCTTTTGAAGTTTTCAATCTTCTTCAAACAGAAATTGATGTCACTGACTTTCGCTTGGAGAGATTTGGAAAATAGAATCTGAATGAGGGAAAATGTGTGAAAATATGACAAGAAAGAAATTAAAGTTGAAGTCTTTTTAATGTGATAAAAGACCACGGGCAAAACAGTGGGAATCCCACTTGTCAGCATTTTCTACCATAGCTCTTAGGAGTTCTCCAATATTTTCCTTGTGTTCGCACATAGTTTCCACTAGATTACTACTGTAATTCCAACGAGTTGGAGCAAGTGTGGGAAATCATTTTTGCACCTTTGCATCTAAAGCCTGTCGATTTAAAAAAAAAAAAAAAACCTGCCAAATGCTGTTAGTGAGATTAAGACAATTTTGCACTGCTTGCTGTAACTTGCAGACTGCCAAAGAACCAGATTTAACTTGTGGGCGTAACAGTGCACAAGAATAGCTTTAACACAGTCTGCTATAATTTTTGTCTGCAGTCCAACATGCTCTCCAGCCATCACTGCAGCTCCGTCGTAAGTCTGCGCTACTAACTTATCAACACATTTAAAGTCTTCTACGATTTGTATAGCATGTTGCTAAAGACCGTTAGCTGTTCTATCATCGCTGACATCAATGGATTTTAAAAATCTTTCCTCGAAATTCCCATATCTTGTAACATAACGCAGTACAGACGATAGTTGTGATTTAACTGCTGTGTCGGTTGTCTCGTCCATAATCAGTGCCACAAAATTTGATTCCGATATTACTTTCTTTATTTCACGTAGCAATAAGTCAGACAAAGAAAACAGAATATCGGTTCGGGTGTCACTAGATAAACCTGTGAAGACTTTTGACTTTTCAAGGTGAATTTTAAGTTCATTTTCATACTCAGCTAATTCATTAAGGAATTCGATATAATTTCCTTTGTTAAGCGATGAAGTATGCATATCACGACCGCGAAAAGCTAATTCTTGCTATGCCAAAAAGCAAGTCCTCCTAATTAGATGGCTCACGATCCGTCTGTTTTTTCGTACATTCTCGTTATGCATCTCGATTCTTAACTGATACTGACTGATAATTGCAAATTCAATGCGTGTTTTACCGAACTGTTTCAGCTCTTTTAAACACGCAATGTGTCTGTGAGACAACTTGTGCCACTTTTCTGTTTTCTGTAAAGTATTTAAATCACAAAACCCAGAAGCATTCCACACCAATTTTCCTTTTGAGAAAAGTAAGCAAGGCCAATAAAAAAGTTTCATAATTTTCTTGCAACCACGCAACCAAGAAATGTCTTCGTAAGTGCGTGAATAGAAATGCCTCGTGAATGCCTTTGTTTTAGTGTCTTGAGCTAGAGGAGGAGTAGGCCTGCCAGTGAGAATTATTTCATTTTTTTGGTCAAAACTAAGAGCACAAAATGGAATGTTTTTTAGTTTTTCTATAATACAGTTGCAATTACTAACACACGAGTCCTCTGAGATAGAAGACACAGAGTTACCTGAAAATCCAGGATGTGAAACATCGTTACTCTCCATTTTCCTTGCATGGAAGCGTTTTCACAACAGCGTCCCGCTTGCGATATAACCCAGTACTCGGTACACTACAAAAGCATTGCCCACACATTAACACAAAAAAAAAAGTTTACGGTTTAGTAAATCAATATTGTTAAACTTAACTAAACGAACAAATAAGCAGGCTATAAAACCACAGCATATTAATTCAATTCTGTTAAACGAATAACAAATTGTCACTTCTGTAGATGCTCGCCGACTGCGATTTATAACTCGTTTTTGCACTACTGGACACTGCAGGCAAAGCCGCTTCCACCATCTCCATGGGCGGAGTTGTAGTTCCTTTTCTACTTCCTAGAGTGAGGCACGAGTCCAGCCCATCGGAGCCAGAGGGTACACACACTCACACAGTTACTGCTGAACGCTGCAAGGTAGCAGCTTCCAATTGATCCAGTGGCTTCATATAGGCGCGGGCGGGCCTGGGCGTGCTGCTCGCTATTTATTTCATTTCGTACGACACGATTCCACCCTGTCGAAGGCTGTCGCAGACTTCATGCCAAAAAATAGCATACCATAATGGTTTTTGAAGCTAAGGTTATATTTTCCAGATGATATTTAAATGGAATATTTTATTTAGTTCCGCATTATATAAGGGAAGCGCTGCTTCCAAAGTTTCCATTGACGCTTCGCCACTGTGCGTGACCCCTCCCGCCTCTCCAGATGACAGGCGATCTGAGCTCTGTCCAGTTCTGCTTGCCTGCCAAGAGTAGATGGGTCGGCGGTATAGGTCGTCTTTTACTCCTCCCTCTGCGAGCCGTGCCTTTTCCATAAGGGATAGAGGTTAGGTTGACAATTAAAAATACTTCCCGATCGTCATAAACAAGAGACATATCCCTATCTAAGTGTACTTCCAATTGCAGTTGCCGGCACGGGCTCGGTGCTCTAATCAGTTCCCCGCCACTTGCGCACAAGCCTAGAGCATTGAGCTGTATGGGCCGCCATCCCACCACTATTGGGTGAGCGTCGCAACAGGAGTTAAGCAAATATCCCTCCAGCACCATAAGTGCTCCGGTGGAATACAACTTGAGGTGACTTTCTCGCTCCTGTTGTATGACTTGCTAGTTGTCAGGGCTCTACCGTTCTATCCCCTGGGGTCTAGAACGGATGGCCATCGAATGGTGTATGTGTCAGACGTACGGATTCCTGAAGGTACTCAGCAGTGCTACTCTATGGTCCGTACTGGTATAGCAATACCTAGTCTCTGTTGACGATGTACGATTGATACCCTCCGTGAAAGTAAAATATGTATTTATTAAATAAAACAAATACAGCGATGCATGTTACCTCCTAACCAAGCAGAGTGTGATATGGAAGTAACCTATGGTAAACAGGTGTAGGAGACCTGCTCCTAAACTAACCAAGATAGCTAGTGGCATTGACAGTTATGAAAATAACTCTGGTCGCATTTACTCTATCCAAAAGGTGTCTAGAAGAGACAAAACAAAAGGGGAAACAATACTTTAATAGCAGTGAGTATAGTTTCCTCTACCAGCAAGTAGAGGCGGCTGCTGATCCAGGAGGAGCAGCAGCGGAAGGTGTGTTAAGTGTTGCAGATGTTGAAGAAGAAAGGCGTTTGGAAGATGCTGGTGGTGGTGGTCGACAATTGAGATTCTGGTAACTGCTGCAGAAGCCTCTGGTGACGGCATTGGAGCTGCTGGTAGAGGATTCAGGAGCCTCTAACAACATCAATTGTAACAGCCTCTGGTGGCAGCCGAAGACTGTTGAAGAGTAGAAGGCCCCATCACACGAAGTGTTAGTGTGAGCTACTATAGAAAGGAATAACTCCCGAGCCCAGGCGTGCACTGTCTTATATAGTCCGAAGGATAGGTGCAACACTAGGCCGTGGTGGGAGGTGTGATTTCGCCTCATGAGGTCCCTCTCGTGCGAGGCCAGTGTGGGAGTAGTTACCTTCTGCCCGGCACTCGGCTTCGTGCATATTCGGGTGCGCTCGGTTTTGCCCCAAGACAGGTGATGGCTTGAAGGCTCCTCGCATGGGAGAGGGGAGGGCGGCGTGATTATTGGCTTGTGCAACCTTAATTTCCACGTGTTTAGAATTGCCTTCCAGGGTACTAGCGATATAAGAACACTCGTAAAATCTGTTGCTGGGTTTGAACCTTCCTCATATTAGTATAAATATGTGAGGCTGATGAGTCGTAGTCGTTTAATATTATAAACAAGAAAGCGGGATGCGTCAATGTGAAGTAACACTGGTTACGTGCAAACTGTCAAACGGCAAGTACAAGTAACACCGAGCAGTATTCTGAGTCTGGCCAAGGTAAAGCTCAGAGTATTGTACTGGCTAATCTTCGGGGGAACCCTTCACTAGCAACTCAATACACCTTGGTACTTCGGCTGCTCACATGATCTGCTGTATAACCGTTCGGGCTAGTGAATGCCCAGAAGAGGTTAAGTGGCAAGACATGTTGGGTCTAGTCGTATACCCAGATGTACACTATATGACTGCTATCGGTACCCGGATTTGTGGCACGTGCACTCTTTGTTGGGATTTTTATATTATATCAGAGTTAATTTCTGTACATCGGCCTCATACCAAAGAATTATTAAAGTGGCAAATAGAACAGTCTTAAACGGAACCTAAGACTCCTTGAGGAAACAAACCATCTGAACCACAAGCCACTGATTGATTATTTGCTCAACCTGCAGTTATTCCCAGAAGATTGCCATTTGAGTACTAATTATTATACTTAGTGACACAGCCATATTAGGCATATAACCCTCAGTACTCTAAGCAGAATGTACCGGCATCCCTTCTCCCCCTTCCTTCACCTCATCAAGCAGCACGAGCACCACCCTGCCGCAGCCAGAATCGGCCGCTGTTCCAAAGCCAGCCACCCCAGTACAACCAACAGAGCAGAGGAGAGCACTGCTGACGAGGCCACAGGCAATGCGTCGGCATGGTGTATTGCCCAGTGTATCTAATTTTGCCTGACATGCAAACCCATACGTCCCACGATATATGCTGGTTCCTTACCCAAGAGGGAATAATCTTCCCAGGGCATGCTGTATGCGAAACTTGCGTCCAAGTATTTGAAGGCCACCCAAACCTCTTATACACCTACCATGTACAAGTGTACATTCAAGTTCAAATTGTTTATCGATGTTACTATCCCCAAGCCACCTTCATCTAACTCTCTACAAGATACCTCATCTCGTAGCATCCCCCTTCAGCTTGGGAAGGAACCACTGATTCACTAGCCTGAGACTTGTGAACAACCTGTCAAGTGACTTTGTAGATGAATTATTTGTTACTGATGTACATCACCTGTTTTATACACATATTGGCAAACGAGGTTTTGTCCCTCACTGCACGACCAACATTACAAGTATAAGTTCAAGTTTCCCTTTGTACCAGGTGGCTTAAAAGTTGTGATTATTAAATCCCACGTGCTCCATAGTATTACATTAAACAAACTTAACATAAATACTCACTGTGAATAATATAGTGCAGAAGTTCAACAAAAAGCATTTCAGGTGGAGGCAATCTGATTAAGTTACATTTGATGTAATTTGTAATAATAGAAAGATTTGATAGTGAAATAAATTATGCAAAAATCTTAATTAACCCCAGGAGTCCTAACCTTAATTAGGGATCATCAAGAAGGGACCTCGTAACTGTACAAGGTTCTCTACCCAACTGACAAAGATGTGGCCGGGCTAAGGCCTTACAGGGATGTCCTTAAGGGACAACATCGCAGTGACCATGGTTTACCTGGAGAAATAGGGGGTAGGAAGGCTAGGTCAACGTGTGGTAGCTGCTGGCAGTGAAGACGACCCAGGAGGTCGGAGGTGCTGCAGAAGTAAATGTGTTCTGGTGGTTGGGTCCTCTGGAACGGGTGGCGTCGAGGGTGTTCACTCGCAGGTACCGGCGTGGCTGAGGGTGTCCAGCCCTTGTCAGGATAACCCCACCTTCACAGCCTGGGATGTAGCAAGAAAGAGTTGACCACCGTGGTTAAGAGATTTTCTTCCCCTTGGTCTCGTCCCAGGCATTCGTAGCCTCGAGGACGATAACCTCCTGAGCCCCAGTCGACACGGTCTTTAATACTAATTTCTGCCGACCATTGATGCTCAGAGGGATGCGGGGAAATTAGCTCCACCTCTTGGGGATGGAGCTTGCGACGTCACATTTTGGCTGGCTAAAAGGGGCTGCAGACTAGTTAAGGTACTACACGGTATAGATTCCTTTGCGAGCCTCCTTTTTATCAACATGCCTGGCTAACCCTCTGTCGCCAAGTTATAAATGATCTGAGCGCATACACCTCCCCCCCCCCCCCCAGGTGGCAGCGAGAGCTTGTACTGGGATGACGTCAGTGCCGGAGCGGCACAAAGCAGAAGGCTACAAGAGTCCAGGGTCCTAATGAGCTCCAGGAAGAACTACAATCTACACTTCTTCAGATATTGATCAGCATAACTCCGGCTAGGCAGTAGGGTGTCATCCCCGATCTCGAGGCCCCTTTAAATACTATCTGATAAATACGTTGGCAAGGTTAGGAGTAGCAGTGTGGTAATATTTTTAATATTCTTGTAATTAATTTGTCATCCCCAAGTAAACGTAATGTATTTGTGTTCCTTGTTGCAATGCAATTAATCTCCTATTCTGTTCAGAGCGTGAGTTAATGTAATAAATGTATTTTTTAGTAATCCCTCTCTTATTGCATAGCCATCTGTAGTAAGCTACCCCCCACGTAGGCCCCTGTCCTAAGGAGAAGTAGTGTGGAGTAAGTGTTGAAGACAGTAGATATCAGGAGGAGAATAGGAACGAGTATAGGAACTAGGAAGGGAGCACCTACACTGGTGGAGCATCCAACGATCCACCTCGAGCTTAAGTGAGTAGCTTCATTTTACCTAGAAAGTTTAATTGTGCTTTGCGTAATGCTGTGTCCTGTTCTGTGGATGAATCAGGCCACGCAAGGAAGAGGGATATCTGTAGCTAGATGATAAAGCACTCTTTCAGTTTCACTATATTTATTATACACAGCTAGATTTACAAGTAGCAATACAAATAACTCTCGGCTATTACAATACTTTACTCTTTACTTTATGGCGGCAATAATTAATCATCTTTAAGACGTTAACTTCAATTACAACACATATAGCTATAGAGTATTCGTGACTTGAGGACGCTTAAATACGTATGCCAAGGATCCTAATCCTGCATAACCTTAGGCGCCCTACTGGGATTATATTTACCCATATATGTCTTGGCGGCGTTGTCTGTCGAGACACCCTCGACAGTAGCAGTGCTGGGCATCGAAGTCGTGACCATGGCAGTAGTGCTCCTTGGTACTGGTGTCTCTCTCCGGAGAAGGATGGCCACGAGCCATCATCGTCCCAATCTTATATACTACCCCGCCTAGCCTCACGACCTTCCTCGGTGGGGAGAGTGTTTTCAAAATAGCAAGGCTGGCGCGTCGTGGTCGCACCGTCCCAGGTGCTCGAGCGTCGCTGTCGCGCACTTTCATGAAATTTCCCTAGGGCGCTGTCAGTCAAGAGGTTAGGGTCTCGTTTACATTTGTAAAAAGCATAGGTAGATCACATTAAAAATATATCTATCCTAATTTTGACTTCAGTTCCTTTTACCATTAAGAATTTCATTAACAAGTTGTTAAAAATTGCTAAATCTACGTGAGTATTTACATGACTTTTTGTTATATTACTTAGTGTTATTGCTTGTTATATGATTGTAAGCATAAAATAGAAAACAATAAATCCCGGAGGCGAATTCTATGGGTGGCTGGAGGTAGGGTACGTGCACACTTTTAAATGATGCAGTCTGCCATAGTGCTAATTGAATTTTTCGTAAATTCCTAGATAGTTTTTCTATTATTACATAACATTTATCCATTAATTTGAATTTCAGTCTTACAGATATTAAGAAATGTGAAAAACTCTTTAACCATGTAATCTATTGCGCAGGTGAAATTACAGTATGCTCTAGCTTTATCAATTCATAACATTATTCTCTTGATGTAACTAAGGGCATTAAATTCTTTTACGAATTAAAAAATACTGAGTGATATATACATACGTGCACAGGCCTGATAAGATTAATTCTAAAACGTAGTTTGAATTCAACATTTATTTATGGCGCGTAGCCACTGTAATGCGCTCTGCCACCTAAAAATAAACTAAAGTGGCCCAGGCCGTACTATTGGCGACACCTATTGTATTCGTTGACAATGTGTGCGAGTTGTTTGAACATATAATGAACAGAAAGTGCTGTAAGCGTGATTGAACACATCCGGTAGGGAAACTTTTGCACAGTCCCGGCCACAGAGCAAGAAAGGAGACTAGAGCGGAGACTTCCATGTTGTAACGATCTTCTTATTTTGAAGTCTTTTTTCAGGGGTGGTGGGTGGGTGGTAGATGCCTGGACTAATACCAATAGTAGACACACATTACGAAAAATAATCACCTAGTTTAATAAAACAAAAATAATAGTTTTAATTATTATTTTGTGATAAACCAGCTTCACTGAAGTAGTTAATAATGATGTTGTGTTCAATGTTTAATAAAATAGCTTATTTACAAAAATAAAATTGTATTGTTTTTTTTTTAGGCTTGCCTGGAAGTATTTACAGTATGTTTACAGCTTGCACTATTCTTGAAAGGTTCTAAAACAACGTTTTAATATTGCTTAATTAGAACCTACTTGACTGACACCATTTTTTGCCGAATGCTGTTTTCGGCAATAATAAGATATATGCCTGTGCTGTTTGTGTTAGCTCTGTCTTTGAAATATTTGCGTTACCTTTAATTGTGACCAACAGAGTAGGATAAATCTTGCATAACCAGTGCAAAAAACGGATTAAATATTTCTAATTGTCTTAGTAAGTAACTAAATCAGCACCTGAAATATATGTAGGTTAAATCATTATGTTTGATATACAAAACTCTCGTATTTTTGCCTTAAAACGATCTGTTCCCTAAAATCATTAATTATAGTAGTAAAATGTCTACGTTGGAGTTTCCACGAGCACTTACATAACGCGATTGTAAGCCCTATCTACCCTGCTGGAAATGTAACTGGTAACTCACAGTTATTTTTGCATGAAATGACTGCCTTATTGCAGTTATTTCACAAAAAAGACTGCCATTTTGCAGTTATGCTGCAATTTCAGAATGACAACTTTACTTTCACAGTCATATAAGTGCAATATTGTGGCTGTTAGTTATGAAATAACTGTTACCTAACTGTATTATTAGAACTGTTAACTGTGTGGCCACGGGTAACCACAATTTTGTGGCTATTGACTGTGAAAGGACAATTGTTTAACTACAATTCTGAAACTCCTAACTGTAGACTTGCAGTCTACAAGGCAACTGTCAAAGGTTGTTATTGGCAGAAAAACAGCAGTTACATAACTGACCTACTGAAGTTGTCAACTGTGCAATAACTGTAAGACTACAGTCACCCAGCTGTGGTTTTACAGTTTGTAACAATAATACCGTAGTTATTCCACCTGTGTTTTTGCAGTTACAACTATAAGACTACAGTCACCCAACTGCACTTTCACAGTCAGCAGCACTGACTGTAGTTTAACAGTTGTCAACTATAGAGTTACAATTGTCCAACTTTAATACTGCAGTTGACAGCTGCAAAACTGCTGTTGCCTAACTGTCGTTTTATAAGCCATTTTGCACCATTGACTGTGAACAACTTACTGTGACTGAGTAACTGTGAAATGACAGTTATTTTTCCAGCAGGGCAGTGTCTCCCCCCTGGTCACTGCCTTTAATTTACAGCTACTGCTATATGTCTAGACATTTCCTTACTTATTTATTGGCTCTAACAGTTTGGCCTATCCTTGCTTATGCACTTTTAAAATGGCGTGCGCCTATAAATGTAACTGTGACTACCTTGCACTTAAACAGCTTTGTACAAAAGGATAGACACATTTATAAGTTTGTAGTATAACAGACCAATGGCTGTAACGAGCACAAGAATGATTGGTGAGCTAGCATAGTTAAGATTATCTTGTGACAGGATGGAAAAACCGTGATTCTGTCTGAAAGTATTTGTGTTAGACATATATGTTACTTCTGCCAATCTAGCATGCAATATTTTCCATTCATTATTTATAGACTCGTTAACAGAAGAGAAGGCTATCCCTTCATTTAGGGTTAACTGAATAGCCTCAAAATTGTTTGACTTAAGCCATTGGATCGGCAATACAGTTTGCGCTACTGTGGTAACAGGACTTTTGATGTCGCAGACATGTGTGGCTTCTATTAATGTTAACTTGTCGATCGATACTCTGCATCCACATATTACCTGTATCGCAATTGATCCTATGTCAGTTTTCTTAATAACTTGACGAAGTGACTGGTTTATACATCTTACTGCTAAGTTACTGGATGGATTACTTATTAAATAGTGGTGCGGCTGAATCGCAGTGACTTGAGTTTTTCTGCTCGTTTCACATGAAAATTTACAGTGATTAAATAATTGGCTTAGATTCTCCATTTTAATGACAGCCTTAAGGCAACTTACCTTGTTGGTCACATTAGTATGTTTTGAAACTAAATACATTCCCTGAATCTGATTGCTTTCCTCTACAACCTCCCTAGTGACGTGTGTAAGCATGTCTATTGCAATTATAAGAAGATGCTGTAGGCTAAGTCGTAGATAATTGTTTTGAGTGTTAAATTGACGAGGCGAAAAGATGCTGAGACTACGATGCCAGCGTCATGCAACGAGATAACGCCTGAGGACCTCAGGTGACGCCAAGGCAATTTAACTTATGGAAAGCTTAACTACATGAATTGTTTTAAAAGTATTGAACTTTAAGGAACCTGAGCTTATTTTACTAAAGTTACTATTTTGATTTTTCAACGATTTGACTGTGAGTTCCATGAGTATGTTAAACCAGTAGTCCCGAACTTTCGCATATGAAATAGTATACCCGGAGCAATATAGAATGAGGAGTTAAAGACTTGTTTTGAACATTCAATATTAATACAGAGTAATTTTATTTGGTGAAGTATCAGATTTGAGATAATTAAGTGATGAACTGACTTTTAACATTTAATGAATTATCAGTGAATGGGATCCCAGAAATTTAAGAATTTAAGTAAGAGCTTACCAAACTTTCTCGAAATTTAAATACAGAGGAGGCTACTTACGGTGGAACCTGATTAATATTTTGAACTGGAATCTCAAGTGAACGATTTATTAATTTTTTTTGTATAGCAGCTCTAAAGTTTCACAGCATTTTTCAATCTTTTACTTTATTTTGATTTTGCATTCTGATTTATCCCTATTCTTACTTGGGTGGTGGCATGTCATTTATGTTAATTATCATACAGTATACTTTAATTTGTGAGTAAAGAGATTTCTGTCACACACACACACACACATATTTAGTTTTGCACCTTGTTGAATTATTCACATGTTATGGTCTGAGTATATTAATTTCCTTTTCTTCATTAATAAATTAATTATCGGGGTTACACATGTTTGATTTAAATGAATTACTGTGAAGGTTGGAATGAGTTTTCTATTGCATGAGGTTTACAACATCGCCAGAGAACTTCTGATTCCAGAGTGGTAATACCAAGGTCACATAAGGCGTCCAAAAATCTATCATATCATTATAATTATTCTTTCTCCCAACTCACACCAAATAGACTTACACCCACAATATCACAGACATAATTACAACAGGGCTCGCAATGGTGTATCGTGTCGCAAATTCCATCATGACTAGAGCGTCTTTGTTGTTATGTGCTGATGTTAGTAACGGCTCTTTTGCGTCAATACTCCATAACTCGAAAAAAGGAGGTGGCACTATGGGGGTCATCTGTCCTATTTTTTTGTTTGGGGGCCATAATCTGTTTGCATGTGACACAGTTTTTTACATATTCCTTTGCATCCTTATTCATTGTGTCCCAGTAGTATGCAGTCTTTATTTTATAGGGTCTTGAAATGCCCAAAGAGACCGCCTCTAAACAGGGCGTCATGGTGGGTAGTTATTATTTCTGCCACATAATATTTAGGCACAAGAGTTAGTTTATGCTCCCCGGCCGGTGTATGCTGTTTCATATAAATTTCCCTATTGGCTGAAATGACATTACACCACATGAGGCGACGGTATTTCGAGGGGGCTTTGTCTGTTAAGTTAACACTAATTTGAGCTGTTTAATGTGTGAATTGTTAGCATGTTCTGCTAAAAACGGTGACGCCCTTTGGTCTAGAAGGGGTAGCAACAAAATATGTGCATCATAGTCTACTTTAATATACTCTTGCTCATGAATATATTCCGGCAAATAAAATATTTTCTCATCATTTGCAACTTTGATGAGAATGCGACAGTTAAGACGTGCATCGAGACATGTAGTTGTAATTCTCTGAGAGCTGTTGTCATGAATAATCTCCATATCAACATTAAAACTGGAGCAAATTGTTTTGGCTATGGTGTGGATGGGCAAGTATTCCTCTTGTAAGATGGCTTTCACGACTCTCGATTTATCTGTGGTGTGAAAGTCAGCTTTAATTAGTGGTTTAATGTCAGGCGAGTTGTTGGTGGTATATTTGCCAATTGTTATTTTGATTTCTGTGGCCTTCTGCGGGTCTTGAAAAAGTGATACTGCTAAAGTTGTAATAAATGTGCATTATGTATATGTGCATTTTACTTTGTATTGTGTTGCATTGACTGTAACAGTTGTCATGTCAGCTGTTGCTATACGACTGAGCGTGTTGGCTAGGGTGTTCAATTTTCCTTTCACAATTTTTGCCTCGAAATCATATTCCGTTAATGCGATGGCCAACTTTTGAATATGTATATTATGTTCGGCCATAGATTTCAGGCATGATCGGTCTCGATGACGAAATTTCGGCCATAAAGAAATTGTTTAAATTTTATTATAAATCATTTTATTGCTGTTACTTCCCTCTCCATAGCTGACCATTTTTGCTCATTCAGTGATAGCTTTTTCGAAGTGAAAGCTATTATATGGTGTTCCTTAGTCGCAGGGTTCTCCTGTAACAATACTGTGTCAATGGCGGTCTGTGATGCGTCACACGCTAGAATCGTCGGTAGATGCTCTTCAAATTTCGCCAGTATGGGTTTTCTTTTATTGAGAGCCATTTTTAATTGTTGGAAGGCTGTTTCCTCTTTCTTGTCCCATTGAAAAGGTGTTATCTCTTTTGTAAGTTCAGTGAGGGGTTCTGCTATTTGGACGTAATTTAAAATGTAGCATCTTAAATAGGATGTAAGGCCGAGAAATGTTCGTATTTGCTTTATATATTTGGGCGGCACCATTTGCTGGATAGTTTTAATATTTTTGGGGTCTGTCTGGATTCCTTTGGGAGTTATGTAGTGGCCAAGTATTATTATTTCGTGTTGAGCGAAATTACTCTTCTCGCTATTAATTTTGACATTAAACTTTTGTGGCTGTTCCATAACTTTGTGAATGTTGTTAATGTATTCAATAAAAGTGTCACCAATTATAAATGTGTCGTCTATATAGGCAAGTGCCGCATTCCAGCGGAGCAGACCTAGCATACTATCAACAAAATTCTGGAAGTAATTAAGGCTGGTGACGAGGCCCAGTGTATACGAGTGTACTCGTAAAGTCCGATTCCATCCATGTTAAAAACAAATTTATGCCTATCTTCCTTGCAAACTGGGATGGCATAAAACACTAAAATTATCTATAGATGTTATGTATTTAGAATTTTGCAGGGTAGTTATTATGTATTCTGTCTGTGGAATTGGGTATTGGACTCTAGTAAGGTGTTGGTTTAATAAACGGAAGTCTGTTAGGAACCTAATACCGCCTTGGTATTTAGGGATTACCAATGATGGTGCTGCATATGCAGAGTCAAGTGGCATTTTAATATTAGAGTCAAGCATTTGCTGTATTTCTATAAGTACATCCTCCCTTAATTTTAGGATTATGCGATAAGGTCGCATATAAATTGGTTTGTCTGTGTTCAACTCTAATTTTATTTCATATGTGTTCGTTTCCATGAGCTCATGAATGTAACTGGCGAATCGATCGGCATATTCATGCAGTAATGTTTCTAATTGGCATTTCTGTTTGTGTGGCAATTCTGGGTTAATAGTCTCTAACAACGTGTTTTCTGTAGTATCTTCCATCGTAGTTATTTTGTTTGTATGGAATTCGATGCAGTTACTACTATCGTATTCTACAGAGTTGGTATTGATGGGAATTTCAATAATTTTATTATTATTTAAGGCATGGATAAACATATTGCCTTTGTTAAATATTGGAATAACATCGTATCTCTTCGTGAAATCGACTCCTGTAATCATATCAAGTTTCAAGTTATCTATCAATAAAAATTCTTGTAAAAAGTTGTGACCATGTATATTAATATTGGCTTTAGTTTTAAATTGGGGAATTTCACTGTCTTATGTCACACCTACCATAGAGAAAATTCTTTTCACAGGTTATACCACTTTTCTTTATTAATTAATGTGGTCGCCATGCACGAACGAGAGCAGCCTGTATCCAATAGTGCATTGTATGTTTTTCCTGCCAGGTCTACAAGGGTGTACGGTGTTAATATTCTCACATATCCCTCTCAGCACTCATCCTGGGTGACTACCCCGGATTCCTCATCAATGCTTTAATGAACAGCCGGTGGCTCAGGTATCGCTGACCACTTTCATCATTGCCATCTGGTACCGTGTTATTGTTTACAGGTGTGCCCATTATGGCATGCTTCAACTTGATCTGGGTTGTGTCAATGCCGAACAGGTGTTTGAGGTTCTGGAAATGTGCCACAATGTCAGTATGAAACGGTGTTGTCTAATTGGGGAACAATGTACATTCTGCAGCATGGTGTGATGTATACAAACAAAGTCTGCAGGTTGATGCAAATTCCGTCCTCGGCAAGACAAACGCTTTCCTTGGCTCTCTGACATCATGCTTCTGCTGCATCCCGCATTCCTGACGGGTTACCGGCTGGACAGGGGCCATCGCTTCCGTGTTGTCCTGGCAGATTGCTGGCTGGACAGGGGCCGTCGCTTTCATGTTGATGCATTGATCGCATTTCACTGTCGCTCCTCGGTGTTTGGAATCTGTTATGGCCCTGGCACTCACCTGCGTTTCCATGATATGTGGGGTGTTGTGTGTCTCGGGCAACATGATCTGTTTATTGCCTGCCTTAGACTTGCAATTGTTTGGTTAACATCTGGTGTTGTGCACTGGCCTGGATTGTGGGTCGCAGAAGTCAATACAAGAGGCCCTGCCTTTAGCTGATACAAGTTCGGTCCTATTTTTACTTTCTGTGCTATTCTGTTCCTGGGGAATATGAAATTGTTGGCTTCTTGAATTGAAAGTCGATATTTCTGTGTATGTGTGGTGTGGGATGCGTTTGGAAAAAAGTGTTTGGCAGGCATTAATAATGCGACGTACATTTGTTTCGGGTGGGATGTGTCTGCTTGTCGCATTGGAATCACTGTTCTTGCCATGCTGGCAGTTCTGATTATTGCTTGTGGTCATTAAGGACCCTGCCTGTTTGTCCCCTTTTGCCCCATGCGTTAGTTTAGGTATATTTGGCATGGAGTGATCTTTGTTCGGTCGTGCCCTTAATGGGTCTGTCTGCCTGTTCTGGATGTTGTTAGAAAATGTATTTTTCCCATATGTTCGCCCTTGTGGGGTGTTTGTGGTGTGGTCAAAATGATGGTGATTTTGTTGACAGGGTGGTTGATGGTATGCTTGTGGAGTGTGGGGGTGGTTGTAACAATGTTGTTGTCTTTGTTGCACTATTGCCATATTGGCGATTTCCTCCTTAAGTTTTGTGATGTCAGTGCAAAGAGAGTCTGATTTGGACAATTTATGTTGGCCGCTAATTATTTCACTGCATTTAAAGATACCAAGTTCTGCATGCTGGATATATGGCATACTGACTTCTAGCATGTCGTTTTTCAGCACCACAATTTTTTCAGTTAGAGATGGGAGTAAAGAGGACCACCCAATAGTTAGCAAGTTGCTGTCCGATACTATTGGATTATATTTTCTACGATAGTACATCAGAGTCTCTATATGTAACTATGCGCTCTCATGGGGCTTTTGCTTTGCATTGAATAACAGCTGTTTGATATATTCCTCTGTTGTGGTTGTAGAGAAGGTGGTTTTCAGTTATTACATTTCTCCTCATCAGTCCAGTTGTTGTTTTCCATGGCTTGCATAAATTGGTCTAAAAATTCCGTCCATCTTTCGGTTCTGTCGCCTGAAAAGTTTGGTACATGTAGTGGCTGTTGAATAATTATATTGATGTGAGTATGTTGTGTTTCAGGGGGTGGGGTAATGGTGACACATTAGTGTTAGTTGGTTGTGAAATTTGTGTAGTTTTGTGTGTGGCATTGGCATAGTGGTGTGCTGTGTTGTGGTTTATGTTCATGTATTCATGTTCTGTCTCTGTATCAGGAATTGATACTACAAATGGCTCGGTTGCCTGAAGTGTTGAAAATGGGCGGGGATGCAGATATCCACTTGTGGTGGATTCGCTTGTGTCTGATACTGAATAATCATGTGCTGAGTATTGTTGTGTATGTGGTGTGTGTTCGAATTCAATTAAATCTGTAGTGCCTGTGGGTATCTCGGGGTGTTGTGTACATTACGCTTCTATTGTGCGCTTAGCATCGGTGAAATCAAGTGTGGCGTGTTTGACAAATTTCCTAATCGATTTTGTAACAGATTTCTGTGATTTACTCATGACTTCATAGCATTAATTTTCCTGTGTATATTAGCCTTAATTACTAACATGTACACACACAAATACACACTTGCTGGCTTTAGAAGCTAATATTTCCACACTGCGCAAGCCTGTGGGGAAATTTTGTGTTTGCGATAGCCAAAACGGTCCAAAAAGTAGCCGTAATTTAACATGCATTACTCTTTACAAGCTTAAGCACACACTCTTACTACGCTACTATGGGCGCCTTGGTTTGCTGACGAAACTGCAAGTGGCCAACCCTGGCGTGCACAATCGTGCCGCAGGAATGTGCTGATCCCCGCACAACACACAGTGGCTTTCAATTGCAGGACAATTCGCGATACTATTATGTTTACTACGCTATTATATAGGTTAATTTCGGCCATTTGCTATAGACCTATCAAACAGGGGGTAAAACCCTGGGTGGTGAGAATACTGAGGCGGTGTTGGATTTTAATTTTATCTTTACTTTTAATACCAAGAATTGAAATAAAGTAAAAATTCCCTTTTGCCTCTCTGCTTGCTAACTGCACTGTGATACTTTATATGTGTGTGGCTTTTGACAGGGAATGCAAGCATGTGGACTGGTGGAAGTTTATTCGCGATTTCTAAGTTATTACAAGGGGTACTTTTCACAGCTAGATTTACTTTGTATTACTATCTTCCACCGATTTTGCTGTTTAGAGTGATCTAAAAAGGAGAGGCAGGAAGCTTTGGCTGCCTCCACCATTTGCTGTGACCTGTTTTGTGGATGAATCAGGCCACGCAAGGGAGGGGGATATCGGTAGCTAGATTATAAAGCACCCTTCTAGTTTCACTATATTTATTAGACACAGCTATATTTAGAAGTAGCAATACAAATAGCTCTCGGCTATTACAATTATTTTACTAATTACTTATGTTGGCAATCATCAATAATATTAAAGACGTTAACTTTAATTGCAACACATACAGCTACAGAGTGCCCTTGACTTGAGGAGTCTTAAATACTTATGCCGATGACCCTAATCCTGCATAACCATAGGCGCCCTTCTGGGATTATATTTACCCTTATATGTCTTGGTGGGATGGTCTGTCGAGACCCCCTCGACAGTGGTAGCGCTGGGCATTGAAGTTGTGACCACGGCCGTGGTGGTTCTCAGTCCTGGCGTCTCGCTGGTCCCTCCGGAGCAAGTGGGGGGGGGGGGGAGAGTGTTCTCAAAACAGAGGGGCTAGCTCGCCATGGTTGCACTGTCCCAGGTGCACGAGCATCGATTGCCAGTTAACACAGCTTGCAGCTAGCAGATACGTGGTCGTGCCCTAAGTCAGCCAGAACACACGTAAATGTAATATATTCTTATAGTTCACTTTCCCATCTTTCTGTATTAATTGTGTGTATTTTCTGTTTAACATTAAGTCCTTTTTACAGTATTATCCCATTACCAGTCCTGTTAATTGTATACATGTAGAACACAGCAAACCAGCGCGAGTGCGCAACATCTGTTAGCTTCCCCCCAGCATTGATGTAGGTTAGAGCAACAGCACGAGTTAGCAGTACACATGCATAGGCGAACTTGCGACCCATGCTGTATGATGTCACGGCACTTGTCCCACTCCTGCTAGAAATGTTTTCTGCTTCTCCGATGTTAATGCATGTTCCTTGCTTGTAAGTGCATGTGGGACACTCTGCTCCCTTGTAAACGAGAAACACTCCACCTGTTTTTGTGGGTTTTAGGAGTGCTTTCCAGACTCTTGTTTTATTTGTAGTTTGAATTAATTATAAGTTACACTAAGTGTGCGACACCAATTACACAACACCACTTACGCTGACATGCCATCATGAACACAGAAAATAAATCTGTCACACAAAACATACGCAAAATAGTTAAAACCCTGTTGTTAGACTTAAGCGATGTGAAACGTGCTGAAGAAGTACACAAACAATTGAGAATACAGCTAGCAACTGATAACATGGAACACATAACACCTATTGAACACATTTCCCCTACACAGCAGAACGTTGCATTAGATTACTCATTTCACGACACACACGAACCCAGTACCAGTGGATATCTCCGTCCCCGCCCACTTTCAACACTACAAACAACAAATGCATTTTCAATTTCCATTCCCAGCACGAATTCTCACATTCCAGAACACCAGTACACAAACATAAATAATACAACAAAACACTAATATATTAACGCCACTAACGACACAGTACAAATACCACAATTCCCCAACATTCCGACGCCCACACAAGTCATTTTACAGCACTCACAACCCATCCCCACCTTTCCCAGGGAAAATCATGAAAACATCGAATAATTTTTTAGACACTGAAGTTAATGAGTGATATGACCTTGAAAAACGATCGTGCTTGAAGTTATATTTACAAGGCATGGCAAAGAGGGCGTACAAAAACCTTTATTACACTGGTGAGCAGGAAATCTAGGGGCCAGCAAATTACAGATAAGTTATTACAGACCTTCAGAAAACTCGGCACTACAGACAACTACAGGCAGCTCCTTCACATTACTAAACAACACTGGGCCAGAATACACAAGCTCACATAGAGAATATGACATTCTACAAAAACAAGTGTCACCCACAATTACCCGAATCGGAGTTTGTCAACATAATTTGGACCTCTCTGACACCAACTATAGCTGATAAACTTGTCCCTTTGGGGAATACCACATTGAACCAATTACAACAAAACATCACAATTATTGAGTTGGGTGTGTAAAGACACCAACAAATCATACAGCAGGACACACACGGGCCACACATCACACTAAACTCCAAGAAGAGATAGATTTATTAAAACAGCAAATACACAACCTTCAAGATGCAAACAGATATACTGTACTATCCCCATGTACAGTCAGAAACACAAATGTAACTACAACTCCACCACCACCCAGCACCACACACCCTCCACCCGCAGTTATGTACGACCAGACATGGTAAAACCAGCCAACAGTCATTGATTGGATACAGTACAGGGAACCATACAGACAAGCAACACACCCAGGGGTCCTATAAACACCGCAGACATCCCCAGACACGCCCCTTCAGGGCAGAACACAGACGATTCGATCAGGTACAGGAGCACGTTTCTCCAGAGAACAGTACAGGCAAATTTGTCCCTCCCCCACCCAGGAAAGTAATTACCAGGTCCGGGATACTTGTAGGGCTATGTTTGATAGAGTTGTGCTGCAGCGAACCTATGCTGAAATTGCGAGGTTCTATTCCTACAGTAACCTGCCTGAAGCACGTAAACCACCACCAATACAAAGAAATGTGTGCGCGAATTCCCGAAATACAACACAACATCCCATGTCTCACATACAGTTTAAACAGCCGGCGAAGCCAGCTAGTGCAAGTATCACAGGAAAAACTTGGACATGTCAAACATACAACCATACACCTATGGACAACAGACAACACAATGTTACACCGCAAGACATTTCCGTATTGTCAGTGAAACCAGAAGCTGTAGGTAGGTCAGGCGATTTAGCATCCAAACAAATACCATGGAAACAGACGGCAGTTCCAAGAACAGGTCAGCCGCGAATTGTCTGCACGCAGCCTACAAGGCCAGTTACCAAAGCTACGTCAAGCAAAGCTTCTAAACACCACGCCGCGCAAGCACAGCCACATAATAATTACAGGCATGACACTTCCCCCCCCCCCCCACACACACACACAGCCGACCAACATTGCCACACAACCACCTCAGCGCGACCTGCGAGGTGGTGTTGCCATATCATCACAATACACACCCCACAAACAGGAAACCAATGGGCCATGTGGCCCGTTGGTTTCACACAATACCTGCACACTTTGTTTTTATGCCGGACACAAGGCCAAACATTGTCACGTGTTCCCTAAACAAAACTTTGAATTCGCATCGGATATCGGAGACCGTATCAAACATTTCAAAAACAAATTTGGCCTCATGCCACAATCTTTCTACATACAAACAACACACAGAAACTGCACCACACCCAATACACACTATTTTCAAAATACACCACGGCAAGCTAGCAAGAGGTGACAATGTGCTTGAAGAAAAACCCGCTGAGCTAGCTTCTGCCTACCAAGGCACCACAAAACAAACCACACACAGCACTAAATACTGCCTACCAGCACACGGTAAACACGGCAACGAAACCCATGTCCTAGTTAAAGTAAAAGTAATACAATATTATGCTTTACTAGATACCGGCTGCTCGAGAGCAGTATAGGCAGTACACTTGTATCAAACCAACACCTTTTTACATTGAGAGAGCAAATAACTATAGTAGGTGCAACAAGTGTTTTAACTTCTCCCAAATTTGAAACTAGTGTCAATTTAAATATAGTGGTACACACATACCCTCGGAAATTTATGGTAGTAGATAACTTACAACAAGATTTAGTCCTTGGTGTCGACTTTATTAAACATTATGTTATTCCTACACTAAAATACGACACCATGTTAATTCATGGGCATAACCCTAAGAAAATTGTGCAGATTCCCCTACAGCTAGCATCGTCCAATAGCGAATTAAGAACTTAACTTGAATATACCATGCAGGCCTTGGAATATTTTGAGACTGAGAATACTAAGACACACCACGTAAATAAGAATCTAACAGAAACACAAACAGCTGCGATCACTGATATCATAGAGATTTGCCAATTCAATTTAGGAACTCACAGAAACCAAATACTTTGAGATAAAACTAGACCTCGCGACTGTTAAGCCAATAACAACCTGCCCATATAGAATTAACCCTTAAGTAAGAGACGACCTCTTGAAACAGATTAACGAATTGGTTGATGCAGGAATAATTCAGGAAGCCGACTCGCTCTACTCTGTGCCAAGCCTTGTTATTGCAAAGAAATCTGGAGGGTTAAGATTTTTGACAGACTTTAGAATGTTAAAACAATATTTAACTAGGGTACAGTACCCATTGCCAAGGATGGAAGATATTTTGAACACTCTCCAGAATTTCTTATAGATAACCAGTTTAGATGTATTCTCCAGATTTTATAGCATACTTGTTAGACCACAAGACCACCATAAGCTTGCATTTACAATTGACGGAGTAGGATTAATTGAGTACAAAAGAATGCCTATGGATGTTTCAACATCCCCCCAGTACTTTCAAATTTTCATTAATAAGCTCTTAGGCCCTCTTAGGTGGACAGTGGCTATAGGGTACATCAACAATATTTTTATTCTGGGAATTACATTCAAAGAGCATCTAGACAACATTCGAAATGTCTTCGAACGGCTAAGGATGTTTAATGTTAAAGTAAATACAAAAACATGCGCGTTTGCTGGGCAAACTGACAAAGTGCTCGGCCACATCATCACCCCTAACGACATTTCAACAGGCCCCAAGAAAATTGCAACCATTGAGAATATGTCACCCCCAAGAAATTTAAAACAGCTCCGCACCTTTCTTGGTATGACATCTTACGTAAGACACTATATCAGAAATTATGCTACAATTGCACAACCCCTTATCAAACTCACCAAAAACAATGCAGTGTTTGAGTGTCTTTTAGTAATTTTAAAACAGCAATATCGCAAGCCCCCGTACTACAAAAATTCCATGAGGGCAGAGAAATAATTTTAGCTTGTGGCATCAGTAAGGAGGCTGCAGGCGGGGCCCTTCTACAACTAGATACACAATCTAAACAACGACAAATCATTGCCTTTGCTTCTAAAAAGTTTTCACCCTAAGAGGCACGGTGTAATATACAGAACAAGAAGTTAGCACAATTAGGTATTTATGCAACCATTTACGGCAATATTTGTATTAGGCACTTTACAATAGAAACAGATCATGCGAGCTTGCATTACTTAAGCTATATGGCAGACCATAATGTCAGAATACAAAAGGTGGCTATAGCGCTCAGCAAGTATGATTTCGACACTCAAATCGTAAAAGGGAAACTAAATACTCTTCTCGATGCATTGAGCCATATTACCACCTTCCCTCCAGTTCCCATACACCATGTCACAGGCAATAACTATGCCTATCAAATTAAAGAAACTATGTTAACTTGCACTTCCCTTTTCAAAGAGTTTGCAGAAGCAATTTTTCAGGACAAATACAAGGCAGACGAAATCTAAAATACTATGGCCACATATATCAAAAATCATTGGGACGAGGTTAAACATAATTTCATTGCATACAACAACCCAACAGAAAGAGAAATAATCGCCACAGCAATAGCGTAAGAGGAGATTTTCCCTATGGCCCAATCTGTAAAATAATCACGACACTATACAAAGTAAACATTCAAATAATCAAACAAAAGAGTAGCACCCCCCCCCCCCCCCTTTTTTTTCAACAACTTGAAACATCCTGCATTGACCCCACACTAAAACGTGCAATAATTATTCTTCTTCGT
The DNA here is from genome assembly GCA_029891345.1 of Dryococelus australis. NCBI lineage: Eukaryota > Metazoa > Arthropoda > Insecta > Phasmatodea > Phasmatidae > Dryococelus > Dryococelus australis. The sequence goes on from CM056995.1 coordinate 263,037,119, forward strand.
TCATATAATTAACACTATTTGCCTGTCTACACACATGCACAGGAATATATTATGGTTGATGATGGTTCCATTTTTCTCTTATGCCCTATTACAATCAACATACCACTATTTGTAGGCAAGTACGACTGCGACACACACATAAAGAAACTTAAACAATCCTTACATAATGCAGATCAAGCTGACACCAAATACTGCAGATTGAGCCGCAGATATGAAATTACCGCAAACAGATAAATATTTTTTGAAAATCAACACCCCTCAAGGCCCATATAAATTAACTCTCGTTCTCCACATCTATGTCAACGAGATAATTCAAGCATATCTCGACGCGATATTTGGCGGGGGGCACTTCGGCACTCTTAAAAAATTACAAAAAATTAAACAGTCTTATTACTGGGACAACATGAACACGAATGTAAAAAATTATGTTAAGTCTTGCCCTATATGTCAAAAAATAAAGGCCATAAACACTAAGCCGATGAGCCAAATTACTTTGATACTGCCCCAACCAATTATAGAAACTTGGGCTTTGGATGCGAAAGGTCCTGTCCCCACCACTACTCGAAAGAATAAATACATCTTAGTAATGACTGAGTATGCTACCCATTACGTTGGAACTAAGGCCGTTCAATCTATCGATGCAGCCGCATGCTCCGATTTTATTAAACAAGTAGTCCTCCACATTCGGCTGCCCAGAACAAATCCTAACCAATAGGGGTACGACTTTCCAAAATGAATGGTTAGTCATCTTTTACAGTCTTTAGGTATTAAGAAATTAATAATCACTGCATATAATCCAAGATGTGTAACAGGCTTGTAGAAGCCCCGAACCAAATAATTGGGGACCAACTTACCACATGTGCTAACACAGATCAAACAAACTGGGATTTATATGTAGAGTACATTTGTTTCAATTACAACACCAGTACTAACACAACAACTAAGTTCACTCCCTTTTTATGTAATAAATAGCGTGGAAGCCGCCCTTCCGATGGAAGTGGTTGCAAATCAACATTCGCCCCAAGTGCACAACTGGTGCGAAAAACTTAGGCATAACCGTAAAACGGCTAAACTGAACCTCACACTTGCACAGGAGGGACAAACAAAACAATTCAACCGTTCACAAAAAGCACCATTGAAGTTAATGATTGCATGTGGGTAAGAAACAGAAGCCACCAGAAGGCACTAACTCGTCGTTATCGTGGGTCATACAAAGTTGTTGAGGTATTACAAGAATCCACTTTACAAATTCAAACAAACAAAACGGGTATACCAAAGTACGACATGGTATGCATACGGCATACCAAGCCTGCCTTTATGCGTTAAATTAGTGTTTTATTGTAATTATAATTAAGCTGTCTATGTGGAATGTCCATATTCAATGTCTATGTTCAATGTCTAAAATCTATTTTAAAGTGTGTTACAGGACTGTTATTGTATATGCGAAGCAGCGAACAGTCCCAAAGTCAGAACGAGCTTTATTTCCACTGCTTGTCTACACAGTGACGGGAACGTGCTGACAGCGGACTAGCCTCAGCAATAGTGTGCGTAGCGGATGCAGGCAACATGAGGCGTAAGCCAGCCTTTCTCGCTGCTACCACGCCACACGACTTCTGAAGTTCGCCCTCATTCCAGAGAGGGGGCAACACAGCTGCCAACCATACAGCACATCAGGAGGATGCAGGAATAGCGACATGAAGTGGCCATTCCTGCCATATGCTGTTGGCAGCCCTACGTGCCACAAGTCACACCCTGCAAAGGTGCACAATGGTTACGATGGTGACTGCCAATACAGGCCGTCCTCGAGACGTGGAGTTGGGAGTCCACTCTTATTATATGGCTGTCAAGGTCGTGACAGCTCCGGCGTGCTCCTCGTGCCAGCTATATTGACAATGCCAGATGTGTCCATGCTGGCTTCTACTGGTGGCCGGCATTAGTCAATTTTATCTATGAAGAATGTTCCCCATTGTCTACACTATCCCTTTTACGATTCCCCAGGTCTCTGAAATACTGGAGCAGTATTTGCACGTGCCATTCACTAACAGAGCGTCAACATAGTGTGCAAATGCAAGGGTTTTGTATGCTTATTTACAGGAGGTGGACCGCAGAATTTTGCACGAATTTCTTGACGAGGTCTCGACACATTCTTGCCACAAGTGCGGGATCCAATTTTTGGGCGACATAGCATCTTGGTACTACAATGTGCTCACAAACAAACACCTGCGAGTATTACTCGACAATGACGCACGCCTGGATGCCCAGATCAATAATTTTACAGATATTATACAAGTCACCAATCAAGCCCTTAACACCCTTAAAGTTATCACTTAGGTCGAGCACCAGATCACCGACAGGGTCAATGTATTAGCAAAAACCATTAATGACATTTCAGAAATTTTGCAACACCAACAGACAGATATTAACAATTACAATAATTTTGAAAACCAGTTTACACTGTTGTCCACTGCCATTTTGTGGTTGTTAAATAATATAGTGCTAGAGGAACTGGTACAAACTTATGTACACTCATTTCAGATTAACTAATTGCCCCTTCGTGCTGTCAACAAATCACAGCTAACAAATGAATTGCACATCTTGAAAATTCAGCTGAACAAAATGAGTCTCACACTAGCCTTTGAAACTAAAGACATTATAAATTACTGCACAAATAAGTCGACTGGACTGAGTGCAGTTTTTCAACTACACAGATAGTTATTAAGCTACAAATACCTATCATATGTACCAACTCAAAATGGAAAATTTACAATGTTATACCGGTCCCATTTTGTTTCCAGAATCATACCTGCAACATTCATGTTCCATCCACCATGGTGGCAATTGGCCCCATTACGGGTGCTGTCAAGGCTATATCGCACTCATTAGATATTTTCCCGGATGTTCTAGCCATCTCTAAAGAGTCCCTCACCGACGAAAATGCCAGATGTGTAAAAGAAGCTATCCTATTGTCAGATGCCAACGAATTGTTTTCTAAATGCAAATTTCAGTGCTCTCCCGATAATTTATTCTCCATCCAACCCACCCTCCCACCCCCTCCCAATTCACTCTCATCAACCCTCCAGAAGGTACCATGCTAAGATGATTGAACAGATCTCTAAATGGAGACGTGCAAAATTATGAGTTGGGTTCAATTGAAATGCACGTTCCTTGTGGCTGCTATGTTGCTACACGTGACCAAATCATCATCGAAGCAACTCATTTGTTCGACATATGGGCGCCCACAGTCCCTCTACAGCAAACTGTGATCCCTGTGCACTGGCTCCATCAACACTCATTCCACCTTCAACAACTCCACCTCTCCACTGACATACACTTTTCCAACCTCACTACAGCACTTGACACGAATTGGCAATTAAACCAGACCAAGTTTCCAGAATTGCCAGAATTTCACTCACAACACAGGCATGGTAACTTCCAGGATATGTTGTTTAATATTTAAGATCCTCTGCATTATGACTACAACGAAATATTAATGTTAGTTATATAGGTGTACTTATTAGAAATGTGTATTTTCGTAATGTGTATCCAGCAATTTTGTCTGGCATTTAAATTCCCAAGTTATATATAATATACAATACTGCATTACACTCCTCTGAGGAGGGCCTTACAATTTTTTTTATAATTAATTACACTAGTAGTGTTGAACCAGAGCACGTTTAACAGATAAAAAAAAAAGAATATAGTTAACTGGTTACCAGTTGCAAAATATATTGGAATTGTTGAATTATTCTACTATGAGACCACTGACTCTTTAATACAAAATAAATATCAGGTCACAAAGGTGGATTATGAATCCTTGTTATTGCCAGTTCCATACTATTGCTGCTATGACAGCCTCTTAATGGATTATATAAATAAGTGTAGCTGTTGAATTATGTCATAACGAGCTAAGCTGTTGTAGGATGAAGATCACGCTCGTGGCTGCTCGCTCGCTGGGAACTGCCCGCAACTTGAGGACCAGTGAAAGCAAGTTGCATCCGCGAGTACGATGGGACCATGGCAACTTGGGTGCTGCGACTATCCGCAACTCGTCGCTTCCCCAGGTACTGGATTGGGGTTCCCTAGGCTCTGGGGGAGGGCTGGAAATAATCAAATACAAGCTCTCGAACCAACTGGCCAATGCGAGAGCGCCATCGTCATGGACATCGGGAACCTGGGCAGCTCAGTATGAAATGGCGAAGCACGTCTGCTGGAAGTTGGGGAAGGGGTCTCGAGGTGCTGAAAAATGCGAAGTGTATCGATCATCACTGCTAGATTCTGTGGGCTGCCAACTGAAGATGTGTGATGAATGGATTGGAATGCATCAGACCTTGGAAACACCCCGATGTCAGCCTTCACTCCTGGGCCAGCGGATTCGCCATGACCACTGTTAGGCCCTGGATGTCTCGAATTTCCCAGACCGACAGGCTATTTTGGAGGAAGGGGGGAGGTGGCTCCCCGAAAGAACTCTCCCCACCTTCACTTATGGATTGGAGACCCTGGCATTGGCGCAGAAGGGCGATGATGGAGTCGGTGTTATGACTGAGCAGTCCGGTTTTCCGACGCACTCCATGAGAAGCAGGGAGGCTCTCCATCCTCAGTTGCTGTCGGTACGGCAATGCTAGTTCGCCTTCACTGCAGTATTGACAGTAGCTCAACTACAAGGGTGCCTGCGCCCACACGATGAATGGCATCGGCGTGGCGGCTGTTCTGTCTCCTGCAATACACACCAGCTGGGATCTTATTTCATTTCACTCCGCATCAAACCAACAGAAGTCTTTCTTCCCAAACTAACAAATACCCTACTTTATCCAGCCCTAATCCAGTTAAAAGGAATTATTTTATCCCCCACGACTGTCGCATAGATTTTCCATGGCGCTCTACACTTTACCTGGTTTGCTATGCTCTTCCATTTAGAGCCTTCTTCTTTCGGGGTGTGCACATGGTTATAACTGCGGCCATGAAACTATAACCCTGCTTAGCCGCGATGCATACACACATTATAATAATGAAACCCGACCTAAGGCGTAAAGGGCTTGCCCTGAGATGCACCACATTCTCCAACCGACTTAGCTAGTAACATGCATGCCGCAGGGCACACAGAACTGAGAGGGTGGTCACGCTGGCGAAGCGGGATTCGGGGGCTCGCCAGAAAAAAAAAATTGTGTCACACTTCTCTTTTGAACCTAGTCATTTAGGATGTTTCTGAATTCTCAGTGTAAACTTGTGAAGTATATTGCGTACCTGCAGTAATATGTACTAGTTGTGTGCTTGTTGAAACTATTCGAACATGTAATTGCTTCATGTTATACTGGTCGCGCATTCTGGCGGAAATATCAAAAACTATGTGACAACAGAAAATTTGATGCACAGTGTTATGAATACATCTATGGTTTTCGACAAAGTAAATAAATAACCACGATGACCAGGGGGGTAACTTGTCTTTAAATAAACTAATAATAGGAACAACAGTGGGCCTGTATCATTTACTAATGAAATTATGCATCACATAATCACTTCAGCCACACACTGCCATGCATGTGAAGCTGGTTTATTGAACATTTGTCATGTTTGTACTGCAGATGTGTTATAGACACACATATTATTACTTACAAACACTCAAATGTTTTCTCCATTCAAGAAACATATTTATACTTTGCTCTAATTTTATAGAACAAATCCTGTAGCTATCTAGCATACAAGCAGTGTGTTGCTAATGAAATGAACACCTTGGCAGTAACACTTAAGGGTTAGCATTTCAATTATGAGCTCCTAGAAATAAATTTATTCGGTTTCATGTACAAAACAAAGAAAACTTCATGAGTCCCATTTTTGAATGCTATTACTTCACCAGTGCACTGCTACAGGTAATGGGTTTATTATATTGTTTTATGTATTCATAATAATGATAGGTTATGGAATGTTTATATTCTCCAAACATACTTTTAGGTGCCAATTAAGAAAGCCACAAATTAATATATGTACTAGTGATATGTTTCTTAATGGCTTATCATCTTATCCAAGAAATCTAATTACATTGTATTGCTATTCTGTAAGCATGGCTGCATATATGACTGTCAAGTTGCCAGTTAGGTATCACACAAACTAGCCCTTATGAAAGGGTGCTGCTGTAGAAATGGGGCTTTGCTGTCAAAGGGGCACTAGAATTTCGTATTTCAGAAACTAATACTTTATCTCTCAAAACATCACACAAAACTCTTCAATGGTTTTCTGGGCGCCCATGTGTGTGAGAGTGTGTGTGTCTATATATATATATATATATATATATATATATATATATATATATATATGCTTGTTTTAAGTTAGAGTGAAATAAAATCCTGGGTATTATTGCATGCGCACCAAACTCTCTAATTGTTCATATTCTGAATGTTTACTGCCACAATGAGAAAAGAGAGAATATAAACACATATTTTTCAGATGTTTCCTTTAACCTACAATGCCACGTCTCAAGCATTTTACTACAATGTGTCATCGCGATGCCATGCTGTATAATGGTTTGAAAATCATGAATATGTTATTGTACACTTAACATTTCTCTAGTTTAACAATGTTGCACAGTTCACATACAAAATGGAAGATCATTTTAAATAATGTAGCTATTCTGTGGCGAAATATAAATTATGGATTACAATAAAAATACTCCAATTATGTTCCCACCTCAGGAAGGATCCATGGATGCAAAGAGGTGAGGAGGATAGTGTCAAATGGTGCCCCCTGCCCGACATGAGGGCCAAACTTGTCATTGTCAGCCAGCCTTTAGGATTAGTGTGTTGAGAAGAGAGAGTCCTGGAACTATGCCGGAACTATGCTCTGCGAAAACCCACCAACAACATTGCCATATATTTTGTAGATTAGCATGATGAAAGAATATGAAGAAAAGAATTACATCTACTTCAATATGCATTTGTATGTATGTGAAAGTATTGCTGGGTGTTCATTGCATTTCCATTTTGGAATTCCCTTACTTTTACTTGTTTACCAGGCAGTATCTTTCCATTTTCCCTGAAAATTATTTCGGGAATACTGAAACACGATATGTACTGTATTTTGTCATTGTTGGTAGAAAACAAAATACCATCAGTGAAGTTGCATTAATTTACACTGCAACAGATCAAGCAAGCAGGACTGACATTTGATTCAGCCCCTCGTTATTTCTTGCAATACATGTTATTAACCTCACATGAGTGTCTGTTACAATCACACCAATGAATTACTTTGTGTATGTGTGTGTGTGTGTGTGTGTGTGTGTGTGTGTGTGTGTATATATATATATATATATATATATATATATATATATATATATATATATATACACACACACACACACACACACACACACACACACACACACACACACACACACACACACACACTGATGCCGTGTGATGGCTCGGTTGGGCGTGCAAGATGCTTTGAGGGGCGGTGAGGTTAAGGTTGGTAAGTGTTGTAGAGGTATTTGTTACCCGACTAGGTGCATGACACCACTTGTGGCAGTGTAGAGGTTGTTCGAGAGCTGGAGACTCTTGACGTTCTCAGGAACAGCAAGCCGATCTCCCCTCACATTTACTATCTGCAGTGTTTACTAAATGGTGGGCCTATTAAAGGCTGACACACACACCTGATACGGAACTGTTGACTTATGGCATGATTGAAAGAATTTCACTTATAACACACTGTTCAAAGTTAAGGTGGTTTCGGCGGGCTTTGAAGGGTTCCGTTCTCTGATGTGCCCGAAGATTTGGCGAAGGGAAAACACATGGCAAATAGGGTCTTACTGACTGATCACACACTATTGTGTATTCAGACAACTAACACATTTTGTAAAGTAGCAACTATTTACATTTTCTCTGATCCAAGTGACAATTCCCCGATATATCGTTGATTTTTCCCCATCACATGTAATTCCCTAACACTTCCATGTTTTCTCTGAGGGTGAACATCCTGTATTGTTACAATCATAACATATATCAATGCTCTATTGAACTCAATCTAACATGAAATGCTTTTTCTCTACAGTGTATTTATCTCCTGCCCCCTCCCCTTCCGCCCTGGGCATTCCATTATTTTTCGCAACATACACAGTTTATTTGAACACTGCACTCACGAATGCCTGTAATTACGAATTACTTTGTTTTTCCTGTGCATATGGTTACCTCTTTTTTATTATAACTTTTAGGGCAAATGTACCATCTGTTGTATGAAATATGCCACCACATAGGTCCAAGAGAGGCTGCAAGGGATCACCTAAGAGTGAAAATAAACCATAATCTGGCAGCATTGTGCTTATATTAGTCGCACACAAAACAGATGCTATTTATTATAAATTTACACCATAAAAGGAATATAAAAATTCTTGCACCTCGGTATCCTGAGGTTATGTTTATCAGTTCAGCATCTCTGTTGATTTCACAAATATTCATACCACACCAATAGCCTTGTGATATTACTTTATCATGCCATTAGAATAATGTAAGCCAATTAAAGCAGTTATATGATTTTTCATTTTTTACATTTATTTATCGTATGTAAAGGGACATTACACACAGACTGGCATCCTTTCCTCTTCCTCCTATCCCTAACCGATTATGTGTTTGACACCAAAATAAAGATAAATACAATATAATGAGGTTAGTGCCAAATTGGAAATTCAGAATGCAATCTTTATATTATTTGAATGCAAACATGTCGGAAATATGCTGCAGAAATCTATAAAATGCTCAGAATGTGATCCATAATTCCATGCACACTTATTAACCTGACAATTAGTTACACAACCCATTCACGACAATATACACATTGATAACAAAAGTAAGATAAATAGTCCTACAACTCAATGGGGTTTATAATATCTTGGAAATGCGGATTGAAATTGTAATATTATTAAATACAAATTTTGTATAAGCATGCACCTGAGAAATATGCTGCAGATGTCTAAAACAACACTCAGAATTTTAATCATAAATGAAAGTACATTTATTAATCTGACAATTATTTACACATACAACATAATGATATTTTGTAAATACTACTTATTAATTTTTAAAACTTGCGAACTTTATAAACACAAGACGTGCAAGTTAGTTTTCACACCTGAAATACAATATGACGACTGTCGTAAGTCCATTGTATGCTCCACAAGTATACAATTTCAAATTCTTACCAAGTATACTATACTGGGAATTTGAAAAGCGCTAGTATACACATTGTGAAACCACTTCCAGCGACAAGTACCCTCAAGTATGCAATTTTTGAAAATTTAGAAACAGCCTTATTTTACATTGCCCCTATGTACCGCAAATTTTTGTCAACCATTGTGTTATTTTTTTCATACTTAAGTTTAAGGTTATGTACTTGGTAATCCAGAACTAGTGTAATCATAACGAGGCAATTTTAACCTCTTTCTTATATGCTATTTTTACTATCTGAAACAACAAAAAAATTACTAACCTGTGGACTAAGAGAGCTCTCATTAAAATTAAGATTGTATTGCCAGATAAAGGCATGAGCAATTAAGTAATCCTCAGTTGCAATCGTGATGAAAACTTATCACTATAATAGTACATATAAGAATTAACAAACCATGTATACAATATTAAGTGAGGCCAAGGCCTATAAGAGTTCAACATTAACCCTGTTTTGTTCTCAGTGGCCAAGTATTTTGTAAGTATATGTAACTTAGGTAATAGGTTTTTACTAAAGTATGTGTCAGGTCACATTCATATTTTATGAATTTCAAACATAGTCAATTAAGTGTCACGAGGTGGCACAATTACTTAAAGCCAATCAAAAGGCTTAGTGTTTAGTTCCAGTAGGTAACATTGGATGTTTAGTACATTATTTCCCGTATCACCTCTGTGTATTGATGTTTTTAATATTAAGAGTTATAGAGTAAGAAGGTTAATACCTTATTTATTTACTAAGATGAAATATAATCTCTATATGTATATTGTCGGAAAATAAAAACGTACGAAAGAGTATTCATAAGTTAGATCAGTAAGATAAGACATTGTATTAGATATAAGTAAAATAGTTTTATATTGTTCACTAAATATAATCTATAGAACTTTAAAGAAAATCCAGTATATGTTTATGATACGTCACACCTAACATAAAAACTGTGTTCCAAAGTGTGTTCAAAGACACACTGAAAATAATTGTACATCGCAAAAGTGCAACAAACTTATAAAAGAAGGCGGTAATGAAAAGAGCAAATAGCAACGCCAACCAAGTGGTATAAATAACAAATGCATATTTAAAGAAATTATGCTGTAAAATTATTATCTACTGTCGCAATATTGTTCCTAAAGTGTAAAGTCCGTGTATGTTATAGCGTAAGTATGTTAGGCTCCTTTGCATATAGATATTAAAACTATTCTCAAACCAAAACTTAGCGAGGTTAATGGTTCACATATGGAATTTATGACAACAGAGCATCACATATTGTAGCTACTTTAATTTCATGTTAAAGTGTTCTTGATGTAATTGTGTAGTACTTATCTGGTTAATGGTAATATGATTATGAGTAACTTAAGAACAGGTCCTAAATAAATATAACAAGCCTACTTTCGGCAAATGGTCAGCTCACTAGGAATATCGCTGCGCCTAACAAAGCACGTCTTCGCCATGCAGTTTCGCCAACATCGGTATGCATACTTCCTTTCTTGCAGGAAGCAAACTCTCAAGAATCTAAGTCCCCCTTTAAGCAAAAATAATTTTGTATACCTTTAATTACTAAATGTAAATTTCATATCAAACATAAGCCAGCAGGCACATAAAATCAAATGTTTAATTGATTCAGATTAACTTCCTAGCACATTGTGAGTACACTAGTACCATTTGTGCGCACAAAATACATCCACTCCCTATTACCCACGTCCACCGCCAGTATTGTAGCGGCTTTTTAAACTTTGTATGTGGTGATAGAAGAAGCACCTACTGTTTAATTAACAAGCCTGGCTGACCCACTGTCGCCAGGCTATAAATGATCTGAGCACATATCACCACTCCATCCCCCTCCTCACGTGGATGGCAGCAAGAGCTTGTACTGAGATGCCATAAGTGCCGGAGCGACACAAAGCAGGAGGCTATGAGAGTCCAAGGTCTGAAGTACCTCCCTCTAATAAATGGTATCACTACACAGCGAGCATAGGCATTTTCCAGTGTTTTAAACCCTACTTGGTCCGAATGGGGAGAACGCAAGCACGAACTCATCATGATGGCATCCGGTTGTTGCTGCGACATGTCCCCGATGATGCCACATGAGATGCCCCGATGACCCGATGACCCCCAAAGACAATCCACCTGCTGAGCTTGAAATTACCTGTACAGCAGGAGAAGGTGGGTCTGCACTTTCATCAGAGGGGGCAATGCCTGGGGGGACCAGTCATTTTGGCGCCGAACACCCACGTGTTCACCAGGGGCCAAGGTGATGAGCAGCCTGATGTGGTCAGCGGTTCCAGTCCAGACGGGGTTGCTCATCCACAGCAAGCAAGTGAAGAGACAACGGGAGAGCAGGAGTTGGAGATTCCGAGCCTAATGATCCACGATGGGGAAGCCCCTGACGAGGTAGTCAGGCCAAACATCAGCGAGAAGAGTGCGTGGGCACATCAGATGGAGGAGCCTGCCCCACTGAGTGAGTGGGTGTTCCTTCCATGGATACTGTCTGTGCTGTAGAGAAAGGCTTGAACCATATGATGCTCTTGAGCTACCTTGGTTGGCAGCTCGAAGATAGCTGGTATGGTGGTGTGTGCTGCAGGAGCGGTGAGCCGACGGAGTACTCTCACGGACAAAGTAGCTCGAACCCATCAGGAAGGGATTTAAGCCATTGGGAAGACTTAAGAGGCAGCCCCTGTTTCTCAATGTTTAGTCTAGAATTCCAAATTCTATCGCTGTTAACAGCAAGGTACTTACACTGAGGGGTAAGTTACGGCATCGAAATGGCCTGCTACCACGGAGTCAAGGAAGACGGGGATAATGGATGAAGGGTGCAGACATCATGGTTTCCTCTGGAGCACTTGCTCCTGGAGCTGGAGCTGTAGATGGAGATGGAGCTGTAGTGAGCTTTTGCAAGCTGCATGCTGGGAGAGGTGGTAGCCTTCTCAGACCCAGGAGAGCCCACTGACCATTTTGGTCTGTGGTCGACGAACTCTGACAAGAGTATTTCGGAGGTTCCTAATATAGCCCAAATTTCGTCTTAAAAGCTCACCCTGGGGTGCAGGAGTTGTAAGCCTCTCGATACAGGGGCTGATTATCTTCAGTATCGGACAGCATTGCACATTTATTATCGCCCTGGGTGGAGGCTAACGACAGGTTTACCTCCTCTGCCCGAGGCTCGGCGGCTGTGGCGTCGCTGGGTGCAGAGTGTTGTGATCCTGTGGCAATTTTGATAACTTTCTTATCTTCTTATAGGAGTCGGCTGGTCCGTGGCTCCTCAGGTAATACAATTTTTAGGTTGAGAGATGGCAACCGCATGTCGGAGTCTGGGCGAGCAGTACAATCTCATAATTAATCGTGTTAATTTTGTTTGTGTCTGTAGTTGTCCAGCACATGGATTCAACTCTGTAGCCACTTGGAATTATATATATACCACTTTAGACTAGCCCCATGCTTCTCAGTGCTCGCTAATGGGGCGAAGTCAGCCCATAGAGTAAACAATCTCACTGCGCAGCAGTGTGGCACACGTAAACATTTATAATTCAAGTCGCTCGACGTTCAAACCATTTTTCGTAACAAGGGGTCAAGTATATATTTCTAGCCATACAATTTTATTCACGAAGATACTGCTCCTTGAGTTAAATAAATATTAAGTTTTAAAATCATGTTAATTTTACGCCAGATAGAATGAAACACCAATCTTAGGTGAAAAAAACTACCTTTAATTTCAAAAGAAAACGTCTTTACAAATAATTCCATCTTAAAATATTTTGCATAACATTTTCAGGTGAAACCATTTCCTTTGAAATACAAATTTACGCCGTCCACAGCCTCCTCCCTAGACCGTTTGCCCACCGAAGCAAGGGATTGGGCCGACAAGTCGCATGCTCTACCCGCAGTACTTCAGTGTGCACTGTTGGTGATGAGTGCCAGTAGTGTAGGGCAGTGCAGGTTAGAGTAGGGCAAGCCAGGGTAGCCTGGTGGCAGTTTAGTGTAACATTGTGTGTGTGTATCTTCAACCAGCCACTGACTCTGTGTGGCAGAGTAATATGTAAGTAGTGCCAAATTGTGTGGAAAACATTATATATTTATTTGATCTCAAGTGTATACCTGCCATTTTCAGTGTACGATGGTGAGAGTACTAGACAGCCTAATCGGAGACTTCGTGCTCGTGTATCTCGACGATGTGGTCGTGTGGTCGGAGACGTGGGAAGAACACTTACACCATCTGTCAATCATCTTAGAGCATCTTGCTATAAACTGACTAACACGTGCTGCCCACAAATGCCACATCGGCCAAACGAGCATAGAATTCCTGGGCCATATTGTCGGCAAATCCAGAAATATGCCCACGCCAGAGCAGTTAAGTGTTACCAATGTGCACGCATCTCCACTTGTGCACAAACAGCTGCAACAATTCTTTGACTTAGTGAACTAGCTGTGCGAACATATAAAATATTTTGCCACAATAACTGTGCTGTAAACGAACTTGCTGTCACCGCAGAAGAGGTTCATGTGGGGGAAGGAATCAGACGAGGAGTTCCAAGCAATCAAAGCAAGTTTTAAAGTGTGTCCCACTCCAGCTCGACACGACCCCACGTGCCACCTATACTTGCAAACAGATGCAAGCCAGGAAGACATTGGTGCAGTGGTGTACTAGAGCATGGAGGCAGGATAGAAACGAATCATAGACTTTTCCAGCGCCAAGCTAGAAGCAACCGAACGAGGCTATGACTTTAATGAGCGTAAGTGTTTAGCCATGGTATGGGCGATTAAGAGATACCGAGCGTATCTAGAACACCGGCGCTTCACCTTGTGCACTGACAGCAGGTGCCTGGTGTGGCTTCACAACATACGCAAAGCCTGCAGCAAACTTACCTGGTGGGCAATTGCACTCCAAGTATATGATTTTTCAGTAGAGCATGTAGCAATAAAAAATAATGAACTTGCAGATACGCTGTCACGAGCACTGGGCACAAAAGTAATTGTGTGCGACACCGCAGAGTGGGAAGTTCACACCGAGAAGTGCAATTGAACCAATTGACTATTGTAGAAGACTATGAATTCATTTCCAACCTGTGTACAGAGATAATTGCCACACAGGAGACGTGTGCGTTTTCACGACAAAAGGCAAAGTGTGCAACTGAAAATCTTCAACAGTGGTGTGTAGTGGATGGGAGGCTAGAAATATGCTCACTTAACAACAAAAACAAATGGTGCCTATTAGCACCTGAAATATGCCGAAGACATGTATTTGCACATCACATGACAACACTATACCAGGACATCCAGGGACGGAGCAAATGATGTGTAACATTAGAGATCACTTTTTCTGGCCTGGCCTCACGCAGTGTACAAGAAAACGGGTACAACAGTGTAAAGAGAGCAACAGGTTCACAGCCCGACGAGCAGATGGGGAACAGCAACAGCAGCCACATGCCCCAAAGTCCGTTTGAAACCATTAGCCTCGACCTAATGGGACTGTATTCAAAAACAGGCGACAAGAGATTTTATCTTGGTAATTACTAATAAATATTCAAGGTGGATGGAAGCATGCGATGTCCGCAGTGCATGAGCTGGCAACATCGCAAGAGTGATGGAAAACGAATTTTTCGTGCAGTGGGGATTCCCGTGGGACTTACTCCCTGATAATGGCCCACAAGTTACTGGAAGATAAATGCGAAACCTATGTACCTGGTGGGGAGTACGTCATCTGAAGAGAGTGGCATACCACCTCCGTTCCAACCCCACCGAGTGTCGCTACCAGGAGCTGAAGACATAGCTGCGACTCCGTGTGGGTGAGCACCACGTGACATGGGTACAACATGTGCCAACCACACTTTTTACTCTCTGCCAGTGTGTAAATGCCGCGACCGGAAGATTACCAGTGGACGTCCTGCTCAGCCGTAATCTGAGTCCGCCCAGTGAGAAACTCTGTCCCATCGCTGACAACAGCAGCACGACCGACAGCAGTGGCGCATGAGAAGAGAGGCGACGATACCGAGGACGTGAGCTGCAGTGCCGCCGGGAACAGTATGCAGCAAAGTGGGTGAAAAACACCACGAGACCCCTGCTAACAATTGCAACTGGACAAAGAAGTGTACATGCGCACACACTTGTAGTCGGCCGCCCAGCGCAACTTTTGTGTGGGATTGGCGCCGAAGTGGACGGGACCGCACAAGATAGTGAAGAGCCTTGGACCCACAACCTACTTGGTCCGAATGGTGAGAAAGCAAGTACAGACTCATCATGATGACATCCAGCTGTTGCTGGGACATGACACCGACGACACCACACGAGAGGTCCCAATGACCCCGAAGGCAATCCACCTGCCGAGCTTGAAACTACCTGTACAGCAGGAGAAGGTGGGCCTGCACTATCATCAGAGGGGGCAACACCTGGGGGACCAGTCATTTTGGCGCCGAACACCCACGCGTTCACCAGGGACCATGATGATGAGCACCCCGACATGTTCAGCAGTTCCAGTCCGAATGGGGGTGCTCATCCACAGCAAGCAAGTGAAAAGACAATGGAAGAGCAGGAGTTGAAGATTCCGAGCCGAATGACCCACGATGGGGAAGCCCCTGACGAGGTAGTAAGGCCAATCACCAGCGAGGAGAGTGCGTGGGCACAGCAGATGGAGGAGCCTGCAGAGAGCGGAAGAAGCCCGACGTCGCCCGGCGCCTTGTCGCCTGAAGGGGTGCGTCTGAAGGCAACCACAGCAGCGTTCGATAGTGCAGGGTCGGGGAACTCCTCCGTTCGAAATCAGTGCCAGCACCTCCAGAAGTGCAGTTGCCACCAGACACAGCGGTGCCCGGCATCGCAATGCCAACAGCAGCCAGTGCAGAGGCGGGAGAGTAATGGGTGTTGCAGCCGGCTGTGAGGAAATACACAGAGGATCAACCTCCCAAAGTATTTGTCGATACGGGTCGCGCCCGACGGCGGCACGACTACAGGCACCAGGAAAAGAGTGCAATTTACAGCAGCGACTCAAGAGGCGAGGACAGCGAGTCAGCCGGCTCGCTGGCCCTGCGCCAGACGGGGAGGCGGGTCAGGCCGCTGCCAGCGTGTGAAGCATGTTGTGACGCCATGGCGCTCCGACGTCCCATTAGACGCCGAGGAGTGCAGCAGCAACTGCAGTCTGTAAGGCTTGTGGGGCAGCAGAAGAGCCCATACATGCTGTGTCCATGATTGCAGTAGCGACCGACATGTCACTGACGTGCAATGATGCAACAGCTGCAAACAGTCTCCAAAAAAAAAGTGGTGCGTTTGACTCTGTCCACAACCTCCTCCCTAGACCATTTGCCCGTCGAAGCGAGAGACCTACGCCGAAAAGAAATGCGCTCTATGTAGAGCACCTCAGCGTTCAGTGTTGGTGATGTTTGCCAAGTAGTGTAGGGCAAGCCAGGGTAGCAAGGGGGCAGTTAAGTGTTCTATTGTGTGTGCATGTTCATTCAGCCACCGATTTTGCGTGGCAGAGTAATATGTAAGTAGCACCAAACTGTGTGGAAAATATTATATATTTATTTTGGTGTTCATGCAATACGCAAGTGTATTGCGAGGCTAAGAAAGACATGTAGATTAATGCCAGTGTTTTCTCTGTTGTAGATGGTTTAAATTTCACGTGTATCACCATTACCTCATCTATTAACATATATTAAGTGTTTATTATGTTTCTTGCAGTTATTTGAATTTATTGTGTGCCTCCGCCCCTGTGTTTGTCCCAAAGTAAGTTTTATGATATTGTGCATCAGAAAGTAGTGCCATGTGGCGCACAAGCCCGCTTACGTCAGCTCTCACACCCTCATGCCAAGTCAGTCAGTGCTAGGCTACTGGAGGGGTGAGTCGCGTCGTCGTGTCTCGCGCTGCATGTGCAATAGACTGAAATATTCCGGAACCGTTAATGTTTTAACCACTCGGGACTTCACCCCTCCTCTCCTGGTTTGTTCAGCATTGCCACTAGAAGCTTAACTCTCGCATAAATATTGTGTAGCCCATGTGGCTTTTTTGTCTGTATTACCACTACCGACCGGTTAAGTTCGGTGTCAAATGTAAAGTTACTATCATTGCAAAGTGTGTAGAGTCATGACGAATAAATAACGTCACTGTAACTGTGTTTAATGTATAATTCCGTCTACACTTTCGGGTGCACAAGGGCATGGGACCCTCATTTCCCGCCAATTCTTGAAGTGTTTATTTTACGTGTCAATTCCAAGAGTGTTCTGTATGTAACGTTTTCAAGTCAACATATTTAATCCAGGTGGTGTGTGGTATACCCTAAGAGTCCACGAAGATTCCCATAAGTGTTTTTAATTAATGAATCTATAAGGAGCAGGAAAGGTAGACATTCGAAGTCGGCGGCATGACCCAGAACTTCAAGAGGAGTCAGCTCTCCAACTTCGGCACTGCCTCTGGCGATGCCTGGCGTCGGACAATCCCTAATCTATTTACCATATTTTCCACTAAAAAGCTCCTTTTCATTTCTCCATACCATGGAGGCACCCACCTGGTGTCAAAGTGATGAAAGGTGCAACAATTTTGAGCGAAGGATAATCTTGATAAAATTTCTACATTCGCCAGGCGCTGTTTATTTGCTCCGAGACCAGCAATGGTGTGTGAAGGATAGCGAGCATGGCAGAGTGACTTGTTTTCTTCTTTTGCTAGACAGTAGCTTCCACTCCGGAGATACGATCTCCACTGGTTGGATCACCAGGGCCCATCATCCAAGGTTTAAATGAAGATCCATAACTTCCAATAGCCCCACATATAGAAGTAGAAATAAACAGTAGGAGGGTGCTCGCCCAACTGGACTCCGCGGCAATTGGTAACATCATGAGGAGCAATCTACTAACTCCGAGGCAGTTATCGGAATTACGACCCCAAAACAAGACAGCCTGAATGGCGCAGCCCGCTGTGACCTTGTGCGTACACGGCCGAATTAACTTAATGGTAAATCTACATCGCATCTCGACAACAACAGAGTTTATAGTATCCCCTCCCTGCCGGGATCAATGATACTGGGATGCCCGTGGCTCCACATAAACCAATGCATAGTTGATCATGGGCAGAACCATGTGCATGTGGGAAAAACCGAGCCAAGTGATAATAAACTGGAACCGGACAACACTGTACCCATGCGCATCGATCATATGAAACCCAACAAGGATCCCAAAGTTAACAAACTCAAGTCAGTACCGAATAACCTACCAGACACCCAGTCTTCTCTCTCCGACACTGGAGGACAAAGCCGAGGTGGAAGACGAGGAGTAGATATCCTGCCCTCCTAAGATCAAAAGAAGTCCGGAAGAACGAATCCACTTCCTCCAGTTACAAATCACCCATTGTCAGGTTACATTGAGACGGTAGGAGAACCCCGACATACGCCGCCTACTCCGGGAAAAGCCCCATCGCTTCGAACTACGGATGACATTATGTGGATGCATTGCGGACAACCCAATATGCTCTAGAACATCTGGGTTCCACAGGAGTTATGCGCTGATATATGTCGCCATCCACCACGACCATCCTCAAGCTGGGCATCCGTATACAAGGGAAACCGTGCTGGACATCAAAGTCCGATACCACTGGGACAGGATAAGCAATTGACATCCGGCAGTATGTAAGCAACTGCGTTACGTGCTGTCGCGGCAAAGCCTTCCGGTTCCACCTCCTACAGCATAACTAAGGAGACCTAAGATGGTGTGGACGCACATAGCCGCCGACCTCATGGGGGCCCTACCCACGCAGTAACAAGGGGAACTGGTAGTAACTGAACAGATTTCAAGGTGGGTAGAGGCCTTCCTTCTACCTAGCCAAGAAACTGCCCCGATCATGTGAAATATAGAAACAGAGATATTCGTACAATGGGGATATCTAAAGGTTATTTTAACTGACAACATCGCTCAATTCACGAGTCGCCAATGACAGTCTGCTTGCCAGAGAGGGGGAGTCGAAACATGGATTACTCCGCCGTACCACCCCCAGGCCAACCCCACTGAACGAAGGAAACAAGGGACCAAGAAGTTCCTTCGTATCAGTGTGGGAAACGACCATCAACACTGGGATAAACATATCCCAGCCATTTTATTGCCTTATGTCGTAGAACCAACGAAGTAGTAGACACAAGCCCTAGCATACTCCTCCTGGGTCAAACACTATCGACCAGGCGACTAGCAATGAGAAAGTGAGCCCATCGATATGCCTCAACCTGAGGACATCCGGCTAGCTACCCTAGCCTATACTACTACCGCCCAAAAATCTCAGGATGAGTATATTCGAAAGAAGTACCCTTTACCGAAGACAGCGATACGTGAGTTTAACCTACGTGAAGCTGTACTACTCAGAATGCATCCCCTCATCAAGGCCAGTAACCAGTTCTGTGCTGATCTCGCTGACAAATGGGCCGGACCATATAATATTGTTGGTAAAAGAGACATTTACTGGGCCGAAGACTTGCGAGGACGGATCCGGAAGGGCACCGAGGTCGAATACGACCATTCCCAGGAGACATGCCGATGCTTGAGGACGTCGTCATAGGAGAAACACCTGGTCAGTCCGAAGATGAGGACGAATCTCCACCCAGAAGGGTAGTTCCGATATCGAGCCAGGAACCTCAACGAGGCTAGATCCGACGCCTATCGTCATCGACAGGGCACTTAGATACATCGCACCATGGAAGTCGGATGTAGAGCAATGCCACGCAACTATGCTGAGAAAGTCGCAGCCAATCGCGACGAAGCAATCCCTAGCTGCTCTGAATTGTCATGGCAGAGTCCCTGTGACTGAGAACCACGCCAGATACCCCGCCGATCGAGCCGCGTCAGAAAGCAGTCGGAAGCGCCATCGGTGAGAAGAGTATAAATCCCCTAAGCGCCTACCTCTTCACCTAGTACAACTCCGAAGACAGAAATCAAGGACATTCAAACTTCTACAATGTCGATCTCTGGCTCCGACGATGTAGTACTAACCACCACTAGACCACCGGAAAACATCCACAACGTGAGCCTGGAGGCCTACGCCACTAGACTACCTGGAGGCGAACATGCCACGGAGCTAGTTCAAACCTCACAATGGCAAGAAATGTCTGGAACAGGGGTCAAGAGCGTTCCCGCTTCCCCGAAGCCGACCACTGTTCCTGCCGATGATGAATTGTAACCGACATTGAGCAAAGCCTACGGCAGTTGTCAGTCGCAACCTCCTACTATACAGGAACCTTCACCCATCGGCGCCGTTGAGGACGAGAGGCCCATTCTGCCTTTGGCTCAACTGGTCGCCGATGAATGGAGCGTCGATGCCTCCTACAATTCGACACCTGGTGCAACTCCCACAGACATGGTCAAGATTCCTCTTCCTCACACTGCCTCGCCACAGTACCTGAACGTCGAGACCATTGATGCCTCCAACTAACCGGCCCAACAGCAAGACGCACTCCCTGCGGTCGAGGATGACCATGGTGATCCGTATATCCCTTACGCTACCACAAAAGGCGCCGACACCATCGACGCCTCCCACTACCTTTCAACTGGAGCAACACCCTCAGTGGAGGTTGAGAGTTCTCTCCCTACCACTGCCTTGTCACAGGACCTGGACATCGAGGCCATCGATGCCTCCAACGACACAGCCCTACGACGGGATGCAGCTGCAGGCAAGGTGGAGAGCGGTCCCCTGCCACAACTCCCTTGCCCTGTGCCAGCCCTACGGGTAGGAACCAGTACAGCCATGTTTCACTACCCCGCACTGCCTCGATGTCCGTTGTAGCTGTGCTCTCACCATCAGTTCCAGCAGAAATAAATGCCACGACACCCCATGCTCAAACATGACGCCTGATGCCACCTCATGCCACCACGATCGACATCAAGGTACACGTGGCTGTACCCACTACATGCTGAACTACGTCCCAGAGGGAGGCTAGCTAAACCAAAGCTCGACGAAGTTTAATCGCACACGTAGTTGTAATCCACTACGAAAAACATTACAGGACTCATTTAGGCTAGATTAAATATTTTGTATCCAGTAGAAGTGCCTACACAGCTGTCATCAAGCCGGGGAAGTGTAGGAACCAGTGACGTAAAGGCAACAACCAGTTATTTAGACACTCGACTATGTGCAAACTGAACTCATAAATACAGCTGTCATTATGCTGTACGTAATTAAAGCCTGTGAAAGCAGACTTTTACATCTCACCGACAAGGTTCCGTAAAATAAGTGGCCGACAGCCCACATAAAAGTTAGTATTACTTAGGGACGCTCACCACAGTGCCAGTGATAGTTGAAGACAGAGACTTCGACTAAATACATGTTAGTCTTAGACTACAATAAGTAAAGACTCCTGCAAAGGAATTAGTCATTTTAGATTTTTGTAATAAGGATTTAATGTGTAGGTACACCTTTAAATATTACTTTGAGTTTTTACAATGTACTTGTGAAGATCGCCTACAATAAGAATACAGTTATGTATGAATATATTTTTATGAGATGCTTGTGTATGCTTATATTTTTCGAGTATATGTTTTGTTTGCAATATCTTGTGCACCAACTCAGTATCAAACCAAAAACTCTGAGCGTCGGAGCTCCCATGAACTCACTACGGTGAAATCAGGAGTAAGATATTTTTAGCTTCAAAAATATCAGTGTTATGTATGTAAATTTAAAGTGAAAAATATGCGCCAATTGCCAGTGCTTCATGTATGTTTTTAAAGTGAACTCGGATTGTTCGTTTAGCCGGTGAACCCAGGTATTGAAGGGCCTGTGGTTGTCCACCTCGCAATCTGTCACATGTAACTATTTAGCTTGTTGACAGAGACAGAGGTGAACGGGACCACGCCACCGAACTCATGTCACCAAGCAATCAGGCCTGCTTCGGTTGTAATCCTGATCATCATCTCCAGCACCAACCAGGACGACGGTGTACGTTAAGTGCCAAACACCCTCACCTAATACAGTCTATCTAAATCAAACTATGATGCTTTTGGTCTAGCGGATAAAATCCTCGACCATCATGCCTGTCAGTCTAACCGGGCACACATCAAATCTTACTCTATAGTTCGTACCCTGGAAAAAGCCCGGTCTCTGTCGACGTCTTACTGTAAATATAATTTCTCATGATCGAAGGGAAATACCTCTAGAATAGATATAGTTGATTCACGATAACTTTGGCCTTTTCTGAAGCCTTGCCAAATTTCTACTTTTGGTTACTGATTACGTATCCTTCCGCTACACATAAACATTGTCATATGACTTCTATTTTTATAACTGTCAAATGCATTGGTTGCTGTTTACAGCTGTTCAAGAATTAAGTCATATTGCAGAAACAATTTCCTACGTAGGTTCACAATGTAGGCCTATAACAATATTTAGGTCAGCTTTATAACTTGTTGCACACGATATAGCACGTTACACATAATACACAATATTTTGTCACGGTGGTGTTTGTTACAACTGTGGCGTAAACAACAGTAGTATTTAACCTGTTGTTATTAACATGTGTTTGGAATAAAAATTAAAACTAAGGGACAAGTCCAACTAAACGACGCAGTAAATTCAAGCACGCAACTCGTGTCACTTATTTTTTGCACACAGACAAACATAAAAGATAGTGGTCAACATGCAAAAAACATAGGCCTACCATTCTAATAATATTTACATGCATTGGTACTTACTGGTTTGTAGGTTTACTTTATTATTTATTTAATTTTATCTGGGCGGGCTTAGTATTTCGTTGGGATTGCAGACATTCAAATCACAGAAACGTAAGCTCGTTACACAACTGTTTTCCAAACACTTAGGACAAAGGTACAACGTTGTGATAGATGTGGAGGTAAATAATTTCGTCATAACATCAGTTCATGGTTAAAACATATAAATTTTGCACTTATTTGAAATCAATACACACACCTGGCCTGCATAACAATTACAACGCAGCCACCATGTCCTTTCATACGCAATGATCACAACACATTTCACTCTGCCGTGGAAACACATATTTATCACAACATTGTAACTTCCGTAGGACGTTTCAAAAACACGAGTACGAACATGACGCTTCATTCAGAAACACGCAGTGTCATTGTATGTTGTCCGCCGCCGCCATATTGGGAACGCTTACCACACCACATCTGCCAACCTGCTGGATTTGTAAGTGTTGCACAACGAGCTGTGTCGCACCATCGCATCTGAAATATTTTTCGAATCTAAATAACATATAATAGGAATTTAAACACTAAAATCTCGTTTCTGTTGTAAATTACAATCTCAGACATCATTACTGTTACTGTAATTAGTATGAGATGTGCTGAAATTAGAAATAATAAAATGTATATCTTTCCTACACAGGTGGTACAATCTTCCCGAGAGAGAGACACACCTCGCTCCGCTTATTGAACATTTATTCTGGAGGGGGGAAAAAAAAAAAAAAAAAAACACACGCGCGCGCGCGCACACACGCACACACACACACACACACACACACACACACACACACACACACACACACACACACACACACACACACACACACACACACACACACACACACACACACACACACACACACACACACACACACACACACACACACACACACACACACACACACACACACACACACACACACACACACACACACACGCGGGAATTCGCGTGGATATTTTTAACTGCAGCAATGAAATGTGTTTGCGTCAGTGCTGTCTAACAACACAAATATATCAATTGGCAACCATTAACTTACAAATAGTATACATTAAACGAGGTTAAAAAATATTGTAACTGTGAACTATTTCTTACCGGCCATTGCCAACACGTCACTGCTCTCGCTGTTGTTAATTCATATTTGACACAAAATAAATATTACAAGTTATGTAAGATACTAAGGTAAAGTTTCATTTATTCAATAATACAGTACTCTAGTACTCTAACGCTAATCACAGTATTAAGTACTTGTGGAATACAAGTTATTGGAAAAACAGGTTGACATAATACACCTAGGGTGATATTTCAAAGGTTCGATTCCAAAAGACGAAGAAAGCGTGAATGGATTATATCCTAAGTGAAAGGAACAAACTGCATTTATTAAAGATAATAAATATAGTACCTCCTAACTAGTGTGCGATATGAAATTAACCTACGGTAAACAGGTGTAGGCGACCTGCAACTAGACTAACCAAGATAGTGAATGGCTTTGACAGCTATGAAAATAACTCTGATCACAGCTACTCTATCCAAGGGGCATCTAGAACAGCCTTTACAAAAAGAGGACCACTACTTTAAGAGCAGTGGGTGTAGTTGCTTCTACCAGCAAGTAGAGACGGCTGCTGAACCATGAGCAACATCAGTGGAAGGTATGTTAATGTGTGCAGGTGGTAGATGACAATGGAGCTTCTGGTAGCTGGTGGTAGAGGCAGCATAAACCTCTGGAGGCTGCTGAAGACTGATAGACAGTAGAGCACTCCAGCACACAAAGTGTTTTAGGCGAGCTACTGGAGAAAGAAATAACTCCCGAGCCTGGGCGAACACGGTATTATATGGTTCGTTGAAAAGGTGCAAAGTCAGGCCGGGGTGGGAGGTTGACGTTGCCACGTGACATCCCTCTAGTGCAAGGCCAGGTTGGGAGTAGCTACCCTCTGCCCGGCACTCTGCTTCAAGTATCCTCGGGCGCACTCGGTTTTGCTTCAAGGCAGATGATAGTTTGCAGTCTCTCAGCATGGTGGTGGTGGGGGGTGACGGCGCACTTCTTGACAGCTTTCACAACCTTATATTCACGTGTTTAGAATCGCCCTTCAGGATTGGCAATCTAAGGACACCTGCGAAAGATTTTGCCGGGTTTGACCCTTCCTTGGGTTACATAGAAATATGCGAGACTGATGATTCGCAGTTGTTTAGTAAATAAACAGGAAAGCGGCATGCGTCAGACTCAATTTTAATTCACAAAATTTATGCTGATCTCGACTTGACTCCTCTTGACTTTCATACAACTTGACTCAATTCAACGCTGTAAAAATCAATTCGCCCATTACTACTATTTTACTTAGAATTTTCATAGCTTTGCACAACCCTACATGATATGACTAGAGTTCTGAAAAAGTAGGTTTTTTTTCTTCTTCAAAATAATACATATTTAAAAAAAAATGTTATTTTTGTCAAAAACAGCTGTTATTTTCTTGCTACAAAAATGCAGGAGACTGGATGAGAATTGCTCCAATTTTTTATGTGGTCTGTATAAAGACATACATAATTTGAGAAATGTCACTTTATTCGTAAAACCTGAAATTGGCAATAATACAGTGAAACCTCTTTCATACAAAACTGAAGGGACCTAAAATTTTGCACTTTGTATTAACAGATGTAGGTAGGTCTACTCCCAAAAAAAAAAAAAATAGACAAATACTACCATAGAATTTTGCAGAGAACTAAGTCAGGACAATAAATAAATCATAAGTCATTAATTTTAGTTCTCACACAAAATGATTTCTGATTTATTTTCTGATCACATGTAATAAATATAGTTCAGATCATTTTAAAAATATTTTTAAAAATTCAAAATTTTAACTTATAATAATTAGGGACACCAGAAAGTGGTAAATAAAACATCTCAAAATCTGTAAATAAATTTCACAAAAGCTGCGTTAAATATCATCATAAAATTTACAAGGCAGTACCAAAAAGTGGTGTAAAAATTTGCTAAAATTGGAAAACATTGATTTCTAAATTACTCTCATGAGTACCTTCATATATACGTTTTCACACAAGTGTTATCAACTCATTTTCACATCTATGACACAAAAATCTTTTATTTACAGCCCTGCCTTTGAGTAATATGATGACAGCATTATTTCAATGTTCTCTACTTTTAAATTAATGCACAAATCTGTCTAAATGTGACCAAAAGAAAAAGCTTGTTCACTGTCCACAAGTAGCCTATTTGCACTGAAATTATTTCAAAGTGCAACACAAAACACAGAATAACATTAGGCCCTACCTGTGCGTCATTTTTATTGACCAGTAAAAGGACTAGCTTGTGTTTTTATTTACGTTTCAGTCTATGCTGGGTTAGGACTAACCACTATTTTGAGGTTATGCACATCAACACTCACTCGTGAATTGGTTTATAAAAATTCAATAACTACGGAACATACTAATAATGAAATTACAGAAATTATTAACCTAGCTTTTCAGATTAGAACTGTTTTCACATTCCTGCGAGAACAAATGTGAATCTTTACACAAGCACCAAAAAGTTATACCGTATTTTTAGTATAAATTAGTTAACACCACGGCACATAAATAAGTGTTTGCAGGTTAAACGACAGAAAGTTCACTTCCTATTTATTTTATTCGGGCAGAACACTGTGCGTAGCCATACATGTGTAAACAAACGAGTCACACACAGTATCGATACGTGTTTGCAGAATCTCGAGCTCGATTTTATGTTCGATATATATTGAAACGCTCAACATATATTGAAACACTCGAGTCTTACTGTGTTGATCATCAATACAGCTTCTGTTAACATTTAGAACTCATTTTTCGTGGAAAAAAATTACGTTTGAACAAATGTGATAGGATTTTCGAGGGTGTCGTGTAATTGTAATTCGGTTTACCCGATAAAATATTAATGGTACATTCCGTGAATGGACACAAGGTTACTTCGTACTACATAGTAACGAATATTTAGTATTAACCATATGTTTTAACAATGAATTTCCTATCTAAACCTTTGGGGAATTTAAATGGTTTGTATGGACGCAAATTTTGCATTAAGTGATATTTTATTTACGAGGTTTCACTGTATTCCTATTGATAATTGGTGTTTTTTATCTATTGTTATTTCCTTGCAAAAATTCCTAACTCCCAGAGAAATATAGAGTTATGGTTTTATGACAAAACAGCAGTTTTCTGTTATCAACATACAACATTAAAAACAATTTTAGATTTTACAGTGATTTTGTATTCTGCCAGACACCTGGAACAAACGGTCGCAATGCACTGGCAAGGGCATACTGTTTCATGAAAAGAATAACGTAAACAATTTATACACAACTATAAAAGCACTGTTAAAAATTAAGAAGTGCCTTGTACGAAGAGAAAAAAAAAATTAGGGAAATCCGCCTATACATTTCTGAACTATTGAAACTTTCAACAACTGATGAAAGTTAGGCCCGCTGACAAAATTTTTGTTTCTTCAAAACACGTCATTTTTTACCGCATATATTTACCGAGAATGTGTATAATAAACATATAGCTAACTGGACGAATACAAGTTTAAATATATTCTATGTACGTAAATGTATATAAACACATTTTTCACAGCCGGGCCGAAAAAATAAAGAATTGTTGGTTAAAACGTGACGATGCTACGAACATAAACAAGCGAGCTAGTTGACGTGAATTCCATAGATAACATGGTGTTTGGTGGATGTGAACACTACAACGGCGTGTTTTCTTAATGAAAAAATTAATATTTGCAGGGCTGTGCAGTAAAATGTATGGTGATAAATCGAAGAAATCTAATGGCCAACTTATGCATGCATTCGTATTTGAATATCCAAAAAGACCTAAAAATACGTCTTAAGAAGCAACTATGTCATAAAACAACAATAATTCGCGAAAATACTACAGGATTTCGTACAATTTGTGAATTACAGCTAAATTCTCAAGAATCACAATTTTTCGTTTTTTATGTAGAAATTCACATTATTTTTTTGCTTTATCATGTTTGCTAATTTTTCAGGTCTCTAGATATGACTTCTATTTGAGCACTATTCATTAATTTTTGCTGTAACAATATAGGTTATAATGTATGCAAAACACTCAAGCAAATTTTGTTTTCTAGTTATCTCTTCAACCCTTATTTAGAGTGTCTAAATTAGCATTCATTCCAATGGCATTGGCTTAAGTACTTGTCATTGTTTTTTATATCTTAATTCCTAGCCTTTCGTTTCTCGATTCTGTGATTCCTAAAGAATTGCTAAAATCAAGGAATTGTGGAATTGAGTTTCACATTTCTAGTGCAGACATCAGCTGATACAGACAATTTTATACAGGTTGTTGTTAGTTTCATTTATAAAATGTTACCACATACTAACTTCTAGAAACCAGAATCCATACACGAGACTAACCATAACAGTAAATAAACATGTTCCTTTGCATGCAAAAATTCTATATTAAGAGAAGTTAATCTACAAAAGAAAAGAAATAATACTTCCCATCAAAATTTTATATTCAAAAATTTATCTACATAAACTTTAAGATATTGGACAAAATTCACAAACATTTTGAAAAGATGGAACAGGCTTAGCAATGCAACTTCCAAAATTTGAAATATGTATTCTAAAGTACTGGCACAAACAATTTCCAGAAATGGGAGTAAGTATTGTTACAGATTGGCACAAACAATTATTTCATGATGCACAATGTATTTTGGATTGAAACCACTGAGAAGCTTAAATACTGTGAGCCAGTTTTGTATATCTGATACACAATAAGCTATACTACAATAACATCTATACAAATTACGGAAACATATTCACTGACATGTACAAACCCAAATGAAAACAAAATATAGAAAAAGTCCATTATTTTGAAGAAAACAAATATGCAATTTCACACAACACGCCTGTGATAAATAACAATTATTGTCCATTCATGGAAAACTTTTATCTGTTTCATATCAAAACTTCCCTCAGTAAAAACACTTTTATTCACAAAGTCACAGCTGAACTAGAAAAATTTTACAGCCTTAAAACAGAAATGCAATTTTGTCCACCAAATTTATAATCATAGCATTAATTTTCACATTCAGTTGTTAAAAGAAATCTAAATCTGGAACACATTCTAGTATAGTGCTATGTTACACAAATGAAAAAGCTCCTAGCTTAATAAAATTAAAATTTTCAACATCATGTAGGGCTTGAGACACCTTTAGACATCTAGTATGAAAGAAGGACAAGGAAGATATCAAGCTCTCAAAACACATTCACAATCATAATTTTATTCTTGCAAAAGAACACAAGTTCCTTAAATTATTAACAAATGTCCATCACACGCAGAGATGGTACAAGATCACGAACAGCAACACTGCTAAAACATTTCCGTGCACGGGTAATAAATGCACATTTCAGACATATATCGGCAGTAACCCATCTGTGCACGTTTCAAACCAATAAATTATTGCTCCCAACGAAAGTGAACACACGACAGAGAGACGAGGGAAGGGCACATCACGTCTTCCAGTTGTGGGAGTGTGTGTGTGGGTGGGGATGCGAACGGGGTGAGGGGGAGGGGGCAGGGGAGGGGATCATGTCGAGCAGGTACTGGCGCTGCAGGTCGGTGGCCTGGCGCTGCAGTTCTACCAGGTTGGCCGCAGCTGCGGCCATAGAGCCCTTGCCTCCACTAGCGGCCTGCGCCATTGCCAGCTGATATGGGTACAGCAGCGGGGAAAAGGGCAGCATGTGTGCTGGCAGTGGCTGGTGTTGCGGCAGGCCCCTCAGCAACTGCTGGTGGATGGCCACCGCTGCCGCCGCATGGTGGCTCCCGAACTTGTTCGACTCTGCTGCCAACTTGGCCAGTGGGTGCTCACGGTGTGGGAGGGGTGGGGGCGTGGGCGCAGGGGAGGGGCAGGCGTGGGAGGGGTTGGAGCATGCCTGGCCGCTGTGGGGGTGGGTGGCTTGGGAGCGGGAGCCGACATAACCACGGGGGATGGGGCGGACATCACCACAGGAGATGGGGATGGAGGCTCGGGAGGCTGTGGCGATGCTGACGTTGTCACCTGGGCTAGCCGCTGTTCTATTTCTTGCTCTTGTTGCAACGCCTTCACAAAGGCAGTCTTTAGGCGATTAGTGTGTTCTGCTTTCAGAGCCTTTTTCACATTTGTTGTTACGCACTGTTCACATATCACCTTAGGCTCTTTACCTACAACAAAAAAAATTATTTGAAAAGAAGAGACATTTATAGCATTCAGAATTTCATTACATAAATATGGTTTTAAATTTTTACATCTACCTCTACAAGGGTAAAGTTTCTTTGGCCACAAAAGTTATCCAGAAAATATCACCTCACCGTAAGTGAATTTCAACAAAAGTGGTATGCAACAAATCTTAATTTATAATTTTTCAAAGAATATTGTCATGACTTAATTATAGTAGAGCATGTTTACATTTACTGTTTCAGTCATAAAACAAAATAATGTTAAATTTATCATCATGAGAGAAATTATGACTTTCTTAAAATTAATTTAATTTCTGTTACGACTGAAATTGCAAACGTATGGTTACCAAAGGAATAGCGGGGAGGAGGGAGGGGAGAAAACACTTGATAAGTTTTGGCAACCGAAACCACATTTGTGAAATTAAATTTTTGGAAATATAATATACGGTGCCATGGTACCTTTACAGTTCTGAATTTACTTATTTAAAAATACATAACTAGGAAAAATTATGTGTGCATATTTGTAAAGTGCTGCTTACAACTTTTCATTATGGTATGTTTCAGCTGCAGCAGTCATCTATGTTTATTCCTAACCCATTATGTTTACGGTACTAGAATGGCTGAAATTTGTTTTGTTTCTACATACAGATATGTGACATCCAATAGTAAACATTTTGTTGGAAATCCTTAGCCACTAATCTAGCTTCGTACAACACGTTTCATCATCATTTAATTTTCACCTGAATATCCATTTACAGGCTATAACATCACACATTTCAGGCTTTTTTACATACACCCAGATTTCATTTTCCACTAACGCTTTTATCTTTGCTTCCATTGCCTCCTATTTCCCATCATCCCTGCTTGACACTATTTCCTCAAAGGTTTTTGGATCATCATCAGTCACCAGTCCCATATGGTAGTTGTTGAATCAAACTGGCATCCTCAGCTAGTTCCTGGGTCTTAAAGTATATTCTCCAACCTCTTCAGCCTCACTTGTTACTGGCACTGTAGGCATGTGAATAGTGTAATAATTTTCTTTTGGATTCTCGCCCCTTGCTTTATCTTGATTTTCAACTTGATCTTCTTCACTTTCACCCTCTGTGCCGAGATTTTCAAAAGAACTAACACTTTGCAAACTATCCTCCAAATCATTTTCTTTGCTGGCACAAGTTAGTAAGAAGATTACGTCTCGAGAACATTCCTATACCATTCCCTACATCTCCTTTTGTCTTTTCTCTTTACAGACATGCACAGATAATCACATTCTACACTCCTTGAAATTATTTAGGTTCACCTCCTTGTGGAATACTTGATGAAGGGACCCCAGAAAATGGTGAACTGCAAAATACACGAAATACTGTGAACTTGGATGTTATTTCACAGTTTTCGCAAAATCTACCTATTTTGGAAGGGGGGAAGAAGGGAAGAAAGAAAGAAAGGAAAAAGAAAAAAATTTGCAAAAAAAGACGTTAACACAAATATTTACATTCTTCAGAAACTTTAAATAATCATTTATGATCAATTAAGTGTTGACATTTTGTGAGTATACAATTGCAGGCCAACAATCAATTGTACTGCCAACACTGCAATTTACCACTCTTCGTAGTATTTTGTAATCAATCAATCAATCAATTTTATTCATCCAAAAGACCATACATAATGGTATAGTGCATGTCAAATTTACTTACATACTACATAAAATGGAACGAGTTGCTAAACTAAAAATTATTAATAATTTACAGGATAATGTCTATATATAAAACTCAGACAAGCTAAACATGCAAATAAATGTTGCTTAATTATGAAAATTACGAAAAATTACACTACAATTTCTATAGGGCCTTATTATAAAAACAGCTATCCATGCAAATAAATTAAACATTACTAATATTAATAGAATACCTACACAAGGTACAGTACTTTAAATACAAACACCAATATAAGCCTAATAAAGTTTGAAATATGCTATATCTTTCATATATAATGTATATAGAACTTTACAGATAGTACAATATAATAATCTGATAAATAAAGAACATATAATATAAAACAATTACAATGTTAATCAGAAGCAAAACAGACATGTTAGAAATAAATCATTAAGATACAGGGACAATATACAGAAATCATGATTGTACAAAATCTTCAATCTTGTAAAAGGACTTGTCTATGAGGAATCTAAATAGTAGTTCAAGTTTAAATTTAGATTACTGCTTAATATATTTTTGAGTTGATGGTAATTTATTATATAATTTGACATCAGCATTATGTACAGATTTCAAGGTTTTTATTTTACTGACCCTGTGTAGATAAAAGTTTATATTTGTTCAGGTACAATGTTCGTGTACCTGGTTATTTGTACAATATTTATGTTTGTTTATGAAAATAAAAAGTAATTAGGGATGGGTTGACGACGATACCGATACCGATTAATCGGACGATTCCATGATCACCGGGATTGGAACATTATTTGCAGATTATTACTCACTGAATAGTAGAATTAATTTATTTAACACCGGCATGCTACACCTCATAAAGTATTAATTTACCGCATCCATCAATCAGATATCTTGCCCGAAACCCAAAACAAATTCGGAATAATTTTTTTCGATGATTTGCTCCCTTTGTTTACATTTTACCGTATTTTGTGTTGGTATATACTGCAAAGATTGTGTGCATCATTCGTTTTCTGGACACTATTTGAGGGCAAAAAGTGACTTTAGGGTCCCCGGAAAATTGTGAAGCGTGAAAAACGACAAAATTTGTAATTTTTAACAGTTTTATGCGAATTTTCACTATTCGTTTTCAAAACACAAAATTTTACCCAAAAAAAAGTATCTTCCCGTTTGTTTACGTCACATTCGAGACGTCGCCTCACTATAGAATGTTGTTGGAATTGATAGTATGTAACCTTAATCGACAGTGCATGTTATTTTCTCAAAGATCCAAACGAGGGCAGTAAATTCGTACACTTTTTCTCGCAAGAACAAAATATATCTCATGGGTATTAGGTATTGCACTCCCAACTGAAATTTTTCATGTTTATTGTTTTGATTTGAGTTGACTACAGATTCTCGAATCTCGGTAATGTTTTTTTAAATTAAATTGTACGTTGCCTAAAGCCTACAAAATGCCCAAGAGTTTGTCAATTAAAAATCATAAAAGGGAGACCAAAAGTGATGGGATTTTACATTTTTTATAGAAAACACGAAATAATGATGTGTAGGTTTTGCAAAGTGTATGTGGACTGGATGCGCAAAAACAAGTGTTCAATGAAACACACGAACAAAACAAAGATTGTCAATCTACATAGTCTACGAAACATGTTTCTGTTGGTGAATCGCTTCGAAACATAACCTGTTTGCAGAAAAACAAACAAAAATCAGTGTTCAATTTTATGGAAATGATGGAAATCCGACAATCTCAGCATGAGAAACTGGTTAGAAAAATATGTTCAATCTGAGTTTAGCATAGAATTCTCAGCACTTTTTTCGCGGCAGTAAATATTTTGCTTTTCAGTGTAGTAGTCCTTGTGAATATTCAAGCTACACTGAACCTAACCTCAAATAAGAGAAACGAACCTAGCAGCATTTATTTTTCCAATGTTATTTGGCTTTTAGACCTATGTTGCACAACATGTCTGTTTCCCACTTCTTGTGTAACATGACTAGGGCTGAGCTGTAATTATGAGTAAGATGCATTTACATAA
Organism: Dryococelus australis; assembly: GCA_029891345.1. Taxonomy (NCBI): domain Eukaryota; kingdom Metazoa; phylum Arthropoda; class Insecta; order Phasmatodea; family Phasmatidae; genus Dryococelus; species Dryococelus australis. Next base: position 263,070,924 of record CM056995.1, read on the forward strand.
TACAGTAAGTATATAATTTGTTCCTAAAGGACAGGGAAAAATAAACCATTGAGGGATAGGTAGTAAAAGAGAATTAAATTATTTCATATAGTAAATGAGAATTGTATTACATTTCACAGATCTAAAATCAAAGTCTTTAATGAACTCAGTTTGAAATTATTGCTGTATTGTCTTGTAATATTTTTTCCTTGACTGTTAAGTTACTTATTTGCCCAGTTAAATAGTCTATCGTCTCATTTTATTATTAAAATTAGTGTTGTATTTCATTTACATGCTGCAGACACCTAATACAAAGTGCTTAAAGTGTTCATAAAACTGAATACGTAAATTTAAGTAATAAAAAGTATTTCCAAATTTTGGGAAATGGGAATTATGATTGTGATCATCAAAACTGGTATCGGCATCGGTGTAATCGGCGGCATCAGCAGTTGAGAATCAGTATCATTGGTATCGGCAAAATGTGGTATCGCCATCGGCCCATCCCTAAAAGTAATACTTTATATAAATATATACATGGTACAGTAAAAATACCAGCAGATTAAAAAACATCCCGGCAGCTGTCAGAACGCTGCATTTGGAATATTATTCTAATTATTTTCTTTTCAATAGTAAACACTGACAGAAGATGTGATTTAGTTTGGCCCAAATAACTTATTCCATAACTGATGTGCGAATAAACATAACCAAAATAGGCAGACCACATACACACTTTAGTGGTTATATGTGAAAGCACTTTAAACATATAACAAGTACTGTTTAATTTACCAAGCAGACAACGAGATGCCGAAAATAGCTAATATTTTTTATCACGAACGTGTAATGAAGCATGTTTCTACAGTTTTGACATCAAGAATAAAATAATGATGTTCACGTTCTGTAACATGCGTGCCGACTGAGTTGTGAAAAAGTACTTGGCTGTTCTAGTTTTTAAGGTTAGGTGGAAACAAAGACGTGAAATGTAATGTTACACAAATTTCATTTTTGTATCGAATTTAAGTTTGTTGGTTTCAGAAAATGTACAGTGTTGCCTTATTGAATGATTCTGCAAATAAATTATTTAATGCTAGTGATGAAAAACGTGATTTTAGTGATGGAAACTTGCAAGGATTACAATAGAAAAACACTTGTTTAAGAGGTACACATTTTACAAACAGCAAGTTTGCGTGTTTTGTAAATAATGTACTCGTAAACCTTTACTATAATTATTAAAATGCAAATGGCCTGAAAAAGCAGCACTTTCAACACTTAGTAGTGTGTGAATACTATTTGTTTATTTGTCTATATAGTAAATTTGAGCGTAATGTTAACTACAGCAAAACTTTGTGTGTATTGCTGCATCTGTACGAATACGAACAGCGACGTATAAATTGTGTTCTGTTTTTTCATTGAAGTTAAAATCTTCGAAGTTACAATCATTTAAATGTTATTTCGAAATGAGTAATATTTCCCACTGTTGTATCAAAACAATATCCAACTCAAAAAGGCAACACACCCGCCAGAACCTCATAGCAGTGCCGTCTCACGAAAGACGTTTCAAACTAAAGAAGGAAACAGTGAGAGTGGGGGGCCCTCTCTCTCTGTTTCCTTCTTTCCCTCAAAATTAAATAAACAGAACCCCAACAAATTAAAAAATTAAATAGGTTGAAATGCCAATCTAGCTATAACATCCTACATTAATTACTGGATGGAAGTTAGCCAATGTTAGACTTTCAGAGCCTGCAATGACAAGGAACATGAGGCAAGAGGAAGATGCAAGTATGCATTGAACTCACATTTGTTTAAAAACATCTTTTTCTTCAGTGAAAAACAGCTGTGGTGGAAGGATACATTATGGCCGTACTACTTTGCTAGAACTGTCAAAATTTACCCCAAATTCTCAAATTAGTGAATTGCACTACTGCTGTTCCTTGTATTTAATAATTACTTTTCCATTTCTTATTCAGACACTGAACATGTGCATTCATTTTCTTTCAAAACATTATAAATGACCAAATTTTTTTAATTTTCAGACACAATTTTGGTTTATTATTTAATATGAATGCAAAGAAATTCATTATTGATTTTATTTTTAAAACAAGTTACAGAAATTTAGCATCGCTTTCATTTTAAACAGCAAAATTAACACTGCTTTCATTGAAATTTAACACCACTTTAAATTTTAAATACCTAAATTTAACACCGCTTTCAAGTTTAAACACCAAAATTTAACACTGATTTGCACCATTTTTTGCACCGAAATCCGGCATTCTATTTTACCATTTTCTGGTCTCCCTAGAGGCAGTTGTTACTTTCTTCAAAAAACACTCTGCAGTCTTTTGCCTCTTCCCCGTAACCCAAGAACATTCCTATATCATTCCTTGCATCTCCTTTTATCTTTTCTCTTTACAGACATGCACAGATAATCACATTCCAAACTCCTTGAAATTATTTAGGTTCACGTCCTTGATGTGGAATACTTGATAGGGTGTCAAACCCCTCAACAGGACTTGAACCGAATCTATTAACTATAAAATTTGTTGACTTTCATTGGATGGACAGTGGAACTAAATGGACTAACTGGTTCACAAGCAGGGGACTGTACTAACTGTGTTTCATTAAACATGATTTGAGCTACTCGAATATGCAATGTCTAATATCCAACAGAGGGCTCTGCCTGTTATGGTGGTGGGTAATATTAATTCAGTATGTGCCCTTGGCACACGAGAGGATGGGTCAGTCTAGCACCTATACCAGATGTAATGGTTACTATTGTGCTCCACAATACACCATACATGTAGTTTGGGGTGTAGCTACTACAGCGCTAATATTAACTTATAGGCAAGTTGTAAAAGACACTGATTTAATCCGTGTTGTAGCACAATAACACACAATATTCCAATTAATACTGTGACTTTAATTGACGTGGGGTGATACTGAATGACATTATATTTAATTGGCTAGCAATTACGCCTTCTTGACTCAAGCTAATGACAGTCCCCACCTGAATCATGAGACCGGAGGCTGTATTTGGCTCGTTCAGATTACGACGCGCGACACACCCAAGGCAGCAAACTCTTCGTTGCCCGACATCCTGATGTGGAAGCTCCTTCTGACATCTTTGGTAGCTGCCATAGAAAATGTCCTGACACTTGCTTCGCGTCGGCCTATATTAATCCCTTGTTTTGCGTTAGTCAACTGGCCTCCTTCCAGCTTCAGTGGTGCGGGGTGTTGTCGTGTTGCAGTCTTTCGACACAATCCCTGGCGTCCCAGATTTGTTTGAAGTCTAAGATCGGTTTCATACAGTGACGTACATGACAATTTGTTAAGGCCCTCTTCTTGGTGCCGCTACACAATGCTCTTTATTCAGTTCACACTTTCTTCAATGTGTACAGTACACCCATGAATGCATTTATATTACTTTTATTTTCACTTTTATCTTTCTTCAAGTTTTCTTTACTCTTTAAGAATTTACAGTCTCTTATTAAATGTTCCTTCTTCTTACAATACAGATTTCTATTTCCATTACTTTATTTCTAAAGCAGAACTTAGCAATGTGGCTAGCAATTTAGCCACCTTTCCCACAGATGACGTAACTTGGTTTTCCTTTTAAGGCTTCCGTTTGGGTGGTTCTTAACATTGGAGTCTTGAGATCAGATGAGTGTAAAGCGAGGTATCCAGCAGCATCAGAATGCAAGTGCAGGGAAACAGGAGATTCTGAGAAAACCAGCCAACCATGTGACAGTCCAGTAGCAACCCCACCAGACATTGAACCTGGTTTACCTTGGTAGGAGGCGAACGCTCTAGCTGTTGCACCAAAGCAGCCCTTCCAAGTAATGTCCCTGCACTCACTTTACATGTCATACTGCATGTAAACGTGTAACACTGCCCAAGCAATTAAGAGGCATATATGCCACTCTTATAATAAAGAAGGCTCATCTTCCAAAAAAAATATATTGTTTTGTAATAATGCAAATGTTACTACTGAAAACTCCACACCCATTTCACATGTTTTTGACTTCATACAATGTTTTACGAAGAATTAACCACATTTTGCACTAAGTCACACTACCCTATTTTTGTGGTCAATGACAAACATTTTGTCACTCGTGTATCAAAAACATAAGTATGAGGTTTATGCTAGTGAGACATTACTACATAGATTGCAAAACAAATGGTGAAAAATATTCTATCCCCAACACTTGTTGGATAAGTACATCACATTAAATGTTTGTCCTGCAGAACCAAACCCAGGCAAACGATATAGGTTCTATCTGTTCCTTTACCTCTCTGTTTGTACCTTTGTATTGACGTGTGCCACTTCTACATGTAATCGAATACGATTACGACTCATTGCCTATAACACCTCTTCCATCTCTATAGACGTGAGCAACACGTTGCCTACCCTACAGGCAACGGGAACTTACAGGCAATTCCTTCTCACCTGGAAGATACGAACTCGGCACGGACCCCCCCCCCCCTGAAGCCAACAAGCTGCCTAGACCTCAGGCAAGGCCAAGCGGCTCCAATGATGCACGAAGCAGAATTGCTGAAAGGCGTATTCTCACACCACCCAGGGCCGGAGGACGTCACGCCTCCCCGTACCAGCAGCCTACAAGCTTCCATTATATAAGTCCGGATGCTGCCGGCGTCTTCTTTCGCATCTCTAGCAACCTCCTACAGCACTACTAATGCTCTGGATCTTCGGAGAAGTTTGTTACCCTACAAGTACGCCCCCATGGCTACTTACTCAGTACGTCGACGACCAGTCAACCCAACGACATACGAACATGAACATTTTCTTTTAACTTAACTTTGTCTCCTCTAGACATCTTTTACTAGCAGATTAACTTTTAACTCATTTATATTCGTCTAGCACCAGCTTTTCCCTTTTACTTAGAACCAGGTCACCTACACATGGAATCACACGTATACCTTCAGCTATCCTAGACATGGTAGGAGGTAGCACAGGTCACGTGATTATTGCACTTTCAATAATCACATTGCTCTCTGAATTTTACTAAACCAAATTAATAGAGATGGGTCAAATGTTCTAATTTCGAACCCAACACGAACTTCAAGGTTATGTTCAGGCTCGATTCGAAATTGATTGCCATGTCAAAGATCAGTTCTAATTCGGTTCGAAAAATTTACAGGAGTTCGTGTTCAGTTCGAAAATGTGCTAGAAAGAAACATCATTAATGAACTTTGATACGAACTTAAGTATTTACTCATGTACAGGGTGCCTTTTTTCCCCCAAAATAAAGTAAAATATTTCTGTAGAGTGGTAGTCATAAATTATCCACTCCTAAACTGTCCAGTGATGTTTGTAGGGAAGTGTAGTGAAAGAGTCTAGAGGATTACTACATCGGTGAAAAGGAAAGAGGCAAAACATTTTTTTTTTTAGAGAAGGGTAGTGTGTCACAATCCACCACACCAAAAAAACGACCAGCAGGGGAAAAAAAGAAACAGCACACCACAAAAATACCAGCATTCCACTGCCTAAAAGAAGTAAAAAAAGATAGCATGCCACCCAACGCTGTTGAGCTGTTGATGAGCTTTTGACTGACAGTTGACTGACGACTAGCACTGCATAAAGGCAAAATAAAAAAGGAACCCAGTTGTTGACATTCTTCTTTTGACGACCATAAGGTTACAGCGACCTTATAGAACACACAATATTTTGGCTTTTATGCCCATGAGTTATTTACTAATATATTTTCCAAATATATCGCAATCACTACAAATTAATTTTAAATAAAAGAATAATTTGTTCCATACTTACTAACAAGGCCCCACAAACTGTTGATGCAATTTTAGTATAAAAAAAAAAGTTTTCCTGGAACTTGTTTCAAAAATCATAGTGTGCACTATACACGAGTAAATATGGTAATTCACTTCAAAGAAGTTGAAAATAATGCAACACAACAAAAATTACAGAACAAGTCATATTTGATTATTATTTTTGTAGAAGTGACGACAACATTATATTTTGAACTCTATGTTATGTAAAACCAGGTGCTATTCTTTATTTAAATGACTGTATACAAAATAAGTGATTTGCTTTAGTTTTTGAGAAATGACATTTTCAATTAACATTTTGTTTGTGTTGCTAATTTGTGGTTTTCACATCATGTCTAAAACGACTTGAAAGATACATTTCTCAGCATTATGATAAATTATCACATGAATCAAATCTATAAAAAATGAAAAGTTAATATTATGTATGTTAATTTTGTACCTTTTTTCTACTCCAGAAAAAATTTGACCATTACATTTTGGAACTATAAGTGGTGAAACTGTGCAGGTTGTGTGTGTGTTTACTCTTTATTTTAGGCCCACATGTTTAAAGAATTAGACATGAAATTGTGAATGTGGTTATATTGGTTTGTGTTTCATACTTTAACAAATAGAGGCTAACTATGAAGGCTGAATGCATATACAAGTTCAAAGGTCCGGTAACACTGTAATCAATGTTAAGTACTTAATTTGCAGATGTATGTGTGTGTGCACAGACTGATTACTGCTTAGCATCCATATTCCATTGTATTTTTAACGTGGTTATACACATTTGTTTTTTCTTATATATATATAGACACACACCAATTTACGGTTGATCTATGAAGGCATATGTGCGAGGATAAGACATTTAAAGTTTGGTTCGAGTTCAGTTCAAGTTCGACGAATTATAACATAGTTTGGTTGGAGTACAAATTTAAAGGTTCAGTTCAGGTTTGGTTTGATAAAAATATTCTGGGTTAAGTTTAGTCAGTTTGTTTCCATAATCTGGGTTCATCCCATCCCTACAAATTAAGACATATACATTAGACAGCTACCTGTTTCTTCCCAGCTACACATCAGCACTTTAGTGCTAGTGGGGGTGAAACAGAGACGCCACAACCACTAGAAACACCTTCACACGAGGAGGCACGACAGAGTCAGGTTGCTTCTCACCATCTGCACTAGTCAGTGCACAGTGACTGTGGCCTGTAGTTTTACCGGGCATCCTAGTGGGAACGCACAACCAGTAGAGGCTTGGCAGTCCACACGGCTCCACGTCCCTGATCAGCCCATCTACGATGGGGGATCCATGGGGACTCTTTATCAAGCTCGAGCTGGCAAGTCACTATTGGGTTAAACTGATGTTCTTTCTATCTAAGGTGCACTATGTAAGCTAGAGAACTGTTACCCTATGCCTTACGAGAGAAGGAGTGGTAGAAAATGCAGGGAACAACACCTGGCTCACCCCGCTCTTTGGCTGAGGATAGCATTACCCCATCCTACGCAGGATAGACAGGTGGAATGGGACCGTGCTGCAGAACTTAGACAACAAGCAGTCGCGCTCGCTCCGGTTCTAGTAATTGAATTTCCACTGTGTGTCCGGATCTATACATGTTACCCGGTTGTCAATGGACTCCTGACCGGTACTGAAGTGCGCCTACGTTGGGACAATCTCATCTTCTGGTCTAAAGAAGCTTGTCGGTGGAACATCTGTTCTGGCATTGACCAAATTCGTCCTGCCTAAAGCCATACCTACCTCGACTACAAAATCCAGGAGCAGGAGTGAGTAAGTTCTAGCAAACACCCCTCGTTTCACCCCAACTATCTAAACCCAGTTAATCCGCTTTTGGTCTAGCGGTTAAAATCCTTGACTAACAAGCCAAGTCAATCTAATAGGGCACGCGTCAATAGATTTTCTGGCGCCCAACGTGGGGCATCATATGAATAGCTGTGCGCAGTAAAAGGCACAAATTAGACCAACCATACCCCGAGAACTAAGGGTCAATACGATCAGGCAAGCGGACTTCAGGGAGTCCTTCTAACACCCCATGGCGCCCTTAACCATGACCATGTCAGATGCCGAGGTCAATGCCGTCGCCGGCGAGAACTCTGACAACAAACCCAACATATCAAATGTACAGTGTAGCCATGCAGACTGCCCAGGCCATGGCACACTAATGGTAGAATGCACCTACTGCATAAAATTTTTCCATTATGTCTGCATAGGCTGACCCAAAGATACCAGAGTTACAGACACGTTAGAGTACTGCTGTACAGAGTGCGTAAACAGCCAATGAGTTTCTATAATGAAGTAACGTGCCCTGGGCGAGGCATAAACCGCATAAGGTGCACGACGAAGACGAACGCGTCTATATGCCTGTGATGGCGTACCAGTGAGAGATCTGTACAAGAAAACACATCTCTCACTCCCGCAGGTCCAGGCCTTCCCGGACTTATATCCAACCTGTAACGGCACCTGGCCATCCCTCTACGGGTAGAGACGACAATATACAAGTAAATGGCTTTGTAGGTCACCCACACGAAGACCCCGTCACATTCACGCAGGAATGCGAGAAAGAATTTAAAGAAACAAACCTGCCACTGAAACAATAGGTTGATCGGGCTCTACTACATTTAAAGGACCTCGCCCTCACATGGTGGGAAAGATACGGAGAATTTTTAACGGACTAGAAGCAGTTCAGTAACTATATAACGGTGGAATTCATGGATGAGGGGGCGTTGGCTAGGTTAACAACAAAATTATATAGCCAGACCCAAGTACCCGACGAAGCAGAAATCTTCATACGAAGAAAAGAACAAATGTTTCGACGAGTATTCCCAGGGGTCAATGAAGCTACCGCCGTTTGCTCAATCCACCAAATGTTACTGCCAAATCTCTCCAACGTATTCTTGACAGCAAGACCCACAACCTTGGATGAACTAATCGATCGAGCTCGAGAAACTGAGCAAAACTTTGCTGCCCAGACGAACCTCGAAAAACCAGTCTCCACCAAGGCCCCTGAGGTGCGAACGCCAACTGCTGCCCCTCCTAAAGGCATACCAACCACAATCCCCTCACACAGCATTTGTACCTAAATGCTGGTTCTGTTCGGGGAATCATTGGAACAAGGACTGTCCACGGAAACCAGAAGGAGCTGCCATTCCACCAAACTGCGTTACCAACGTGCCGGCAAATAACCCACATAGACCAGCTGGAAAACCAACTCGTGAAACCAAGCCGGGAAACGGCAACACCATGGTACGAAGCAGGCCACCACCCCTGGTTCACAAGGGCCCACCCTCCGGGGATTAAGTGAGGAAGCACCGGTTCCCGAAGCCCCACACATAGAAGTGGAAGTGAACAACGGTAGGGTACTAGCCTTACTTGACTGTGGCTACTGGGAATTTCATTACAAGAAAATTGTTTAGCATCAAACCAGTTCCCAGAGCTATGACCACAAAACAAAGTAGTAGAAATGGCGCAACCCTAGGCCACTCTGGAAGTAACCAGCCGAATTACCTTGAATATAAAAATTCAAAATATTCATACCCCAACAGAATTTATTGTTTCACCAACCATGTCCGAATCTGTAATATTACGATGCCCATGGTTTATCTGCCATCAATGTATTCTCGATCATGGACAACATAGAGCCTACTTGGGGGAACCAACCGTATTACTGTAAACTGGGATCAAAACCCACACGACATCCTGCCAATGCCTATTGATCCAATGATCATTAATTATGAACTCGAAGAACAAGAGTTCTACCAGTTAAAAGCCATACACAATGAGCAAGCCCGCGCCTTCGGACATGGAAAGCTGTTACAACAAACACAGTCCATAGAGAGTGTCACCCGCTGCCGTGACCTCATTATGGAATAGGTCAATGATATGAAGAACCAGGGGATCGTGGAATCATTGAATTCTCCATATAAGTCGCACGTGGTACTTGTACGTAAGGATGGGAAATTGCGATTTTGCCTAAATTACAAATCGTTAAATGAAGTCACCCACCACCCAATATCTCCCCCCCCGCTATAGACTTGTCTCATACACTACAAGATATTGGCAAGGCTACAATATTCAGTACTCTTGACAAGGAGTGTGGATACTGGCAGATTGTAGTTCACCCGAACAGTCTGAAGTATACAGCCTTTACGACACTCGAGGACAAAGCCCTACAATTTCAAGTCATGCTTTTCTGCTTGAAAAACGTCCCCGCAACATTCCAACGATTAATGTCGTCGGAAGTACTAACAGGTTACATCGGCGAGTTCTGCTTCGCTTATCTCACCGAAGTAATAATATATTCCAATAGCTGGGAGGAACATCGAGACCATCTACAACGAGAATTGGAAAGGCGTGAATTATATGGGATGACTTGTAAGCTATCAAAAAGCTTCTTCGACACGACATCAATTGATTATCTGGGACACGTCATTTAGCCCGAGGGAAACTTCCCGCACCACAGGTCAATACCAGCAATTGTAGAGGCAGAAGAACCTTCAAACAATTGGCAATTATGACGGTATTTGGGTCTGTGTAATTGGCTACGAGACTTCGTTCCAAACATTGCAGTCGGTGGGACATGTTCCTTACGGAGTTCGACTTTGAGGTTCAACATTGCCCAGGGAAGTTATACGACCTGCCAAACGCCCTGTCTCATTCCCCAAAGTTGGAAGAAAAAGCTGAGGAGGAAGAGGAGGAAAAAATATCTCCTCCCTCTTAGATCGAAAGAAGTCCGGAAGAGCAAATACGGCTTATTCTGCTACAAATAACCCATCAACAAATTACGTTAAGCCAACAGGAGGACCCCAATAAATGACGCCTACTACAGGAACAGCCCCAACGATACGCACTATGGGATGATATAAGGACTAGCAGCGGGCAACCCAATACACCGTGGAAGATCTAGGTTCCACCGGAAATACGAGCGGATATATGAAGGCAACATCATTACAACCCCCAAGCTGGTCACTCGGATACGAGGGAAAAATCCTATTGGACATTAAACCAGTTACAATTGGGACGGAATAAGCCACAATGTCCGGCAATATGTTAGCAACTGCGCCACGTGCTGTCGCGGTAACGCCTGCCCGGTTCCCTTTCCCACCGCAAAACCACGGAGATCGAAGACAACCTGGACCCACATCGCTGCCGATCTGATAGGTCCGTATTCACGTAGCACAAAAGGAAATAGCTACCTTCTCGTAGTGACCGATCAATTTTCCAGGTGGGTAGAGGCATTTCCTCTACCCAACCAAGAAACCACCCCGATCGTGCGAAAAATGGAAGCAGAGACTTTCGCACAATGGGGCTATCCGAAAGCCATACTGACAGACAACGGCACCCAGTTTACTAGCTGTCAATGGCAAACCGCCTGTTAAGAGTGGGGAGTATAAATCTGTACTACCCCTCCCTACTATCCACAAGCCAACCCCACTGAACAGAGGAACCAAGAGATCGAGAAGTACCTCTGTATCAGTGTGGGTAATGACCACAGGCATTGGGATAAGTACCTATATTGTTTGCCCTTCGACGCCGTACAAATGAGGCAGTCGACACCAGTCCGAGTGTCTTACTCCTGGGACAACCCTTGCGATGACCAGGAGACTAGCAGTGGGAAAGCGAGACCACTGATATACCTTAACCCGAGGACATCTGACTAGCAGAGCTAGCACGTACAACGCATGCCCAGAGAGCTCAGAACACTTATATTTTTAATAAATATCCCCAACCAAAGTCAGGGGTGAGAGAATTCAACTTGGGGGAAGCCGTCCTCCTGTAAAGTCACCCACTAAGCAAAGCAAGCAACCAATTCGGCGCTGGCCTTGCTGACAAATGGGATGGACTGTACCAAATACTGTAGTAGGCAAGCGAAACAACGTTTACTGGGCCGAGGATATACGCGGACGGAATCGTAAGGCCACCAGAGGTCAGATACGACCATACCCAGCGGACATGCCAAAACTTGGGAACGAAGACACTGTAGGAGAAAAACATGGTCGATTGGAGGATGAAGACGAACCTCCACCCAAAAGGATAGAATCTGATACAGAACCAGGATCTTCAACGAGACCTGAACCAACGCCCATCATAGTTGACAGGGCGCCTAGTTACATCACTCCATGGAAACCCGATGTAGAACAAAGTCAAGGTGCAATCTCGTGAGATCAATGCCCTCGACGCCACGCAGCTACGCCAATCAGATAGCAGCCAAATTGAGATCCAACTGCTTTTGAGTTATCCTGGCAGAGTCCCTGAGACAGAGAACCCAGCCAAACACCCCGCAGATCAAGCCGCATCAGTGAGTGATTGGAAGTATCTTTAGTGGGAGGGGTAGGAATCTCACAGGTACCTGGTACAACTACGGATCCGTAAGTCGAAGCCATCCCAACTTCAGTAAGGTCATCCCCAGAAGAAGAAAAACAGGAAGTCACTAGACCACCGGAACCCGGGACGTCGAGCTCAAACGACAGTGCTTCGCCTCAACCACCTGCCACACAGGTAGACCCGCTTATCGGGACGTTGAGCTGCCACGCAGGAAGTGCTCCGCCTCAAGATCCTGCCCCGCAGGAACTCCAGCCAGCTTGGACGTCGAGCTCGGACAAGAGTACTTCATCCCAGCCTCCTGTTACACAAGGAAATCTGTTACCCGGGGCAATGAGCTGCAACAGACGTGCTCCACCACCAGGTCCTGCAACGCAGGAAAACCAGCAGACCCGGATGTCGAGCTGCCACGTTGGAAGTGCTCTGCCCCGCCATCTTGTTACGCGAGAGGCTGCTCCTGTACAGAACAATGATGTCACCACTACCCCTCAACAGGCACATCACCCGTAGTGGAGGTTGACGTGAATCTCCCTTCCACTGCCTCACCCCCAGACCTGGCCACAGAGACCGTCGATGCCACCCATGATGAGCTCTTCTGCCTGCAGTTGGGGTGGAAAATTTTCTCCCTTGCACTGTCCTGTCAGAGAAACATCCTGCCCTACGGGTAGGAACCCGTGCAGTTGTGGTGGAAGGGTTGACCCTCCCCCACACTGCCTCAACGTCCCATTAATGAGTGCCCTCCCACTTTGTTGTGGCAGAAGCAGACGCCACAACGTCCCAGGCTGCTCCATGACACCTGATGCCTCCGCATACTGCCAAGGCCATCCACACGCCTGGCTGGAACCAGGAAGCGCCATGGAGACCCACAACCAGGTATGTGTGGCCATACACTCTACAGGCTGCCCTTCGTCCGAAGGGGAAGTCAGATGAAAGTGAAAACGAAGATAGCCAATAAGTACGCAAAGTCTGAAAACAGTGTAGTAGCCGTTAACCACATGACAAAAGGGCTCGTTATAGACCGGTGACGTGCACCATGTTTAATCTGGCCGCAAGCCAAAAGACAGTCACATAAGCAGAACAATCGCAATTAGGCTAAATTAAAAGTATCCGGTACAGTTCCAGTATAAAGAACCAACAAGGTAAATGAACCAGTAATTAGTGACTCGACTATGTGATAATTAACTTTTCATATACAGCCGTAAAAAGCTGCAAGTCAATACCTTTTGACAGACATTTTACACCTCATGGTTCAAGTGTTTCAGTGGCTGATAGCCCACTTAAGTAAGTAGCATTACGAATAGACGCTCACCACAGTGACAGTGATTAAGAGACTACAACATTACAGTCATTTAGATTTTTATATTTTGATCATCTTTAAATCTGACTTGATGTGTAGGTAAACCTATATATGTAACTATACGTTTTGAAAGTGTTTATGTGAAGATCGCTTACACGAAGAATGCCGTCGTGTAAGAGTGTATTTTCAGCACAGACAAAAGCAAACATTCCTTAGGAACTTACCTTGACAATTCCAATGAGATACACAGTGTACATACTAGAGTTAGACCTACAATATAAGATGGACTACCGCAAGGGATAGTTAGGCTAGTTTTTTTTATGCTTTTAAGCACTAAATCTGAATTGATGTGTAGGCACACTTTTAGATATGAGATAACGTTTTCAAAGGGTATATGTGAAGATAGCCTCAAAGAAAGAATGTCGTTTTGTAGGAGAGTATTTTTATGTATATGCTTATAGTGTATGTGTTTTTGTTAGCAATATCTTGTCTACCTATTCAGAAACACTGAGCGTTAAAGCTCCCTTAATATGGTGCAAGATATTTTTACTTCCATTTTTAAGTGTATATGCCTTGTATCTAGTGACCAATGTGCACACAATTTGTCGCGTTAACCATGCATACAGTGTATTCGGTTTGTACTCGTCTAGTCGGTCAACCCAGGTATTGAAGGACCTGTGGTTGGCCACTTCGCAATATGTTACACGTAACTATTCAGCGTGCTGACAGAGACAAAGGTTCTCTGGAAAGATTTATCTTTTTCTTTCTTAACTCACTGCAGCAAGCTCCAGGATACTAGTAGCGTTCCCCCGCCTTCCGCGAGTAAGGCTTGTAAATATTATTAATATTTGTATTTTAATCTCCTCGTTTTGGCATGTGATTATTTTTAATAATATTTCTTTCAGACTTTATGTATGGTTCCCTTGTAATATCCACCAGCACTATGCTGGTTTTTGTGAATGGCATGCATATGAAAAATAGGCCAGCAGGACGACCACCACATGCGGCTTCCTAGCCCAGTAATCTATGCACCCCGGGGGAATAAACATTCTTGAGATGCATAAGCAAAGACCGACAACCAGGGCGAGGGGCAGAGAAGGACAACCGCCCACCACCCGCAAGAGAGAGAATCAAGGCAGACACCGCTCTACGTCTCACACGTTTCTTCTCGCTGGTTGGGCATCATGAGCACACAAAACATGCGCCGCTACAGTGGTCAAGTACCCCTACCTTAAGCGTCACATCTACTTGTCTACAAAAATTTTTTTGTACTACCTATCTCAGCAAGTCTACGGACGTCTACCCAGACCTTCTAGAGAGTGGACCTACGCCTTTTTCCACCACCTTTTCCACGATGTGTCTTCATCGCAACGGAGGGGGAGCGAATTGATGTGTGCCGCTTCTACATCTAATCTAGTATGATTACGACTCATCACCTAGAACAACTCTTCCATCTCTAAAGACGTGAGCAACACATTGCCTACCCTACAGGCAACAGGAACTTAAAAGCAACTCCTTCTCACCTGGAAGATACGCAACCCGGTGGACACACTGCCCCATCCCCGTCTCGCGCTCGAAGCCAAGCTACACATCAGCACTGTGTTCTTTACACCAGGAGGCACGACACACAGGTTGCTTCTCACCGTCCGCACTAGTAAGTGCTTGGTGACTGTGGCCTGTAGTTTTGCCGGGCATTCTAGTGCGAACGCACAACCAGTAGAAGTTTGGCAGTCCACACGACTCCACATCTCTGATCAGCCCCCTACGGTGGGGGATCAGTGGGGCCTCTTATCAAGCTCTAGCGGTAAGTCACTATTTGGTTACACTGTTATTCTTTCTGTCTAAGGTGCACTACGTACGCTAGAGAGCTGTTACCCTATGCCTCACGAGAGGAGGAGTAGTAGAAAATGCAGGGAGTAACACCTGGCTCACCCCGCTCTCAGACCGAGGATAGCATTACCCCATCCTATGCAGGATAGACAGGTAGAACGGGACAGTGCCGCCGAACTGAGACGCGCTTGCTCTGGTTCTAGTAACTGACTTTCCACCATGTGTCCGCAACTATAACACATGTCACCCGGTTGTCAATGGACTCCTGACCAGTACTGAAGTGCACCTAGGCTGGGACAATCTCATCATTTGGTCTAAAGAAGTTCATCTGTAGAACATCCGTTTCGGAATCGACCAAATTCTTTGCATCTAAAGCCATACCTACCTCGACTACAACATCAAGGACGTTCAAACTAACACCCCTCGTCTCACACCAGCTATCGAAACCCAGTTAATCCAATTTTGGTCTAGCGGTCAAAATCCTTGACTAACGTGCCAAGTCAGTCTAATCAGGCATGCATCAGTATGTATGAGCGTGTGCATGTGTAAAGTAGGTTGTTACACAAATGAGGAAAAGGAAAGCATAAGTTTGACACACGACTTCTTCCCATCAACGATATTAGGACTTCGCCTCAGCAGTGAGCAAGCATTGCCACATCATACCAAGTGAGTTTTTATTGTTGACTCTGCAACGAGAAGCAAGATTTTACTGTTTGCTACAGCATGAATGGACGTTCCAGACTGCAGAATGTATTATTAACCAGTCACAGAAACTATGCATCCAAGGTATAGTTTCGGGGCTGCTAGATGGCTCTACAAGTATGATTAGCTGAATTTCGATTCTTCATGCTGGCCGGTGATATCACGCCTTGAGAAAGCAATGTTATAGTTACCCCCTTCTCCGCAACCACCCCTCCTAATCAGCTGATTGAAGGGGAAGGACCAGCCAGAGTATAAAGAGCGGGGCGCTCGCCCGCTCATGACCAGTCTTCATTCATTCACCGCATTCGTGCAGAAGGAACTACCTCTCCCTGACTCCACTGCGACTCATCACCAGAGTCATCCTGAATAAACCACAGTATATCCAACTCGAGGGTATCCTTTCCTGTACTTGTAAAACCTCTCCAGTGAACCTCACGCCACTCAAGGGATTGCAGGTGTCTGGGGAAATTACTTGTCCAAGCAATACACACCAATCGAGTACCCACACGCACCTTGGAAGGCCACCTATTCTGTGCTCCACAGCGTCCAGAACGGTAGAACCCTGACACTAGGTACTCAGGCTATTGAGTCAGCTTGCCTGCTCAGTAGCATACTCTCTTCACCGCGTTTCGACACCGCAGATAGTGTTCTCTGAGTATGGGGAGACTGTCCCCTCCTGAGACACTCACCCACTTGCAGGGACTGTCAACTGCAAGGCCTGATTCTCAGTGCTCACCGTGTTACGATGCTACATGTGGTTGCACACTAGGTAGACAACACATCACCTGTAGTCACTTCACGGACATGTGAGTGTGACTCAGTCCAGATGCCCTACTCCCGTTGGAGTGGTATCCGAGAGGTCAGACCGGTGCTAACTGCCTCTGGGTGCTTGCAAAAGCTTTCCCCCCTCCTCAATGCTACGATTGTGCAGCTCTCTCCCACGGAACTCTTCAAGGAACCCATCCGTCTAAGCAAAGAAACACACTCCTTATTGGCACCCTACATAAGCGGACACGATCTGTCCTTGGGACACGCAAACATATACTTCCAGAAATCAGAGCCAGTGGAACCTAATCAGACGATAGTCACAACTTTTGAGCCATTGAGCGTAAACCAGCCCAGTACACTCTCACGTCAATCAGAGTTGTCCCAGGTCAAACTGCCACTACAGGTTACGTGTCGCTCAGGTATACCATCGAGGGTCAATCATTTGAAACAAAAGATTGTTCTAGTAGAACCCGATTTTGTGCACAGCCGAAAAGTTACCTGGCAAGTCCTCTACACTGGATGTGCACCAGTGCCATGTAGAGACTATGAGAATCCAAAACTGCCCGCCAGAGGGTGCGCCTAACCAAAGCACCCAACAAAACCAACCCTTCTAGTGTAGTGACGACCCTGACAGCCCTGAGGCATCACATCTCAAGCTAATTATAGTAAGTTACTGTATTCCAGACAGTGCAAAATATGCAGGTATTGTGTAAGTACTAAACACAATCGACATCTTTCCACTATTACTTTTTGGAAACTCCTACATGCATAATATATTGGGATGTGTTATACACTCAAAAATGTAGTACTAATATAAGCCTCTAAATTACTAAATTTGAATCAAAAAAGAAAACCCATATAAAATCATCTAACATCAAAATACCATTAAATAGAGCTGCAAAAATCAGAAAATGTGTACACAAACCTTTTGCAGGATTCTTTTCCCACTTCCAGACGGGAGTGAAGTCTGTGTGACACTGGGAGCACTTGAACGCATCAGGTGGTGGAGGCGTCTTCTGTTCCTTCGTGATGAAGTCCACCACATGCTCCAGGCCCAAAAGGTATATAAATTCTGTGTTGGACGGGTTGGGAATAAAATGCATCTCTGGTGGTGGTGGCTTTGGAGGTGGAATCTGAGAACACCATAACCATGCTCACTTTAATGGTCATATCAATCCTACACACATTTCAAAACAAAAGAACTCTTCAAAATCACAATATCTATGCATCACTGTCAATGAACTAAACATAAATGCAATTTATTTTTGTTTAACTTAACATTGGAGCTACATACATTCAAAATGAAAATGTGCAGCACTGACATTCAGTTTGATTTCCGAAAAAAATTAATTTGAAAGCCATGGAAATAATATGAAAATCTTTGCTCATCGATTATAGTGTAAATACATTTGACTTGACAACAATTGGAAATGGGTATTTGAATTGCAGTCAAGTACTGTCTGTCTCATATAAGATGGCAAGATTTTGACAGTTCAACGGATGTTTACTTTTAGTTTATGTATCCTTTCGCCATTAGCTGATGCGTCAGTTGGATGCTACACGAAAAAAAGGAAATGGGTTTTGGGAAAAAAAATGGCATGTTTAGGACATAGACGGACAATTACTGGCCCAATAGAAATCACTAGTAATCAAAATCGATGTACACAAAATACATGTTACTTTTAAAATTATGCAGAGCTCGCGGAAAAATAAAACTCTTGGCATCTGTTCGTAAATTTATTATTTTATGTACGAAACATATTCACTTGAGCGTTATAACTGGTTAGGTTTGAGAAAGACCACACAGATGGTGTGCACGACATGGTTAAGTGTGTGAGCCGCATGCAGTACTGACGGATAGCAGCACGTTCGCCGCCTCTACATCATGCTTTTTAAAACTTGACTTTTCTCCTATTACTGTCTCGAAATGACACATATTTGAAATAAATTTCGTCACATTATCTGAAAAAATAATTCAATATTATCATGCAATATTTCTGTAGCCTTTTGGAATCAATATCAAGCAAATATGGAAAGTATGGATGGACAGTGGGAATACGACATGAATAGATCTAAGGTTTGAAGACGCGTTTCATCCGGCTCTGAATCGTCTTATTGTGCATTTCATTTTGAACACCTATACATTACTACTTTAGCACAAAGATTAGTTTGTAACACTTACAACTGCAGTTTTGTGACCACGTAAAATAAAATATATTAATTAATCTAGGAACTCTTTGTTATCGCGTATTTTACACTTGTCTGATGTGCATCACCAGTGCACTCAGAGTAGCCAACTTAATATTAACTTTAGTTTGTTAGTGCATCTGCACTTTGTTTCGCATATGTTAAGTTGTCACTCACTGACTGTCAAAATCTTGCCTTCTTATACGAGATAGACAGTAGCAAATATTTTAATTTATAAGAATGGTGTGTGTGCATGCATACAGACACGCATGCACATGCAAACTCACACACATGCGCACATACACACATTATCCAGCCCACTTAATTTTAACCAACTAATACTGTAACATATAAAGCTGTTTATCCATACCTCTTTACCATATAAAACTAACTTTATAAATAATTATAATCTTAAGTATTATGCTGATACATGGCAGGTTCCTGTGCATTATGTGTATTTTACATTTCGACTTCGCCCCCAGCTTAGAGTTGCTGCACTCATATGGGCAAGTCACACTGCCCATATGTGCCTACAGGTTCCAATAACAAGAGATTACATACGTGGTTAAATAAAAATTGTACTGTCCACCCGAAGCTGCCAAGCAGTCGCCTATTTCCCTCCCAACAGATTGTACTGCTCAACGAGTCATCGACACTCAGCCAACAGAGAAGCTAGTTCCCAGGGATGCTGCAGGATGGGAGCACTCTGCCTACAAGGTCGCCACAGCAGCCAGAGCCTAGAGCTGAGGCAATAGATATATCAACAGCTTCCAAAGGGGGAGATAAGAAAAGGGTGGCGCAGTCTGCAGCCCAGCATAAATGACCCCTGTTATGAGAGGCTGGCCACCCCTGCACCTCAGACAGCCTACAAGTTGATTTTTGGTATTGTATACAAGGAGGTGCCAAACTCTGGCAGAGAAGTGTCATCAGCCCTCCAGCCTCAACAAGGCTGAGGACACAAGTCTGAGTAAGACTAACTCTCCGACCCTCCAGCTTGAGTAAAGCAGAGGGCACACCAGGGAAAGTGGTAACGACCCTGACTTCACAGTCTGTACATGACCTGAGATGATTTACTTCAGGGTTCTGACCACTAGGCCACTTGTGCCAGTGTTATCGTAGTAAAAGTCTTTGGGGCACACTGTGCTACTCTTACCTCTCCAAGTCTGAGAAGACTGGAGATTGTCTGACAGAGCATCACTGCAGAAACTACGTCAGCAGCACCCAGAAGACACCATGCCAGCATCCAGAGGTATTACAACGTCCTTACCTGTTTCCTTACTTGGAAAACCACTTCCTTTCTCAACCAGGGTAGCAGATAGCGCCGACATCCCTTCTGGACTAAGCCCCCCCCCCCCCCCCCCCCAACCTGCCCTTTTTCTGAGTTACCCAAACTCTAATAGCTCTTTGCTTTAATTATTTATGCAGGTCGCCTTCTTCTGCCATAAAACTATTAATATTAATCCAATGTTTTCTTAACTTTGTGTACATGTGTACATTGGAATGTACACATTCCAATGTTTTCTTAACTTATAAAATAAATATGTTTTAGTGTGATAAAAATATTAGTGTGTACCTTCTTTTACCCCTCATTCAATTTTGAATATGTTAATTGGGTCCTAAATTAATAATTATCTCTCTCACTGAAAGTTACGGACGGAATTAATAATCTTGGATTATCCCCAGCCTGAGCAAGGCTGAGATAACCGAGATTCATTGTAAGCCACCCAACCTCCAGCGGGAAGAACTCTCAAAACAACAAGACTGATAGTCTCGCCCCTATCTCAATTCCAGCCTGAAGAAGGCAAGATACGAGAGGCACCGGATATCGCCTAGTGATTCTGGGGTGTGCACTAGGTTATACGTGCTATTTATTTGTAGAAAATGCCTTACGTAACGAAGGGACAGTACAGTAATTTACAAAGGCTACAAAAGGAACTACACGCTTTAAGTGATAGTGTTATTCTGACGACTTAGAACAAAACCCTCACAACTAATTCTAGTACTGAGCCGTTATTCGGACTGTGGATAAAACTAGATATCCCAGATCACCCAAGATTCAAGGCAATTGTACAGGGTGGAGATGCTGTTGTCGGAATTGACTGGCCCATTCACGAAATTGATTATTTTGGTTATTCAGCCCCGGCTCCTCCGCCAGTATCTGAACCAAGTACCTCTTCAGGTCCTGCTCGGACAGCACAACCCACTGGACCGGAAAAAGCATTACCGAAAATGGATGGATACCAGTGCATGGTTGTGGATACTTCCGACTTACACACTCGTCTTGGTTTTCTCGGGCACGTTCAAAGCGTTGTTCCACAGCTTGGTGTATAGCTTCGGGTTGCAGCGTTGTTGTGGGTGAATGCTTCCACAGCCATTCACCAGGGCGTTGCAGCATGGGTCCCAATAGAAGCTGACGGGATTAAAGCGGTGGCTTCGTTAGTTCTCCGACGGAGCACAAAAAGTATCTTTGGCAGATGGCGATCTCAGTACCGTAGGTCTTCTTCTAGGCTGAATTGTAAGCACTTTTTAATAGAGATGGATTGAAAGTACGAATTACGAACTGGACCCGAACCTTAAGGTTATTTTCGGGTTCAGTTCAAAATTTATTGCCTTGTCAAAGATTGTTTCTAATTTGGTTGGAAAAATTTACAGGAGTTCGGGTTTGAAAATGTGCTAGAAAGGAACATCATTAACGAACTTTGAAACAAACTTAAGTATTTACTCATGTAAGGGATGCCCTTTTTCACCAAAAATAAAGGAAAACATTTCTGTAGAGTGGTAGTCGTAAATTATCCACTCCTAAACTGTCCAGCGATGTTTAAAGGGAAGAGTGGTAGTCGTAAATTATCCACTCCTAAACTGTCCAGCGATGTTTAAAGGGAAGTGTAGTGGAAGAGTCTAGAGGATTACTACATCGGTGAAAAGGGAAGCTGCAAAACATTCTTTTTTTTTTAGAGAAGGGTAGTGCGTCACATTCCACCACAGCACAAAAAAGGACCAGCAGGAAAAAAAAAAAAAAAAAAACAGCACACCACAAAAATACCAGCATTCCACTGCCTAAAAGAAGTAAAAAAAGATAGCATGCCACCCAATGCTGTTGAGGAGCTTTTGACTGACAGTTGACTGACGGCTAGCACTGCATAATGGCAAAATAAAAAAGAAACCCAGCCGCCCACCTCAGTTGTTGACATTCTTCTTTTGAGGACCATAAGGTTACAGCGACCTTATAGAACGCACAATATTTTGGCTTTTATGCCCATGAGTTATTTACTAATATATTTTCCAAATATATCGCAATCACTGCAAATTAATTTTAAATAAAAGAATAATTTGTTCCATACTTACTAACAAGGCCCCACAAATTGTTGATGCAATTTTAGTATTAAAAAAAGTTTTCCTGGAACTTGTTGCAAAAATCATGGTGTGCACTATACACGAGTAAATATGGTAATTCACTTCAAAGAAGTTGAAAATAATGCAACACAACAAAAATCACCGAACAAGTCATATTTGATTATTATTTTTGTAGAAGTGACGACAACATTATATTTTGAACTCTATGTTATGTAAAACCAGGTGCTATTCTTTATTTAAATGACTGTATACAAAATAAGTGATTTGCTTTAGTTTTTGAGAAATGACATTTTCAATTAACATTTTGTTTGTGTTGCTAATTTGTAGTTTTCACATACCATGTCTAAAACGACTCGAAAGATACATTTCTCAGCGTTATGATAAATTATCATATCAATCAAATCTATAAAAATGAAAAGTTAATATTATTTATGTTAATTTTGTACCTTTTTTCCACTCCAGAAAAAATTTGACCATTACATTTTGGAACTATAAGTGGTGAAACTGTGCAGGTTGTGTGTGTGTTTACTCTTTATTTTAGGCCCACATGTTTAAAGAATTAGACATGAAATTGTGAATGTGGTTGTATTGGTTTGTGTTTTATACTTTAACAAATAGACTAACTATGAAGGCTGTATGTATATATGATGTTTTCACTTTGCACCTCGTAGCCAAGTCCAGAGGTCCAGTAACAAAACTCTTATATTACTTGGGTGGGCAACAATGCTAAAATGATCCACCAGAACACTGAAATCAATGTTAAGTACTTAATTTGCAGAAATGCATGTGTGCACACACTGATACTGTTTAGCATCCATAATCCACTGTATTTTTAATGTAGTTGTACACATTTGTTTTTTTCTTATATATATATATAGATAGTCCATTCCCGATTGGAAGCGACTTATGAAAATCAACCTTTGAAAAAACACTCAAGGCATAACATGTCACATGTTTTTTCAATAACCTGTATTCCACACATATATAACACTATGGTTAGCTTTAGAGTACTGTATTGTTGAATAAATGAACCTTTACCTTAATATCTTCTATAACTTGTAATATTTATTTACTTTTAAAATATGAATTAACAACAGCGAGTGCTGCGACGTGTTGGCAACGACCGGTAAGAAATAGTTCACAGTTAAAATATTATTTTAACCTCGTTTTTTTAGTATACTATTTGTAAATTAAATGGTGCCTATTTAAATATTTAGGTAGCTCCGATGGCAAGATATTTCATTTTTACCATTTAAAATAACAGCGGAAAATATCGTGAGTAGGCAGTAATGGTACGGTATTGTTTTTATAGAGCGAGAAAGCATCTGAAAAACTGTCTGCTGGGAAGGCTTATCGCTTTCTCTCTCTTTCTTTGTCTCTTTCAAACTCGGGAAATTTCACTTCGCTAGTAAGCAAGATAATTATACACGTTTTCAATTTTAGCATATTGCATACTTATTACAGCAAAATAATGATTTTTGAATTTGTAATTTACAACTGAAAAGATATTTTAATGTTTCAATAAGTATTTTAATATATTTAGATATGATGACGGGACAGTTACCTAGTGAAGTTGGCAGACGTGACGGGCCATGACATGGCGTGTTGATTTTTATCAAACGAAACATAAATTGTTCTTACTCCGAAAAATACTTCAAATTAATACATCACATTTGTAGACGTGTATTTTAAACCTATGTAGGCAAGTTACGATGTGATAAATCTGTGTTTCCACACCAGTAATAAATATACTGTGACGTGTGTTTGGTTAATCATTGCATCTGTGAAATGGCATGCCTTTGAGCATCGTGGTCGATACGCTGGCCCGTATGTGCGTTATTTCAAATATTTGACTAGCACTACTTATATGTTTTAAATGTGAACTGTTTTTATGACAAAGTTATTTATTTACATCCACGTCTGTTTATTTATCACAATGTTGTACCTTTGCCCTAAGGGGTTTGAAACACTGTCATGTAATGTAATTTGCCCCAAACCCAAAAGAAAAATACTAAGCCCAGCCCGATAAATTTCAATAAACATAATAAACAATAAGTAGCAATACATAGAAATATGAGCAGAATGAAAGTTATCGTAGGCTTACTTGTGTGCATGTTCACCGCTATCTTTTAAAGTTTGTATGACAAAAATAAGCAACATGAATTGCGTGCTTGAATTCAATGAGCCTTTTTCACTGGTTGTTCTTTCGTTTTAATATTTATTCCAAATGAGGTTGTCCTTTTAGAGAAATGATGCAACACATCAATAACAAAAGGATAATTACAATTAGCACAGCCCTTTACCTCGCAGTTGTAAGTGTTAAACAGTGGTGGCAAAATATTAGCGTGCATTACATGTATTGAGCTACGTCGTGGAAAACAAATATGTTAATGAAAAATATCCGTAAGAACTGTCTTCAATTCAGGCATTTTTAAAACGTCATAAAGCTGACCTAAATAATGTTAGAAAACTAAACTGTGAATAGTCATACGGAATGGTTTTTGGAATATGACAGAATTCTTTTAAAAGCTGTAAACAGTAAACAACACATTTGACAGGTATAAAAGTACAAGTCACATTTCAATGTTTATTTTTAGGTGTAGAGAAAGTATACGAACATATGTACACACACAATGGAATGTAAACCTTGATTTTGACAGATGCTACATGGCAATGTTTGTTTTTATTTGACAGAAGGATACGAAACGGGCCTGAAAATAGATATTTAGCAGGGCTCCGAGAAAGTTGCTTCCAATGGGGAATGGACTATAGACACACACTAATTTAGGGCTGAACTATGAAGGCATATGTGCGAGGATAAGACATTTTTTAAAGTTCAGTTCGAGTTCGACGAATTATAGCATAGTTCAGTTTGAGTTCGGTTAGTGTACAAATTTAAAGGTTCGGTTCGATAAAAATATTCTGGGTTGAGTTCTAGTTTGGTTAGTTTCCAAAATCTGGATTTGTGCCATTCCTACTTTTTGTTCCTGGTTTCACGTTCAATAGGGTGGCATCGTCCAAGTTTCTACTCCCCATCCTTGGCCTGCCTTATGCCATAAGGTGCCGGTGAGTTGGGTTCCATTATCAGTCAAAATACTTTGAGGATATCCCAAGCATGGGAATACCTCCTGGTTGAACTTCGTTACAATATGTCGTGTCTCTCTTGGCTGGTCCATGGGAAGGCTTCCACCTAACGAGAAAACATATCAGTTACTAGTAGCAGGTAGCGGTTCCCTCGGGTGCTCTTGGGATATGGTCCCATTAAGTCAACAGTGACTTGGTTCAATGACGTGTACGGTTTGCGTGGTTTCGTCATGGTTTGTTGAACAGGACAGCTCCTGTGCTGACAGCACTTGGGGCATTGGCTTACGTACTGACGAACGTCACGACTCACACCATCCCAGATATACCGGACACTGATAACTGCGAGCGTCTCCCAGACGCCTAGATGTCCTGCATCAGGGTGGTCGTGGAAGTGGTTGCACATATCTTTGCGCAGAGCTTGGGGAATCCATATCTTCCAAGGGGCGTCCGGCTGGCAATTACGCGACCACACAAAATTGTCACGCATCTCATACCATTGGAGGCATTGTGGAGCGGATCTTGGATTTCTGGGTCAAGTTGCTGCAGATGTTCAATTTCGTTGTGTGACAGCTGTAGCTTTAGCAATCGTATCTGCTGTTCCAGGGGTACTTCCACGGATTCTGAAGGGAAAACCAGTTCCATGTCTTCGTCTATCTTGGCCTCTTTCTTGGTAGCTTGGCCGTCGGGGCAAAGCCTCAGGTAGATTGTTCTGAGCCCCTGGGCAATGCTGGACTTCAAAGTTGAATTCCGATAACAGGAGGTTCCATCATCCCAGTTTGTCTTTGTTATGCTTCACTTCTGTAAGCCATTTGAGAGCATTGCTATCCGTTCTGAGAATAAAGTGGTTTCCTTACAGGTGATACCTAAACTTGTGTATGGCCCAGACGACTGCAGGACATTCCTGCTCGTTTATGTGGTACCATTGTTCGGTGGGGTTGAGCCTCATGCTGGCAAATGCTATCAGTGGTCTTTTGTCTGTGTGTCTGTGTCTTCCTGGTACAGCACAGCTCCCAGTCCACTCTGATAGGCGTCCGTATGTAATATAAGGGGTCCTTCCCCTTGCGGACGGTGTAAATGGTTGATTCGCTGGAAGCTCTCTTTCAAGGTGTTGAAAGCTGCCTGGTGTTCTGGTGTCCATTTACATCAGACATCGTTTGCAAGGAGTAGATGCAGGGATGCCATTACTTCAACAATGTTCAGAACGAAATCTCTGAGCCAGTTGCAGAGACCCAGAAATCAGCGGAGCTGCTTCTTCATTTGGTGAACCTCAGTCTCTTGGATGGCTCGGAGTGAGCAGTCTTGTGGGCAGTTCCCCTCCATAGACACAACATGGCCTAATTATTCTATGGAGGTCTGACCAAAGTAGCTCTTGGAAAGCTTGGCTGTGAGCCCATCAAGCTCTAATCGTTCTAAAACTCACTAGAGGTGGGAGACGTGCTCCTTCCAAGTTTTAGAGTGGATTATTATGTCGTCCAGATAGGCAAAATAAAAACTGGCCCCAGTATCCGGTGAGAACTTCGGACGACATCAAACACTGGAAAGTCACTGGCACGTTCTTGAGTACGATGGGCATAACTCAGAATTGCAGAGTCTATCCCTCTGGCAACGTGAAAGCATTGTAAGGGCGGCTATCCGGATGCACGTAAATTTGCCAGTACCCCGATTGTGTAACTAGAGTGCTGGATATGCGAGCCTCATCTATGTCTTTCAGCGTGTGGGCCAAGTCGAGAGCCAATGGAGGAGTGGGCAGGGTAGCATCTTTGAGCGCTTTGTAATTTATGCAGCAGCAAGTTCCACAACCATCTTGCATACCAGTACCACATGCAGGGTGACATAGATAGCTCGACAATCCCCTGTCGCTTCATCTCGTCGATTTGCGCCCTGAGCATTTGCGTCATCTCGCAGAGACTTTGTAGGTCGGTCGTACATAGACGTGCAGTCTTTGAGAAGTATCTCATGTTGCACCGTGTTACATCTGGTGTAGGTTCCCATTGGTCCCGAAGGCAGCTGCATGTTCATCTAAGACTTTCTTCAGTTGTTGAAACTGTTCGGGTGTCAGGTTGTGTTGGATTTCTTATGCATCAATATGTCGGGCTTCCTGTTGTTTAGCGGGATACTCCAATGCAAAGTGACATGTCGTTTGTCGCCCAGGTACACCTTACGCTTCCCGTGATCTATTATGCACTGCTGCTCGCAAAGCCATGAATGTCCAAGGATGACGCCTTCTTCAATATCCGGGGTGATGAAGTCGGTGTGAGTCTTCAGGCTATACACTTTGAAAGGCAAGGAGATTCGTCCATCGACGTCGAGGGTGCATTCTGACTTGGCCATTCATACTGCCTTACTCTGGGGTTCCAACTTATGGTGTTGGTGTAGCAGGAGAAAATCACGGCGAATGAAGTTCCCTGATGCAGCCTAGTTCAACAATGCTAAGGTGGTTTTATTTAGGAGCTTGATGGTGGGTTCCGTTTGCCAGACGGAAACGCTCCTTTCTTCCCACCGGTGTTGCAGTTTCCCTTTGACGACTTGGCATGTCGTGTCCCCACGATGCAGAAGCGGTATCCCATGTCTCGGTGGATTTCGACTATTGGGTGACTGGTTACTGTGGACATTCCTCAAAGTGGTTCCCGGGGCAGAACCAGCATTTTGGCAGTTTTGGAGGCTGCGGTCGAGGAGACAGGGGTGGGTTGGTATGTCGTTCCTCGATCTTTCCTTCCTCTTTGGGATTTGCTGGTTTAGGCTGGTCCAGCAAGGCTTGGGCTTGAAAGTTTTGCTCGGCCAGTCGAGCTCTGTCAATCAGCTCATCAATTGTTGCTGTTTTTGGCAGGAGTAACAGCAACCATGTAATCTGTCGAATGCAGGTGTCTTTGGTCCCTATTTGGAAAAATCCTATGGTACATCTGTTCTTTCCTGCGGACGAATATCTCTACCTCGTCCCCGGGTTTTTGGAGCATACTGTAGAACTCCGTTATTAAGAGGGCGGCGACTTTGTCTCCAGCAAAACGTTGTTTCGGTCGTGTACTGAGTTGCTACCAGTCCGAGATGAATTCTCCATACACGTTCCACCAGATGAATTCTCCATACACATTTCACCAATATAAGGTCTTTGCCTTTAACTTGAGGTGGGCTTTGGCAACCCAGTGTTTGGCGGGAATGTCGTGCAGCCGGAACTCTTGTTCGCACTCGATGAAAGTGCAGGGATCTTCATGTTCTGTGATGCAAACTCTGGAAGTCCTGGCTCTCCCATGCACGTTACCTGACTGTGTATTGAGATGGGTCTGGGGTTGGTAGGTTTAAATTCTGCAGTTCGTTTACACACCTTAAATTGATAGACCAGGCCAGCCAATGCATGCATAGAGATAGGTTTCCCCACAAAGGATGCAGTGAACTGTGTGAATTCTATGACCAGGACAAGTGACCAAATTACATTATGCGGTCTGCTTGGTATGACACTCTTCGCAGCGGTATTCCAGCCCATCGGTATACAGTGGTGTGCCTTCCCAGCCGAGGCAAGAGTAATAATGCCAGAGGTGGCCATGGGTGCATGCGTATCCAGTTGGTTCACGTTCCAGGACAGTCTGGATGTGAACAGTAGTTTAGTCCGGTTGCAGCAGAGTTGACCACCTCAACTCGTGCTCACTGTGGATGTAATCAACATTCTGACTGTGTAGGTGGGCACCACGGCGTGTTTTCCTGCAACTCTCCAAAGTTTGGTTGTTGTAGGTTCCGTAGCTGCGGAGAAAATGGTCTGGACAGATGAGATCGCGCTGTCTTGTGCAATTTCGACAGTCGATGCCCCACATTGCTGGTGCCAGAAAAATATTACTTTTTCGAAAGCCAACAATGTGTTCCAGTGCGTAATGGGAAGAAAAAAGGTGAATTTAGTCATAAAAAAACTAAAAAATTGTGATTTTTGGAAATTTCAGCTGTAATTCACGAATTGTACAAAATCCTCTAGTATTTTCGCGAATTATTATTGTTTTACGTCACATAGTTGCTTCTTAAGACGTATTTTATGTGTTTTTGGATATTCGAATACGAATGCATGCATAAGTTGGCCAGTAGATTTCTTCGATTTATCACCTTAAACGAAAACATGTTTACTATACTTTACGTCATGTGCATTTACCACCATAGATAACATGAGTGCAAGTGATGATGCGTCACTTGGAGTGAACATTCTACTCACTGCCCTTCAAAAGTTTGTTCATTAGGAAAACAAGCCGTTGTAGTGTTCACGTCCACCAAGCACCATGTTATCTGTGGAATTTACGCCTTGTTTACATTTGTATCGTACTGTCACGTTTTAACCAACAATTCTTTATTTTTTACAAAGCGAGTGGTGCAACTGTGAAAAATGTGTTGATATGTATTTACTTACGTAGAATATATTTGTGAATTAAAGTTATCACGTATTTTAAACTTGTATTTGTCCAGTAAACTGTATTTATATCATACACATTCTCTGTAAATGTATGCGGTAAAAAATGAGACGTTTTGAAGAAACAAAAGTTCTTCCAGCAGGCCTAACGAAAAAATTTGTTGTTCAAAGTTTTGATGGTCCCAAAACGTATAGGCAGATTTCTCTAATTTTTTTTTTTTTTTTTGCTGTTTGTACAAGGCACTTTTTTTTATAACAGTGCTTTTTTAGTTTTGTATAAATTGTTTACATTATTCTTTTCATAAAACAGTATACCCTTGCCAGTGCATTACGACCGTTTGTTGTTCCAGGTAAAAGGCAGAATACAAAATCTTAAATAAAATCTGAACTTGTTTTCAATGTTGTCTGTTGATAAACCGTTGTCTGTATTAAAAAACCCTAACTGTATATTTCTCTGGGAGGAGGAATTTTTGCATGGAAATAACAATTGATAGAAAACACAGCTTATCAATAGGAATAACATTGCCAATTTCAGATTTTACGAATATAGTGACATCTCAAATTATGTATGTTTTTATAAAGAGCACATTAAAAATTGGAGCAATTCTCAAGCAGAAACCTGCGTTTTTGTAGCAAGAAAAAACCAGCAATTTTTGACAAAAATATCACCTTTTCTCCAAAACAATAACATAATTTTTTGAAAACAAATAAAAAATAACACCTACTTTTTCAGGTCTCTAGTAATGGGCATGGCAGATCCATTCGCTGCCTCCTAGTCGGGCTATAACATGCCCCACGGTGGGTGCCAGAGAAATATGTCAGCTCGGGGTTCCTCTATTTGACGCATGACGTACCGGGAACTTTTACTCACTCTAGGTCTCGTAGTGGAAGCCAAAACCAATATTTTTTGTTTAGAAACTGAGTCAGACGCTTTTAGGCAGTTGCATGGTTTAATTTTGCTTGGAAGCAGGCACCTTTCCGCTATACAAAACTGGCTGTGTGGCTACTCGGCATGACACAAAATCTAACGTAGATAAGATGATTCTGCGTTTAGATATCACTACTCTCTTAGGTATACCTCGGCGACTTTTAAGTGGAGCAGCACATCAACTGGGTGCAGTGTTAATAGATGTCGATGTTCGGTGCTCAATTTCCTGTGGTTTCTGGAGGTATCTGAGACTGTTCAGGTCGGCATTACTGTTCAACAATTCACTCTGGGTACTCGCTAGGGCTGGTCCTATCATGTGGTGTGAAGAGAGGGCATGGCACAGGAGCTTCTGTTGGTTCCTGTAGATGCCGTAGCACTTGCGCCTGCTCTCGTGGAGGTAGACTAGCTATCTGCCTAACTAAAGCGGATTGAAACACGTGTGCTCGACCTGATGCAGTGAGTGTTTGTCGCACTTTCTCCTTCACACCTCTCCTCTGGGTAAAGGGCATTAGGAAACGGAGATTTACACTTATACTACAATTACATGCCTGCAGTTCTCTTTGAACAAAATTACGTGCAGCATGACTGGTGTGCGTGGCCCCTCCCAGTCTTCCCAACCTAGGGGACACAAATCTCTGCCTGTGAAGTCTGCTCCGGAGAGGTTCATGAACACCAGGCCAACAAGCTGATTTAATGACAGTTTACCTAAGTGTGACTCCTCCTTTCCTTCAATCCCACGGAGTTGAGGGGAAGGGTGGCCGATACTAGTACATGGACTGTATAAAACAGTGTCAGGCTCTTTGAGTAAAATCCCAGTGATTACCTGCAAATGTGTTATGCAAGGATAACTAAAGAACGATACGTTAAAAGCTGATAAAAAAGTACTCTAGCTCTGGGTCAGTGGCACAAGTTTCAAACATGAAAGCTAGAAGTGAAATTACGCTGGCCGGTAGGGGCGACTGACACAACAACAGTGGGAATGCGTGCGAGTGTTGAAGCTAGGCAACAAACTCTTGCATTGTTGCGTGAACGTTTTATGGAAAATGGTATCACGTGATTGCTGGCACGTACTAGAATGACTAAGCAAGGATCGTGACACAATTTAGCCTTGAAAAATACTAAGAAGTGGATCCTCTACAGAAACGTCCATTACTCCAGGTCACAGGGTTTGCAGAGCATGTAGAGGATATCTCCTATCTAACATAGCCTACCTTTTCGCAAGCGTGGCTTAAGCAAAGTACGAGGGGTCGGATCTGAGCGTTTGGCGCTATAAACGAATACTGTTTACAATAAGAAAAGGCTTAAGGGTGCAGGCTAGTTAGTGTCTGAGTAACTGGTGCTGGGACTACTGAAGACTGGTGAATCTGGTCAGTTCCAGAGCGGCAAGCGCTGGGAACGAAGACTGTTGATGGGAGACGCTGACAGTCTCAGCTTTTATACTAATTGAGGGCCGCTACCCGTTTCCGATTGGCTGATACTGCTAGGGCGGGGGTAGTCGCTGAGTAGGGGGTGCGAATGCATGGCTTGCCTCTTTGATGTCACCGGCCGGCTGGAAGGGGGATGCGAAACAAAAGACAGGTGATGATAACTGCTAACGCTATCTAGCAGGGAATAAATGAACTTGCTGTCTTTAAAGCAGTATTACAGTGGACCGGTGACTAAAACAATTTACAAGGCAGACAGTACAATCTCACTTTAACAGGATAAAATTAACTTTCAAACTCCATGGATAAGGTCCTAGGGATGGAGCTGAAGTCGTTAAAAAATTACCATTATTGAAAAAGACGTCGTGTGTCAGTCCGCACCCAGCATTTTTTTTTGTAGGTCCACTAAAAACGAATAATCGAGAATCCACTGTATTCATTAAAAGAATTTTTTTTTTGCCAGAGAACGGGAAGCATTTGGGCATCTTACATCACTATACCACTGCCTAGCACTATGGCAGACCAGGTTTTCAATTCCAAATGGGGTCATCATCACATTTTCATATGTGGTTAACATAGCAAACATTACTGCTGGCCAGTGTGTTTTCTCAAAGGGCACAGCCATTTCTCCCAACATTGCATTCTGTAGCATCACCATCTTCATCAAAAAAATCTTTTGAAGAACATAATTAGAGAAGCTTTATTCAATATCTTTAAATGTTAAAATTATAACATAGTTTGCAGATCGTTAGATGATGGTAAATGTTCATTCGGCAAAAAGCAGTGACAGAATTACAAACAGATTTTTTAATGAGCACACAGAGAATTAAGGATTGTCTTTTTCATTTAACCAGCTGTTACCTGTGCCTTACAACTTTAAAATTGTGGTCAATAAACAAAACCATATTTTAATGAAAAATTAGCATATAGAGCTACCCCACGTAACTATGTTTACTATCAAGACTGACTGAACCAATTCACTCCTTGAGAGAAGTTTTCGTTACAGGTTTTTTATTTAGTTGTATTATAATTAGGGATGAGCCGAGACTGATACCGATTAACCAGCCGATAGCACGACAATCTGCATCTAAACATTATTTGCAGAATATTTTTCACCGATTAGTAGCATAATTTATTTAACACAATGTTAAATAATCCGGCATGCTACATATAGTAGAGCATTAATTTACCACATCCATCATCAGATGTTCAGTCCGAAACCCAAAATATATGCGGAACAATTGTTTTTCTAGGATTAGTTTCCGTTGTTTATATTTTACCATATTTCCTGTTGGTACATTAGCCAAAGATTGTGCGCACCATTCGTTTTTGGACACTACACTAATGCAAAACAACACCTTTATTTGACAACTGGTGCTATCAATAGTACTGTTTACATCCCGCAAGAGTTTTTTGTTTTATTTTCTTCTTAAGATTTTTACTGTTTTTACTGCATTCGTAAGTTGGTGACAATGAGAAAGCAACCTGTATTCTTGTTCTTCTTATGCATTTACTGCACTAGTAGGTCGGCAGCAATGAAAACGAATCACACATTCTATGACACTGTTGTTATTGAAAATGGAAAGGGAAAGCAAATACAGTAGATAATGACGGGCGTAGTTTTTATTGGAATTTGTCTGCTGCAGTTTTGGTTAGAGGTCTGCGTAAGACTCTGAAAGTAATAATTTGCAAAAATTGTCCCAAATATATCAGTTGTCATTTTAACCAAGGGATTAAGTATGGCTCGGCCGACGAAGGAATACTAAGCAAAAATATTAATCTAAATTAAAAGATTTTTCGTTCACTTTCAAGTGAATATTTAATATTAAATTGATTTCAATAAGTTCTTTTTAATTACATCTTTAGGGTGCTAGTTTAAACCAACAGGCTTGTTGAGGTTATGTACGGTATTTCTCCGATATAAAATCCAAGTCCCCGTAAGATTGCCTGAAGTTTTGAAGGTTGACTTTAATGAACTATAACAAATTTTGTATTGTCTAGTAACAGTTTTTCCTTGCTGTTAAGTCACTTATTTACCCAGTTAAATTGTCTATCTTATTTATTTATTGTTAACATTAGTGTTGTATTTCATTTCTATGCTGTAGAAACCTAATACAAAGTACTTGAAGTGTTCAAAAAACTGAATACTTAAATTTAAGTAACAAAAAGTATTTCCACATATTGGGAATTGGGAACTATGAATGTGCTCATCAAAACTGGTATCGGCATCGCTGTAATCGGCAGTTGAGAATCAGTTTCATTGGTATTGGCAAAATGTGGTATCGAGCCATCCCTAATTATAATTGTAGATTATTCATTTATCCTGCATCAAAGTTTTTGTCCTTAAGAAATGGCATATATTGTACCTACTGTTTTCACTTTTCACGTAATTTATTTTTGACTTTTCATGTAATAATTTTTTTTTACTTTTCAAGTAATACATTTTTTCGAAATAAACATTATAAAATAATATATAACTATGGGAGAACCAAAAAGAGACAAAGCCATTAATTTCCTTTTTTTTTCCAGAAACAACAGTTACACACGTGATCTAATTCAACAGGCATTTTGATAAAGAGAAATAATTATGGCTGACACAATTATAAACCTACCTGAAGCAGAGTTTTTTCCAACTGTTTCCTGAGAGCCAGTTTGGCCGCTGCTTGTCGCTGGGCTGGAGTCTGTGTGTCCTCCACTCTAGGACGATCCTAAGACAGATCATTATGCATTAACACCAACCTGAAATATTAGCAGCCAATCACCACTGAAAGAAAACAGATCAGTATAATTTTAAGTGACAGAGTACAGAACCATTAACCAACCAGACTGTTGCAAATACATACCATCATCAATAATTCTAAATTCTTAATTTAAAGGAAAAAAACTGTTGTCACACTTAAGAGTTAGTGTAATGTAGGCTAAGCCTTTTTTGGGTCAAGAAAATAACTTGACAGCTCAACAGTTCACTAGCCACACAGCATACAGTGTGCTTGAGTTCCACTCTGACCACAAGTTCTGCTGAACAGTGGCTGCCAAGTGAGCAAGCTCAACTACTAAGCTCCTGGCCAATCCCAAAGGTAGTGATTTCACCAATCTGGGATGGTGGAAGGTTGGGTAAGCATGTGATTTCTCCATGTAGCAGAGTACATAGAGACTGTTGCACACATGTTGAGGAGTCTGTTTTGCAATGAGCAATTAATAGCCCATACTAGACCAAGCAACGATATGAAGGGTGTGACTAGGAGACAAATGGATAAAGACAGCCTGGCAACATCACCTGTTGTTTTCCAATGGAACTGGGTGACCTACAGACTTTGTACCTTCTTGACACACATGCCAGATAAAAAGGTGACCCATGCAACGGTTACACAGCAATCCCAAGGGTAAGCCCTTAGCTCCTCCAGGAGTTACATGGCAGGACATACTACTCTGATATTATTCTCGAAAGAATCAAACAAACATCTTCTGCCACAGTACTGTCAAGATAGCCCATTACATGTCCCATTGCCCAGTACATGTCACAGACGATGTGAGAATATTATTAACTCATAGTAAAGTTTGATAATTAGTACGTCTGATCCTATGGCTTTGGTCTGAAAAAAGTAGAACATTAAAGGCTTAGTCTCGTGTATTAATTAAGCCTCTACATATTTGTGAAAAGATACTGAAGTTTTACATACCATCCTCTGTAAGTACAGTAGAACCCTGTTAAAATATTCCCGCATAACATTTTCCTAGATATAGCACCATTATTTCATGGTTCCACCATTCCTCCATAAGGCTTAATGGTTTCATTTCCTGCATATAACAATGTTCATATTTTTGTTTCCTGCTTATAACATCACTACATATTTGTTAAATTCATTGCAGGATCTCAAATGCAATTTTTCTCTTAAATAAAATTTTAGACATACTATTAACAATGCAGTGGCCTACAAATACAGAAAACACTTGAAATATTAAGAACTTTAGAGATTATGGTCTTGAAAATGACTAAGGTAATGAAGAAGAAAGGAAAGAGCAAGTTTCCAGAATACATGTCATTGTTAGGGTCTAGAAATGATGAATGCAACAACTGTGGCCCAAACCCATTGCCCATAAAAAAAAGTAATTAGCCTAATGAAATAAAGAACTTTATAGAAACCTCCAAATTCATCAATGAACTCGCTCCATGGGTTCATTTTATTCCTGAAACAAATATATTTTATGAATAACTATTTGTTCCATAAACATCTATACAGTGTATAGATGTTTATGGTACAAATGCCATCTGACATACAGGCCTCATAGTCAATGGTTTTAAACTGTGTGTCTTGGCAATAACAAATATTTGACGCAGGACTACTACTCTTGGCACTGGCAGAGAGTGTGAGTCTGGTACTTACTGTGTCAGAAGTACTGCGCCCATTAGCTTTTGGCCAAGAGATAGACCGAGAGCTCCTGTAGGGTCTCTGGGGTTTGGTCCTTCCGGGCTGCTAGAACCTTCCCGTTGTAAAGGACCAGCCTGGTTGGCTGTCGGCAGGGCACGAAGTCTGTGGTCTTCAACACAATTGGGCACTTAGGAGAAACTACTGGTTTCAGAATACCTGGGCCACGGATCACTGGGAGTGAGCATGCAACAATGGGTAGCACAGGTTGATGCTTCGGTGTCCTAGGCTGAGGTCTGGGATCCTGTATGCAACGGCGGGAGGCTGCAGAGTAGAGGATAGGAGTATCAACATAGAAATCCATTATGGAATCTCCGAAGGACCAGTGTGTACTGGGTCGCTGAAGAGGTGCGTAGGATTCTCTGGTGTCACTAGGTTCTGCAGGTTCCTTATAACCTGGGCCTGTTCTCTGGGCTGGAGTCTGGCGATAGAGGCCACCAAGGCTGGTGAATACTCGTGCAGGCATCCAGAAGCAAGTAATGTCAACCTCACTTTCTCCTTGAGACCCAGTCTCTTGGAGTAAGTCATTAAGATGTGATGTACTTGTTTTTCCTAATTACATGTCGAGCCACAGGCAAACCGTAATTCAACGGACATCGTATTCCAGCACCAAACGGGGACCGTAGTATGAGCTGGAATACGGGCTGCACTGGCTAAGGTCAGACGCATGAGTGTTGCTTCAGATAAGTCTCCCCAACCCAGTGAAGTCCATCTCTCTTGGCGGAAGGCCGCAGTGGAGAAGTTAATGGACACCAAGCTGACAAGCTATACTGAAGTCAGTGTACCTGTGAGACACCCCCGTTCCACCCACGGAGTAGACGGCAAGGTGGACCGAGCTAGGTGTGTGTGTGTGGGTATAACAATATATTCTGTTGATCCGTTTGCGTAATTTCCCCGGGATTACCTGCTTTCCCTTCCTTTTGAGGAGTCCACTGAAAGGTAGGTACTAGGTATAGGGATAGTGATTCTCGAGGTTTCGGTTCAATTTATGTTTATTTCCAGCAATTGGAAACAACATGGTGACACTCGCTACTGCAGGTTGGCACGAGTAAACTGCCAGGAAACTGTCCGTACGTCATAGTAGCCAGTTGAGGTAACAAGTGTTGAACTGGCATGAGCGGTGTGCTAAGCGTGGCATGGCGTGGCTAAGCGAATGGCTTGTCCTATTGTTGCCGTAGTTCCCTAGGTGTACGACAGTACATTGAGCTGGGCACAACATAGGGAGACTAAGCAGAGAAGGACTGTAGGATAGGAGTTTCCCTGTCTTGAACACGCCTGTATTGGGGGGGGGGGGGGGGGTTGGAGTTAGGGAATAATAGCAAGAATATGGAGTGTGTCTGAGCAGCGAGTGCTACAGACAAAAACCAAATGCCTAGTGCCTCGGGAGGTGCGAACGGGACGTCCTTTTATACTAGAAATTGGACAGTGCCCCCCACAGATTGGTCAGCGTCATGAGGACGAGGGAATAGCCGCAGAACAGGAGTAAGTGATGGCATGACTGGCAGCTGTGATGTCACCGGCCGGCTGGAGGAAGGGAATCAAAGACGGACGGATAATTAACTAGTGCTTTCTAGCAGTGGAGACATGAACTCGTCCTGAACGGATTTACGGTGGGCCAGTGAATAAACAAGCTAAGAATTAGACAGTACAATCTCAGCTCACGTTGGGGAAAACTGTAAAATAAATTCCTATTTCAACAATGCTAAACTTCAGGATGGGGCTGAGGTCGTCTGAATACCAATAATAGAGACGCTTCATGCATCATATTTTATCACTTTCATCCATACAAACTGTCTTTTTTCCAAACAGTACAGCACACGGGCTTATTTTAATAACCAGTTGACCATCATCAAAAATGAAACCAACATTAAAGCACTTATATGCAAGAATATGTGAAGGGTCAATATCTGCTACTGTTTCTATTTTTTTATAATCTGCATATCTATTTTGCCACACTAAATTACTCCAAGCAAAGTCGAACCAGCAACAATTTCCTTCTGTTCAACACCAAAACATTTCAAATTTATTAAGGTCATTAATTCATCTATGTCATGCCAGTCTTCAAAATCTGAATCACTTCCATCCTAAATTTCTTTCTAAAGCCATACCTGAAACCCCCTCAGACTGGCAGCAACTATAGGTAAAGCCAAGGGATATAGCAAACCTAATGGCCCAGCCTCATCGTTTCCAAAAACTCTAGGTGCCGACTCCTCTAATATCTCTGTCAAATTTGTAAAGGAATTGGAACTACTTGACAAAATACTAATAATTTCTGGTTCATCTAACTGTTCACATTTAATACTGGGCCTCCTCTCGCATTCCCAGAACGGAAGATTGACTTCTACTACAGTAACACGATTAAGAAACCAATCCTATCAGGTGGAGGGTCATTTGAGACACACCGAATTGGTTTTTTTCCACAAGACAACAGTCCTCAAAACACCATTAACTGGAAACCTCGCAGACATACCTTCACACAATCGCTTTATGAAACTATCGCAATGGTACTCATGTTTGTATTCTTCAAAAACAATGACATCATAACAGCGATTGTCAAGATCTTGGAAAGCGAATTTCCCAACATAGGGATAAAAAATTTGCACCCCCTGCAAAATCCTGTTGAAGCAACTAGTACTCTTGCCCACACTTGATGGGCCCCACAAATACAGTTGCTTTTTCTTATGTATATGGCCAGCCTACATCCAATCATTATGCCAGAATGGCTCTACCGTACATGTGTACCAGGTACCTTTACATGCCTGGTTTGCAGTATGCGTAGCCATCTAATGGGCTGTCTCATGTGACGTATGTCAAGTACTTTTTAGGGGACAGACTGCAGTCCTACCTTAAGATAAGCAAAATCAGTATTAATCTGTTGTTTGCTGCTTCTCCTTTGTAGGGTGACACTTACAGGGGATGAATAAGCTCAGTTCACTCAAAATAGTGCAGACAGCGGTTAACTGGAAACTTGTTTTATTTTCTCCAGAATAAGACACGGTGATACGTACTCTAACTACTATCAAGCGCAGATTAACTATTGGAAGGTAATCAAAATCAGGTGAAGGCACCTGTCTGCTTGAAGAGTCTGGCCTGAACGGCGAGCAAAAGAGTGCAGAACAAAAACTATGTAGACGTGATAACTAAACCCTAACTGATGCTAAGCGTGAGTCCTGAAGGGACTTAGGGGGGAGTATGGGATGTGGGTGTTGATTGAAATGTCATTACTAAGTGTGGGAGGATGGGAGGAGATATATCTTCTGA
Source organism: Dryococelus australis (assembly GCA_029891345.1). Taxonomy (NCBI): domain Eukaryota; kingdom Metazoa; phylum Arthropoda; class Insecta; order Phasmatodea; family Phasmatidae; genus Dryococelus; species Dryococelus australis. Next base: position 263,110,658 of record CM056995.1, read on the forward strand.
GACTACAGTGTGTGCAGGAAGAAGTGCGACGGTAGCTGAAGATGAACTGCTGGTCTCTCGTGAGGACAAGGGTAGAGAACAAACAGAGCAGAGAGCCTTGGCAGACTTGTGCGAAGGCGAGCTGCTGATGTGAACGGCTGTTCTGTGGCGGTGCAGGGACATATATTCATCTGCGCTTGGGGGTGACAGGGGTACCTTCTCCCTCTGTAGGAGGAGCCAAACTCTGCTGCAATCTCTCGGGGCGGCAAAGAAGCAGGCTTCCCTACTATGCAGGGTTGCTTTGGCTGCGTGAGCTCAGGCACGTTTTCTCTGGCGTGATGTTCCCAATTCACTGGGTTTAATTTAAGGTGGGGGCGAGTTAATATATTCTTTTTCCTGGTGTTTTCCGGTCTTACAATATGTAATATTGGCTTGGGTTGCTTCTTTTCCGGGGTTGGATCACTTGTAGCCACATGGCATGCACCTGATAATGCATAGTTGCAGCAAAAAAAGTAGTTTATATACGTGTTACGCATCAAATATGTTTGATAATACATTAAAACTAAGGTGGGACGAAATGTAAATATTCAGTTAAAAAAATATTAACATGAGTTCGTACCCAGTTTAAAAATTCCCAGGTAATGAACATTTTTAGAAACTTTGATGGGTGCCCGGTTAGACTGACTGACACGTTTGTCGAGGATTCATCCGCTAGACCAAAAGCAGGGTGATTAACTCTGGTTAGTAGGCTTGACGCGAGGGGTGTTGGTTACTGCTTACTTATACAGTTGTCTTGGGTGTTGTTGGTGCAGGTTTCTCCCAATAGTGACGAGCTCGGTCCACTCTGAAATGGCAATTCCAGTTGTACGCTGAAAGGCTCCAGAAGTTCAGGTTGGCCCAACCGTGTCTGGCCTCAGTTTGGTTTAACAACCCTCTTACCACAGGGAGACACAATGGATGCGTGCGAAGGCAACGCGACAAGTAGATTACTATGGCCGGAGCAGGCGCTACTGCTTAATGCCTAAGTTGGGCGGCGCGGTCCCGTTCCGCCTGCCTTTCCTGCATAGGAGGTGGTAATGCCAACCACAGTGTAAGAGCAAGATGAGCTAGGTATTGTTCCCTACGTCTTTTGCCACTCCTTACCTTGTAAGGTATAGAGTAAAATGGTTTGACAGTTGACGTAATGCACTTAGACAGGAACAGTTACTAGTGTAACCAAGTAGTGACTTGCTGGCACAAGCTCGATAAGAGTCCCCACTGATCCCCCACGTATGCGGGCTGATCAGGGACGTGGAGCAGTGTCGACCACCAAGCCTTTACTGGTTGTGCATTCACACGGGGTTAAGCGGCAAACCCCCGGATGTCACTTCAGCACTAACTTAGAGCTCGAAGTGAGAAATAACCTAGGCTTGCTGCCCCTCCCTATGTGAAGGTGTTTCTAGTGGTTGTGGTATCGCTGTTTGGTTGTGGTATCGCTGTTTCATCCCACCAGCACTAAGTTAGTGCTCGGGTGGTTGGGAAGAAACAGGTAGCCGTCTATCATGTATGTCAACAATCTCTCGGTTCCTGTCGACAGTGCAAGAAGTCATATTCCATCTCGAACAGTTAACACAGACAAGTACCCTGTAAATGAAAAGTGGAAGAGTAGTAAACAATGAGTGTTTATTGAATACTCAATAAACATGTGACCCGTGCTACCTCCTACCAAATCGTGGAGAGCTGAAGGTATTTACGCTTCCAGGTATAGGCGACCTGGTTATAGATTAAAAGGGGAATAGCTGGTTTTAGACTAATACAAAGTTAAAGTTAAACTGAGCTGAGTAAAAGGTGTCTAGAAGAGACAAAGTGTTAAATACGTATGTACGTGTTCGCTGGATGACTGGTCGTCGATACGTATGTAGATCTCTGGAGGTCCCAGTACTAGTAGTGCTCGGGATGTTGCGAGAGATGATACAAGAATGACTGCCCGAGCCCAGCAGCGTCCGGACTTATATAGGTGAAACTTGTAGGCTGCCGGTACGGGTTACGAGGAGGGCGAGCATCCTGCCCTGGTTGGTGTGGGAGTAGAAAAACGCGGGTCAGCAGTAGTCAGCGTTTCTGCTTCGTGTCTATTCGGCAACGCTCAGCCTTGCCAGCGGTCTAGGCAGCTTGTAGGCTCTCAGCAAGGGGTAGGGGGGCAGCGTGCCTGCCGGGTTGCGTAACCTTCTGGCGACGAGAATTCGCTTATAAGTCCCTGTTGCCTGGTAGAGCAAGCAGCCGAGAATTCATCAAAAAAATTCTCTCACGTGGTTCTTACGTCTGTAGCAGTGGAAGTAGGAACTTTAGCAATGAGTCATAATCGTAGTTGATTAGTAGTAGGAGTGGCATGTGTCAACTTAAAACACCCTCTTCGCCTCAGAGACAATGAAAAATACAACACACACGACAAAACCAAAACATTACTGTCCTAGTCATCTTCGTGCCCAAATTTTTCTGGGCAGTGGAAACATATTTAGTGCTTTATGGTATTTAAATCTGAATGCATTCCTTTATTACTTTAACATCATTTTTCAATACATTGATATTCTTCTGACCACCATTTCTTGCATGTTAGACTTCATTCTTTCTTATCTTTTTCCTCAAGTACAAGTATTACATACAAAAGAGTGGTTTGATACTTAATGTTGTGCAGCAGGAAGACACTTGGACTCAGCATGGTGCACTGAATGACCACCTGCTATGGAAGAATGCATGAAAGCTGACGCATGATGCAAATCCTGACTATACTACACACGACTTCACCTCATCTGAACATGACTTCCCGTCACCCCACACGAAGTTAGAACAGTACTGGAGGTTACTCGAGTGCCTACAGGATACGCCCCTTGTTGCGGGGGCTCTATTAAAGACATGTCAGCTTGTACTGTTCACCCAAAGTCAGACATCATGTCAACCTCCCAGAAGTGTGATTTTACTATCAGCAGAGAGACCAAGACCGCCCCCCAAGGTCACGTAGTTCTACGGCAGAAGGGATGATGCTAGCGGCGCTAGCACACAACTTCAGCAGACTGCTCAGGAGGAGGAACTCGTCAGCCCTGCACCCCTTTGTATCAGAGAGCTAGCGGGCAGGGAGAATATATGTCTGTGTGCAGCCCACAAACGCCTCGAAGTTCTAGCAACCTACCAGAAGCTCTTCAGCGACTTCACCAGTGACCTTCCAGAAGCACTTCAACATTGCTCCCATAGCCCTACAAAACATCTTCAACACTTGCCTTACCTTCTGGTAACGGCAACCGTACTGCCCCTCTGGCAGTGTAAGCACCACCGCTACCCTCTGGTAGTGGCCCTCAAATGTCCCTTCTTGACAACAGTTAGGTTAGTTAGGGTCAATTATTTTCATAGCTACCTAGCTGGATCACCTTGTTCAGTTTAGGACCAGGTCTTCTTCACCTGGATTCACGTAGTCAGTTAGTTAGGATGTAGTATGAGCCACCGTGTTTATTCTGTAAGGAATAATCACAAGTTTCTCTTAAACCTCTGCGTACTATTTTCTAGGGTGTTTGTTTTTCAGTAGACAATGACCCGCCAGAGCAAAGCAGGAGATTGAGCACTTGTATCTCTATTTTCAGAAACTAGTGTACGACTGCGGGCTCCTTTCACTGGGGTACGTACGTCGACCACCCATACATTCTACGGTCACCTGTACTGTACACCTGGTGTGCAGTAAGGTAGAGCCTCAGCCACTTGTAACACAATCCAAGCATCATCAGACCGTTAGTTCAGATGATCCACTCCATCCACCGCGCTGAACTGTCACTGGAGGTAGTGACATACTGGGTCTGGAGATCTGCCAAAACTTAGACCCACACCCACTATCGTTGTTTGGCACACAGAGGACATCCAACACACTATAACCACTGAGCCTTGTGTCGTCGGTTAGAGGGGCACCGGGTACGACTCTGGTCTGTTCAGATGCTGCTTTGGTACTACACATAACCAGGGAACTTCATGATCTGCTCTCCTCTCATGAGGCTGTCCATTGTACCTGCCTTACGACATACACCCAACAAAGTGATACTAGGAGGCACAACAGAAATGTACCTACTAAAACAGATGCTAACGGGAGTTGCAGCCCAGTTCCAGCTGCACTTTGCAGTGTAACTCAACGGAAACGAGTACGAGCTGCCCACCAACAGGAGAGGCCTCACCTCCCAGCTCCTTCCCACACTTTATTCCAGCCTCCCACCAAGACCGCCGGCCAGTGGTGATTGACATCCGCCAGGGACGTGAAGTACCCCTGGGACTCGCCAACCTCTGGTTCCAGTGCAGCCAGGCCAGCAGTCCTCCAAAGGGCCAACTAATCTCCAGCTCCAGTCACTACACCAGTAGCATACCAAGGAGACACTGGGCCTCAGCAAGCACATGTAAGCCAGTAGCAGTTTTCAGACTCCTCTGCCGGACAGTCAAAACCCCTACTGACTTCATCCCTTGCTGCCAGGCCCCATGCCTGACTCTGTGTACGGGTAGAGAACTTACCAGTTGACAGTAAGGTCAAAGTCAGTTTGCATGTACTTCTGACCTGCACGACAAAACTTTGCACGACCGTGCCGACCCCTCTCAGATAAAGGCCGTCACGCGTCAAAGCAAATAGCATGCTCACTTACTTGGTCTCTTTGCAGTAGCTGTGCTTACTACTAGTTGGCTGCCATGATAGCACACCATGTCCAAGTGTGCAGCAAGCTTTAACAAATTTCTTCTAACGTTAAAGTGCGACAAGTTTTTTTTGAAAGTGTGAATATGAGTAGTGAAATGAACACCACCCGAAATAGATTAGTAACTTCAAGAATTATGTATGTAGTAAAATATTACTTGAAATGTATGAATAAAAGAGAACTCATTATTTTTTTATGTATAAAGATAATGATTAAATGCACTATAGGTAAATGTTTGTAATACTGTCGTAGTTTGGCCATTTTTCACTCTGTTTTCTTCCCTGCCATTTATTTACAACAATAAAATCAGTTTCATTTATCAAATGACATATGCAAAAGTAGAATTTTGTGATGACTTCAAAATTATTGGTTTGAACGAATAGGGGTGAAATTGTAAAGGTGGTATTTATTGTATATTCTTTGTTTGTATTACTTTCTTGAACAATTAGGGGCTGAATTGGGGAAGTGTCTTTAACTTATAACACAGTTCAGTTCAAGTTCCATTTATTACGAACAATTTTGAAGGGTCGAGTTTGAGGGAGATACTCAGCTTGGTGCTAGTTTGATTCTGTATGAAAAAATGAGCTTGTCTCTCATCTACAAAAAACTTATTACAATTTTATGAACATTATTTAACTTTCATCAAAGATGAGTTCTTGTAAAATTATTTTTAATTTTAGTTTCAGTTTTATGAAGTTCAATAACATGTTGTTACAAGTGATGGCTTTGTCTTCATGGCCTTCAACATCCCTGTTTGGACGCAAACTAATATCATCAGTAACCAAAGTACTGCAAGGCATAGGTACAAATAAGCCGTGGAGGATGAGTTGAAGCTTGCCTGATAAGGCTATTGGGATGCACGCAGCTCCCATCCTTGAGAGTATAAAAGTCTTAGGTTATCATTGCAAAAAAGTTCTGGTCATCACCACCCCCCTCCCCCCCAGGATGACATGGGATACGAGTAACGGTCTTAAGTGCCAGGAGTGCAGCGACACGTGATGATGACAGTGATCAGCAGGAGTGAAAACTGTAAGCATTGGGAGTGGTAGGCACTTTGAATGATAGCAAAAGGCAGCTTGACTGAATATGTGTAAATAAGTGCAGATGAAATGACTAGACAGTGAAAAAGATTTCAATTAGAATTGAGATGTCTTTAAATACCGCGCTCACTGAAAATAAGTGTTAATAGCAGAGATATGTAGTTTATGTTGAAAAAATGTTTGTGTATTTTTATGCATTATTAATATATTTCTCATTTCGTTAAACAAAATCACATTCACACAACCCTATTCTTGTGGTGCAGTGCTGTTCAGAGTTCATTTTTATATGGTAGTACACCTACTTTCAAGATGTTTCAATTACAACAGTACTTCAAAAGTTGAACATGCCTGTCGAGTGATTATATTCACAGAATAACTAAAATACCAAAATTTGCACAAACACCAATTGTTCACCTATGCTCAAGTCACAATATTCCTTTCATACACACTTTTTTCCCTTCAAATAGTATTACTTTTCACCCTTTTTAGCTAATATCAACCATGCAGAAAGCAGATTTTCTGCCTCTACTTCCAATCCACAAATGCAGTTTAATTATTCACCTGTTGATCATGTCTGGAAACTACCTAACTGCCCTACTTACAATTGCACTTATACGGAGCAGAACACTCACATAATACACAATTAAAATTCCTTATAAAGAACACAATTTCAGAATCACAGAAGGGCCAGATGTTAAATGACATGCATGATGCATACCTGTTCTGGCATAAGGGACATGGGTGCAGTCATGCCCACTTTGCTTTCCATATTTGATCCAAGCTGAGCAGCACACAAAAGAAAAGTATTCAGAATGTAACTATTAGCAAAACAGAATCAATCAACTGCTATCTCTTGAAAGACAAGCACAATAAAGCAACTATCTACATGGGATCACCATTATCCTTATCAGCCAATAGAAAATAAAGACATAATTTTTTCAATGCTAACTACTGTACATAATCTAATGTGTACTACACCATAACATAATTTTGAATATAGAACATTTTTATAGTAGTTACAGGAAACTGTTTTCAGCTTAACTGCAGTAATTTCATAAAACTATTATTCACTACTAAAATTGCTACAAAAATATGACATGTTCCATGCCCCATATATCATGATTTTTGTTTAACAATATTAATGGAAAAAAGTATAAACTTTTGGTAAAATTATATTCCAGGCACATTTTGATTCCAGATGACTTTTCAGTACTGTCTGTGTGTAAAAATTTAGCAAGCCAAAAATGAAAAAAGTCAGACTGCTCTAACAAAGATGAACACAACTTGATTTCAAAGAAAATCACTGGCGAAAATGCCAATAACAATTTGTGTGAAAAACGTAAATAAAATTTTGTCTCCGGTACATCTCTAGATTTTTAACAACTGACGATCCATAAGTTCACGCAGTACTTAGTTCTGCAGATGGTCAGGAACGGTTAACAGAAGTTCTCATTAGAGGAGTTATTAGGTGAATATATATATATATATATATATATATATATATATATATATATATATATAGAGAGAGAGAGAGAGAGAGAGAGAGAGAGAGAGAGAGAGAGAGAGAGAGAGAGAGAGAGAGAGAGGGGGAGAGGGAGAGAGGGAGAGAGGGAGAGGGGGAGAGGGGGAGAGGAGAGGGAGAGAGGGGGAGAGGGGGAGAGGGGGAGGAGGGAGAGGGAGAGAGGGGGAGAGGGAGAGAGGGGGAGAGGGAGAGAGGGGAGAGGGGGAGAGGGAGAGAGGGAGAGGGGGAGAGAGGGAGAGGGGGGGAGAGGGGGAGAGAGGGAGAGAGGGAGAGGGGGAGAGGGGGGGGAGAGGGGGAGAGGGGGAGAGAGGGTGAGGGGGAGAGAGGGGGGAGAGGGAGAGGGGGAGAGGGAGAGGGGGAGAAAGGGGGGAGGGGGGAGAGAGAGAGAGAGAGAATACTGTAACAGAGGTAGCTTAAGAATGAGCATCGTCATTGTTCCACATGATGAATAAACAAGAGGGAAAGCACACAGAAGCAGCCCAGGCCGTGACAAGCTGCAGCTCAAATAGACTCTGTGACCACCTCTTCACACCCACCCAGTAGGCCATGAGAGGAAGGGCACGAGGACACCATGCGGGTTGTTAAGCAACCATCTCCAACCTACGCAGCCAAGTATTGAGTGGAACAAAGTTCGTGCTTGGCAGTACCAATGCTGAGTATCACCAGAGGACAGTTGTAGCTATTGCCTTCAAGCCTTACGTGCATGTACCATGTTGAGACCATAGCAATGGATGTCACATTCGCTTGGAGATCACAGATTGTATTGTTTTGTACACATTCAATGGTGTTAAGGTAGAAGGATGTAACCCACATGTACAAAATTTTCAGGAGAACAAAAAAACTGCTTATTATTGACTGATGAATATTTGTAGAAACTTTTCAATTTGTACCTGTAGCTAGAGTGCTCATTTACATAACACAGTCAATAGAACCACCTATCCATATGTAACATATTTGTATTTTGTAAAACAAGCATCATTTTGAGGGTTACATCCTTTTACCTTAACATGTATGAGGGTTAATACATTCTTCCCTTTGTATAAAAGAAATAAAGATTGACCGTTTGTACCTACATAGTGTTCTCAATAAACAAATGCATTGAATACCATTACAAATGAATGTTATAAAGGCATCAAGTTATTGTCTGGATGACACGAGTGGTCATAAGTACACTTTAACACTAATTAATGACACTGTTCGTTTCATCATCTTCATCTGTCTCATTTCAACAGTCTGGAATGTCATTTTTCTTTGGATGATATTTATATTCATATTATATTTGCTGGAACATTTATATTTATATCTTCGCTTCTAGTTTTGTTATCTGGTAAAATGGTTTCTTGAAGCTCTCTTAAGTTTCTGAATGTGCTGTAAGTACAATCACATTGTAGGGTCCTGGTCTAATCCTACTATTATGTAGTATTGTAGGCCATTCTGATGGAGCCCAGATGGTTTTCTTCTTTCAGAAAGAATCAATGCATGCATGTACAGAGTCAACAGGCAGGTACGTGTGTCCTGAAATAAGGTAGCAAATGCTCACCGACACAACATTTCTTGAACTGACTATTCTTATTTTGTCCAGGGCAGTTATCGCAGTATAGGGCTAATTCTTTAACATGTCCTCTGGCATCAACAGTACATGAGCACTCAAAAACTTCAGAACATATTTTGTTTGCTCCCCTTTTACCATCACAGTCTCTCCATAAATAGCACAAACCTTATCTAGTTAAGCTTTCATAGAAAGTGAGGTTATAAATGGCATACTTCCTACTATAATACAAAATCATGTTTCGTTCTCCTTGAGGTGTGTTCAATAACTTCTGCAAATCAAATGACACACCAAAAAAAAAAAAAACTCATGTTCTCTGGCATGTGTTTCATCACATTCAAATGCTTTCCTTGCAAATTCCTTATTGCTCAAATATTTAGTGAAAACTGTGTCACTGATATCTTTGGCCAGATTATTATGTTCCTCACATGTTGCACATTTATCCTTTTCTGGACAATGAATGCCTATGTTATAATCTGTGCGCCAAATATTCGTTAACACTTGTTCTTTAATAGGGACAAAGTTATTTTCCTTTGCATACTCACGGCATGATCGGTAAACATTACTAATGTTCTTGAATTCCACAGGAAGATACAGTCTGTTGGTAATCTGATAACAATAGTGAGATGGGACTGCTGGAAAAGATTGAATGAATTTTGCTACTTCTTCTTTTCTCTCTTGCAATGTCTTATTTGGAGGTGATTTTCTGCCCCTCATGTCTGGCTTTGGGGTATGTAGATCGCTTTTGTTGTCAAATGTGTAATGAAGCATTCACCGACTGATGTCAAGTGTTTTCAATATAAACTGTTGACATATTTTAATTGTTGTTTCTTCCTTGGGCAGGTAATACATCAAAGTTCTGCTAACTGTGTTGTGGCTTTGTGTACACTCGTTTCTTTTCATCATCTTTTATGCAGGATAGCAAGAACAACATTTTACCTTCATTATCTTGTGCTCTATACATGTAGAGGAGATGCTGCCTTTCACTTCCATAATGTGCAGAACATTTGTTATGGCATTTTCTATGTGCACATGGGTCAGGTTTGAAATTTTTTGTAGGTATTTGTTTTTCCGTTTTACTTATGTACGATTCGCCACTACTTTTTTTAAGTTTTCGTACAAGGGACTTGGGAGCCATTTTGTGTTTCCTTTACTTTCTATCACCAACAATTTCTTCTAGGTGTTTTACCACAGCTTATTGACGGACTGTGGCCACATCTTGCATACTTTTTCAACCATTTCAATAGTGACACATTTTTGCACATCTGTAGAATAATTTGCATTCATAGTAACGTCTTCTACAATACCCACAATGGTCTGTTGCACTTCATTAGTGGCAGAAAATAATTCATTAACATCAGATGACACTGATACAAATGTCAGTATGACATCTTTACCGTCAACTGTATGGACATATCCATTTTCCACAACAATATTCTCTAATTGCAATGTCACAATTCCTTCATCCTAGCTGTACACTTAGGATTACCTACACTTGTATTACCACCAGCTAAAGATGTATATAGGTCTATTTGTGGGTTTGTACTGGCACTGGCCGTAGTTATAACACATTCCATTTTTTCAGTTGGTTATTGCTCAGGAAGTCCACAATACCTTACACTCACACCCATAAACTTTTCATTTTGAGGTTACACGAGCCATTCTTTTGTATTATCACTCGTCTTCCCTTGTCCTTCTGCTTCACAGACAAATCCATATTCAGGTGATCTGCAGATAAATTTATGAAATGATGTGAATTTGTATCACAGCTAACCAGTCGCGACATAACCATGGTTCATAACACAAAAAACAGCAGCATTCATAATGAACACCTCCTGTCCATAGAGAAAGTATCATTATTACATATAGTAATTGGAATAACCCTCACTCTGAGTACTAATGTAGTAAAAGTCTAAGAAGTAAATGATTTTACCCAGTATGAACAAGGTTGTAACCCTCACTGCAAATATTTGTGTAAAAGATCTCACTACGGTAAAAAGGTGTAGCCCACATTCATGTGGCATACGTTTTACCTCACTGGAATATAATTATTTTGAGGGTTACTTCACAAAACAATACTGTATATCTACCATGCAAATGGTTTTAGGGTTACAGCATTTTACCTACACATGAAATTGAACACAACAATTTCAATGAGCATAACATCTCATTTTCCGGAATTTGGAGGGTTACATCCTTTTACCTTAACACCATCGAATGCAATTTGATATGATTAAAAATATTTCATTTAAAAAAGTTTAATTTCTGAGACAGAGGTGAATAAATACCGTTATATTGCCATCATAGAGATTTACTTCTTTAAGACATTCAGCTACCATGTATTTCAAACCATAACCTCTGATTTTACTGTAAGATTCAACTTGTGCTTCTCATGAATTACACAGTGCTCTGGCACAGTGTTAACAATATGTGGTATATCAATTTAGTATATGGCTTTCCAGTACGTCAGTTTTTTTCAGAAGGCATAATCTATTGAAATTTTCAATTCCAAATACACTGGTTTTCCTACAAGAAGCCACTGAAAATGAAATTTGTGCTTAGAACAACATGCTGACCAGCATTTAAGCATTTTTAGTAATGAGGTAAGGTCAAGAATATAATTCTGAGCTATCATTTTATTATCAAAGCTGCATTATTATTCCAACATTGATAAACTGAATTTTACATCCACTTTAGCAAAAATTTACTTTGAATTACATGTTATGTGAAATTTGATCTAACCAAACTACAAAGCATGTAAACAAACACATTCTTAAATTCGGGAATTAACAACTACTTCGATTTAACTTAGAATTTCGAACAGAGTTCTAATTGAAAAGTTTTTACCCTACTGTATAAATTTGATTTAAGCTTCTCTTTTTGGTTTCTGAGTGCCTATTACATTTGGAATTAACTGTACTGATTGTTGACCACCAACATACACAATGTTTATTGGATTGCAATTTTATTTAAGTTTTCTAGTGATGGGTCGAGTCTCAAAAAATTGAGTTGAGTCAACAAAAATCAACTCGTCACTCGAGTCTTAATTTTTTTTTGCAGGCATAAACCTACTGAACGTGTAAGTCAAGTCATGGTACTTTTAGGTTACAAACAACAAATATTCGCACCTAACATCACACTTCATGTCATTTTACTTTTCTAAACTGTCAAAGTTGCGCCAGAACGAAAACAATAACTCAGCTACATGCCTTGACACTTGTGATGTTCGGCTGTGATAAAATCCAGTGGGTGTTATACTCATGACTTGAGCCATTTGGTTTCCCAGTAAAGAGTTTCCTCTTGCCACCACACTGGGCAGCATCAGATAACAGAGCTGGTAACTTGTCAATGTTGACAAATACATACAGTCTCAGTACATAACAAAAACATACAACCATAGGATTTATTGTATTTCAACATAAAAAGCCTTTGAGTCATGGCACATCACAGAAGTAGAGCTGTGAATCACTTACCCAGGCAAAGAACTATTCTCATTGGTAGAAATTAGTCCCAAACATTTTTCTTGGTAAACTGCGACTATAAGAGGGGGAGGAAGTTATACGGAGCGGGCATTATACCCATGTACATAGATACACATTTATGGCGCAAACTCTATTTTAACTCAAAAATGTTATACTGAACTCGACTTGGACTTTCGTACAATTGAAACTCTACTTAACATGACTCGAGTTTCATACAACTTGACTCGACTAGAAGCTGTAAAAATCTACCTCACTCATCATTAACGTTTTCGGATTTTTATCTTGTACAGTTGACTTACTGATGATCTTTCGTGAACGATAGATGCATCGTTCCACTCTGATGCTTTACAATTTATGAAACAGAAAATACAATGTATAATTACTTCGTCCCCACCCTCAACATTGCTGTATGTGCATGTTGTAAACATGGAAGTGTCAAACTAAGTCAAATTTAAAGCAGATGTCATGCATGTAATGCCCACCGGAATTTTCCAGCAGTGGAAGTTATTTTCTGATAAAGCAGTGCACTTTACTGTGTTCAGAAACTTCTTGTACGGTGTCAACAAGTGACTGTTGACTTTCTGAGTATTATTTTACTTTTCAATTCTCTACAGAAAATTTATAGCTTTGATAAATTTCACATTTAGTTTATGAAAAATTCTTAAATTGATTTAAGTTGCAAAAAAAAAAAAAAAAAAAGTTAAATCAATTTGACGACATAATACACACCTGACTATATAACTTAGCAACAGCACTAAACATATGCTTGTATATTTGCATGGACAAACTAACCTGCTGCTGCTGTTGCTGCTGCTGCGGAGGCTGTGGTAAACTAGACATCTGAGATGGAGCTGGTGAATGATGCTGTGACTCCTTGCTGGAACTTCGGTCTTGTGATCCGATAGGATAGCCCATCACAACATTCGGTGGTGTGTTCAATGGAGGACGGCCAAGCGTATTGCTACTACCTGAATAAAAATTAATTGATAATAACCAAATGTACTAGGATGAAAACAGTAAATATTCATAATAAGAGTCAATATTTATCCTATAACAACAATGTTGTAAAAAATATTTAATCAAAAGCTATTGCACCACTAAAAAATCCTATTATATGTATAAAAAAACACATATGCACACACATGCATTAATTACACTTACATATTATGTAAACAGCATGTTTCTTTAAGCAGTACATATGTTACAACGCTCAGAAGGTGATTACATAGAAAATGAAGTAGACAAGAGATATACAGCTCATGACTTCAAGTTTGACGCATAACGTCTTTTCAACAATGATTTAACGACTTTGCCTCATCAGCGAGCATGCCTTGCTGCACGAATTCCATGGAGTTTTAATTGTTACCAGGCATCACCAGACACAAGATTTTACTGTTTACTCTGTCTCATAGACGGACACTCCCGCCTGAAGATTGTACTGTTCACTGGCTGAGTCATTGAGGCTATGCATCCAAGACATTTCAGTACCACAGCACGCCGCCAGATGGCTCACCCAGTACGTTCCGCCGCATCTCAATCTCCAAGCCGGCCGGTGAAATCATGCCTTGATGAAGCTATACTACAGCTACCCCCTCTCCACCGACAATCCCTATCCAGCTGACTGAAGGAGAATCACCACCAAGAGTATAAATAGTGGGTCGCATGCCCGCTTACGACCAGTATTCATTTTCTCCACTGTATATTCGGAGAATTTGATCAGTCTGCTCATTAGCTCCAGCCTGCCTGTTCCTTCACTTCATTCATGCCAAAAGAACTTTCCTCTCCTTGGTCTCCACTGCAACTCATTGCTGGAGATATCCTTCAACCAGCCTGCCTTCACAACACACTGTGCCGAAGATCCAACCATCGCCAACGTCGTCTACACACCTAGACACAGCTGCCCCTTCTGGGCAAACACTAGTAGGAGTAGTACCAGTTCTAATTTAATAACGTTCGTATACCCTGCCATTGTTAGCTTAGAACCATGTCACCTTCACCTGGCTCAGCAGGTTAAGCTTCCGTAAGCTCCTGCTGACACTAGGAGGTAGTGTGACACCACCCTGTTTATTTCCCGTAAGAAGGAATAAACAGTTTGTTAGCCAACTCAAAGGTATCTTCCCCGTAGTAGTGATTCCTCTCCCAGTAGACTCCACGACCATCCAAGGGATTGCAGGTGACCAGGGAAGTTACTTAAAAAGCGCAATACCAACTGAGTACCCACACGAACATTGGATGGCCACCCTTTCTGTGCACCACGGTGTCCAGAACAGTAGAGCCCCGACACGGTACTAAGTTCCCTGAGTTGGGGGAGACTGTTCCTCCTGGGAGACTCACCCACATACTGGGACTGTCTGCTGGTGAAACCGATCTCTCAATACCACACTTGGTTGGCAGACACTGCACGTGGCTCTACGCAAGTATAAGACAAAATGTCACCTGCTGTCTTTTCATGGATGTGAGTGGGTGATTGTATCCAAATGCCCTACTCCTCCTGTTGGAGTGGTATCCGAGAGAAGGTTAAACAGATGCTAACTACCTCTGGGTGGCTGCAGGAGCTGACCACCTTCCTGGCTGCACTCGCCACACTTTCACCAAGAGATCAAGGCCAGGTATTGGGACACATGCAGAGACTGTCACCGCCAGAGATTCCTAAGGACCTCTTAGAAACTCCCATTTGTCTGAGCAAGGAAACACACTCAGTGTTTCTAGCTTACCTGAGTGGGCAGGACAAGTCCTTGAGAATAGCCAAAACATGCTTTTGGGGAATTGAGAGAGCAGAACCAACACCTGCGACCCTCCCAACCTACGAGCCCCTGCACACCAACCTCACCAATACAAGCTCTAGCTAGACAGAACTGACACAGGTTAAGCAGCCTCCACGGGTTACACTTCACCCAGGTATACCGCATAGAACCAATTCACTGAGACGCAAAATCACACTCACAGAACCTGATTTTGTGCCCTGCCGTAAAGCTACCAGCCCATACCTTTACACTGGTAATGCTCCAGTAGCTCGTAAAGACTGAATTTAAAAAGAAAACTCCCGCCACAGGGTGCGCCTGACGTAGCACCCAACAAAAAACACCCTTGATGTAGCGGCGTTCCCTCATGACCTTCAGGGCATCATGCGTCAAAGTGATTACTGTATTAAGATAGTTATGCACCCCTGAAAATATAAAAATAAAAAGCTTTTATCATATTTACCTACTTATGTAACACCCACATACTGGGGTTGGGGCATAAGTCATGGCAACTATTAAATTATGTGAACTGTTATCGGTGCACGTAATGGTATGTGTCGCCGGGAAGACAGGCAGGACAGCATGTCAAATAGTGCAGGGTTGGCCTGTATGAGCGCAGAGAGCAATGTGAAATCAGGTGTCTTGTGACCGCCAAGCCAACAGATGTAACCCGTGTTTAGCAGCGCGCGTACTTCAAAATTGCAGTTCTCCGTGGGAGAACTGCCAGAGCATGTCACAGGGAATTGATAGAAGCTGGTGGGAAATAATTCCCTGCCATACTGGACAGTCATGAGGTGGGTAGGAGCGTTGCAGCGAGGACGTGTACAACTATTGGCATATTCTTTATTGCCCATACACGTGGTGCTTACTTTGTCCTGTCATGTGCGTATTTCACACTATTCACACGCGTCGGTATTCTCACACTACAACATAGTTGCCATGACTTATGCCCCAACCTTTGTATTTTCCCTCAGAAACATATTTTAAAAGTAGAGAGGTGCAAGATTTAATGGAGATTCAGGTGTTTTAGAGAAAAATGCAGGACGGAAAATAGGTGGGTTTGTAGACAAGCGTGTGGCTACAGCAATGGCGGACGGTGCCAGCGACTGCATTTATAGAAAGAAAAAAAAACAGACAATTGTTAGCAGCTGGGGTGGATAGATAGCTTTCACAGGCTGGTCTGCAAGCACTCGGCTGGCCTGGCGAAGCAGTCCACATTTGAAATTCTTGTTAAAGTTTTTCAAGTTTTCCATACACTACTAAGTTTTTAAACCGTAATTACATTTTTAAAAATTACAAGTTTACCTATTTATGCATATTTAAGTTGAAGGTGTGACGCACAACGCGGTAAGTAGTAATGTGTGCTTAAATATCTTGTCTATGGGCCGGAAGGGAGCTGGAATTAACTCTGACCATTTGACCCCCTGTGGATACTACACCTGGGTATTCCTGTGAAGCAGCTTAAACACAACCTAACATTCTGTCCAACGCTCATTATTGGGCCGGGCGAAAGGAGCAAAATTTATAGTTTCTGCATACGCTGCAGCAATTACCCAGAAATACACATTAAAGAACTGCAGTGCCAGCTTTACTTTTGCAAGGCAATAGTTTGCTCCCTTAATTTCCTATGCCGTATACCATGAAAGGGAAATGCAAAGAGAAAGCTATGAAGGGCAGCTTATGTCTCTGAAACTAGCTTGCCTTGCAACCATAATCCTCTAGTTGCACTTTGCACTTCCACCACGCAGGGCTGAGTTCACACTTCCTGCACTATTGAGAGGCCTCACCCCTCAGCCTTCCCCCCACCTTTATTTCCACAGTTAAACAAGATTCCTGGGAGGCCCCACCCAGTAGTAAAGACAATCTACGGGGAGAATAGCTATCCCTG
Organism: Dryococelus australis; assembly: GCA_029891345.1. Lineage (NCBI taxonomy): Eukaryota > Metazoa > Arthropoda > Insecta > Phasmatodea > Phasmatidae > Dryococelus > Dryococelus australis. The sequence goes on from CM056995.1 coordinate 263,127,550, forward strand.
GATGTTGCCTGCCCTTCGAGGCCAACCAGAAGACAACCCAGCACCCAGCAGTCTTCGACAATGGTAACCCCAGCAGTACTTCACGCCCCAAGGAGAACACCGGCGATCACCAGCATGCAAGTCACCTGGAGCAGAAACCTCGAAGGATCTTCAAAACCCCAGGTAAACCAATTGACACATGACGCCTTTTCAACAATGAATGATCGACTTCGCCTCATCAGTGTGCATGCCTTTGCCGGTTGTTTATACGGAAATTGATTTTGCCACACATTACGAGATGTCAGGAATTTTACTGTTTATCCAAGGCAAAGGACGGACGCTCCACGCCAGATTGTATTATTCACCGGCTGAGTCACAGAGACTATGCTTCAAAGATCATCCAAATACCACAGCGCGCCGCCAGATGGCCCTAGGAGTACAATCTGCAAGCCTTGCTCCTGGATCCAACACCGGCCACTGACATCACATGCCAATATGATCTATGCCACGCTTACCCCCTCCACAACTCCAACCAGGATGCGCTGGCCAGAGTATAAATAGCAGGCTACAGCCCTTAAAACACCAGTCCGTTAAGTCGCTACACCGCACACACGTGCCAACGAAACCATCGGCTCCCTGGTTCTCACCACACTCCTTGTGCTGAGGATCATCTCCAACTAACTTATCTTCACTGCAATCTTTGCCAAAGATTCCTACCAGCACCTCGCCTTGTCTTCAACTCATTCTGTGCCGAAGAATTCCTATCATCGTTTACGCAGTTAAACACGAGACACTGCTGGTCCCTATCAAGGCAAAATAGTAGAGTAGTCCAGTTTAAGTTAGTATCATAACGCTCCTCTACCCCGCCATTGTTAGCCTAGGAACAGGTCGCCTTCACCTGTCTCATGAAGGTTCAAGCTTCAGTAAGCTATTACTGACATTAGCAAGTAGTGCATCACCACCCTATTTACTGTATTTCTGTTACAGGAATAAACAGATATATTTTAACCAATTTAACGGTATCTCCCCCGAAGTGTAATTCCTCTCCCAGTAGACATCAAACTCAAAACCAAAAATACACCAGTAGAGTACCCACACGCATCCTGGACGGCCACCCTTTCTGTGCACCACGGTGTGAGGAACGGTAGAGCCCAGACACTGGTACTCAGTTTCCTGAAGTCAGCTTGTCTGCTTGGTGCTTACACTCTCCACCATGCTCCTTGCACAAGTGGGATATTCCCCGAGTTGGGAAGACAGGTCCCCCTGAGACACACACCCATGTGCTGGGACTGTCCACCGTGAGACCTGACTCTCAAGTGTTCACCGTGCTTCTTGCACCGAGCGCTGGGATAGGGATACCGCACTCTGTTGGCAGACACGATACGTGGTTCTACACCTGTATAGTGCAACACTTCACCTGCTCCCTCTTCCGCGAGCTTGATCGTAGTGAATCTGTCCACATGCCCTACTCCCGTAGGAGTGGTGTCCGAGAGAGGGTTAGAAGTATCCAGGCCTCAGCCGGAACTTAACCCCATCCTTGCCACACTCGTGCACCTCTCGTTGAGGGAGCGGACCCAAGCGTTACGTCACCTGCAGAGACTAACCACACTGGAGATTCCCACAGATCTCTTCACAGCACTCGTCCGTCAGTGAGGAAACACACCTCGTGTTTGCCGCCTATTTGAGTGGACAAATAAATTCCAAGGGATTACCAACCCACACTGGTGAGGAATACAGATAGCAGAGCCAGCCCCAGCAACTGTACACACCAGCCAATAACGTTCCAACTCACACAAATCAGAAACACCGCAGGTCAGACAGCCTCCACAGGTTACACGTCGCCCAGGTATACCTGCTAAAGAAAACCTACCTAAGCATAAAGTGGTTCTTGCCAAGCCAGACTTCATGCCCTGCTGCAAAGCTACCCAGCCCGTGCTATATACCAGACATGCTCCAATGCCACACAAGGACTAGAGTGGCTGATGACTGTGCCAACAAGACAGGCCACAAGACCAGTCTTGTTACTGGCCGAGCACCTCAGAAACATGAAGTTCCCCTTTCTCTTATATGTTTCTCATGATTCTGGCATCATGTCTAAAAATTGTAAAATTGACTATGACGAAAACATCATTTATTAAAACTTGCATCACAAAATTTTGTGTGGCACATAACCTCCCACATCACTGGCCAAAGATCGACATACACAGCCCTAACCATCAGAACACTCCTTAGTCGAGCATGCGTCACCATGTTAAATATGTGGATGGAACAAATCACGAAAAAAGCTGGCGATAACCGGGGAAAAAAGTAAAAAGTCATAGATGTGGACTGCATACGCATGCTAATGATATAACTGACACTGTCGTGGCACAGAAACGTGTCTGCTAGTGCTAGTGTTGTAGAGAAATGGCCAGCCATTTTGTTTAAAGTACTGTATGCCCATACATCTTTGATGCACACAAGGAAAAAAAATTTTTGTTTCCATCCTGCACTAATAGAAACACTGCAATTCTAACATTAAATAAATACAATTAAATGCAATGTGTCTGCTAGGAGTGTACATAATTTATTTATTATAACACACATTGCCATTTGTTATAATGAGAATTTCACAGTTACCAATGTAATTAATTTTGGTAAAAGGCGGTTAACAATGCTTTACTACACATTTTGTCGTGACCAAGATTAATTATATTTTGTTAAATAGAGTATTTCGCTATACAGAATATTCAAAGAAGGGTCTGCGGTATAATTTAATGTACATTATATTGTTTTATACTGAGTAACTTACTCAGAGAATTAACTGTAATGGTATTCATTTTAATTAGGGATGTCAAAATATCAATTTTTCTTGATTCAAACTCCAAAACCTTTCACTCAATTCCACCTTGATTCCGATACCATAAATTAGGATATAGTAATTTTCAACATATGCCTAAAGCCAATGTATCCTTTCAAAATTTTGATTTACATGCCAAATTAGACAGACACAAACATGAAGGCAATTACAGTGACGCGTGATGCTTATACATCTAATTTAATACAATTACGACTTATCGCCTAGAGTACCTTTTCCACCACTACAGACGTGAGTGACACGTTGCCTACCCTACATACAATGGGAACTTTGAGTTAATCATTCTCACCTGGAGGATAAGCAACCCAGTAGGCATGCCCCCCCCCCCCACCCCTTCCACGCGCTGAGAGCCAACAAACTGCCCAGACCTCGGGCAAGGCCGAGCACCTCTGACGAGGCACGAAGCTGAATTGCTGACCAAAGTATTTCCACACCAACCAGGGCCTGAGGACGTCACGTCTCCCCCGCACCTCGCGCCAGCAACCTACAAGCTTCCACTATATAAGTCCGGATGCTGCCGAGCACAGGAGTCATTCTTGTTCTTCTCTTGCGACTTTCCATAGCACTGCTCAGTGCTTGGACGTCTAGAGAACCTTAAAGCTTTAAGTACGCCCCTGCGGCTACTTCACCTTCAACGAACATCAACCTGCGAACATGCTCACAAACATGTTAAATTCACTTTGTCTCCTCAAGACACTTTTCTTAGACCAGTTTAAAAGTTTTGTATCTTTTCTCGTTTAGTTATTTCTTTCCCGCTTTTTCCATTAGAACCAGGTCGCCTACACCTGGCCAGCGTAGTAACCTTCAGCACTCAATTGCCTGGTAGGAGGTGGCTTGCATCGCATGTATAATGAACCATAAATAAACATACTTTTGTTTCCTACCTTACAGCTTTTATTTCTGAGAATACCTATCTGTTTGCCTGCTACACACAGGTTGTTACGTACACCATTGACAAGAACCGGGTAATTGATATAACAGATTTAACATCAAAGCGGGAACCCCTCAGGGGTCAGTCATATTTTCTACACACCCATTAGACGGCCATTTGTTGCTTTCTAAGTGCCACAGCACTGTACCAGTGCTGATGGAGAGGAATAGGCGAGCCACAACCACTAGCAACACCTTCACCCAGAGAGAAGCGAGCGTCTCGAGTTATTACTTTATCCCACAGAGTTGTTAGTGCTGTGATATCTGTAACTTGAGACCTATCATCCATCTCTATGTAAACGCACATCCAGCGGAGGGCATTGGTGACCCAAACAGCTCCCCGTATCTGATCAGCCCGTATGCATGGGGGATCAGTGGAGACTTAACACAGCCTGATCAGCAAGCCAAAACCAGACTGACACTATAAACTGTATTTAGTTTGTTCACATCAAAGTCTACTTAGCATACTGTAAGCACAGACTCTATGCCTTATGACCATAGGCACGGTCGTAAACGTAGGGAACAAATGCAGTGTTCCTTGCTGCCCGACAGTTGAGAGTACTTCCTCAACCCACTCCGAAGTGACAGGCGGAACAGGACCGCGCCGCCCAACTCAGGCACGAGTCAGTATCGGCTGCTCCGGTAACCATCTTATTTGTATCTCCATGTATCCAAATTCATCCCCCGTACCATCCCGTGGTGAAAGGACTGTTAACTGGCACTGCTACAGGATTCGGCTGGGATAACGTCCACTTCTGGACAAACGAATCTCGCCAGTTCGGAGTAGGTCAAGCTCGCTACATCTGGCTTAAACCCACGACCACAGCACCCAAAAAGCAATAATAAGTATGTGCTAGTCAACATCTCTTGTCTCTCGCCATCTATTGACATAAACCACCCCGCTTTTGGTACAGCAGACAAAATCCTCAACCCCCGTGCCTAGTAGCCTATCCGGGAAGGCATCAAGAAATTTTCTGGCGCCCAACGTGGGGCGTCAGACGAATAGCAGTGCACAGTAAACTGCATGAACTAGACCAACCATACCCCGAGAACTAAGGGTCAAAACGATCAGTCAAACGGACTTCGGGGAGTCTTCAAAACACCCTGTGGCGCCCTTAACCATTACCATGTCATATGCCAAAGTTAACGCCGCCACTGGTGAGAACTCCGACAATAAACCCGACATATCCAATGTACAGTGTAGCCATGACGACTGGCCAGTCCATGGCACACTAAGGATAGAATGCACCTACTGCAACAAACTCTTTAATTATGCCTGCATAGGCTGGATTGAAGAGAGCAGAGCAACAGACGGTTTAGAGTACTGCTGTACCGCTTGCCAGCAACAACCAACAAGTTTCTGTAATAAAGTTACATGCCCAGTCGAGGCATAAATCACATAAGGTGCATGACGTGCAGTAAGCCCTATCATCACCTATGCATAGGGTAGCGCGAAAAACGCGTCACTATGCCCGGAATGGCCTACCAGTGCGAGAGAAGCCAAAGGAAGCACATCCCTCACTCCCGCAGATCCAAGCCTTCCCAGATATATATCCAACCTAGAATGCCACCTGGCCACCCAGCTACCGGTAAAGATGAGGATGTTAAAATAACCGACTTTGCTGGTCACCCACATGAAGACCCAGTCACATTCACGCAGGAATGTGAGAAAGAATTCAAAGAAATAAAAATGCCACCAAAACAATGGGTTGACCGGGCCCAATTGCACTTGAAGGGCCTCGCCCTCACATGGTGGGAAAGATGCGGAGAATTTTTAATGGACTGGAAGCCGTTCAGTAACCGGATAGCAGCAGAATTCACGGGCGAGGAGCTGTCGGCTAGGCTAATGACACACTTCTACAGCCAGACCCACGTACTCGACGAAGCAGAAATCTTCATACGAAGAAAAGAACAAATGTTTCGATGTGTGTTCCCAGGAGTCGATGAAGCTACCGCAGTTCATTCCATCGGTCGAATGTTACTACAGAGTCTCCAGAACATACTCTTGACAGCAAGACCCATGACCTAGGATGAATTAGTTGATCAAACCAGAGAAGCTGCGCAAAACTTTGCAGCCCAGACAAGTCTTGAAAAACCAGTATCCACGAAAACCTCCTGTTGCGCCTCCTAAAGGCGTAACAACCACAACCCCATGTACGGCATTTGTACCCAAATGCTGGTTCTGTCTGGAAAACCACTTGAACAAGGACTGCCCTTGGAAACCAGAAGGAGCTGCAGTTCCACCAAATCAAGTTGACAAAATGCCATCAAATATTTCAACGCGACCAGGTGGAAAAACCAACTTCCAGAACCAAGCCGGGAAACGTAGATGCCGGGGTACAAAGCGGGCCTCCGCCTCCGGTTTACAAGGGCCCATCCTCCAGGGATTAAGAGAGGAAGCACAGATTCCCGTAGCACCACACATAGAGGTAGAGGTGAATAACGACAGGGTAGTAGCCTTAAATGACTCTGCGGCTTCCGGCAATTTTATTAGAAGAAATTAGTTAAAGCCAAACCAGTTCACCGAACTAAGACCGCAAAACAAAATAGTACGAATGGTGTAAACCCAATGCCATTCTGGACGTAATCGGCCGAATTACCTTGAATACAAAAATTCAAAGGACTGTTACCCCAACAGAATATATTGTATCACCAACCATGTCCGAATCCGTAATACTAGGGTGCCCGTGGCTCATTCGCCATCATTGCATTCTAGATCATGGACAACGTAGAGCCTATCTGGAAGAAACCAATCGTATAACTGTAAACTGGGATCCAAACCCAGACGACATCCCGCCAATGCCCACAGTTCGAATGAGCATTAATCATGAACTCGAAGAGCCAGAGTTCTACCAATTAAAAGACATACTAGACGAGCATGCCCACACTTTTGGACATGGAGGACTGCTACGACAAACACATTCCATACAACATGAAATATGGCCTACAACTGACGTACCAGTCTACAACCATCCCTACAGAGTGTCAGCCCACCGTCGTGACATTATCATGGAACAGGAGAAATACATGAAGGACCAGGGGATCGTCGAGTCGTCAAACTCCCCGTCGAACACACGTGGTCCTTGTACCTAAGAAGGGTGGAAAATTGTGATATTACGTAAATTACAAATCGCTAAATGAAGTCATTCATCCTATTGTTCCCCCAGCTATAGCTTTGTCTCATACACTTTGAGATATTGGCAAAGCCAAAATATTCAGTACTCTTGACATGTAGTCTGGATACTGGCAGATAGTCTATCCGGACAGCCGATAATATATGGCCGTTACAACACCAGAGGGCGAAACATTCCTACGATTGATATCTACGGAAGTACTAACTGGTTACACCGGCGAGTACTGTTTTGCATATCTCAACTATGTGATAATAGATTCTAATAACTAGGAAGAACATCTAGGCCATCGGCAACAAGTATTGGAAAGGTTTGAATTATCGAATTACATGGAATGACTTTTAAGCTATCAAAAAGCTTCTTCGGCTCCTCACCAATAGATTATCTGGGACACGTCATACCTACGAATAAGATATAGCTTCAACGGTACCTGGGTCTGTGTAATTGGCTACGAGACTTCATTTCAAACAATGCGGAATACATGGCACCGCTACATCAACTTCTCGAGAAACAAACCCATTGGTGATGGGGCCCGAAACAACAACGAGCGTTTTCTGACTTGAACAGCTTCAAGAATATTTATCAACTCCATCGGCTGCAAGGAGACAAACCCTTAATACTGCAAATGGACGCGTGTCAAAATGGCCTGCGCGCAGTATTACACCAGCAAGACATAGGACCGCCCCGTGTGATAGCGTATGCATCAACCCGCTTAAATGAAACCGATCAGTGCTACCACATTAATGAATAGGAGTGTCTGGCCGTTATATCTGGACCATGAAGAAATATTGGTATTATCTCAAAGGGTAACATTTCATTCTACCAAATAACTCTAAAGCCCTCCAATGGCTACACGAGTCCCGGAATTCCAAGGCCAAGCTCAGCCGGTGGGACATGGTCCTCATTGAGTTCGACTACGAGGTCCAACATTGCCCAGGTAAGATGAACGACCTACCAGACACCCTGTCTCGTTCCCCGCGTTGGAGGAGAAAGCTGAGGAGGATGAGGAGGACAAAATGTACCCCCCCCCCCCCCCCCAGATTGAGAGAAGTCCGGAAGAACAAATCCGACTTCATTAACTGCAAATAACCCGCCAACAAATAACCTTAAGTCAACAGGAGGATCCCGACATCCAACGTCTACTACGGGAACAGCTCCAACAGTTCGCACTACAGGATGACATATGGACAAGCAGCGGGCAACCTAATATGCAGTGGAAGATCGGGGTTCTGCCGCAGCTATGAGCTGATATATGCCGGTACCATCACGACCATCCCCAAGCTGGTCACCCAGGTACTAGGGAATCCCTACTGGATATTAAAACCAGTTAAAATTGGGACGTGACAAGTTGCGATGTCTGGCAGTACGTCAGCAACTCCATCAGGTGATGCCGCGGCAAAGCATACACGGTTCCCTCTCCCACCGCAAAACAACGGAAACCCAGAACGGCCTGGACCCATATCTCCGTCGATCTGATGGGCCCGTATCCACATAGCACGAAAGGAAACCACTACCTACTTGTGGTAACATATCAATTTTCAAGGTGGGTAGAGGCATTTCCTCTGCTCAGCCAAGAAACCACCCCAATCGTGCAGAGAATGGAGGTAGATATTTTTGCACAATGGGGTTATCCGAAAGTCATACTGACAGACAATGACACCCAGTTTACAAGCCGTCAATGGCAAACCGCCTATCAAGTGTGGGGGATAGAAACCTGGATTACCCCTCTCTGCCAACCGCACTGAACGGAGGAACCAGGAAATCAAGAAGTGCCTCCGTATCAGTGTGGGTAATGTTCGCAAGCATTGGCATAAGCACATCGCCACCATACTGTTTGCCCTGCGACGTCGTACGAACGAGGCCAATGACATGAGTCTGAGCGTCCTACTCCTGGGACAACCACTCCGCCGACCAGGCGACTGGCAGTGAGAAAGCGAGCCCACAGATATGCCTCAACCAGAGGACATCCAGTTAGCAGCCCTAGCCTGTACCACACACGCCCAGAAAACTCAGAAGGCATATATTTGAAAGAAATATCCCCAACCAAAGACAGGAATAAGAGAAGTCAACTTAGGGGACGCCGTCCTCCTGCGAATTCACACCCTCCGCAAAGCTAGCAACCAATTCAGTGCTGGCCTTGCTGACAAATTGGATGGACCTTACCGCATCGTAGGCAAACGAGACGTCTACTAGACCGAGGATATACGCGGACAGATACGTAAGGCCACCCGAAATCAGATACGAACATACCCAGGGAAAATGCCAATACTTGGGGCTGACAACGCTGGAGAAGATACACCTGGCCAATCAGGGGATGAAGATAATCCTCCAATCAAAATAGTACCCGATACATAGCCAGGACTTTCAACAAGACCCGAACAGACGCCATACAAGATTGACAGGACGGCTAGTTATATAGCGTCATAGAAGGCCAATGCAAAACAAGAAGCCCAATGTAAAACAATGCCAAGGTGCATTCTCCATCAGATCAATGCCCTTGACGCCACACAGCTATGGCAAAAAGATAACAGACAAAACTAAATACAGCTGCTTCGAGTTATCCTGGCAGAGCCCCCTTGACAGAGAACCCAGACGAAAACCCCACCGATCGAGCCGCATCAGTGAGCAATCCGAAGCACCTTCGGTGACAGGGGTAGGAATCACCCAGGCACCTACCTCTACACCTGGAGAAGGTCTGTTGCAGCTCGACGCCTCAGGTAGGAGAGTTTCCTGTCTAACAAGTGGCTGCGAAGCAAGGATACCCACAAACCCAGACGTCAAGCTGGCAGTGTTTAACTACACATCAAGTCAGATATACTCCTCAACAGGCACATCACTCGCAGTGGAGGTCGACATGAATCTCCCTTCCACTGCCTCGCCTGAGGAACTGGCCACCGAGACCGCCGATGCCGCCTACAACCTGGTACCACGAGCTGTGCTGCCCGCAGTTGGGGTAGAAATCTTTCTCCCCCGTACTGTCTAGTCAGAGAAACATCCTGCCCTACGGATAGGAACCCATGCAGTCGGGGTGGAAGGTTTGACACTCGTCCGCACTGCCTCAACGTCCCTTGAACGAGTGCCCTCCCATTTAGTTGCAGCAGAAGCAGACACCACGACGCCACACGGTGCTCCACGTCTGATGCCCCCACATACCGCCAAGGCCGCCCATACGCCTGGCTGGTACTGGGAATTGTCATGGAGACTCACAAACAGGTATCTGTGACCATACCATCTGCACACTGCCCTTCGTCCAAAGGGGTGGCCCGTTGAAAGTGAAACCGATCACCAATAAGTGCACAAAGTTTAAAAACAATGTAGTAGCTGTAAACCACTACTACATGCACATGACAAAAGGACTCGTTATAGACGGGTGACGTGCACCACATTTAATTTAGCTGCAAGCAACAGACAATGACGTAAGCGGAACAATCACATTTAGGCTAAATTAAAAGTATCCAGTACAGTTCCAGTATAAAGAACTAACGAGGAAAATGAACCAGTAATTAGTCACACAACTATGTGATAGTTAACTTTTTTTTCAATACAGCCATAAAAAGCTGTACGTCAATAACTTTTGATTGACATTTTACACCTCACGGTTCAAGTGTTTCAATGGCCGACCACCACTTAAGTAAGTAGCATTACGAACAGACGCTCTCCTCAGTGACAATAATGGCTACCATAAATGAATCACGTAAAGACAGTGCCAGCGATTCTGTTTTGTGCCTCATCAGCGCCACTCGGCCTTGCCCAAGGTTTGGGCAGCTTCTTAGCGTCGAGGGTGTTGAAGCAGAAGGGGGGGGGGGGGGGGAGCCTGCTGGGTTGCGTATCTTCCAGGTGAGAAGGAATTGCTTGTAAGTTCCTATTGCCTGTAGGGTACACAATGTGTTGTTCATGTCTGTAGAGATGGAAGAGGTGTTCTAGGCGATGAGTCGTAATCGTATTAGATTAGATGTAGAAGCTGCACACGTCAGTGTTTATGTGAAAATAGCCTACAATAAGAATGCAGTTTTGTAAGAGTGTGTTTTCAGCACGGACAAAAGTGAACACTCCTTAGGAACTTGCCTTGAACATTCAAATGAAGATACACAGTGAACATACTAGCTGTTAGACCTACAATTTAAGATGGACTCCCGCAAGGGATAGCTAGGTTAGTTTTTTTTTAATGCTTTTCAGCATTAAATCTGAATTGATGTGTAGGAACACAATTAAATATAATAATATGCTTTGAAAGGGTATATGTGAAGATCGCTTACAAGAAAGAATGCCGTTTTGTAATACGCTGGTATTTTTATGTAAATGCTTATAGTTGTATGTGCTTTTGTTTGCAATATCTTGTGCACCTACTCAGTTAACACTCTTGAGCGTTAGAGCTCCCCAAATATGGTGCAAGATTTTTAAGCTTCATTTTGAGTGTGTGTGTATTGTATCCAGTGATCGATGTGTGCACAATTTGCCACGTTAATCATGCACGTAGTGTACTCGCTTTGTATTCGGTTAGCCGGTCAACTCAGGTATTGAAGGGCCTGTGGTTGGCCACTTCGCAATCTGTCAAACGTAACTATTTAGCTTGCTAACAGTCACAAAGGTTCCCTGGAAAGATTTTCCTTTTTCTTTCTTAACTACCTGCAGCAAACTCCAGGACAGTAGTGACGTTTCCCCGCCTTCTGCGAGTAAGGCGTGTATATATTATAATTATTCTTACTTTAATGCTCTCATTTTGACATGCCATTATTTTAAATAACTTTAATTTCAGGGTTTATGTACGATTCCCTTGTAATATCCACCAGCGCGATGCCCGTTTTTGTCAATGGCACGAACATGAAATGAAGGCCGGTGGGACACCTGACACATGCGGCTTCCTAACCCAGTAATCTTTGCACACAGGGGAAATACACACAAATATTTGTAGCTATTCAGTAATGAAACTGAAATACAAGTAACCTTTCATATTTAGCATTGCTAATGAATATGCTTCTTCCGGACATTTTAAGTTGCAGAGAACAATGAATGAGTTGCTGCTACACACACTTTGCCCAAAAGATCTTCTGAAACATCATTATATTGGCAATTTCCTTGTATTCGTGTTTACTTAAAGGGTTTTGTCATGTTACTTGTTGTGCAACTAACACCACCTCATGAAATTTTTGCTGGGCCCAAACTGCAAAATGCATAATTTATGTAGTTTTCATCAACTGAAAAATAATTTCACACATAGCTAGACAATTTCTTCATGTCTAAGTCAATAAAATCCACAGTAAATTGAAAACTTTTATACTACCCATGTGCACAATTTTGAACAAAGATGGAAAATGTAATATGGTAAAGGTAAACATGAAAAAAAAAACATTGCTTTCGATCTCGACTACCTCAAAAACTAAATGTCACAAGCAGGAAATATATAGGTACGAAAAATGTACCCATTCTTCATCTATACATTAACTTTCTTTCTTATTCCTGTGTTCTGTTTGATGGATAATTTTTTATTATTTACATTAACATTTTGAACCAGTTGAAAGAAAAAAAATTCTGTAAAAAGAATGTCTTCAGTGTGGCAACGTTGCACAGTGAAACAGTCCTGAAAATATGGCACCATTGCTGCCTACTGTTTACATTCCGCACATTACTAACATGGCTGCTGGCATACAAAATGTGGTGCTTTCCCACATAAATACTTTTTGCTCCCATTTTTAAATAAATCAGTTTCCATCTTGCATATATGCAGTGTAACAGTTGCTTAAATTTGTAGGCGTACATACACTGTGTGTAATTTACTATGTCAAATCCTGCATTTGAACAATTCCTGGATACAGTGCTGAGTTTAGTATGCCATTGCTACGTGGTAAAATGTTAAAAGATGACAGTACGTAAGAGTGCGTTGAAAATTAATTCACGTTTTATCATACATTTCATAAGTGTGGATCTGTAGACCATACTTTTATGATATATATTCTCATATAATATTTTGCTGTGGTCGGGAAAAGTATACGTTAATTCTGGTCAATCAACACATGCGAGTTCGGTACGGATTCAGCCTATTTGGAAAACAAAAAATCTGTTGCTGTGCTGAAGGTGCACAAGGATTTATAACAATTAACAGTTCAATTTTTGATTCTTCGATACCTGTAATAATTGAGGGTATCGAGGAATCAACTTTGACATCCCTAATTTTAACGGAAAAACCTGCAGTATCGAGGAATAGAATTGAATCGACCTATCCATTATGAACCTGCTAATTACACTACAAAAAGTAGACAAGGCACAAGTACTCACAGGGCGGTACTTGTGGATAGACACAAACAAACGTCAGACACTGCTCAAGGTTGACAACAATCATTACCTAGTGTCTGCCACTTTCATCATTTCTTCCAGAAGTGGCCAGGACTGCATCACTGGCTTGAATGTAGTAGTCAAATCTCAATTCTAAGACCCCTGGAATAACAATCCTCTCAAAATAACCACCCTCCAAATCATAAAACCATTTTCCACTAACAACCCTCTCAAAATAACGAACCTTTTCCCAGAACTATGAAGGGTCATAGAATCAACAGTTGACTTTATGTGGGTATTATGCAGATTTTTTAAAAAATAAATTATATATTTAGGATTTTAATACAATGGGTACAGGCATTATTTAATGGCAGGGATTATACCTGTAAATGTATGTCTTTATTTGTAATAACTCTAAAAATATTTCTATGAAATGCACATCTTTACAAAAGTGACACAAAATTTTGACATTTTGGGGCACCTGTTAATGTAACCACTGGATTTAACAATAATTTGAATCAATAAGGAACCTAGCTGCAACCGTGGGATGGGCCATGGCAGGCTACCGCCGTGATATGCAATTCGGTTATGTCAGACAGAGAGCTGCAGTTTATTGTGGAAGAAAATGAAGGCCCAGTTTTTTCTATTCTGCTTATTCTAACACATCACGTCTCCTCGTCATAGTAAAATCAACTTCTACTCATCAGTGTTCATCACTCAGTCGCATGTTTCCATGGAGTCTCCTTGGATCTTGAACTCGCGAAACTCTCACCGAGAGACCAAACCCAGGCACTGCACCACCTGCAGGCACCGTCCACACCAGATATCCCCAAGGACCTCTTTGAAGATTCCAATACGACTAGGTGAGGAAACACACAACGTTTTTGCAGCTTACTTAAGTGGACAAGATCAGTCCTTGGGATTCGCAAACCAATGATTTTGGGGAATTCAGCCAGCAGAACTAACCCCTATGAACGACACAACTTTCGAGCTCCTGCCCACTAGCCAACCTAACTAAATCTCACGCCAGCCGGAGTTGACACAGGTTAAGCAGCCTCCACAGGTTTTGTGTCATCCAGGTATACCGCCTATAGCTAATCCACTGAAATGCCAAATTACTCTCACAGAATCTGATTTAGCGCCCTGCCGTAAAGCTACCAGGCCAGTACTTTACACTGGACATGTGCCAGTACCACGTAAAGACTGAATTAAACCAGAAACTCCTGCCACCGGGTGCGCCTGACCTAGCACACACCAAAAACCCTCTTGACATGACTACGCTCTCCATTATCCTGAGGATGTCACGCATAACCAGTAAAACTGTAGAGGGGCATCTTATATTTGCCACTTTTCTAAGTACTGTAAACACAGAAATTTTCTCTTAAGAAAATGTTCACACAATTATTACAATGTTGTTTATTATAATAATGCAATTTTGAAGAAAATCAATGGGAGCATTAAAGAAGGAATATTGGTATTATTATTTGGACACAACCTAGACTGCATTGCATTATTATGACATACATACCCCTGGGAAGAGGCTGCAAAATGTTTGGTGGCAAGGAGTTCTGCCCTGTGCTGGAGCGCCCTGTCTGAGGAGGAATCATCAGTGGTGGTGGTTGGTGTGCCACCTGACCTCGTGCTGGGTTTGGTTGCTGCAACAGAAGGTGAACAAGTGTGAGGACACTTCAACTGTAGCTAACAGATACAACCTACCCTGTCCCATTACAATTCAAAACAATGACATATCAATAACTTTCAAAATAATGTTACGAAAACTATGGATAATTTAAAAATAATATTACAAAAAAAAAAAAAAAAAAAAAAGGATGATTTTTAAAAATAAATAACATAAAAAAAAAAAAAAAAAAATTTTAAAGTAACATTACCAAAAATGTTTCCATCAGTTTTGTAACTTTATTCTGAAATATAGAATTTAATAGTACACAAATATAACCCAAAACAAACACATATGTTATTCAAACCTTTAAAATTCAGATATGTAACAAAAAAGACAAAACTGTGCATAAGATATGATGTGATCTTCACTTTTCTCTATAGCTTCAACATTCGTTGAGGAGTGAGTATAATGGCAAACAACTGCACAATAATCACAACAATGCAACTTTGGGGTCCTAACCACTCTTAGGGCAGTTAATTCATCATTAGTTGGGGCCCACCTTTATGGTAAATAAAATGAGCTGTTTTCGTTGTTAAAATGTTGCCATTTCGTCAAAAAAAAAATTTGTAGCAAAAAGTGTATGTGTTGTTATTAAAACATGAATGTGCTGTTTTGTAACAATTTCAAATGAACCTAAATGGAACTTGTTATTCATCAGTTTTAATCAGTACATTGACGCATGATACTTACTGGCTCAGAAGAAAAAGACTTCAGTTTATGTGTGTGTAATTTTCCCTTGCGCACCGGACGGCATCCGAACAACTATAATTACTACCAGAGCAGCTACAGGATATTCCCTTGTTGCAGGGAATATTACAGATGTGTCAGAGTTATGATTTCCATCACCACTGTCAGTAAACTATGCCAAGCCACACCCCTCAGGAAGACGTCTAGTATGTGTGAACCAGCAGGCGAATCACCGCTACCAACCCTGAGAAAGCAGGTAATTGAAGGGCGCACCAAGGGATGGCACCATCCACACTCCAGCCAGCAATGGATGCAGAGCAGACTACTCTTGGCTCTGCCCACAGACAAGTGCCTGTCGCAACAACACCCCCCCCCCCCCTGCCCCACAAGCTCCGGCGAGGGTTTGGTTGGCAGTATATGTACCTGTGCACTGTCTGAAAACACCAGTTGTTCATTTGCTCTTCTTAGAGCCACATCAGACCCCCCCCCCCCCCCCCCCCAGCAGCTCGCTCCACCACCTCGTGCGCTGGAGCTCTCTGACCACTCTTCGTCGCTTAGACAACCCAAGAAATTCTTCAGAATCTCCGCCGCTAGCACCCAGATCTTCCAGAGGCTATCTCCCAGCAGACCTTTGCGAAGACGTCAACCCTCCCCAGCCGATTACCCTTGGTAAAGGCTACCCCACAATCCTTCAGGAAGTGGGCCCCCCTAAGTGTCTTCAGGAAATGGAACAGTGTAGACAGGGAAATAACTCTGCTAGCGTAGTCGGAACTGCCACCCTTTAATTTAGAACCAGGTCCCCTTCACCTGGATTTTTGCGCAGGCTAGTTACTTCCAGTCAGTTCAAGGTAGTAAGGAGGTAGTACAGGCCACCGTGTTCTATTCCTCTCTGAATTAACATGTTCCTCACCTACTCTGATTTTCATTCCTTAGGTGACAGCGAGATACCTAGTAGACACAAGCCCCCCCCCCCCTCCCTGGGTGGAAAAGGAGACCGGGATTTAAGCTCACTATTTTACCACCTAAAAGTAGAAATGCAAGCTCCCCTTCAGAGAATTGTAAGTCGTAACACACACACGTTCGACAGCCACCCATTCTGTGCACCCAGGTGTACCAAATGGATGAGCCCCAACCACTAGTCATACCACCCCTAAGGAGGAAAGGCCACCAGGCCAGTTTTCACTCCATCCACTTGAGTTGCCAGAGAGTGCGTTTGATTGGTTCTGGTTGGCCTGACCAACTCAAGACCCACACCCACAATGATGATTGGAAAGACTCAGAGAAAACCAGATCCATAACCCCTGTACCGTTTGTGTTGCCGGTTGGGGCAACAGTATGGTTGTGTCAGACCGGCCGCCACCTAACTGCCCCAGCATCGGCGTAGGTAAAACAGTGACCTCTGATCACACTGCCTGGCATATAGCCAAAATGAACCTAGAATTTGTACCCAGCCAGCAGGTGACTACTTACTCTTTGGTGTTTCCGAATTTTCAAGAAATACGTACTTGTGTGTATATGTCCCCGGAAGTGACATCACCATGTATATACTAGCGTTGCCCGAATTCCCAGTATAGTACACAGAGACTCTATACTTGGAAAGTATTTTTAATTGTATACATACTTGCTGGGCATACTTGCACACTTACGACAGCAGCCACATTGTATTTCAGGTCTGAAAAAAAATTAATGTGTAAGTTTTGTGGTTACAGAGCTCGCAAGTATTAAAAGTTAATAAGTATTTTTAAAATGTTGTTCTGTTGTGTGTGTTAATAATTGTCAGTGTAATAAATGTGCTTCCAATTATGAATAAAATTATGAACATTTTGTAGACGTCTGCAGCATATTTCCCAGGTGTATGCTTACAAATAATATTACATTTGCAATCTGCTGACGTGTGTCACTTAGACTTAGTCAATGTGGCAGGGCAGAGTTCCTACAACCTGCCCTGCTGAGAGGCCTCACCCCTTATTTCCACCACAACTACTTTTCCCTCCACTCAATAAGACCGCTGGTACACCACCTCTGCTGGCTGTGGCTATTCGCCATGGAGAAGAACTACCTCTGGAAATAGCAAAACCCGTGGTTCGGGGGCGAGTAGATCATCTGTCATCAGTTCACCCCAGACATCATCCACATCAGCAGCGCTCCACGTCCTGGTGAAACCAACGGCAGTCACCTGCCCGCTCAACAACTGGGTCAGCAGCTTAAACGGATCCACATCCAGCAAAGTAAACCAGTTGTTAAGGGCCAGCCAGTTCGCTAGGCCATGACAGGACACTTGATTTTCTACCACTTCGACAGGCCACAAGACCTGTCCTGTATACTGGCCGAGCCCCCTCTAAACATTACGTCACGCTGATGTTTCTCGTGATTCCGACATCATGAACCAAAACCTTAGTACTAACCACGACGACTGCCTCAGACCCCAGAAGTCACGCAACAAGGGTTTTCATGGCACTTAGGAGCAGTGTGTCGAAGATTGTTGCTGCATTCAATGCAGGGAATTGGTGCTTCATAGGGTGTCGTGCATCAAGAGAAACACAGGTAAAATATTGCATATGGTGTTCCATTTTGTTTAAACACCTACACATTATTGTAGAACAAAGTTGAATTTGTTACACTTATAACAGCTGTTTTCTAACAATATAAAAAAAATACATACACATTTTGTCTACGATCTCCTTCCTCCCCGCATATTTCTCCAATGTCTGTTGTGCAAATACAGGCTGTCAATATAGCCAACATGAAATTTTCTTGCAATTATTCATACATCAGCTGATACAGGATTTTGTGTAAGTGACAATTATAATATCATTTATGATGTTTCTAGACACTGGCTGCCAAAAAATTGAATTATTATATGACTATACATATTGTTTACATAATTTACATGTACAGTATGTAAGCCTAAAGTATATACCTCCGCCCAATTGCTTTAACAGTGAATATCGGTTATCCGTGAACCCTTAGCTAGTCATTACCCCGGAAAATCGGGAATTTTCTGTATATACTACCAGCTTACAAAGTTAAGTTGGAATTGATTATATGATTTTGACAACATAGCATCATAAACTGAAATAGCTATATGACACACATTTTGAAAATAAATACCTAGCCTACTTAAAACATAACAATGTACAACACCTGCCGCAGTACTAGTTGTTTGCCAAATTCAATAGAAATTGGTCAATTTTTCACACAAGATATAACACAAAATATTAATTCATTCATGTGGTGCTGCCTTATGAAATGATGCATGAAAGTGGTAATTTATTGGCATATATGCTGCTGGTAATGGTCAAAATTGAACAATATGGTAGCTATACCAAATAACCCTTATATATTTGTATGACTACCATTTTCAGAATAAGTGTCTCAACAATTTCAATTGCTTATCATAGTACATATTACTCACGTGCCAAATTTGGTGAGAGTTGGTTAAGTTGTTTTTGAGATATAACATAAAAGTTATATTTATTTTAATTGTGTTATCTTCCAAAATGGCGGACCAACAACAAGAACCATCTCTAAATTCAATGCTTACACGTTGCACAGTCAAAATACAAAATTTGGTTTATAAGCATTTGGCATGGTCGAAAAATGTAAGTCAGGTGTCATTACTAAGTACTATACGTGTAACAAGTTTGGTGAAATTTGGTTCACGCCTTCCAAAATTGAAGGTGAGACACACACACACACACACACACACACACACACACACACACACACATGCATGCACGCACGCATGCACGCACAGGCACAGACTCACAGACAGGAAAGTGATCTCATAAGCCTTTCTTTTCTACAGAAAGTAGACTAAAAAGGTGACCAGAGTGAGAGAGACAACATGCAGTACATATATTTAAAATTTGGCAACACTCAATAACTAGCGGCAGTTACAATCAATGTGGAAGTTCAGCTGTTACATACTAAAATTACAAACTATCCTGCAGATTTGCAACATACACTCATAAAGGTACATATTCTATTGTTAGTTTACTATCTCCCAGATCTCCTCAAGGTATATTTTCAATATCAACACTGGTTAAAACCAATGAGTTGTCCTCATTAATTACAACTGGCATTTAAAAGATGAGAGTGCCACCAATCGCCACCTGATAAAGCTGGCATAGCCACCGAAACATCGTGTGACCGCACATCAGCGTGAAAAATGTGTTTGTCCGACTTTTATTTGTGTGTCTAACCACAAGTATCACCGTGTGAGTATATGTGCATTCTGTCTACTTTATATAATATAATCAGTAGCCTGGTAGCTTATTCCCACCCTATATCATCAAATAATAGTTTGTTAGAAACATTTTGAGGTCTCTCCATTTTACATTAAAATATACTTGAGAGAAATACAGGGAAACAAGTCACCATGCAAAGGGCAGATGCAAATCCTTACCCCTCTGAGGAGAGGCGGGACGACATTTGGAGCAGGCTGCTTGGTGTGGTTGGCCCGCACGAGGGGCGGAGGTGGCTGCTGCTGGGGTGGTGGAGGCAGCTTCCCACTAGGCAGGGATATCTTGGGTAGCGGCTGCTGGCTTGGAGCCACAACTGCAATGTTCTCCTTCATCTGCTGCGACTGACGCAATTTCTTCAGCAGCACCAGCTTCATCTCCTCACTGCGTAGCTCTTCACGCAACTTGCGCAGCAAACGCTCTCGTTCTTCAAGTTCTGCTGGGCTCAGTTCCTGACATTCAAAAATGTGAGGAACTACACATGACGATAAGAATAACATTATATTCTACTGTTTCAAAATATGAGTAGATAATAACCTCCATAAGTGTAAAATACAGAATAAAACACAACTTTTTATTTCTTGTCAAACATGTACAGAAAAGGAAATGAATTTACTACTTGAAAACATTTTCTACTCAATTACGCATAAAAGATACCTTAAGAGTAGCATACAGTTTACTTGATTTATTTTATGATGATTGATGAATGATGATTTATGGATGAATGATAATGGATGATGATGAATGATTAGTTGAGAGTTGAGAGGTTTGGGCGACTCTTTTAAGGCACCCATCTAGCTAAAAGAATAAATGCGGCACAGACAGTTAATAATCCAGGTTTTTTCTCAAACTCCTTCATGTGGATAACTGAATTTTTTTATATAAAAGAGTTCAAATTTTCGGCTACTAGGGTATCGTACTGTGCAAGAACTAGAACCATAGTACATATTTTAAAAAAATTCATGAAAAGAGCAAAATAGCCTCTTTTTGACAGCCTCTTGTTAGTCGAGTTTAACTCAGAAACTTTTGAAACTACAATACACAAGCACACTGATGCTATGTGCGAGTCACGCACCGATAAAAATGTATGTCACTGTTTTAAATATAAATTTGCAACTACATTTCTGAAGCATGTTTTACATTTTGTCAGTGGCCATAGTGTGACAAGCCCTACAGCATGCGGCAGAGGCCGGCCGGCCGACCGTAGCCACGACCTCACCTCCCACTTTGCTCCTGGCAGTTTCCACACCTATGCATCCGCCTACACTCAAGGTCGGCAAAGTGATACATACTTAGCGAAAGGAGAGATGAAGAGAAAGGGGAGGAAGGTCACATAAGAATGTACAATACACTGCAACTATTCCTGTAGTAAAAATTTTGTGAATAATTATTCTCTCATGGTACAGTGCAAATAGAGAAGGTGTAAAAATTTTTAACGATCATATTTTACAAGTACTGTAAATGTACATGTATTCACAACTATTTTTACTAATGCCCAGGACGTCTCAGACGTTGGCAAAACACAACATTCATTCCCACAAAAAAAATTTCATAGGTTTTAAACATTTGTTACTAAACAAAATGTGCGTACTCGTGGAATGTCTACTAAAAGGATGTGGAAATATTTTTAATTAAATTAAATGTTTTACCTATATAAATACTGCTGATTTGTGAGGTCATATACACACTGATTTTCAGACATGTGAACTAAAATACAAAATATATAATTCAACATATTCTTCTGTTTTCCCATAAAGCTCTAACATGCAACATTTAACTTAAATATGCGATCAAGTGATCACCTTGGTAACACAATAATGAATTTAGGTATGACCTGTGACAACTCAAGACCTGGCCATGGCACAAATCGAAAATCATGTACGTAGATTACGACTAGGGTTCCACCTACTGGGAGGTCTGTGAAGCCCAAAGCTAGCAGTAAGGGCAACGCTGGGCTAGCATTATGTAAAGTGGAATTGCACCTATGTACAAATAACTAAACCGGTGTGCTTTTTTCCCCCATCATGCTGCAGTTACTATGAGACTTTGAGGATGCTTTGAGTAGTCCCCAATTATTTCATTGTAGAAAGTCTCTATAAAAAGTCAACTACAGTTGCCTGTCAGTACCGAGTACAAAAGTCTATAAAAGATAAATTTTTCAGCCGTGTTGACATCTTTCAAGTAAAATTTCTTTGTCATCTTAAGTTTTTTTCTTTAATAAACAGTTTGGGAGCGCATCATAGAAGAAGGATCTCAAACAGACCTCAACAATGTTGAAGCGCCATGTAGGCGAGCGCCAAAAGACGCTGCCTTCCCACAATGAGGAAACGAAAACAAACTACTCATGACTGGCACTGATTCCCAAGCCATCACTATGCCCAGTTAGGCAGTGCGCACCACCCAGGAGAGAAGAAAAGGAGGTAGGTACAGAGAAAGAGAGAGCATGCAACGTCATCTGTCACGGGCCTCAGTAGAGAATGGAGCTAGACTATTGCACCCCTCTCCCGTGTGTAGTACCACTGCTTGCCGCACTTTAGTGGAGGAGACAAGCCAGCCGGGAAACAATGATTTTTGTCACTCACGACTAGGTGGAAGCCTTAAACAACCAGGTCTCGAGAGCAGATGAAGGTGAAATGGATGAGAATGAAGCAATGCTGAAATGCAAAGGTGGGGGAAACTGGAGATCACAGAGAAAACCTGCAGACCAGCAACACTGTCCAACACGATTCCCACTTGCAAAAATCCGGGAGTGACCCAGCCGGGAATTGAACCCAGTTCACCATGGTAGGAGGCGAGCAGTCTAATCGCTAAGTCACCACGATATTCCGTAGATGATTGGTGATGATTGATGATGGATGGATGATAGATTGATTGATGGATGATGGATGGGTGATTGATGATGGATGGATGTATGATAGATTATGGATGTTTTATGACGATTGGTGATTATTGATGACTGATGTATGGATGAATGGATATATTGATGATGGATGAATAGATAGATTAATGGATGATTAATGATGTATGATTGATGAGGTATGATTGACTGATGAAAAAGGAATATTTACTTGCTGCAATTATACTAACTTTTACGTGCAAAACAATCAACAAATACCCAACTTCAGAATGCTAGAGATTAGTTTAGTATAAGATCAAATACTAAGTCTGATACAATGACCACTTCTCTAATGAATGTTTTACTACACCATACGGAAGATCAAGATACACAATGTCTCCAATTTGGACACCTACGAGAACCAACAATATTGACAATGAATTTTTTGACAATTACTGTAATAGTATTTACTGTTCAGTGTATATAAATTCTTCTTTTTTTTAAATACTGCTATGGATGAAATATATGTCAAAATAATCTTTTCAGTTACCTGCACCATTGAGATATTAATTCTGACAGCTTCACCTGTCGCTGCATGTGGTTAATAATAAGTGGTGAAAACACTGCATGTCAGCATTCACACTACAAGAAAAATATCTTGTGCACTTGTGTATGCAAATGTCTCATTTGGTTTAACACAAATTTCTTCCCAGAATCTTTAAACACATCTAGCACATAACGGACGCATTTGTGAACACATACCAATTTTTCTCTTGTGAAAATAGGAACTTCAAATGTTTGACCAAGCACTTACCACTATTTTCCTTATTTTGCATTCTAATTCTGACCTTTTCTAGTTGGCTGAATAAAATCAGGAGTCTCTAAGAATGAAGTTATTAACACAAGTTGCTCAACTTTATAGGCTGTTCACAGTAAAGTGAGCACTTTTGAGGTGCTAGTTACTTTTTCCTATCAGCTATATTTTCTCTTTCAACCACCTTTTAAATTACATGTTATTGTTTAAGTAATAAACACAGTGTGTATATTCCACCGCACTTTAAAGTTAAGGTCTAAGAGTCAAATAAAATAAATTTATTGACTATTATTCCAAATGAGAGGACTTTCAAAAGTGCTCACTTTACCATGAATAACCTATTCCATCACATACATGAGTTTGTCATTGTTGTTCCCAGTCATCTTATACATTTGGAAAAATGACAACCGTCGATTACAACCGCCTATTACTATAGGTACAATTGTTCCCTTACATGTCAATCAATGTCTTGTTGAAGTATGATAGGTAAGCACTGCTTCTTCCACCCAATGCATGACCATTCTGTGAAGCAAAGACAATGACTAACCTTTATAGGTGGTAATGGAGGCATCTCCCCATCGTCCGTATCACTGTCATAGCCATTTGTGAACCCATTTATGCGGGGTTCTTCATCAGATAGAACAATGATATCCGGGCTTTCTGCATAACTGCGTTCAATCCTAGGCCTCAAGTTGCGCCGTGGATAGCGGTCGTCAAATTCTTTGATGCTCCTTGGAATAATGGGCACATCATCTGGCAGTATAGTCCTCTGGGAACGAGACAGGTCCTGAGGTGCTGGCATCTCCCTGTCTTTCCTAAATGGAAACATACAAGCACATTCCCAAAAACACTATTACTGCGAAATATAAAAAAATTATTATTATACTGTTAAATGATTGTCCAGTATGTCACAATTTGCTGCTACAGTAACATACATTATGATTTACTTCTGTGTTGTAAGTTTAAGCAGCTTCTCTTTCATGACCGGTTGTTTGTGTGAAAACTATTTCTTCATTTAACAGTATAAATAACAATCTCCAACCAGTAAGAAAACTCAGAAGAAAAAAAACACAATTGCAAATAAAATATGAGAAATGGAATAATAAACTTGCTACCTGTCACAAATACAAGAACCATAAAAGTCAAATTATGTAGTATTTCATAAAATTATATACATTCGCAGTAACAAAACACTAATTTATAAACTAGAAAAAGGTTAAAATTAATTCCTACTCCAACATGAACATAAAAAATGTAAAAGTCTACCTTGGAAGTACAGTAATACTAGACTCTGAAAATATAACATTTTTAGTGAATAGTTTTATTTGCGTGCATGACAAACACTGATTAAAAGAATACTGCTGACATGTAATGCTGGGTGGGCAGTTCATATCTTAGCATTGTGCATAGAAAACATTTTTGTGACTTTAAAAACTACAATAAAAAGACACAACAAAGACAAGAAAGACACATCATCAAATATTTTAAGACTTTTGTAAACACTTTGTAACTTGTACATGTCTTAAATGGTTTTTGTGACCTAGTTAACACATCCTGTACTAGCAAATTATAAAATTAAATAAACCAAAGATTCTACAAATGTGTCTAATAAATAATGTCCATGACTAACTAAAAGAATGTGTAATACTACTGACTAACATACAACAAAGCTTTATTCCAAACCAACACCCAAATACAGGATGTATCTAAATTAGATTGACAAACTTCGGGTGCGAGTTAATTATGAAAAAAGGAGAAAACACATGTACCACTTATGGTGGAAAGTTAATTCTACGAGTGGAACATATCTTTGAAGTTAGACCTGAAGTAGTAGTTCATTACACATATTTATTTTAAGATGGAACATTGAGTATGTGGATGATGTACAACAGAATGGAAAAGATCTGTAAATACCACAACACCTGTCTGTCGCTACCATCACATTATTTCATGGAAATAATCACATTTACTACCCTTATTTTGACTTAATATCCATGATACTCTAGCATAGGAGTTGTTAACCAGCATGTAACAATTAACTCCACACATTATCCACAAACTCAATGTTACATATCCAGTATTTGTAATAAACATATGGTAGAATAGTCCGTAATGTGCATACAAGTAGATCTAAAGCAGGTCTTTTAAAAGTGCTCAGTTTACAGTGATCAGCCTACACACTCATAGCTACAATATCCAGATGGCTAAGGCATTTATATTTATATAACAATTATTACATATGGAGATTTTCAACATGTCCATGATGCCCCGGGGCATTTTGGGGCATACTGCTAACCACTGGAATTAGCCTACATAATGGTTACTAACGGCATACTGCTAACCACTGGAATTGGCCTATATAATGGTTACTAACATATTTACTTGAACCAATATAAAAATACTTTCCATAATTTACTGTTAACATAAATGTACATGTGCAAAACAATACATATGTTTTAAAAACTATGCAGTTACCATGGCCAATCAATCTACAAAAGTGCTACAGCAGATTATTGAAATGTCACCAAAAAGGAAACTAGCATTCCAACTTTAAGAAAGACAGATAAATGCTATCCCTGTATTAAAAACTACACAGATCATAGACTACATGGCTGCTATCTTATTATAGACACAGGTAGGTGGCCATGGTTTACATAATATAAAAATGCTGTGGTGTTGGTATAATTTTGCCAGTTTACAAAATTTGGTGGAAAGAGATGTAACTATCCTTCTGGTACATTTACAGCCATGAAAACTATTCTCTTTTACTCTCAGTTTAATGTATCTTTGCACTATCTTGACAGTTTTAAAATGGCCCTGCCATGTGTACAAATACCACAACTTATGTACGTCATCACATCACCAGCTGCTGCAAACAACATGCAACAATAACACTGTATCCTGTTATACACAAAAAGAAACATCCACTTGAAAACTTCCCTAGGAAATAACATTATTACAGATCACACTACTATTCACTGGAAGATCATACCTGACACTCAAATCTACAACTGCATCATCATCAACTTCCATTTTCTCCATGGTGTTATAATTCCAGCCACCTGAAACCACAGAGTTACTTTATAAAAAACAAATAAACTGACTTTGAGCATATGTTATGAGCACAGTTACATAGTACTACTAAACATGATCACTACTATGTTCATTCATATAAATTACTTTATTATGTAAGAAAATTATCAATCATAAGCCATTCCTGGATAAAATTGATTTATAGGATGCATTTAGCGATGCTTGGTTATAAACAAAACCACTAAATGGTGCAGATGACAGAGCAAGTGTGTACCTCAATAACTGTGTACAAGGTACATATTAAAGTCTCACTTGTAGTCCCCACTGTCTTTTTAGAATCATAACCCTAGGTTACAGTCATCCACAAAATACACAAATAAAAAAAGAGATGGATTTCTCCTTACCCTTCCTACAGCATGGGACCCCAAGAAAGTAACACCTTTGTAGGAGGCACTACAAATGTCAGCCTGTACTACCAGGACAAAGATAATCAAGTTTCCATGCCATAAAGTTAAAATTATACTTCTTCCTCTTAGAATTGTATTAATCCTAAAGTGAATCCTATCTTGTGACTCAGAGTATCTGGTGCCATTGATCATTCTCAAAAGATATAAAACACATTTGTTCAGAAATGCTTAATTTTTTGTTTATTTACACAATACTGGTCTCATAACAGCATGTCCACCAAAATTACATTTTGGAATTCCTTAACTTTTCACTGTTTTCCAGGTGATAATTTACCATTTTCCCTAACCTATTTTCACAAATACTGAAACACAATATCATATTTTGTTCATAGTTGACAGAACAAATATGCCATCATTACAGTTGCAGTAAATTTCACTCCAACAGACCAAGCAAAAATGGCAAAACATTTTATTAAGTCCACTGATATTTCACGTGATACATGCTATTAAGTGAGTGAGTGAATGAGGAGATTTGGGCAAATCGCAACAGCAAGATCTTGAGAGCTGATGACGGTGATTGAGGTGAGTATGAAATAGCGCCGGAATGAAAACGAGGGAAGAGGAAGATCCACGTGAAGGCCTGCGACAAGCAGCATCGTCCAGCACAATTCGCACATGCGAAAACCCGGGCGTGACCCAACCAGGGATTGAACCTGGTTCAACTCGTTGGGAGATAAGCAGGCTAACCGCTCAGCCACCACGGGCCCAATACATGCTATTGATTTCACATGAGTGGCCATTATAAACATGCAAATACTTAATTTTGTACATATAGACCCTATGTCACGTATAAAAGATGTATTATTTCCATTTCAATAACTTAAAAGTTGAAATTTTAAAACATATAACTACATTATTATCCTGTATCCACACAACTATAGTCTATTCACGGTTTCCACTCACTTTGTGAATCAAATCTTTGAAAAAATCAACCCAGGTAAGATGTTTTAGTACTTTCCTAAATATATCATAAAAAAAACAAGCCTTTTATACTTGTGTTAACATAAAAGCACCTTATTTTTGGTTATGCTTAACTTTTACTTATAGGCCCCTATATCACTTGTAAATTATAAATAATTTAAATAAAGATAGGGACGAAATGTGTGTGCTGGTAATGCCTAGTAAGAAATAGTTCTTATGCAAAATATTACTACACTGAGTGCACACAATTGCGTTGGCCCTCTGGTGTAATTTTCTTAATTTTGTACGCATGAGACGGAGGAATATCATGAAAGTAGAACTTTGGGAGAGCTTCAGAAAAGTTGGATGTAACCATGAATGGACTGTAACAATTTTTGCAAAGTAGCAATTACGCCTATTTGAATTTTCTTTGACCCAGGTAAACAATTCCCTGACATTTACCCGACTTTTCCCGGTCATGTGAAAATCCCAGATTTTCCCTGTGGCTGGACACCTGAATAAATTCTTCTCTTGGGATTTGCTGATAGTTACACCTAGTATTACAGCATTTGTACACAAATGGAAACATGGGAGAAAATATTTACATATTAATAAGTGATGTACATATTTTTGTATGGCTTCTCAGGAATGATCAGATTCACCACCATGGGCTAATAGTAACCGGACCTCATCCCCTTAGGGAACTAGACTCGCTCAAGGTTAAAGAATATTACATTTTGGAACACTGTCAATTACTTAGATTTATTTTCAGTTTTGCTACATCAAGTTCAGTACTCAAAGTCTACTTACATAAAAAAGAATTTCAAAAAACTGCAAGTAGAAGGATAACAACTACAGGCACAGACAATGTTTTTATCGGCATTGACCGATGTAACAAGAAAATATGAACAGGAATGATGGAAGTTGGGAGTTGTCATCACTGACAGTTCTTATGTTAAGATACATAAACTACTTAAGTTCTGAATGGTAATTTATTACTGTAGCAGAAGTTTTAATCTGCCATACAACAAGCAGTCACTACTATAAAGAGGAAATTCAAGTCTGGAATACAAACTGCTTAATCCACTACAATACATCATGTATTGGCAGCAATGCCGAAAAAATGTAGGGCACACTTGCAACAAATGGAAAACAACCAGCCTATTTTCAAACACATGGAAATTGTTTCTCCATGAATGAAATATTTATGCGTTATATTTCAGATTTTGGTTTTGTGCTCTGCATTTTTAATGCACTCTGTCTCAACGCACACATTTGAAAATGTACAACGTTAACCTAATGGAATAGGCCTATACGTTGTTTTTCAACTTGGACTACAGAATTTTCAAATTATTTGAATCTATAGCAAAAATATTTTTTTTTACAAAATGTTTTTTGTGTATTCAGGGTTGTTACCTTTTTTTCATTGGAAAATTCCCCGACATTTCAGAGATTTCCAGACAAAACGAATCTGTTTTCCCTAACCTTTTTATAAATTTTTTTCCCCTTTGCATTATGACACACTTTTACACCAAAATACTTCTCTGATCTTACAAAATCGCTAACTACATAGATTGCAAAGAAAAATGCTTAAGTATTTAGTACACAATCATTAAAACAATTTTTATGATTTCAGCAGCAGTGCATGATTGATAACAAAACTGCAAAATATATTATGCATATCACAGGAAACTCTGACATTTAGCTAACTTGTTTGAAATTCCCTTATAGTTTTCAAATTCCCTGTTTTCCAGACCTGTGGCAACCCTGGTATTATTTGTGACAGTGATTGAAGGTGAAATAGAGTTCAAATAAACAGGTTAATACAATGAGACCTTGGAACAGGATGCTGACTGGACAGGAAAGACTCAATTTTCTTAGCATCCTGTGCTCGTACCACAAGATTGATGTTTCTGTGAATTCTGACTCTGTCATCAGTGTATTTGCTCTGAAGTGGGCATGGAAATGAGTCTCATAATGGAAATTAGTCTGATAGTATCATCATTAGCGGCTACAAAAAGAGTTAAGACTCAATCTCATTAAAATATCTAATATCAATAAATGCTAAACAATAAATTTATTTTTATCATGGTTAATTGCATTGACGTGCTTTTGCACTACTTTTTGATCTACAGTAAACAACATTTGATGACCATCTGGCTTACAAACAACATGTGTTTACAAAGACTTCCAGAAGTCCAATAACTTAAAATTTACACCTTATCTGCATATGTATATTACAATTTTACATATACTACAAAATTTTTTTTGATGTCAATAGTCAAGGGTTTATCGAAGTACACTGTTTTCAGGTGTATTGCACATATGCGTATTGCAGATTCGTCTCAAAAGCTTTAATATGAAAAAAAAAGTCATATTTGAATCAAAGCACACATTAAAAGTAGCTTCGATCAATTCAAACTGAGTGTCCCTATACCTAATGACCAAATTTCCTGTAAATTGCAACTTATTCAAAATTGTTATGCGCTTGCTGCTTTATCCCACTCGAGTGAGTGGAAGTGAAGGACAGAGTAGTTGTATGATAGTGGTGGTGAGTCAAAAGGAATGTTTGGAAGGTTAGGCGAGCGATAATCCAATATGCATATAACTTGTTAATAAAAGCATGCGCAATCATTTGTGGCTCGCACTCGCCTGCCCTTCAGCAGATTGAATTTTTGTATTTATCTGAAGAATTTTCTGGTGGTTTACTGCCCTGGTTTCTCTCAGCGTGACTCAAGGTGTGGCAAACCTTCCAGGTCAAGGCCAGCACCTATAAAAGTGTGATGTACCTCCGAGCCGAGTAGTTGATGAGTGGATGAGTGGCTGGAGTTTTAGCAACAAACAACGAGCAGCGAGATAAGTGACCAGCAGGAAGAAAACCTGCAACTGCGTGTATCGGCGGAGTGAAGAGTACGACTAGCAGGCTGGACTATTGTACTGGGTGCATGAGTGAAAGACATTACAGATGATGGCAACACACAGAAAGTGTATTAATGATGAGTATGAGTTAAATGACTATAACCTAACAGACATTAAAAATTATGTTAATTAGAGTTAAAATAGACATTAAATGTTGCATCTGCTGAGAAACAAAAAGAGTAATAGTGGAGGTAGGCAGATTATTGCTGTAAATAATAGTTGTGTGAAAAAATTTCAATGAAATTCAGTTCTCAATTTCTAGGCTTTTGGGTTTGAGCTGCATTGTAGATTTCTTCTCCAACGTTTTGGCAGTTGTTGCAGCTGCCATCATCAGGGAACGATACCTGACCAATAAATTATATGAATAATATATTTTGCTATATATGTATCAATAACACTAATAATAACAATTTCAACAAATATATATATATATATATATATATATATATATATATATATATATATATATATATATATATATATATATATATATATATATATATATATATATATATATAATTTTCCATATTAATCAACTAATAGCTATAAATGAATCTATCTATGAAAAATTATTACTACTACTAATTATTATATTATCCATGGTCAAGTATTGTCCCCTAATGATGACAGCTGCAATGACTGCCGAAACGTTGGAGAAGAAATTTACGACGTGACTCAAACCCAGAAGCTTAGAAATTGACGACAATAGCAACGAAAGCCTGCAAAGTATTTTTTATTCAGTTATTTTATTTTAATTAAGACCAACATCCCTCACTAACTCTGATACACCCCTCAGGCATCTTGTAACAATATTTTATATAAGATGTAATAGTACCTAATATTTTATTTTCCAAACTCAGATAGGTGTATGACTTTGTAGAGTTGTGGATAAGATTATTGCTTGGCGAATGTGAACTGCGGATTTGAATCTCACTTATTTGTTGTTGAGGATTATAAATTGTATTTTAGTGCTAAATACAAAACAAAAATACATTATAAAATAGTTAAATTTTATTGACTGAGACGAGATTCAAATTTGCACTATTGTGCACATCAAGCCACAATGTTACCACTGAGTTACCATTACACACATTAGAGAAGTATATATACTTCACCAAATATGTTTTCAAAATACAATTTGTACTAAAATTCTATTTGAAAAGTAGGAATATCCCGTCTGGTA
The DNA here is from genome assembly GCA_029891345.1 of Dryococelus australis. NCBI lineage: Eukaryota > Metazoa > Arthropoda > Insecta > Phasmatodea > Phasmatidae > Dryococelus > Dryococelus australis. The sequence continues at coordinate 263,159,481 of CM056995.1, forward strand.
ACAATCTGTTATGAGAGAAAGCATTTCATTGATACAGAAATTTGAAATGCCTTGTTATAGCTTAAGATTTACGTATTATTATATTTGAAATATTATTCACGTAACATTCCATGCATTACATAGGCATATTTTTGCTTCAACAGATTGACAGAATCAACCTTGAAAGTATTTTTTGTGTTTTGTAAATTTAAAAATGTCTACGAATAATGCCTCTATGTAAATTTTTAATAACACAGTTTTCTGATTATGATTAACAGATTATGTAACATATATACTTAGATTCAAAACTTAAGTACGAGAGTAAAAAGGTGACAGATAACTTTTTGTATTACATCCCATTAATGAACATAACCTAGACAAACAAATATAAGTAGCCGGCTTCATACTTTATAAGTGTGTGTGTGTGTGCGTGTGTGTGTAAAACTGAATAACTATACAGCATTAAACAGCACCATTATTTATAGTGATATTATTATATATGCTTTCTTTATGAGAGTGCATCACACTACATTATCTGCCATACAAATTGTAAAACTCATTTCATTGTTCATTTCTGTTATAAAGAAGGCAGCCTTCAACCATTGCCATTTATTAAGTGTTCAGATAATCTTTTGGAACCTGCACCATTTATTTCTGCCCTAACGAAATCAAATATTTCACCTTACCTATTCATTTTACCAACCAATAAACTTAAAATATGTTTTCCCTGCATAACAGCCAACAAAAATGTGGCTTCCCTCTCTGGCCAAATATTTCTTTGTTCCTTCATTAACTGTTTTTTATCACCTCACTTTACTTCCCGAAAAAAAAAATGATTTGCTAGCCCCAAAATAATTCTAACCTCTTACATGAACATACAATTCAATATGGCGACCACTATTCTCATTTCACTCTGATAGGTGTTTAGAGCAACCGTTTCAATCTGGTGTAACATCATAATTTTGGACCATATGCATTATTTTAATTACCTATTGTCTTATTTTTATATTTTCACGATGCAATCTAATTTCATTTAAGTAATTTTTGATTGGCACATCAATTATGTTAATAATTAGCATGTAAATTTATGGCTCAAATAATTTTCAGATTTTTATTTTGCTTTGCAACAAATTTGTATATCTTTTCAGTGTGCTGTATTTGTAATGTGTTAAGAAAACCCTAGTTTCTGAGCAGTTGTTGAACTGTTTCCATAGTAACTAAGTGACACGATGAATAGTTTTGCCTCTAGCACTCTTGTGATTGATCAGTTTTCAACTATTTTATTTAATTGAGCTTTTTGAACGAGATTTTTGCCAGTTTAGTTTACAATGGCCGGACGCTCTGACCCGCATGGGTCCAGCCCGCAGGAATTTTTAATTTAGTTTTAAGAGAAGTACAAAAGTTCACATCTGTAAACAGACCGTCTCAAAGGAGACGAAAATGTGAGAGCAAGAATAATAAGAAGCAGGCCTGTAGCAGCCACAGCCCTCATTATTTTACAGGTTTAAATAGCTTGAAGCAGTATGAATTTATGTGATACCCTGAACTATACCAGAGAAGAGACACAATTTAATACATTTTTCATTTGTAAGTTCAATGCTTACTGCCAGGCGTAAAGTTAATGGAATTTATCAGTCGCGAGAGGGGCTAGTGTTGCTGAGGTGACTAACAATATTTTAGTTTGAAAAATGATTACATATTTCATGTCAGAAATAATTTGGTAATAAGAATAATTAATTTTTACATTTTGCTTGAAACGTCTCTGCCAAGTTATGATCTGCAGTAGAAATTAAATGTTTTACTAGTGGTATTCTGTCTTTAATAATTGAGTTTTACAGTGATATTTGCGAGTGTTCTTCTGTCACACATTTGTCTCTACACATTTTACATGTTGGCTACATCTTAGCACCAGCTACATGTGGCCTAAATATCCCCATCTTTAGACGTGACATTTATGTGTTATGTTGGATTCTATACTCCAGTTCACTTTGACAACTGGACTGGATTATCTCACTCCACTCCTACTTCAGTCCAGTCTGGATGTGTTTATGATAACGTTTCAATCTGGATTCTTCAGTCCACTCCAGGTTCAATGTGGACTGAAATTCTACTCTAAACATCCCAAGTCATACTTGGCACTATAGGCATGACAATACATGTCAAGAAACTTCATGTTGCCTAGAACTGTTCATTTGTTTTCTCATTTATAATTTGAATACTAACGAAGGAAAAAATTTATTTTTGGTCTGCAAATTTTTACGAGTAAAGGGGACCCCGGAATAATTTTTAATTACATATCAGTCAAACAATCTAAATATAGGCAACAATATCTGGGGGAAAAAAAACATTTCCTCTTGCAGGACGGAATCATTTTCATTTGTTTTCGGGATTTAAGCAAAAATTCTAGCTTATTCATTTACAAGCCAAGCATGACAATTTCACATATTTTCAAAATTGAATTTTTAAGTTTCAATTTATTATACTTTGAAAGAAAATACAACTTTGCCAATCTATGTATAAACATTTGCCTCACAAGGTCCTGGACATAAAAATACATGCTTAGCATAAATAATTTATATTTTACATTTCATTTTGACATTAACTATAAATATTTGTACAGCTTATTTTAAAAACTACAAAAAAAAAATTTTTTTTTGTAACAAACTGTACAACTTGAACCTAAATCTGTAAAAAAAAAAATCAGTTTCACAGCAAGTTCCAACATTTAATCTGGCATATGGCTCCCCTAAACTGCTGACCTTTGCATTTGCAGAGTACTGTGGTAACCATTACACAAAAGGGGCTCATAACTGTCTGGCTTTATGTGTTATACCAACAGTTTATTAAGCAAAAAGGAATCAACAGTATGTGATGGTTAGTAATCCTAATGAAACAAAAAATAAAACATTATCCTTCACCAAACAAAGTTGAAGATTTTAAATAGCTGCGAAGCATTTTCTGAGAATTTTCCTGTGATCACTAGCTAGATTTTCCGGGTAGAAAATGACAGTATTTCAAATAAAATAATTAATTGTAAGAGAAAATGGCCAAATTAATTACTCGCTCCTAGATTTTTCTAATTTACATTATTTTTAGTACTGCATAAAAATTTTTAGCTAGCTATTTTTTTGTGCAAATGAGCAGTGTTTATGCAAAATTTATTTTGTAGCTTTTGCCATCTGTAGCGTAGTTGGTTGTGAGCCGGTTCACGGTATGAGAGGTGCTAGGTGCAAATGCTCGGTAAGGCATGGGTGTATTTTTGGTTGTCTCAATGAGTCTCAGTAAGTTCCTTATTCTATCTCTTAATGACCTCACTCTACCTACCTATCTAACTTTTGCAGCTTTCAATAGTGCACTATAGTATGTACTTTTACAAACCACGGGTTTAGTCAGTAGATTGAAAAAAAAAAAAAAAAAAAAAAAAAAAACTTCAAATAAATACATATAGGCCCTATGTTAAAAAAAAAAAAAATGGAGTACAAAAGAAACTTTAAGTAAATAAAAATATGTTTCAACACAAAGTTACTGATAACTAATGAGCCTGTAAACTGTATGGCCCAAGGTGAAATGGAAGTTGGCCATCTTTTTCCATTTCTATAGTGAACTGTATTTCGAAATGGATGCTGTAAAGATGTTCTAGGAATTGCTGTAGTCTCTCTTCTCCATGACTTCACACCATGAAAGTGTAATCAAAATATCTAAACCAACATTTCAATTGGTAGATCGAGGAGTAAATAGCTCTCTCTTCAAAGTTGAACATGAAGAGATTAGCCAGTAAAGGAGAAAGTGGTGAGCCCATGGCAGTACCCTCATTTTATGTGTATATCTTTCCCTGGTATGAGAAGAAAGTTGAGGTGACACAGTGCTTCACTTGCTTCACCAGTTCTTCGCACAGGCTGTCTTCACCGAGTTGCTATTGTAGAATTTGGAGAGCTTCAGGGACTGGTACTCTTGTGAAAAAAGAGACGACATTAAAACTGGCCGAGATGTCTTCAGGTTGCAGTGAAATATTTTTCAAAATGTTCACAAACTGGGCAGTTTTGTATGTGTGAGGCCAGAGAGGGTAAGGCTGGTTGCAGGATTTTGTTGAGGTATTTGGTCAGCAGATGAGTGTGAGCCAACAGCACTAACTATAGATTGAAGAAGAACATCCGGCTTGTGGATTTTTGGAAGATCATAGAATGCAGGAGTCCTGGAATCTTTTACAATAAGCTGTTTCTTTTTCTTCTCTTCAATGGATGAATCTTTTACGAGTTTTTCGGCTGAGGTATCGATTTTTCCAAGGGGATTTCGGTTTGCAGAAGAATACACAGCATCAGACAGAAGATTAGAGATCGTGGTATTATAATCGCAGTTGTTCACTACAACAGCGGCATTACCTTTGTCAACCCTCAAGATCTTTATTTCTGTATCGCTGCACAGATCTTTCAATGCCCTCTTCTCCTCTCAGTTAACATTAGGCAGAGGTAGTTTAGCTTTACGTAAAATTCTCGAAGTCTCTGCTCGAATTTCATTGGCTAAAGTCACAGGTAGGTGGAGAATTGAAGATTCCACCACGTATACAAGGTCTTCGATTGGTAATGTGGTTGGTGTGACAGCAAAATTCATGCCCTTGGACAGAATAGTTATGGTGGCTTCATCCAGTTGTTTGTCCGACAGATCGATAACTACTTTTTTGTGATCCAGTGTAGCCTTAATTCTTGAGGATAGTGCACACGGCCCTCAATGTTGGTGATGGTATCAATGGGTCTGTAACTTTTAACTTGGCTGGATGTGCGTTGTCTCTGCGCAGTAGCCGCTGCGAGCTAGCCTCCATCGCCACCTACTTATTTATAGAAAGATGCTATGTTCTTTTTGACATGTTGACGTCTTTACATACTATTTGATCCTTAATAGCAACCACACACCCTGCAGTAAGATAACTATCTTTTTAAATTGGCTATTTAACTAAATCAACATTGGTATTATCTACGGTCAACATTCAAATGAAAAGAAAAACAATTAATTTGTAATCTAGACAAATTTAAAAAAATGATTTGTAAATTATGTTACCTTCTTCAGTTAGCAATTTCAAAAAAACTATATCCAACATTATGTAGACTGTCTTAACAGTTAATCGTTAAGTTAATGCTGAAACAAACAATAGAAGATCTCTTGTTTACAAAATAAACTCTAAATAATAACAAATACAAAATCATTAGTAAAACCATTCACTAAGCATCGATAAGAATGTAAGTATAGTTATAGATAAAATAAAGAGACAATCCCCATCATGAAGTGAAATTTCCGGCCCCCTGGTTGGACCAGAAAATACTGTGAACCCTTGATTTAATGAACTCAAAGGAGGACGGTCTCTCAGTTATTGCACATCATCTGGTATTGCTGAGTAAAATATATACAGTTGCTTGATTAATAAAGAATGAAAAACCAGCATAACATAGGTATGCATTATGCCATTTTCATCAAATAACATAAATTAGTAACCAAGGCCTATCAAATTATTATTTTAAAAGTCCATAACCAGAGAATGTGCCTTTCTATTTCAGCAATGTATAAAGCATTTTCAGAATTATGAATATGAAGCAGTAGCAACCACTGATTTTAGTCTAGCAAACACCTACAAACTTGAAATATCATACCTTGATGATATTTGATATATTCAACAAACCTTTGGTACAAACGTTGGTCAGTATCAAAAAAATATCTGGAATACAATTTATTTGAAGAAATAAAGTTTTATTGATCAAATAGAGTATTTAGTGCAGCACAGATGTTATACACCACATAATAAAGAGTGTACACTTATGAAGGGCAGTCAAGTAGGAGCATCTGCTTATGCTGAAAGGCAATTTCAACACAGAGTTAATAATGTTGCAGTCATAACCATTCTAGCAAAATCCACCTCAAGTGAATTGTAGATACTGTGGCATAAAAATTATAGACCATGAGAATTTTGATACCTTGTTCATAAAAGTGCAACAAAGTTTATACAAATGGCACAAAGTCAGGAAAAAGTAAAAAAAAATGGCATACAAAACCTTTAACGACCATCTTTGTTGGACAGTCTGAAGACATAAATGGTTAAGGCATCTACTTTACAGATGGAAAAGGAAGGAATGGTTATGAAAAGCTGCAGCATTACTGTTACATGTTGTTACAGGGTCCTTCTACTTGCCCCTTCAGAAATGCATTGATATCATCAGTAGCTGGAGAAGGGAAGTTACAGACAGACCATGGTAACACTATCATGTGCCATGATAAGGTTATTGGGACTAATGCCACTCCTGACCCTGGAAGATTGAATGATATGGGTAGTAATTGCACTGCCTTCTCTTCACTGAGCATGACGCAAGGTGTGGAGAACCTTCCGGGCCGGTCACCTCAGCTATGTGAACTGCAGCATGCCTTGTGCAAAGTGTCTGGAGTCTTCGGGTCGAGTGTACATCTTGATTCCCGAGATTTGTTTATAAGTGTGACGTATTTAACGTCAGGACGTCACCCGTATAGTTGAATAGGTTGGTAGTAGTTGCAACATATATAGAAGTAAGTCAGAATAGCACAGAAATTTAGTTTTCATAAGTTGTATGTCTGCATGTTTATTCGTATCGAAGAATAGGAAAAAAATTATGAATGGTTGTTCTTGTGCGGTCGTGCAGTTTACATGTTCAGAGTCTTCAGAGTCAGTTTTACTATGCGAAAGTGTGTCATAAAATAGATATGTACCGTATACAGTGATAAAGTAGTGTGCTGTGTATAAAGTGAAGTGGTATAGAATAGTGTACAAAATTAATAACAAAATGTGTTGTGAATAACGGTGTTGGGTATGACTGATAATTATATACGTACCGCAGTGCAAACAATGTGCATGTCGTGGAATAACAAGGATGAGTGTGGAATTACAAGTTGGCAGAAAATGGATCAGTTATTTATAGGTAAGTGATTAAATGTTAAATTAGTAATGTGTGTAACGTGTTTAGTTAAGTGTTTTAGGTAGGTATGTTAGGTCAGGATTCTGTAGCAGGTTAGTCTTTACCATTTGTAATTAATAATTGGATATGTTTGATGGTTGTAGTGACATGTAGAATAAGCTTGTAGTAAGTAGGTCATGTTAGGATAGGAGTAGTATGTTTAGGCGGTATTTGATACAGTGAAGCGTATAATATAGCAGACATGGTATTTAACTAAACTGGAAATATGATTGTGTGTGGAAATAATACTTTTCAAGTGGTCGAAATATGAAATCATTACAGTGATTAATCCACACGCAACTTGCAATAAACAAGGTGTGGCTGAACTACCAAAAATTATGATTAGTCATTTACAGATACAGTGAAACTCTGTTAAGAAGTTCCCTCTTAACTTTTCCTGCTTATGAAGTTGAATAATTGTGCACCTTGTCTATCTGTACATGTGTAATTTGACCATTTTAAGAAGTTTTCCTGGTTAATAAGCATAATTTTTTCAGTCCCTTCAGAAACTTAACAGATTTTTATTGTATATGTAAAATTAGGCGAAAAATTGGGTATTTATTGACTATGTTTGTTTAAAATATGCATCCGTTAAAGTAATTCGCCCACACATGAGCCGTGATGAACAAGGTGTGGCTTAAGTATCAAAAATTGTGATTCATCGTTTATAGCTAAACGTTAGTTTTGGCGGCAAATTAATAATTTGTTGACTATTTTGTTCAAAATATACACACAGTACAGTGATTCTCCCACATACGACCCATGATAAACAAGATGTGGCTGAAATACTGAAAATAGTGAATCATCGTTTGCAAATCGGATCCGTTAGTTTTGGCAGAAAAATAGTAATTTGTAGACTATGATCCCTATGTGGCATTGCATAGTACACTTGGGCAGATGGGTTATAGTGTAATACAAAATTCTTTATATGGAATCAGGTAGTACCTACATTTGAGCGGATAGGCTCTAGTGTACTTCCTGATTCCAACGTCTATAAAAGTTGAAATAGACCCACCCAAAAACCATCACATTCCCGTGGATGTTCCATTAGATTGTCATAGGTAAGGGATGTGGCAATAGTAAAATACATATGACGTCATCTACGCCATATTGGTGACGACATTAAATGCATGTAAACACTGTGGAATTGGGTTGTACACTAATCAAGAGTCTTCTACTGCCATTAGTAGAACCACAGGATACAGCAATCAGCGAGTGAAGTATGTTAGCATCGGGAGAGTAGAGAAGCACTGACCGGCTGAACTGTGGGGAAAGTGGGACTGGATGTGAGTGGAAGACATTAGAAATGATGTCAATATATGGCAATGGATATGTGTTCCCATATGTGAAACTAATAAGTTATAATTAAGTAATGGTAGATATAGGCTGTTCACAATAAAGAGAGCACTTTTTAAGGCCCTCCCAACAGGCATTAACAGCTAATAAATATATCTTATTGCAGTATCAGGCATTAAATTTTGATGGTGTGTTTATTGGTCACATCGCAAGGTTCATATTAAAAAGCAGTAGGAAGATGGAAATATGAAGTGTCTACCTGCTCACTCAGGCAATCAGTCTAACTTTGTGCTTTTCTTGCATCACCATTCATTATTTTAATGACCCATTTGCTACTGATTACAGCCTCACTTTTGGGTACATCACAATTGGGCCTTTATTTAGTGTCTTCTAACACAACTTTTATCTCAACTGCCTGTAAATCACTGCATAAACTTGAAAATTTAGGGATGGCTTTCCCTTATGGATAGGCAACTACAAAGAAAGGAATTTTGAAATTCAACCCCTAAAAGGGTGAAAGTGAAAATAGGTAAAACATGTTTTTGAGGACTCATCAATAGCTCAATCGTAATTGATGTTGTGTTATTAGCTTCAGCCTATACAAATGGGTAAAATTTGTTTTCAATAATTCCTCAATAGCTCAGTAACTCAGAGATATTGCTATGCTCTCAGTTTCAAAAGGTAGCCTATACAAAAACCCTATTTAAGGATTTTTTAAAAATTCAACATATTGTTATTCTCTCTGCTTCAAAAAGCCTTCAAATAATTTCAAAATTATTTGCAATTAAACCTTTTCGAGGACATAAAGGGGTAAAATGTGCTTCCGAAGAATCAATATCTCAGTAATCCGATAAGCTATTGTTATGATCTTTGCTTTAAAAGGTTGGCTATACAAATACCTAACAATAATCAGGATTTTTTCAAATTTAAATACCTAAAAAGTGAAAAAAAGTTTAAACTTATCAAATGTAAAAAGTATGAATAGAAACATAGAAACTAAACCTGTCCCTTACTGGGGGGAAAAAGGTTTCATTTCTCTTACACTTGCAGAAAAAAGTTGTCAGAACTGAGCAGAATTAATATTTAAATAGTCAGCATCATACATTGTGCTATGTTATTTCCCTTATGAAGTAGGGCTTTCTACAAGTTTGTGAACTGAGCAGAATTAATATTTAAATAGTCGGCAACATACATTGTGCTATGTTATTTCCCTTATGAAGTAGAACTTTCTACAAGTTTGTATCACATTTTATAGTGTGGTTAATAATTTCATACATCATTTTCAATGACGCATGAATAGGGATATAATGGCCATTCCAGCTGCACATTAACCATCTTGTGTTGCAACCTTTAATTGGTTACTTGTAAACAAAACTGACATAACTATGAACTACGCATAAACATGCAAATCATGTAGGCCTAGAAGAGGGTTAAAACCATATTGTTAAATAAAATACCTGAGGGGCATATCAGAATTCATGAGGGATCTTAATAAAAATAAAAGAACTAAATTAAATAATCATATTTATTCTCAATGCTACAAAAAGTCACACATCTGTTATTTACCAGTCTTGGCATCCTATTAAATATTTTTGTTTTCAATAAGTGCAATATTAATTACTATCTCCATTTCAATTAAAATCTTTATCACAGTCTTTACTCTTAATAATGTGCCTAAAACTGCTCCAATTATTTCCACACGTTTAGTTAAAACTGTCCATTTCCATCATCCCTGATGTCTTTTCAATCACGCATCCAGTCCACAGTCTCATCCTTATACATACATACACTTGCAATTAGGTTACCGCCCGGTGGCGAGCTCTCTCACCTCTCCTTCACCCAACAGACTCCTTTTCCACTCCCTTCCTGGATTTAACCAACCCCTCTCACGGATACCAATTCCTCCCTCAACACATTCCACTCCCTCACAGACCTCACAAGCATGGACTGCCTACCCCACTCCGTTCTCCTCCACACCCTCTAAAGCTTCTCACTGTTGTTTCCTCTTCCTCTAAACACCCCCTTACTTAGCTTGCAGTGTAGCCCTCCCCATCCTCCCTCTTCATTCACCAGCCTGTACATCCTTACTAACGGTTCAACTTTCCTCCTGTCCTTCAATGAGCTCCACCCCACTTCTTTCATCATCACTCACCATCTTGTCACTGCCTTCTCCACCTACCCTTCACCCATCTTGCTGCCTTTCTCTGCACCTTTTCCAGTTCTCGCACCTCCACCGCATATCAGTCCCACTCATCACTGCACACAAATTCGCAGATGCCTGCAGTCGTCCCTTGTCACCCCAGAATCATCCAACTGTCGCTTAAGGTCAAACAAGATGCTAAACTCTCTGCTCTTAATCACTCCCTCCTCTGAGGCCCGCACATGGTATTTATACTGGAGGTACGTGCCGTCTAGAATGTTCTCTGCAATCCAAGTTGTTCTGGGAAAAGTAATGACTACGACATTCCTGCGTGATAAATGGAGAAATTTGAGCTTCTAAGGGTGAGACGAGGCACGAGCAAATGTGCCACGGCATCCTTTATGATAGACAGTTTGCTTTGCCTAACGTTACAAATTTGACCTCCAGCTCTCTGTGCCTTCCCATGCGAAGAAAATGCCAGGCAGTGACATGCAACAATATGTTATAACAACGGCGAGGCTTTTTGTTTATATTTGGGTGTTTAGCAACAATACATTGTTCTGTTGTGTCAGTAATCCTGTAAGTAAGGGTTAGGTGTTATTTTGGAGGCCAAAAGAGTGTTCATGCATAGAGAGAGTATCAGCTGAAATAAAGTATGGGTGAGATGTAAATACTGCCATGCATTTTTGTCCAACACCTAAACATTTTTAGATTGCTGTACATTAGATGAATAAAATTAAATTTACTGTTTTACGTGCCTTTCATATTTGAAAAATATTGTGCTGATCCCTGAGAACTCTCAAAGCCAGAGTAAACATCCTGAATCTGGATTCCCAGTACATTAAACCTCTGTTAGCCACCTGTAACTTATCAGTGAATTGTAGGTTTAGTTAATTATGTTGATAATCTGATGGCTGATTGCTATTTAAGCTCTATGAGACAATCATAGGTCCCACATTTATTCTGAATCCTTGCAATACCCTGGAATTTTACATTTATTTATACTGGAAACCAATAATATCCACCTATAAATTCTAGCTATAGACTGAACACCCGTCGTTAACTTAAAATAATTTTTTCTGAAGGATTGATAAAATATAATTAGTTGCACAGTATGTAGAATTGTGAAAATTCAGAATTTAACATTTTCGAAATTCACCATGTCAATTATTATATCTAAAAGTGTGCTTAAATTTGAGTGTCAGGAGTTGAGAATCTTTAAATTTGAGGGTGAACACGTCAAATTTTTGAGTTACGGCCTATATTTGGACTTTGTCTTTTAGAGCATTTAGTAGATAATGGTGGTAACATAATTTAATCATCAGTGGACAGTAATTATTTTCAACTGCAATCATCTCAATCTGCAATTAATCTGTACTACATTCAATCTTGATACGGAAAAGGATTATAACAATAACTTTCTTCAGGAAATTCACTGTCATATACCAGTGTTCACTCTCCCTTAAAAGTGTCTCAATTTAATGAATACCTACTCTTTCGAGAAACCACTCAGTCATACAACCTGGCGAGAGCACTGCTTCATGCTTTCTTATGCTCTCGTTCTGTGAAACTGAAACACTTACTTCCTCATTTCTGTCCGACGTCACATGCAGACAGCTGGTGCAAAAAAGACACGAAATCACATTAAGCTAAAATGATGGTCATAGCTGTTGTAAGTAAGTAATTTATATATGTTTGAAAAAATTCACAAATAACTATAGCACGACCGGAATAATTGTTAATGCATAAAATACTATTATTTTTGTTTTATATATCACGGTAATATTGCAGCAAAGTGACAAAAAACTAGACACAATCAGAAATCCAGTTATTTCGTTGACTAAAACAGTTCCGGTCCAAAAAACTGATTACAAATTTATTTGAACATTTAAAGTACACAAAAATTGTGTCTAGTCAGAGAATGTGAGAGAGTGCCATCAAGTTTACAACTTTGTGCTCTCATCTCTCTCTTTTACACTCCGATGAACTGAGATGCCCAGATAGGCCTAGTATTTTCTCTAATGTCATGATGGAGTTGTCGCGCGAGTGTGCTCTCTGGGCCAATTGAGAGACAGTCTTTAATCTCATAATTACCCACAATTCTCCACAACCCTTTAATCCCTACTTAACAAAGTGTGCAGTCTTGAACATGAACACTCATCATCATCTTGCTCTTATATTAAGATCTCTGGCATAGGCCTACACACAAGAAATTATTTGTAACAATTAATGTCTTAATTAAAAGTTTATTTTATGTTACCAATAAATGGTGGTGGTAAACAAGCATATTAAAGGTATAATAAACAGTTGAGAAACAGCCTAAGGTAAGTTCTCTTGGTTTGGATTCAAACCCGAAACATACTGTCATCACAAATCGCAGTACCTACTTACGAAAGGGTCAAAGAAAAGGGCACTTCGCTAGTGTAGTTGAACACACAAATGATTTTTTCTTCGCTCACCATCCCAATTCCTATGTTCTTTATAGCATTTTCCACATCAAATTTCCAGTGTTGGGGAGTAAGTAATTAATTACAAGTAATTGAATTACCAGTAACAATTACACTGCATGTAATTAGTGTCGTGATCATTACTTTTTTGTTTGGCCTAAATTGTTACATCTTTGTAAGTTTAGTCGTATTTCAAAGTCAAGCTTTTGTAATGGAGTACTGATAACATAACACTAATCACATGTATATTCTTGTTTTTTTTTTCACGTTGAGTTATTCTATTGCCATAAGTACACCTGTTGAAAAAAATTTTCTAGTGGAGTAAAATTGGCTATTTAGTTTTTTTTCTACAAACGAGATTACACTGGAGATAAGGTCCAACTTTTTCAATGTGCAATTATTTTGTACAGTCAATGTTAAAAATAATTATATTTACCCATTTAAAGTGCTCTATTTAAAACTAAACAAATCTGTATGATTTTTTAAGCTTTGGCCAATGATGTCCTATAATAACTAGAAACAAAAAGTAATTGAAGTACCTAATTGTAAGTATGTAATTGTAATACTTATACTTTTAATTGTAATTAATACCTTTCCAGAATTCAGTAATTGGCAACTGTAGGCCTAGCCAATTACTTTTTCTTAATTTGACATTGAGCCCTATTACACGTTACCCATCGCTGCATGTTTCTTAGTATTTAGGAGGAATTCAAAATTACTCTTTGTAGGAAACCAAGCAAAAACATAACTTAGGCCTATATAAAACTGAAAGAATCATTTACGACAAACTGTTTCTCAGATAAGTAACTTGGCTAAGAGAACACAATTGCTATAACGATCTAGGCCTAAAACTTTTCCAAACACACACAAAAGATTTGACTATGTATCAACACTTATTGAATTTATCACTTGGACTCATAGCTGTTAGGTATAGTGTTTATAAGGTTTAGTTTTGTTATATATCATATTAATGTATGCTGAGTATTATGTGGACTTTTAAATATATCTGTCATTCTCAGTTTTCACATCTCATGAGTGTTCTGCGCAATGAAAATGTTTTTAATATTGATTTCTAATCAATGTTATGTATCAACACTTTTATATTTATGTTGCCTATGAATTTTTGTCATCATCTATAAATTCACTCATAAATTGAATTTATTTCAAGTGTTCTAATGTATCTACTATGTACACTGTCACCAAAATTATGTATGTACTGTTCTTAAAACAGAGCCTACAGCCCTCAGGAACATTCAAATATTAATATAATAAAAAAAATTGAATTAAGCTTGTAACAAAACTGTAGGCTTGCAGCAAGCCTGTTATGCAAGCCAGCAAGTTTAAATGATGCTTGAATCTTGCTACTAGTCGCCATGTCCCAAGCCTGTAGCAAACTTGAATTGTAAAAACTGCTGCAAGCTTGCAGTGACAAGCTGCACTTCTTCAAACATAATGCAAGACACCTGCAAGCTTGCCATTAGCACATACCTATGTCACAGTCATGAGAAATTTGGCATGGGTGACATGTCAAATGACAAGTTTGCTCAGAAAGCAAACTTAAGTCAAATGGCAAGCTTACATGCCATGGGAAATTAACAAAACTATTTGTCTCATGCTCTACAGGTAAAACTAAAAAATAGAAAATTTCTGAAATCATACATCATGGTTCAGCTACCTGGACATAATCTAATAAGGAATGGCACAGATATAGATTATAAAACTTAAATAATTAGGTATTAGCCTTAAACAACAAATTTAATAGCCATATGGTCATGTGAGTCATGAATTCATATTGTCATGTAAGTTAATACATAAATACATACATACACTCGTAATTAGGCAACCACCCGGTGGCGAGCTCTCTCACCTCTTCACCCAACCACCTTTTCCATTCCCTTCCTGAATTTACCAACCCCTCTCACAGATACCAATTCCTACCTCAACACATTCCACTCCCTCACAGACCTCACAAGCATGGACTGCATACCCCGCTTCGTTCTCCTCCACACCCTCTGAAGCTTCTCACTGTTGTTTCCTCTTCCTCTAAACACCCCCTTACTTAGCTTGCAGTGTAGCCCTCCCCATCCTCCCTCTTCATTCGCCACCCTCTACATCCTGACTAACCATTCAACTTTCCTCCTGTCCTTCAATGAGCTCCACCCTATTTCTTTCATCATCACTGATGGCCTATAGTTCCCTTCTTCATCACCATCTTGCTGCCTTTCTCTGCACCTTTTACAGTTCTCGCACCTCCACCTCCACATACGGGTCCCATACTGCTGCAGCATATTCCAACATTGGCCATACCATTATGTCATACGCCTTCTCCTTCACCTCACAGCTGACTCCATTCAGCACCCTTCCCAGCATACCCAGAGCCCTTCTTCCCTTTGCAACCACCCTCTCTACCTGTTTTTTCCACCTGAGGTCTCCCTGCAGTACAATCCCTAGGTACCTATATTCTGCTGCTTCTTCTATCTCTTGTCCTGCCCATCTGTACATGTCCCTACTTATCATCTTCTTCCTTGTGAACCTCACTACCTTAGTTTTTCTTACATTTATCTTAATTTTATTTTTCCTGGTACACAACCATATCTTATCAATGTCCGCCTGCAAATTTCCGCCCCCCTCTCCCACCTCAGCATATACAACACATTCATCTGCAAACAATCTGATTTTTCCTCTAATCCCCAAACCCACGTCATTTACCATTATGGTAAATAACAAAGGACCCAGCACGCTTCCCTGTGGTACCCCTGATGTAACCTCCCCTTCCTCCGATATTGCCTCCCCCACTTTCACCCTCTGCCTTCGCCCCTTGAGAACGTCCCCTATTCATTCCACTACCCTCCTGTCTGATATCAGCACCTCCACTTTCCTCATCAATGTTCCATGGGGCACCTTATCAAATGCTTTCTCAAAATCTATGAAGCAGGCATCCACCTGCTTCCCCTCATCAACTACCTGCACCAGATCCTCTAATAACCCAGCCAGCTAAGTCTCCCATGAGTATCCCCTCCTGAAGTTAATTACTTAGATAAACACTTCAGCTCTTCATGATCACACCAATTAATTTCATTGTCCAATACAATCACACCACCACACTAAACAATCACCACACAGGCTACTGATGTAAACTACAATCATTAAATGTTTCAAAGTGGTCTTGCTTAAATAATGAGAGCAAAATTACTAAAACTAATGGGCAATCGGACAGTTGGGACAACAAATAAGAGAATACGAAGATTGCTAGGAAAGGTGTCAAACAAGTTAAGAGCGACATTTTTGTAGGACGGTTCAGAAAACAGTGAAGCTTTAGGTAATAATGAAAGAAAGGTTTCTTCTGATTATTTGTGCTAAGTTTTATTTTTTTCTTACTACGCCACCAGATTTGCAAATATGTGGTAGTTAGCATGTGGTCAGCACATTAAAAAAATGAATGTTTCCAAGTGGCATACATTATTGTTCACATACACTACCATGAAGCATGTTGAATGTGTTTTCTTTTGATGTAGGCCTATGCATTTGTACCATCGTGGAATTATGTGTTTCCAAAATTTGTAGTTTATGTTTTGTGAAGAAAAAATTACAGAAGGAATGATTAACCATCACTGTTTAAACAAGCTCCCATGTTGCTCCCTTGACCCTGCAGTAACGGCGAACCGCCATGAATAAAAGTGAAACAGTTGCTGTATGTCATATCAGTGTATACCGTTAGCATGGAAAATTTCAGCTCAGTGGCTTCAATTAAAGTTGGTGCAGTACATGGTAAGAGAAGTTTTGTTGCATTAGTTATCAATAATTTTTTGATCTTACTGTGTGAAGAACTGGGATTGATGAATATAAGGAGTAAACATGTGGATGTATCAGGGCGATTCAAGTCAGCTATGCAGATGATGATGTTAACCAGATGCATACCAATTTGCATGTACCCGGGTACCTGGCAGATTTATTATGCAAGTGTTGACTTATTATCTTAGTAGTTTTCGAAATTTCTCCTCCCTAATGTCACTCCAAAATATAGCCAAAGAACTGCAATTTCATGCAAAAATCTGCACCACTCTGCTTCCCAGAATGTGAACAATAGTGAATGTGTAGGACCGCACCAATTAACCATTCACATATATACATTTCCACGGAAAATTTGGGGAAAATAAATGAAGCAGGTAAATTGGTGTGACCCTCTACACTCGCTATTGCTCATGCTGTGGGAAGGAGCGTGGTGTACATTTGTGTGTGAATTCACAGTTATGTGGCTATTTTATTACTTAATAATTTTTTCATTCATTTTTCAATTTTGTGCTGTTTTTTCATGTTGTTTATTTTGCCTAATTTACCCTACAATTTACTTGGTATTCATAGTCCTACCCTTTATCGCAATTCTCATCTTCTTCAGGAAGCATTCCATGCTTGTGAGGTCAGTGAGGGAGTGGAATTGCAGGAAGAAGTAGCAACAGTTAAAGATGCTGGGAAGTTCAGGAAGGGTCTGAAAAGGAAGTGCGCAGGAGGGGGGAATGAACTTGCCACCGGGCGGCCACCCAGTAGCAAGTACAGTATTTATCATTATTATTATTTAACACACTAATGAGAACAATGGATTATGCTTCAGTATTAATAGCATAAATACACTGGCCCTACCATTTTTTTTGGAAACTTTACGTTTATAGACGAACCCCTAGTATTCACAATTATTTACCTGGCTTTATTTGACATTCCTAACTGGACTCATCATGACATATTAGCTGTCCATATATGAATCAACCCGACATTCAAAATTAAATTATTGTTTTCTGGTGTAATCATGTTTCACAAAATACAAAGCCAATAATATATGAATGAAAGTTTAAGAGCATGACCAGTGTTCCATTTCTAACCCCAAACATAAAATAAGTTAAAAACTGATACAGGTCTTGTGTGGCTCAAATGCTGACAGCAAAATACAAAATTATTGTGCATTAGGCACACTGTTTGTTTTATTGCAATCAATTAACTTCTTGAATGGTAAGCAATAGGTTATAAGAGGTTGGGGCGATTCTACCAGCAAAAGCAAAGTTATAATGCACCTAAATCACCAAAAGGTACTTAGGTACTTTATATGTTACATTTGATAATTTATAACCTGGCAGTACGCCCACATCTGGAATCAGAGGGAACCAATACATGTGTCACATTTGTTGTACATCACAACATGTTAGGCACAGATAAGTGAAATCGACTTTTAGATAATTTTGCACTAGTTACTTTAGACTTGGCCCTATATTACTGCTACATATATATTATGTTTAAATAGACATACATAGCATGCTGACAGCTTCTTCCCTAGCCCTGTAATACCTACTTCGAATTGCAGCCAAATGTAAGCAAAACCTAACCTTGCACAATTTGATTGTACCAAATAGTTGATAAACGATGGTGTTTACAGAGCTAAAGTATTGCACCCACTGATCACCTGTCCATTACACCTTTAACAATTACACTCAATTCATCATTAAAAGGATCATTAATTTTAATTAAAAAAACATGAAAAATCACTATGGTTATGTTAAGTACGTCAATATGCATCGTTTCAGCACGATATTTCAATCCCGCAAATGCAGGCATATACACACAGGCGGCTTTGTAAAGGCCAGTCCCCGACGTTATCAAAAAGCTGCTTGTGACATCTTGAAATAAGTGTTATATTTAAAAAGCGAAACATGTCCTACCTGTATTTAAAATCTTGCTAGTGCAGGAAATGTTAAATGCTTCGGAGAATGTAAGGTTATGTTTATACTGCACGATGAAACTGCGAAAAGGTGCTATTTGCTCACATTATTGTCAAAAGATGATCGTGTCTGTCGAACTTGGCAGCCACCCATAATCCTTCACGACTCCATTGTGTTTGCGTCCATCCCGGCAGTCACACACGTAACAGTAATTAATTAATTAATGATTTCCTGTTTTTGTACACAAACCTCAAAACACAATTATTCACTCAAACACACGCTTATGCAACTTTCCGAACTCGGTGAACGACATTTTGCATGTGACACTTCACATACCTGGCGGTCAATCAAAGACGTTCCAAATTTGTTAACTGCCTGACAAATCGATTTCAAAAGAACCGACAAGGTGTTAATTATTTGACATATCATGCTCAACTATGCACTGAATAAACTGTAACCACCTCAAAGATATTGCTCCCAAAACATTCCCTTTTAAAAAACATTTATTATATTTAATTACAAAATGAGTTGTGTTGATTGTAAGTATTAACACATCCCTGCAAATATTAAGCACTGACCCAATATGGCGTTGTCTCTACTTGTGTGCTACGGGGACTTCCTAAACAATTACACGGATTCCGTCAACAGTTTGACATAAACAAATGCACGTGGCTACATAGGGAGAGAGAAAAAGAATGGTAATGCAGATAGTGCATTCGCTTTATAACAATATACGTGTACAAACGTTTATATCCTTATAAGATGTCAGAAAATAAAAGTTTTTCAGTGCATCTATATAATTTCAGCGTTTTCGTGGCAGGTAAATTGCGCATTCTGTTCATGGTTTTGAGACGTACCAGTTGATCAAAACACTTATAACTGCGCAAATAGTTAAGTGATTGTACTAATATCCATTAACTTGAAGTTAAACCAAGTTATAAAAAAAACTTTAGAATTCAGACTTGACTGTGGAAATAACTAAACCCGTAACTTCGATTGGCACGTGCGAAACAGAAGAAAAGTTGTAGTTGACAAACAAGTGTTATCTTCGGCATGGACGATGAGTAACAAGAGATTTGGACGGCTGTTAACATCGAGGTCTTGAGAGCCGATGAAGGTGATTGAGGTGAGTATGGAACAGCGCCGGAATGAAAGGGCGGGGGAAACGGGATATCCCTGAGAAAACCCGCCGACCAACGGCATCGTCCGGCACGATTCCCACATGCGAAAATCCGGATTGACCCGGCCGGGGATTGAACACGGATCGCCTTGGTGGGAGGCATGGACGATGTTACAGCGCAAAGACAGCCAGGTGGCAAGTACAAAATACCATAAAAAGGCGATTGTTTACAAGTGTACAGAATAGAGGTGATTACGGACGCTGTAAAGAAACTGAGTACAACGATGTGGCAACTTGGAAATAGAAGTATTATACTTCAAGAACACACAACCGGCAACGTTTGTCACCTTTTCGGCATACAAAAAACTCCTAAATTTATCTTTCCGAACTCGATCCCAAGAATCGCACAATGCAGGGCAAGTGCTGTAGCACCTGCCTTTGTATATACAGTATTTCACACATTTTGGCACAGTTTTGCTCTCAAGGCTGATAAATGAAACGGGGTTAGACTTATGGGCCGATCCACATGGGTAACACACCACCCACCTTGTTCCGCGCACCCGACCGACACCACACCAGTTTTCTTGTGGTTAGAAAGTGTGTTAGAAACTTATGATGTTTTGAGGGTGATTACTCTACAGCAAAAAAAAAAAAAAAAAAAAAAAAAAAACTTTTTCGTTGCAACAAAAAAATAGAGCTGTAAGCACGGCCGTAGACTGAAAGTATAATTTTTTTGGCAAAACAAACATCCGATTGGTGTAGACGCTTTACAAAAGCTCCAACATTTTACCTCTTGGCATATGAATATATAATATTCAGTTATATTTATATCCTAAATAAATTTCTTTCAGAAAAAATAATTGTTTCACTATCGTAACACGAGATCTTCAAATAAAACAAAAATTTAACGTGCAACTTTTTTATCTTTCTGTTGGATATTTACTGAGGTATTTAAATGCGTAAGTAAGTAGGATGAGACCATTGTGCGGTGTTGTTTACTGTTTTAGTTTCCTTTCTTCTGCATGTGATGTTAGCGGCTCTGGCTAGCATTTTGTCCTCGGTACGGAAGAAACGGAAGAAGTTGGAAGCGTTTTGTTTGAATTGACACGTCCCGATATCTTTGTACACACACATAATATTATAAAGTTCTGTAAATGCGATAAACTAATAAAAAATAATAAAGAAACCAACAGAGTGCTTTGTTTTTGAGTAAATTTGCAAGCATTACGCAGACGAAAAACCACACGTTAACGTGCAGCTATAACGTTGACTTATCAGTGACCTTATCATCCAACATATCTCCCACTCAGCCGCAATGTTAACACCAGTGTCGGTGCGACGCTTTAGACGAACATACTAGGCGGTACACGGTGAACCACGCCGCGAACAATACGAACTACTATAGACCACGGCCGTAGAAGCAGCAACGTAACTTGGCTCTAGCAGACGACACACGTGAACTGGCGTGTAAATATGTAAACATTGCAGCAACAAAAACAAACTAGTAAACGAAAATGAGTTTTGAAATCTGGAAACGATCAGAATATGTAAAATTATTAATGTTTTGCTGCTTTGGCCAGACACTAAATACAAAGGCACTGCTTAATTCAATGTCTTTTTTTTTTTTGCGTAGTTTGTTCATAACATAATTTAACAAAAACGCTTAAGCATCGTCATCATCATCATCAAGAACAGTATTTGATAACACCACAGTAGTCTAAGCGTTCAAAACAACCTGGTTAACCGCAAGTGATCGGGTATACCTGGTCACGTGACCGAATTAACACAGTTAACTTTTCGTTTTCTTCTCAGGGGCATAACTGGGAGGGGGCAGAGTATACATTGCTCCTCTAAAATGGGCACCCGAACTGTTTTTCTTTATCGAGATGAGTTTATCTATTGTATGATCTCTGATTGTTACAACACATTTATTGTACTTGCATACAATTTTAGTTCTGGGATGTACACTTTTCTCTATCTTTCATACATTATGTAATGCAGGTATATAAATCAAGAAACTCCGAAAACTTAGCTCAACAACAGTGCAAATAAACTAAATATGGTATTAAAGCTTGCCATCCACTCAAATTGCTTGTTATAATTATATTAGCCCAGGCATTAGAGTGTTTTATCTATTTAAAAAAATGTAGTTTTACAATTTGGCACAGACCTTCCTTTGGTTGTTCGAAATTGTCCCTGAAAAGTACGCACCTCTCAGATGCCGGCGTCATACTTTTTTTTAAGCAGTAAAGGCGTTAAGTGACAAAATATGCATATTGTGACTGTAGCGTGGAAAATATTAATTGGGATCTATTATAATTTGGTCAAGATGTGGAGTAAAGGGCACAGTCATATATAATTAGTTTTTGTTATACAGAGTGGCCACAAAGTCCCGTTACCCCTATAATGCATAGTCAAACTGAAATGCAATGTTGTGCAGGAGACATTCATGAGAAAGGTAAATGTATTTAAGTGTATGTCCTGCCAGTTTCATGACAAATGATGATACTCCGCCAGGATAGGAGCGATACAACTTAAACATTGATAGGGTGTATGTGCATCGTCATTCTCATGACACAGGATGATACACCACCAGTTTCGATGCGAAATTCTGCGGAGCATTGCTGGCGTAATATGAGTAAATGCTCTTCTTACAGCATCTTTAAGTTCGTATGTGGCACCGTAACGTTCTTATACAACGATACCCTTGATGAATCCCCATAGTGCATTGTCGCTATGGGCTGCGTGGTGGCCAGGCAAGTGGCTCTCGCAGTAAAGCTGACCCACGCCCAATCCAGAGCTCAGGTAACACCTCATTTAGATATTCGCGTACTGCGATGGCATAATAGGCAGGAGCCCCATCCTGCTGAAACCAACATGTATCTCTCATGCCATGCTCACCCAAGAGGGGAACAAACCAGTTCCGCAACATGTCCAATGACCACGTCAGACCAAGTGCCGGACCAGAACTCATGCCCTCTCCTTATAGTAAAAGCTCCTTCGTGTACGAATCTTGTATATTCATGTGGTGGCTTACGGAAAGGAAGTTCCTTCATTTGTTGCACATAAATATGTGCACATTTCGCATCTACAGCATGCAACAAGGGTAGCACACTCTTCACACAGAATAGGTGCATATCCGAGTCACCCACTTTTTCTGCCCGTATAAACATCTGTACTAATTCCACCTGTGGGAAACAAGAGGTAACAAATAGGTTTCAAACTGAATACAGTACACACGATGTGCCCTACATTTGAATGATTCCTGAGCCATGGCACACACTGTGTTGAAATGGGAACACTATTTGAAGTATTGCACACACATACACTTTGATGTGCTGTCAGTCAACGAATATAAAACAACTGGAATAGTTTCTTAGCATAATTGGGTGCTCCCATAGCAACTCACCGTGAGGCATGTCTGATTTATGCAACAGACTTACCTGATGGTAATATTCAATCCATAATTTTGCTGTATGACTTTTCTCGCTGAAAGATTAACAAACATTATCCATTGAAGTGAGGAGTAGTTGCATGGAAGTGGACGAAATAAGGTCATCTTGTTAAATTTTGTTTGTCTGGAAATTCTGGAAAAATGCACAAATTTCTCCCTTGAGGTTGTCATCGATATTGGTAAATTCTTCCAGCAGAGTTGTTGCAATTGCTTGCTGTGCCAAGAAATGTGCTCTCATAGGCCTGAAAGGTGAAATGAAGGTTATGTAAAGTACCGAATAATGTTATACCGCACTGTATATACATTAATTAAACCAAACTATAATAATAATTAGTAATTAATATTAATAAATTGGCTGTGCTGCCTACGATGGTCTCTTGAAAATCGTGACCATATGCTTGCTGATATTAATTTGGTTAAAATGCAAAGCTAATGTAATTGCTCACAATTTTTTTTTGTATTTGAATGAATGTGGTGTTTGTAACTAAACTTTTTTCAATGTGCTGCTTTAACTTTATTTTATAGGCCTTATATAAGATGGTATCAGCAAACATTGGAAATTCAGCATGGTGACGTATATTTTCTCATAAAAAAATCGTTTTGTCTGCATAATAACAAAATTACCTGGAGTATGCATGTCCAGACATTATGTATGTGACAGATGCCTTGGCGTATACCTCTTCAAACAGTTCTTCTATGCGGCTTCCAGACATCACATATCCGATGGCTCCAAGGAACGACATCAGAAGGTGGAAACCACCCAGGCGAACAATTACATTGTTCAAATTTTGCGATTCCTTAGACGTTGCAATCTCGATGGCTTTGATATACAAAGGCTGATCTAAAGTAACAAAATAGCTCTACTGTCCTCATTGTATGCACTCCTTTGATGCAAACAGTAGCGCCGAATAAATGGTGGACAAATTTCCAGGCTCCAGACTTATGAATGGCAGTGCTGTTACTTCTGTTGAGTGAAAGCCTGTTGAAGGATTAGACATCGTTACTTTCATATAGCCATTCCATGACGGAGATGCAGAAATTCCTGCCCATCTACCACTTATCCAGACTAAGTCTATCACCAATGCTCGAGCTACTGAATTTACAGGTACTAAACTGAGCTGCTTAATTTCAATGTCCTTCAAGCCAGATGAGATAGGCTTCTTGTACCAGAAAATGTTGAATCTCCCTACTGCAGTGCTCATTTGCTTTTGGCTTTTTACTAAGGCGCGGAATGGAAGTAACATTAATTGCAGAAGCAGGAGTTGTGCATCTGATTCCACCCATTAAATGGAATGTATTGTTGCCATCTAATGAGTTTATTTTGAAATTAGCATTGTCAAAACAGAACTGAGTGAACTGAGTATCACTATGGCCACCTAAATTCTTCTGATACACTACTAACTGCTCATACCTGTGCACTTCAGCCATATTAGCAGAAAATTCAAGACTACTAAGTACTTCAACAAGCTGTCTGGAAGCATAACGACGATGACAGTACACACCGATAGCAACGAGCACAGGAGAGAGAAATTACCGAGATCTACATGCTGATATCAATGATAGTCCTATGGCGATTCGTTTACTTCGTATGCTGTTTGAGTCAGGATTATGAGTTGATATAATAGTTCCCAAAACAGAATACGGTGTGTCAGGAAATATACTGCAATCTGAAAAATTAGTATGGTCTACTGCAGGATATGTAGTGCTGTTATAATATACGGAGTAAATATTCTCTTTCAGTATTTATACACTTTTAACATTATGTAAGCGCTCCGCAGTCGAATAACTTTTACGGTTAGAATACCACTTATCATGTAGAAGCTGATCAGACGTTCCCTTGAAATTAACTACTGACGGTTTGCCAGGAAGATCTGTGATCACAGCTCCATTGCCATAGTGTGATTTTAGCTTTTCTTTCATATAATTGCGACTGTATGAACAAAGATTTGTGGATGATGACTTGGAGAACGATTCCATATGTGTAACAAGGTCATCTAGCAGGAACTGACATTCATCATTTCTTGCCATAAATTCTTTTAATTTGCAGAAAGCTTATTTCTTATTCTTATCTTCCGGTCTACCTCGTTTGTAAGTTTCTCCAGCTCTGGTACCGGAAGAAAAGAACTGCAAATTGCCGTGTTTATGATATTTGGCCTCAGCGGCTACAAGATCCTGTACACTCTCTAGTCGAGCTTGCACACTACTGCCCAAATTGCCACTTCACTCTTGAGCCCTTAATTTAACAGTACTACTGAAACTTAGAGTTCGAACTTCATATATAATTTTTCTGTACTTCACTTCTTTCTTGGTTTCTTCTCTGACAGATGCTTCCTCATCGCAAAATACAGAGTCCCTCTTAAAATTACACCATGGTAATGTAGAGCGCAATGTTACTTTGTTCAATGCAACATCACTTACATTGTTCATTTCTTTTTCTACCTTACTAATTTCTCGATTGTGCTTTTTCTGGTATAACTTTTTCGACATAATATATGTACAGTAACACTAGACAGAGCACTAAGAAAATTTTCCTTGCTATCTCCACGCTCTTGGCTTGCAGCTACAAGACCGCGCATGCCTCTTGTAACCACCACAGTCTATCCGCCATTATTTAAATCTCTATCACATATAAAGCACTTCTCGCTCATTCTAATGCCACAGTGATAGTATACTATTGTTATAAGCCAGCACGAGCCTCAAAAGTTGCGTAACTGTTAAAATTCATATCGCAGAAAATTTACAAAACTGATACCACACACCGAATAGTGATTCACTTATCAGAGCAATACAATGCAGTGCGACGAGGTAAAACATCTGGCTCACAGTGACAAGCTCTGACCTATTCCCTCAAACAACTGAACCCTGAACCATCCCTGCACGCCGACTACCGCTACTGGGAAATATGAGTCATGGCAAGCTCTGCCGCAGCGCTAGTGGGTCGGTAGAAACAATGATCTATCTTGCGTTGCGCACTTGCGCACAGATTGAACATACAGAGGGCTACGGAGAGAAGGTCGATATAAAACAACTATATTTATCAGTAATACGTAATAGGTATTTTAGTACACCTTTTCCACAATACCAACAGGATTAACAACAAAAATATCACCTACTGACGGGTTTCATGCAATTTGTGGTTGTGTAGAGCAGTAGTACATTTCACATCAATTTATTGATTCTAAATCAGATTGAAAGATTTTTTTGCGGTGTATTATATAACAAAAACTAATTATAAATGACTATGTGCCCTTTACTCCACATTTTGACCAAATTATAATATATTCCAATGAATATTTTCTACGCTACAACCGTGATACACATATTTTGGTACTTACGCCCTCATTGCTTTAAAAAAAAGTATGACGCCGGCATCTGATAGGTAGGGACTTTTCAGGGACAAATCCGAACATCCAAAGGATGGTCTGTGCCAAATTTTAAAACTGCATAATTTTTTTTTAGGTTTGCCCAGTTTTTCTCTTAAAAGGCCTAGGCTATATCCCCATAGAGATAAGAAGTGCTTCCTCCCTTGTCATTTTTCAAAATAAGTTAAAATGTTACTGAATAAATCGATACTTATTATAATGACTTTTGAAATAAAGGAAGATAATCAGCGTTGCCAATGCTGATTTTAATTTTAACCTGCATGTGTAAACTAAAATACCAGCTCCACAGTAACAGTTGTCACTGTTGCATAAAAATATTGGTTCATAGACTAAAGATGAAGTAGACCGCTTATTCGTCTTCTGCTCATGCACCCAACATTGACCTACCCCAAAGGAACACAACTGTCAAAGTCACATGGTCAACCGTGATGAAAGTGGGTGTTTGTATCTTAATTTTTAAATGACAAATCACTATTATATTAATAAAATACTTGTACCAATTTGAATGAAATAAATCAAAATACACTATAAATTGGTTAGAGGAAGTATGCATACCTAACATCTCAAAGCAATTTTTTGTGTTTAGTGATGGGTAGTTCACGAACTACCAGTTCATTTTGAATTGGTCTTGAAAAAGAAGTGGGTGCATAGTTCACCGCGACATAAAAGAACTAGTCTTTTGTGATATCGGTCAGTCATTCTCTCGGTACCAGTAACCAGTGTTACCAACATGGAAAGAGGCAATTTCGCTACACCTGTAGTAAAATTCCGCTACGTTCCACTACAGAACTATTTTTTTTTTTAATTTTAAATTTCAATCAAATAATTTGGCAGAACCGTCACAGACGGCAAGAACTACTACTCAACTATTAATGGGAGGAAAAAAAATACCTTTATGATAACAGGTGATAAAATCAGAAGGGTGAAGAAATCAGACATTCATTTCATAATAAAGATGTATTCTGAACATTCTGCTGTCTTCAGCGCAGTGGTGATATTGATGGTAGCAATAGTACTTATTTGGTGATAGGCGATGAATTACGTGATCGTCGAACAAATTATATGTTCACAAAATTAAAAAAATATTAAAATATTAACAAATAAAAAATTAAAAAGTAAACCTAACTTTGCTGCGATAAGTTTTAAAGCAGCAATGGCTTTTTTAGTGGGTGCCAGCGGCATGCTAAAAAGTCGCTACATTTTCTGTGTTTATCACTTTTCGCCGCTTTGTCTCCCCAAGGTTTAAATGTCGCTATGCGTAGCGGAATTCCGCTTGTGTTGGCAACACTGCCAGTAACTATGCCAGGTGCGCCACTGCGCATGCTCAAATAATCCGTCGTTCGTCGCTCCCTGCAGCTCCCCCCCCCCCCCCCGGCTAACCATCCCTTCGTGACTGACCACATCGCAACGTGGATATTTCTTATCTATCTGCCTCTGTCTATCGGTATCTTTGTTTTAGCTCGTTTAGCACTGCCTCTAACTGTAGGGATCGCAGACCTACCTAGTTCAATAGTGACATGAGTCGCAAATCGGTCGGGAACTGGAGGACACAGCGCGAGACAGTTGGCAGACCTATGGCCATGCAGCGTTCTTTCTTACTTTCTCGTGCCGACCCCAATTGCGTTGTCGGTTGCACGCCGGTCCGCAGCGCGAGGGGCTCCCGGCTCGAAACCCAGTCAGGGCCTCAGCCAGTCGTACACTCAACCTTCCTCATCGGCACCACAGACCATGCCGTTATGGTGTTGCAAAACCCTCCCACTCATTCGCACTACAAATACAAATGTTGCCAGACGTACGGAAATTCCCGCATCTGTAAGAAAATACATCTGATAGCTACGACAGTAAAATATAGAAAAACCCTCATTAATGTAATGTCAAGCCTCACACACTTGCTATAAAGAAGTGATAAACTGTTTTTTTTCTAGTATATTCACTCAATACTTCGGATATAGTTTTTGACATTATTTGCATCATATTAAAATTAAGTTATTTTGGTAATTAAAGTTCTGTTAACATATTTATAATACTGGTACGAATAAATCCAGTGTGTCGGAACCATTTTTGTTGATTTTGTACACTCCTGACTTGGAAAAATTAACTTTACACCTGATTGTCTCTCGCAACACAACCTATTATAATATTGTTGTGGTCGTTAATATCAGTGTCAAAAGTAACTTGGCGTTATTTACACAACATAGGCGTGGATAACACAGTATAAAGATATTTTCATTATTCATTTATCTTACTTCTATATAAAAAAAAAAGTAATTTCATCTACACACAATAATGCACTAATTCTGTAGCAATTAATTTACAAACATCACTTATTTGCTTCTCTTTCCATTTCACGCTTGCTTAGATTCTTCTGGGAAGGGGAAATGGAACTGTGAAAGAGGGAACAGAAAAAGACCTATCTAGTTCTTGAGCCGAGGTACAGAGAAAGAGCTATCTAGTTCTCGGATCGAGGTTACACTTGCGCTCTGCAGTTCGCCAGTACGAGTGATCATTCGCCTGTGAACTATATAGTTCAAAAGAACGGTTCCCATTGAACTGTTCTCAAATGTGACTAGTTCGGAACAACTTAATTCATTCTAGTGAACTGCATTTCCCATCACTATTTGTGTTCTAACCTAAAATCCAAACCATGACCTTTCGTTAGACGTATTGGCAAAAAAGTAAGTTCAATGTTGGGGCAGGAGATCATATCTGACTTCTTCATCTTTTATCTATGTATTCGTTAACTATAATTGCTAGGTTCGCCATAAGTGAACTTTTTTTTTTTTTTTTTGTAATGTGTTGTGAGCCCAGGGAGTTTAAAGTAGTTAAAGAGTCATATAGACCCTCAAGATATCATCTTAAATAAAAAATACAGCCCAATATGTTTGGAGATGAATGATAGAATATATACAAAGTAGAACACAATAAAAAAACAGCATTATAACAAACAATAACTTGTTATATTGGTGACAATCCACAGTAAAAATATTAAAATCGAATTGCGAAAAAATTGTGTATGCAGTATTTATATTGCTGCTAATTTATACAAAAACTTATATGAAGAAATTAACAAAAATCAGGTTATTATATTTAAAACATTCTGCCATCTATCGGCAGCAATTGAGTTCGTGCAATGTTTTCAAGTCGTTTGTTCAAAATGACATAATATATGTACATTAATTACACTTTACATAGACAAGGCCTCTAATAACATATTACCAAAATAAATATAACAATATAGAATATCATAAGAAAGGTACAATGTAAACTTAACACATAAAATTGGTAGAAATGTATAAATTGTCAAATAAGTTAAAAAGACATAGATACATGTTATATAGTAAATTATACTAAAATTATTACTTTACAACAAGACAACAACCTACATTTGTAAAATCAATCAAGTTAGTACATTTTTGCATATAAGTAAAGACATAAATATCAAACACTGAACTTAAGAACTATTCTTTGTAATAGTCAGCTGGTCCATTACTAGAATCAAAATATTGGGTCATAGAATAAAAAAAAAAGGGAATGTAAATAATATTTTCTCTTATGTTTAAATTATTTTGTATCACAGAAGCGAAGATCTCTTTACTGGGGTGGAAGGGAGTTAGATATTTATATAGCAGAGAAGTGAACTCCTTTTGGCCCTGCTACAATTGCCATGTCCCCTGTCCTTGGATGTCCTCGGATGTCCTCGGGTTTTCTGTCCTCTGACGTTGCTAGCACTGATTGGCCCACGTGATTATGTGACGTCATGGGCCAAATCCCAGCTTGTCCTGACAACGGTCCTAAGCATAGACTAAAGATGAGGTAGATCGCATATTCGTCTTCTGCGCATGTACCCGACGTTGACCTACCCCAATCCTATACGATTGTCGAAGTCACATGGTCAACAGTGATGAACGTGTTTGTTTACATCTTAATTTTTAAATGAAAAGCACTATTATATTAATAAAATACCTTTACAATTTTGAATTTAATCAAAAAGCTTTACAAACAGATTAGAGGAAGTATAAAAACATCTTTAAGCACTTCTTTACAAATCAGTTTTCTAACCTAAAATCCAAACACACCGTTTTCGCTAGACTTTTTGGCAGAATAGCAGTTCAATGTTGGGACACGGAGATTGGTTGTGCGCAGCCAGCGCGATCAGTCTACCCCATCTTTAGTCCATGTAACAGAAGCGACACGGAGTAGCTGTTTTTTTGTGTTCCATGTACCAGCGCTCTGATTGGCCACTTGCTCTCGGGGCGTACGAGAATGTCAACAAACGCCATTTTAGATGTAGAATTGGAGGTGCTATATTACACACTACAGCTTTTATGGTAATAAACACAGCTATTCCTCCAATTCCAATGAAATGTTTAAATTTAGAATATGTTAAGTGATTTGCGTCCGCTATTGACCAACGTTATTCCGTCTATTCGAAGAAATGTGCGACTATGCGAGTGAAAATTCTTGGTGCACATTCTGTGTTTTGATCTTGGTCATTGTGCGTTATTTTTTAAAATTAATGTACCGCGCGTATTTGTGTGTACAGCATGTAGACATGAAGACAGCATGATGTTATATTTGTTAACTGTGTAATGGGAGCACATGAAATTAAATTTTTTAATGATAAGAGACGTCAAGATAGTAGGTGTCAGTGCAATACAATGCTTTGTTTTACCACCTGCACATCATCTGTAGTTTACAGTGAACTATTCTTTACGTAGATTATTGCTTTTTACATGGCATTAATAGTAGTAGGAGTGTGTATGTTATGGACCACTAAGGCAAATGGCATGTGGATGGAGCTTATTAATTAGCGGATTAGAGACTCATTAGGTTAATCGGTTAGTTCAAGTCCGATTAATGTGCAAATTACTTAACTGCATTAAGGCTTAATCAGTTTTTTGAAAATTTCCCTAAATGTTGATTTTTTTTTGTACTTTTGTATTTTTGGAGTTGTATGTTAATTGAGGAGCGATGTTCACACTCGAACATCCGGCAGCCGACTGAGCAGTTACGTGCAGTGTATTGGGTATATAGGTGTTGAGTTTGGTACACAAGTGGAATAAGTGTCGGCAACGATGTTCACTCTAGAACGTCTGGAGATGTACTGATGTGTTATGTGCTGGGGAAGGGGTATATATGTAATATTAATTTTAATTATAGTATTGAACAGGAGCAACAGTAAGATATGTCCGCTTTGGTCGGGCTCTGAGCACTCGCGACTAATAAGATACGACAGAAAGAAATATTGTTATTATTCCATCGAAGCAAACGAAAAACATGAGACATTAAAAATTTCCTTACACAAGATAAACTAATGAAAAGCACATCACAAATATGAACTAATTCTAAGTAGTAAATTAAAAACATATCACAAGATACAAATATGACACAAATTCATTAAAACGACTTAAACCAATGATGTCACAAACAACATGTAACAAAATATACTAATCAGACCCAAAACTATGTCACTACTAAAGAATGAATGAACGAAACAAGTGCTAACTAAACAAATTTTTATTAAATTAATCAAACACATGGTATAAATACATACACTCATAAATGCCCATCGCACATGAATCAATAACGACACAACAAATTAATAGCAGATCTCCCAAGAAGCTAGGTGTCATAAAAAAGAAAACAAATTACAGCCAAGATACCCTATTTCCACAATCAAAATTAAAACTCACCAGCAATACGGACTTCACTCCTCATTGTCTCACAGGACAAGCTAACGAAAAATCAAATAATGTTACTACCGAAATTTAACTACATATAAAGTTATTTTATTTTCGCATATAATTTGCCTTAAATATCAGATTACACAAAAATTTACAGCACACAAAGAAATAAATCTAACTTACCAAAGCGAATGTTTGTTAAAAACATGTAAAGTATACGTTTTACAACCATGTCTCTGCCCCATCACACCACATGCAGTTTGCTGTAACGTTATATTACATGTTGCGAATAGTGAAAGTTTAATAAATATCCAAAGCACTTATATGAATGTGAAAAAAGAGTTTACGAAGGATAGGCCTGCTTCCTTTCCTTGCATCACTCTAGCCAGACCGGGTGTCCACAAAAAAAATGTTTTCTCCAGTGAGAACTCAGAATGCCCATCAGAATGCCCATTCCCCATTCACCACTACCACTAGGGTACAATTAACTGACCTCGATTCTTCACAGCGCCACAATTTCGCCGAAGCCAAGACACTCTCCAAAGACCATTTTCCTGTAAATTTCATTTACTAAAAACAAATTTCAATTCCACTAAAACATAATATTCAAAATATATCTTAAATAATATTAAAATGGAATTACGTGAAAACGTTATGCCATTTCAAAGAAATACCATGATAAAATACAAACACGATCCTATTAAGAATTGTAATATTCCCAACTAGTGATATAATTGTATTTATTAAAATCTTACAAGATTTTTTGTTCATCCTAGTCGACTCCCAATACCCATAGACCTAAAATTAAACATTTGAAAATTTAATAGCTATAAACTTTTAAAAAGGTTACATAATGTTTTCATGCGAAACAGTCTTCAAACTTTATGATACCAAATATTCTATTACCTAACACAATTCGAGAAGCTTTTTCAATGAGTGCGCACATACATATTCATACATTCAACCTAGAAAATATGTTTTTGCATATAGATTTTGCTACAAATCTAAACTTTAAGTTATAACACAAATCCCATATACGTGAAATTAAAGAGAATCAGAATATGTTTCCATCCAAGACTTTTGCTATACCAATGGCATCAGAAATGTGTATACCTAAACAATTATATATCTATTCCATTTAAAAACATTACATTTCGACAAAATATTTATGAAAGACCATGTTTCAAGCTCGAAAGGAAGAGTATCGGACATGTAATGTGACATAACTAACAATATTTCTGAAATGCTGTATTTTAGCCAAAATCCAAAAAAAAAAATTGAGGCCATTTTGGATTCGATTTCTATATAAGAAAGAATAAATTAATTTTTTTCCCAGTCTTAAAGTCAGCAGTTGTCGAGATTAGATCGTGTCAGGAGTATATCACTGTGAGGTTTCCAAATACATCAATCAACAGGCTTCACTGAGACGTACTACAGTCTTCTCCGAGGCATACATCAGTCAACAAGCTTCACCAAGATGTACTACAAACTTCTCCGAGGCATACACCAGTCAACAAGCTTCACCAAACAATACAGCAATCTACAAGATCTTCACCAAGACATACAGCAAGTAATATGCACAATGGGCACTGCTGTGATTCTTATGATGAACAGTGCATGAGAGTGTTCAACACAATTTTAGCTTATGGGCAAAGCAAAACGCTCTTAAGCCTAGATATTGAGAACCAGCTCTTGCTGCTTCCTAAAACTTTCGTAATCACCTTTGCATCCCCTGAGATTCAACAAGTGTATCCATTCCTCTCAGAGGAGTCAATGGCAGATGAGGATATTGTGTTGTATCTTCCTTGTGACGAAGATTGCCCATATGCTACACCACCTATTTTCAACCATCCGAAAACAGTCCATTTGAGAAGGGATTGTATAATGCAGAGAATGCATAACATAATGCAAGTTATCAATAACAATCGCCCTGATTTACCAAGGGATGACTCAGGGGTGGACAAAATTGATTCCGAATCTACAACTCGACTTTTGTAAACAAAGTATGTGGAATAAATAGTGCTCTTAAATTTTATATTTTCAATTCTGACATAATTGTGTTTAACAAGGAGACAATCTAAACATGATTGGTTACTTTCAAGGCTTTGAAAACCATTAAGATAATTCCTTTATTTGAAAAGAAATAGCTTTATAGTATCCAAATGATGGTAATGACATTAATGTTTTAAGCTTTAAATCACCTCAACCATGGCCTGTTCTAAACCTGGAAGTTAAAACAATGTTTCGCCATCAAACATACGAAGAACGTGATTTGAAATGGGATTCCGGTGTTTTAGAATATCAAAACAGATTCAAACATGTAGAAGATACATTTATAGAAGATTATCCTGAATATGTACTGGGAAAAACACAAACAGGAATGAATTAACATGTTATCTAATGCAGATGTTATAAACATTAGAAGATATTACTAATGTCAAAGTATCAATTCACCTGCAGAATGTTATAATAACCACCAATGTTCGAACAAAATGTTTTGTTCCCAGTGTAAAAGCAAAGCCTTAAGAGAATATATGTATCAAGACACATGGTATGTTTAAAAATACCTGTTTGGTACCAATTAAAATGAGAAAAGGTATAAATACAGATACATTTGAAACTCTTGCAACAGTTTACTTACTTCACTGAAATGGAGAAGTTCAATACAGCAAGATATTACGAGACCATTGTATGTGGCTATAGGAAAGTGTGGGTCTATGTTGACACCATGTCAAACACAGCTCTGCAATGGGGAAGAACATTGGAGTTGTAAGGAGTTTCCTTTCAGTTGATTGGTTAGTACTCAAGGCTTATTCATCCATCACACAGACATCCTTCACTCCAACAATGCATTCTGAGCAGTGAGTCAGGCAGGACTTTGTGCCCTCCAGACATGCTCTGCTTAGCATGGCATAGTTCCTTCTTTGTTTTTCACTGCTCCATAATTCACACCGAAACACACAACAGCCTCTGCACAAAAATACTTAAAACTAAATAAAGTTGCATAAAACCATGTAAAAATGCATAAAACCATGTAAAAATGCATAAATCTATGAAAAAATATTTCAAAATATGTAAAATTAACAAAATTATTATCATTTAAGTAAATTGTAAAAATGTTTAACTATTTGTGTCAAAAGTTTATGAAATTTCACTAAGTTTACCGATTTGTACAAAATTTTGATGAATTTAATATAGAATTTAAAAAAATTTACCACCTTATATAAAAGTTTAATGAATTTAATATAAAGTGTAAAAAGTTTTACCGAATTGGATAAAATTGTTATGAATTTAATATTAATTGTAAAAAGTTTTATAGATTTGCACAAAAGTTTAATGAATTTATTTTAAAATGTAAAAATTCTTACCAATGCATACAAAAGTTTAATTAAATTTATATAAAATGAAACAATTTTTACCAATTAGAACCAAAGTTTAATGAATCTTATATAAAATGTAAGTAGTTTGAACAATTTGTAAAAAAAAAATCGGTAAAAGTTAATCATTTCGAATGATTTACAAAAAACTAAGTAGGAATTCTGAAAATGTAACAAATTCCAGAAAGAAAGTAGTTTAATAGCGAAGCAAAACTATTTTATTAAAAATATCGATAGAAAATTTTACAAAAGTCGAAGAATTAAAAATACTCCTTATAAAACACTGTACAATTGTTTAAAAATAATTACATGATATCTAAAAGTATTAAAAATCCCTAAATGTTATTACTATTTATTAACCTAAGTATAGTAGCGAAGATGCTGTTCGCTGAAGCCTGAACCCCAGTTTAGGCAGCTGAGAGCAGGTGAGAGTCGAGGGTGGGCGCCCAACCAGACTAGAGAGCCCAAGTGCTACACCTTTGGTGGCTGGCCGCCTCCTAGGCTGGTGCAGGCGAGTGATGCTGGCTGCCCGCCCAAGCTGGAAGCAGGCTGAAGCGATTAGTGGGTAGGCCCATCCTGGTAGGCTGGCAGGAATTCAGCGGGCGGCAGTCAGTCCAGTGATGCACGGAGCAGGAGCTGTTCGTATCCCATGATGGTTGGTTGAGTAATTGTGGCCCAGCCTCCCCTGGTGAACCTACACAAACAAGGCAATTGTTCGGATTTAATAATAAAACATATTTTTACTAAAGGAAGTATAATTTTAACACAGAATTAAATGATTTTTAGGAGAAATTAAAATATTTTAACGTGTTTTCTGAATTTTACAGTGTACAAATATGTAGATTTGGAAACATAAGCAGAAATAGCCGTATTTGATAATAAAACATATATTTTTTTCCTAAAGGAAATATGATTTCCTTAAATGATTTTAAGCGAAACTAAAAGATTTTTAACGAATTAAAGTGTTTTTTGAATTTTTTTCTCATTTACAATTTATTGGGTTGATACTTTCAATGCAAAATATGCATATTTCTTCGGTTTTAGCATTTATATTTAATTTTAATTGTGTTTTATTTACCGATTTTGTATGTATTTTACTTTGCAATATTATTCCAGAATGTAATAGTTTTTGTAATGCAGCACGTACAGTTTTTTTTAAATATCTATTAATTGTAATTATGTAACAAGCACTGAGGCCATTAGTGTCCCATCTATTATTGTGTAAGGAGTATGAATTATATTACCTGGGAAACTAACCCATGTCTTATATGGGAATCGAACCCAGCTTATATTACCCGGGATTCGAACCTACAAACTAACTTGTCGTGCTATACCCAGTATTCGAGCTCAGAATCTATCTTTTAAGAGCCATACCTTACCTGGGATTCGAAACTGTAACCTCCGTACTGTAGTATTAACCAATTATGCTACCGAAGTTGGCTATGTACCTATTTTTTTATGTATTTTTTTTCGTGTTAGAACTGTGTTAGTTGGCTGGGGCGGGTCGACTCATCATGAGGGAACGCGTCTTGTGAATTGTTACCATCACTTTCAGCTTTAGAAAAAGAAATTTTACGCTTTCCTCTAAACAAAGGGGTTTGGTGGGGAGCAGGAGAACAGTGCCATGCTTGGAAACTGCTTTCAGTGACACAAAAAAAATCTTACTTCCCAAGGCTCTGCTGAAATGGTGTTCTCTGCGTGTTCGGTAAATGGAAGTTTGGTGGCTATCGATAAAATTCTTATTTCCCAGCTTTGCTCACATGTTGTTCACACGTTAAACGTCCTTTGAATTGTGTACACTTTTTCACAAGTGGTTACAGTGCTTGCCTCCAGTTTTTTATATTGTGTCATATATTGAAATTTGTTAAGTATTGTAGGGAGTATTTCTTCATTTTGTATTGTGTAATGTAATGTAGTATAATATTAGACATAACATTAAATAAAATGTTTGTTGTTAGCAAGGCATGAATGGCACACTGAAGGGTGTGCGGGAAAAGCTAGGGTGAGCAGGGTGAGGAGGGGAGTGAGGTGCATGTCTCTTGTGCCCTCTGACGGGTATCTCTGAACTATTCATTCCAAGCATTTGCTTGTGTGGTGCGGAAAGATCCAGCAGACTGTAAGGGTGTTCTAGTTAAGTGGCAGGGAGGGGAAGCGCAGATATTTGCTTCTTTTTCACTGTGCATGCTGCACAGTTTGTCTATGAAGCAGAAAGAAAGAAGGGAGCAAAGATACCTCTAGCAGGATTCTTGAGGGGTGGAACAGGGAAGATGTTGTTCTCTTGTTTCTTGGTGCTATGCATTCTGGGTAATATTTAGGGAGGGGAGGGGATGTGTGCTTGCTTCCATGCTTAGACTTTGTTTGAAGCCTAAACATCACTATGTTATTTTAGGATGCATACTAGATTTACCTTAGTTTTTACTAGTTTCATAAGAATTCATTTCTGGGAGTTGAGAGAGTGATTCTCTGTTTAACATTATGTAAAAGCCAGCATCGATAATCTTGCAATTAAATTTGTGAACAGCAAACTCCACTCTGAAACCTTAAAGGTAAAGTATTAGAAATTGTTTTAACTTGTCTTGTTAGGGCTTCATGTTAACACCTGTTTCATATTACCATGGATTATTTATATATAGTCCTCAAACCTTCCCTATCTCTTATTAAGGATAGCATTACACTTTTAAAACTGTTATTCATTCAGACATACCTTAATATATTTTCTAGAAATTGTGATTAACTAATTTTTTTACTCTTAAGACACAAGTCTGTGTTTTTTTCTAGTTAAGAACTCTCTGTTCACTGATTACTCTCATTGTATACATGATATGAATA
Source organism: Dryococelus australis (assembly GCA_029891345.1). Classification (NCBI taxonomy): domain Eukaryota; kingdom Metazoa; phylum Arthropoda; class Insecta; order Phasmatodea; family Phasmatidae; genus Dryococelus; species Dryococelus australis. The sequence goes on from CM056995.1 coordinate 263,197,863, forward strand.
GTGCCCAAATTTCACAAGAACCATGCACTATTTTTTCATCTCTGTTTATTAATCAGAGTAATTTTTCTTAGGGGAACCAAAACATTTATCACATTTTACTAACCACAGTAATTTTTTTCTTAGGCATACCATACAATTTTTGGAAAGAAAAATAAATATACACTTTCATTTTTAACACACATATTTATTCAATAATTTGTACAAATATAGAAATTTTCTTTAAATAGTTTGTTTCAAAATACACAACAAATTTAAACTTATTTTGTTTGAAATACAAATGACCAATAATTTCAAAATACAACCAACATTTCACAAAACACAAGATGCCTAACAATATATACACAAACAGTCAGTTAAACACAGATTGTTCCAAAATATATGACACATTTAAACTTATTTCCTTTGAAATATACCTAATATTTCACAAGATATAGGATGACTGAATATATACATCATTTTTTTAAGGAACAAACATAATCAGCAGCACTTACACAAGGTGATTGAAAAATATTTTAACACAAGGTCATCAAAAAATATTTTAACACAAGCTAATCCAGAAATATCTTAGCACAAGTAAGTATAGGCTGTTACAAAAGTTATAAGCTATTTGCAATTTCAGTAAATAAAGTTTTCAGACATTTTTGTAAAATTCGACCCAGGTCTCCTTGTTGAAGTCTACTTTCGAGGAGAGAACATTTCTTACATCCTGGTTTTATACTGTTTGTTTGAATAGACATTTCTTACATTTAGGGGAGTGTAACACAATGTTTTCAACCAAGTTTGGGTAAGTCTCAACATAATGTGAATGCATATCTGCAATACTACATTGAAGAGGAGTGGTTGCAGTCATATAAAAACAGGACATTTTATCACATCACTGCACTGAATTAATTCGTGGCTTTTTTCGTCTCCTAGTGGGAAATAAATAACCTTTAAATCTTACATTCCTTCACAGTACTCTGTAAATTCCCAAATAATTCTGGAACACCTTAATGTATATGATACATTAGACTTGCCTGGTTTCATGGTAATGTAGGGATTTCCCAGATAAAAAACATCATGTTATGTGCTTGCTATCAAATGCCCAACTGAGAACAATTAGTAAGGAACCTAGTATATATATATATAGTGATAAATTTATTCTCTAAATCTGCAAGTTATAATGTATTTGAGGACAAAATTTTATTTTTGCTAATTTTATTGTTTGGTGCACATAACATTTTGATGAACCACACCCAGTATGAGATGTATACCAAAACTTGTTTTTGCTATAATGATATGAAGAATGAAGATTATTGTCATGTTCTTAGAAATACTGGGATGGTAAAACAGTATCTGTATTATAAACAAGATATTTCAAATAAATTTTCCTTATTATATGGTGTAACAATGCATTCACTCTTAAGCTTGTGCTTACACTCTACTCTGTGTGGTGTGTACTGTTTACAGGACATTCAAAACTGTTGCAGTTAGTTAAAGTGGAATTATAAGTATTTGGTTTACTACATGCTGTAAAAGATTGCTGGAAATTCGTACATTTGTAATGAATGTCTGACTCACACTTTTCCTTTACAACCAAATGTGAATATAATAAGTTGTAAGTAACAGAATGCAGACATTTAGTAAAAATGCTTACTTGTATTTCATTGGACACGATGGGAACATTGCAATCATTATTCTGAATTTGCAACTTCACACGCATATATATTACAAACTGAAGGAATAAATAGCCTACCTTGCATGAAAATGAAGTTGTGGATGTCTGTCACACACATCTCCTTCCAATCAATTGTAGTTCCCTGATGAGGTCTGGTGAGTTGATAGGTGATTGCCCAATGGCCACATTATTCCTCCAATTCTTTGGTACGGCTGGCTGACATCAGCTCTTCAAATATAGATGGAAGTTCACTGTTGGGGTAGAGATACCTCACAGCACTATCATTGCAAACTAAGCCTTCGCGAAAGTAGATGCGACACTGGAATCGAAAGTGTAGCATCAATGTTCAATATCGTTGCACACTTGAACTGTTGAATACCGTCATATGGCTTAGAGAATGCTTTTATGTAGCCTACTTGTGGGACATTGTGTGCGACTGTAGGGTCAAAGATGTTAGCCATGACTGACAGTTTAATATTAAATGCTCTCCTTTATATAGTCTGTGATTTAGGTATTCTTGCTTTGAAAAGCATTGTATTGCGACATGCCACAGGGCAACTTTATTTCCTTATTACCTATCTGCATAACATGTTCCTTGTCAGAATGTTCTGTTCACACTATAGGTACAGAACAGCAACATCCCTTCTGCATGAAGTATTCAATTTTCTTGTGGGGTGTACATTTTGTTATGAATTTGGAAATGGCTTCAAATTATAGTTGACTGTCATTATAGGGTAGCTTGCTGGCAGGCTGTAAGTTATATAAATCACAAGTATTTCGCCCTTAGCAAACATCAAACACTTTAAAAGTTTCTGTTGGACTAATTAACAAGAAAATGCCAATATTCTTCTCCATTGCACATTTGAATTTCTAGTGGCCCATCTTCTTTGTGTCGAAACCACACCCGCCTATAACCTGGAGTAGCACTAGTGTATTGAAGTATAAGTCGAACCTCTCTATCATAACTGACTTGCTGCTGCTGTATGTTTGTTCCTTATATATATTTTTTCACCAAATAATGAGTGTTTTTTTCAAAGAATAAATGTTTTTGACACTTTACAGGGAGTGTACCGCCAGTGGGTTTAAATATTATTTAAAAAAATTTCCTAATGTCGTTTTAGTTAAATCAAACTTGCAGACACAAACGATACTCTGCCACACCTCACAGTCCCGCATACCACAAGGTGATATTTTTATTCTGCTACTTCCTTGGATTCGAGTGCTGTGTTGTTTGTTATTGCATTCTTCAGTCTACATGGTGGGGCTGTCTAACACTGTCTACTGAGTTTATACTTAATTTGTCTAAATTCAGGCTCATTTGTAACTTTTTCGTTTCTGTTTTTAAAACGCAGATCCCAAGACGAACAAGGCAGTTCGCTATCAGGTCGCATGTTAAACACCGGAAAGTCATCTTGCTCATAACACAATACTTGTTCTGTGTATTTATTTCCTTAAAAAATTGTGCAAAGTTCCAATATTCATCTCTGTTACACATCTGAAATTGGGAGTATATGTTCTTTAGAGATGTGGAACCACACTCGCCTGTAAGCTGGAGTAATACTGGAGTACACCTGCTCTGGATTGAATGTCTCCATTGAAAGTTTTGATGCAGGTCTGGACCTGTAACAGTTCAATTTTATAAATTATTATCTTAACACATACATAGGTTGTTGGTACACATATTCTCTTATAGTTTCACTTTAACATTGCGAACAGAACATTTTTTATCACAATGGTTAGTGTTGTAACATTTTACTAGCAAATTAATGCTTGAACAGTTATGATAACATCTGATGTTTACATTTTCAATTTTAGTCAGACTTTTTAAAATTTCTTTCTGGGTATTTCCCAGCATGTATACAGTGTAGTCCTCGAGCAGCACCTCATTCAGTAGTTAAACGGTCATCATAAGCTATATCACCAATGTCCCATTTCAAACCATGTACTTTGTAAGTTTGATGTTGGACCCTCATTTTCATTTCCTAATTTTAAAGTAACCCAAGGTTTTAGAGCTTTGAAAGACAACAATTTTGTGTTATTATCGTCAGTTGCATAAGAAATCACAAGTTCTTTAATAATAAAAGAATTGTCTTGATAATTTTCGAAGCCTTCCACAAATCACATCATGATTGTAAATTACAAGTTTCAATCACAGAATTTTAAAAATCTAGTTTGGTTTACAAAAGCCCAGTTGTTGGTTCCAAATCAACTTCATCAATTCCGGAATCGTCTCTTGGTAAAACAGGATGATTAGTAAGTTCCGTAATGTTTTACCACCTTCGCAGTACACATTCTCTCCTCAAATGAACAGTGTTTGGCTGATTAAAGAAAGCTGATGTACCATAGGTACAATCTTCATTCCAAGGCAAATACGAGAATATGTCCTCATCGCCTCTTAAATCCTCAGAGAGGAACAGATACACATCTTGAATTTTGTTCCCACAAACATAAGAAGAAATTTTTTAGGCTGTAACAAGAGAATCTCGACATTTAGGTGTAAAAGCATCTTCGTGTGACCATATGCTAAAATGTCTTTAAATACTCTAACACATTCTTCATCGTAATTTTTGCAACAGTGGCCATTGTGCATATCACCTGTTGTTGATACTTGTAGACTGATGAACATATCGGAGAAGTCTGTTGATGTAAACCTCTTGGTGAAATCTGTAGTACGTCTCGGTGAAATCTGTTAAGTAATACACCCACTTGGTGGTACACTCTCGACACGATCTGACTTCGACACCTGCTGATGCAAGACTGAAAGAAAAATAAATTTATTGCTACTTATATACTATACGAATTCGAAATGGCCATGGTTTTGCATTAAAATCATTTGAAATTGGACCTTTTCAAAAAATTGTTAAAATATCTCTGTTTTTGTAATTTTTAAAACTTGTTTCGGGCTGAAATCGCGGTATTTGTTCAAAATATAGACATTCGTCCAGAATATACACATTTTTCTAATAGTGGTTAGAAGTATTTGTAAAATATCCTTATTACAGGCGTAATTTGTGTTTCGTAGAAAAAAATATGTATGTTTGTTACCTTCCAAATATCCTGTCGGGTTTTTGTTGAAATATTGGAACTCTACGACTCCGATATGAAATCCTATCAGTTTAGTTTTCGATGTAAACATGATATTGACATATATTTGTCCAAATATACACATTTGGTATAGATGTTAGTTGGTTGCCTTTATAAAATAAACTTTTTAGTTACGAAGAGTGGTTTAGTTTCGTAGAAAAAAACGTGTTTACAGAATATATACGCACATACGATTAAGAAGATTAGCTGGTAAAATGTTTGGATAGGAGAAATATTTTTTTGAAGGCTGGAAAACAAATTTTTCACATATTTAGTTTTGTTCATAGAACAACATAATATTTGCATTGTTACTTAGTGTTATCTCGAATTGGTTTGTTGCAGTAAATGTTTCCTGGACTTTTGAAGCACTTTTTGGCAGCGAAGAGAACATGTTAGTGGTATGTCAGATATTCCTGGCTGAACTAAGGCTTGGATCAGTGGCCAGCAAAGTTACCTGGTCGCTGGCTCGCTGCTCTCCACCTGTCTCTGCTTTAGTAATGGGGGTGGATTCTTTGTGAGTGCAGATGGGCGTTGTGCTAGGGAGATGGTGTGAGGGTGACCTGCTCGGGCTTTGTTGAGCAAGCGACACCAAACATTGTATTGTCGAGAGCGCAGTGTGGATTTCTTGGTGGGTGTAGGGGAGAGGGGAAGCCATAACTCTCGGGATAGCTGTATCGGCTGATGCATCGTACAGTCAGGGGAAGAAGGGGGAGGGGGAAAGAGCATGGTGACTTGAGTGCTTAAGTCGGGGGAATTTGGAAGTATTCATAACACAGGCTGACTTTTCGAGGGTGGAGCTCCGCCAGCTCCCTACAAACACTCTCACCTCGCAGGGCTATCCTTCACAAGTCCGCCTCGCTCCCATTCTGAGTGGAGACTGGCCAGTCTTCACGAGCAGAGCACACCTTCCCCGAATGAGCGAATACATCTCGTGTTTATACTGTTTGGGATATTTGCTTCGCTAAACTATCGTTTATAACAGAGCTATTTATGCAATGATTAGGGAACATTAGACACTTAGGCCAAGCTTGCACAAAGTGGGCCAGAAGTGACATGCTCACTGTACTTTTACCACATTACAACTAATAGTTAATTACAACTACAATTATTTACTGCTGCCAGTTGTGGAAAAGTATATGGAATGAGAGTATGATTACTGACATGATAACAAGTAATTGATTTTCCCAACATAATCACTTGAATACAGAACAGTAATAAAACATGTGATTTTCCAAAAGGTGTGTGGAAGCCAATAATGTTTACATGGGTGAAGATTACAACCCCAGTATGACATCGAAATATATATGCTATTTCGACGTGAATGGGCTGTACAGTCACCATTGGCAGTCTTGAGTGGGTTGAATTTGATGTATTTACATCATGTGATTCCACAAACATGGTGAATGATGGTGACACTTGCTGTTTCACAGAAGTGGATTTTTCTTTTCCAGACGAATGTCACGATGTTCTAACAGTTCTGCATTTGGCCCCAGTAATTAGCATACCTCCAAATAGCTCACACGAAAAACTTCTTCTGACACTCGCAACACAGTAGAATTATGTTATACATGGGGAAACACTAAAAGTAATATTTGCTGTATGGGGCCAACCTTAACTCTTTTCATCGTGTTCTGCACTTTGAGCAGAAGGAATGGATGGAGGCCGTACATAGAATTTAAAATTGACAAGTATTCTCAGGCTTGAACTGATTCAAGAAGGCATTTTATATGGAATAACTTTTCAGAATGTCCTCTGGGAATCGTATGACATGATATACAAGGCTGTGGAACTGATAGGTCATCCTGCGTTCAAGACATGGAAATTCATCGATGAAAAACTAGTCCTGATCGAAATGCCAATGAGCTCTATTACGTTTAACAAGCCTTTGTACACAGGTGTTTCCATTCTCGACCTTTCCAAATTAACACTTAATGCATTTCATTATTAGTACATGCGTACCATATTTCCATAATTAACCTTGCACCTCTTTTGTGACACCGATTCCTTGGTGTATGAAATAGTTTGTGATCATGTCTCTAAATTAACTTCCCAGATTTAAAAGCATGGTTTAATACTGCCAATTATGTGTTCGATAATCTACAAAAAATTCTCATGCCAGAACAAAAGACATACGGGGATTATGAAAGACGAATGTGGTGGTCACATAGTCATTTAATTTACAGGTGTGCATCACAATATTTACGCATACATTATTGTGAATGAACAATGTATACATAATGTGAAGGGTGAAATATCTACCATCTTGCAAAAACTCCTTTACGGGGATTATAGGGATTGTCTCGAAAATTCTACCAGGGTTTTTGGGACCCCATATCAGTTCTGTTCGCATGGTCATGAAGTCAACACCAAATGCATAACCAAATTAGCATTATCGGGTTTTGACAATAAATGCTACATTGAAGTGGACGGAGTGTCAACTTTACCCTGGGGTCACTACAAAATCCCTACTAAATTTTTTTCCACAACATTAGATTCAGTACCACAATAACTTCAGCCCAGTCAAAAACACAAATGCCAGCACCACACCCGAAATAAACCATAACCTCCTAACTTTAAAAGATCACCAGCCAAAATTATTGAACCAGAAACACACCCAGCACCACAACCTGCACCACATGTTACATAAGCAGCACTGCAATCTGCACCGGAAACAGCAATATAGCTGTCTGCAACATATACAGCTTCTTCTGCATAAACATCGATGTCCCCTTCTCCACTCGAGATGATATTTCTACCTGTTTAGCATGCTTGGTGTGTCTTTAAACCTACTGTTTGCCTAGCTGCAGAGCATGTTAACAGCTACCTGTTAATAACTGTCTCTCTTCAGAAATATACTGCATGTCCTCATCATCATTCAAATAATTAAACACAATCTTTGCTACACTATCCTTTGTAATACTCTTCACAGCATGGAATCTCATAACATCATATGAAAGTTTTAATCTACCAATATACAGTGGTACAAATCTCTAACTTATCTTGAAAGTGTGAATATGACATCATTGGGGTGTGTGTGTGTGCATGGCAAGTTTACCCGTATGTGATGTATGAATGCGCCATAAGTGCGACAGATGCCCGATCAGTGTGCCGTGAATTGTAAATTGTTATTTTTAAGATAGAGATTTACTGCACGATGCTCAGAGTTTTTGTAAATATTATGTTTTAGTTTTAATGATGTGTAAGAAGATTGTAAATATGTTTTGTTTTAATCATGTTGCCAAAAGTGTTATTGGTTTTAAAAATGTCAAATTGTTTGTACAGAAGAATGATTTTAAATGATGTTTATGAACCTTTGTGTATGAATGCATGTTTTGGAAGTAATTGTTTTGAAATGTTTGTTTTGGAAGTAATTGGTCGGTAATGTTTGAATTAATGATGTAACAAGTTTTAAATAACTTTATTTTATGTTTTCATGATGTAGAATTTATGTAACTCATTTAGTTTTAAAATGTATAATTGTTTGAAAAACTGTTTTAAAAAATTTTGTGATGGTTCTTGAAATGATGTTACAATGACGATCTAGAATTTATGTAAATAACTTCATTTACAAATATATTTATAAGGATCTTTGAAAAATAATTTCTAATAACATTAACTTAATTGGTAAAAGGAATAATGTGTTTTGTTATTCGATAGTTTTAATTCCTTATGTCAATTCAACATAATGTGGATAAATTGTGATGTCATGAAGATGAAGTATTTGTGAACGATGCAGTGCCTGCTTATTTATTTTTTAACACAACACTAATATGTTTTACACATTTTCAAAACCAATGAGTGTTTGTGAATTATGCAGTGCCTGCATATTTCTTTTTTACATAACACTGACATTTTTTACATGATTTGAAAACCTATGAGTATGTAAGATCTCTGGAAATTTAAGGATTGGGGAAATGGAAGTGTTCGAGAAAACCATGTGAATGAATACGGAATAACACTGAAATTAAAGGACCGAGGAACTGGAGAAAATTGAGAAAACTCCATCGATGCAGCTGAACTTGGAACACTTAGTTGACACAGCCTAGAGTTTGGTTAATGGGCAGAGTGAGCTTGCCAGAAAGCGAAAGTGTTTTGGGAGGAAACTACAGTTACAAGTAGTCGGGCAGGTAAATGTTTAATGACCTCTTGTCCGGACAATGGGGCTAAGGAATGTCTAGTGACAGTGTGCGGCGAGCTTCGCCCCGCATCACTAGCTGACGATGTGCAACAACATTGTCTTGTAACTTTTAACAAAAAAAATTAATTAAAAAACACTTTCCAATAAAAAAGGATAATTGTTTTAACAGGTTTTAACATTCTAATATCAATAACTCGATAAAATCTTATAATATTTACTACAGCTGTGAGTCAACATGAGGTTGTCTGCTGCTACATCTGGCCTAACACATACACTTTGTACAAACTCTGCAAACTTAAAGACATTTAATGTATACCTGAATGCAGATGAGGGTGAAGTGACCTTTGTGTTTGTCCTGTGCGCTATTGCAATTAGGTTCCATGGAAAGTATGTTGATATTAATATATATTTTGTACGTTTTTCCGTGGATTGCTGGGGTTGATAAGCGAGCTTTAATTTTGATGTGGAAATAGGTTACCTTGGCTGTAATCTGTGGGGTTATGTGGATCTGGGATAATGCATTTTGTTTTGAATCTAGTGTGTGCTTTTTATTGATTTGTGAGGAGTTTCAATGCATATTTTTCGTTTATATTAGTGTGATTTACTATGCTTGTGGTCAGGTGATTCGTGGAGTTGTATCAAGTCGTTCATTCATTCTTTGGTAGGGAAATAGTTTTGGGAGATCTTCATATTTTGTTTGGGTCTGATTACTATACTTCATTATGAGTTAGGATATTAATATTAATTTCTGTATGTATGCTCCATTCAATACGAGTCGTTTGAGACATATTGGTCAATCGGGATAAGTTGTTTTAATTGATTTGTGGCTTGTGATGTGTTCTATACAACATACTTTTTTTAATGTCGTGTTTTTGTACTTATTTGATTTTGTCGGAATAGTATTTTATAATCATTTATTTCGATTTACCTATTTCCACCATTTCACGTATCTAATTAGTCGCGAGTGCTCAGTCTATGTTCAGACGCCGCCCGAAGCAGACACATCTTGGTGTTACTCCTCCAACACCTCAGTACACCTCCAGACGTCCTAGGGTGAACACCGATGCTGCCACTCTCTAAAAATAAAGGACCCTTATGCCACTCTTGCACCAAACTCAACACTTATATACCTATTACACAACATCTCATTGCTCAGTCGCCTGTGAGACGTCCAAGGGTAAACATCGCTCTCCATAAGTAGAACTTTTTTTACAATATTTTTCCCAAAAATAAAAAATAAAGATTTAAACTCCAAAATTATCCTAATTTTTCTAACATTTTCGAAATTTTCCAAGAATTGATTAAGCCTTAATCGGACCATGAAATTTGCAATTTATTCGGATTAGGACTTGCCAATTAATCGGATAAGCCATAAATCTGCACGATCTATTTTTAGATTAGCTCCATCCAAGTTTCATTCGCCTAGTGGGCCAGAACCGGCACTCCCCTGCTACTTACAGTGCTGAGAAGTTTGTATGTTGGGTTGCTGCAACTTACATTATCGGCATGATTGACAACAGTAACATTGTTTCATTCCTCTCATTCCTGTTTTCCAATGTCTGCAACGAGTACGAATGTATCAGTCAACAACACATCAGCTGGTGCAACATCTCTTTATATGAACACAACTTCATTCCTGGATCTTGCCACCTTCGACATGACGACAGCCAAACCATCTGGGTTCGCTAGTGTATCATCTACTGAACTTCCAGTGTGTATTCGGTGTAGCTATTGCTTCAAGCTTACTGCCCGATGACACGAAATTTATAAGGGGAAGAATAGTTGGTTTAGTGTTTAAAGAAAGACTGAGGTTTGTATAGGGATGCACATCTTACATTTACGAACATGAATAATTTTTTAGTAATAAATATTAATAAATTTTAAAAAATCAAAATAATATTTCAATATTTTAATTCTAAATCTTTTCTTCCTCTGTTATAAAGTAATTTTGATTTTAAAAAAAGCACTATGACGAACATATTATTTTTAATTTAGCTCAACTCTATGTCTATAAATGGTCTTAGATGTTATACATGTATACTTTCCTGGAGCTAGAAATTATGCCTGCAAACTGAATTTCACTAGCCTGGTCCTATGAAATCGCAAATTACAATCGCATATACCTATGAATATTCACTTGCTTACAACCTGACTTGAGAAAATGTGGCATACTATGATTTAAGATACAGACCTGCTTGAAAAAAATAACGAGATCTTATAAAACATTGCTTGTCTTTAAATAAATTAAACAAAAAAAACTCCAAAATATAGTATTCACAAGCCAAATATACATTGATTGAAAATAAATAAATAAAGATGTTTAATACTTTGGAAACTTCTGTAATTGTACGATGAAATTGCAGCCTCTTCGCTCGTGTGTATTGTACCATATTTGAGAAAACCTTCTTAACATTGCCTAAGTACCTCAGTGGTTAGGGCACCCATCTTCTGTTGAGAGGTTGTGGGTTCACATCCCAATTTGGCAATGAGAAAGTTTTCTTTTTAGTACCACGGGAAAGTGTAAAATTTACATAATTAAATTTTTATAAACCGATTCTCCACAAAAAAAATACATTCTCAATATATTTTACTGTATTTTTTTTTTAGATTCGGACATTTTTCAATTAATAAATATAATAACTCTTAACAAAATAATTCAAATTATTCATAAATGCATCTATTCCTATTTCTGATTGTTTTACGATTGATTCGACAAGGTAACCCAGCTACCTGACCCACGTGAGCGGTGTGTGAATAGGTGTTGGTGTAGTGGGAAGGGGATGGTCGACGTTTTACGTGATGGTTATCAAGCGGAAAGGGGAGTGATTGGATGGGTGAGCAAAGGAAGAGGTTCTAATATTATGTATCCCTCGATGTTTACAATTTTTTTTGTTACTAATATAATAATTGCAAGTCGTTGCGGAATGGAGAGGTGTGGTGAGGTGGTGGGATGAGCGAGGGGTATGGTAAGTTAACATTAAACGCTCCTCGATTTTTTATAATTTTTTAAAATATTCTTTTGTAATTTCTTATAATAATTTCCAGGCGTGGGGGTTGGAGGGATGAGGTGAGAGTGGTGGGATTAACGAGGGGTACGGTAGGGATGGTAACATTAACTTATATGTTCTTCGATTTATTAGAATTTTTTAAGATTTTTTTAAAAATTTTATAATAATTGTCAGGGAGTAGGGTAAGCTTGGCTAGGGTGGGTTTAGTGTGAGATTAATGTTATTTGTTTCTTCAATTTTTCGATTTTTTTCTATTATTCTTCCTGCGTATGGAATATTACATCTTTGGAATATAAAATTCCAAAGTGACGAGCCGACATATTTAAGGAATTTTATAACATTTTTATTTTATTAAATAACTTTTTCTATTAAAATAATTTCTAGGTTTACGAGTCTCTGGAATGGCCGGTCGCGATTAGTGACCGCGAGGGGGGCAGAGGAACCAGGTCGCCGGCCGCGTCTGTGACGTCATCCTAGAAAGCTCCTTCCTACCTCTTATCCTGTATCCCGTTGTGCCCATATGAAGATAACCTATCTGCTATTGTTATTGAGAAACGCCCTCATTGTACACCGGTAGGCTAATCGGAAAAGGGGAAGTTAAAGTTACACCCAAACACCCATGGTTTCCTTAGAATTTGAAACGATGACCTATTTTGCCGTAAGATGGTGTCAAAACCAGCAATAGCAGAGAAGTAGGCGGAAAATATTTTAATAGTTTCCTCTTTAAAACGCGTTTCTGGAATTTTGTATGCAATCTCGGCGTCAGGAAGGCAGGAGCGTAAAGGAGTAGTTTGTTCGAGGCCTAGAAGTGCGGAATCGCTAATGGCGACTCATGCATACACAGCACGAGCGTCATCGTCTTTACGTGTAAAAAAATACATGATATGACAATATTCGATACACTGCTTATATAAAGGAGGTGAAGAAAATATACTATTTTCACAAGCGCAAGTTTAGATGCGCTGAATTAAACCTCTGATGACATTCAGACTCCTCTGCTGCTCATTATCGAATATTCGATTAATCTTTTTTTAATCATGGTGCTAGAAACATGGGAATTTCTTCGTCGTTTTAGAATGTAAGCAGACACTCAAAACATCTGCAGTGCCGCTGCGTTCGCTAAAAAAAAATTGTGGTTTCCAATAACCTGTATTGAGATATAACTTATTCGGCAAGGCGTTGAACGGGCGTGTCATCATCTCTTCGCGTCGGCAGTTTGCTCCTTTGAGACCTAGAGCTGTGACCTCGTCATTTTAAGGTGTAATAATAAAGGTAAATTCGTGCTACACGTCGTTGTATTTCTTAAAAAATTGTACACTTACAAAAGGTTTTGAAAACCCTGGTTTGAGTAATTTTATCCTTTCGCTGTATCTACTCTACTGAGAATATCGAGACAATAACATAAAAAGGAAATAATATTCATAAGTGCAATTCATAAGCAGTTATCAGCCAAAAATACTATGAAAGTTTTAAGTTAAACTGTTTTTTTCTTATTACCGAAGTTCGACTTACCGTTCGGTGGCCTAGGTAAGGCAACGTACTAAACTACGCAAACAATGTCGTTAAAACCTGTAGAAGGTGTTTGATAGTCATGTGCCCGAGGGTTGGTAGGGAGAGCTATGTAAGGACATGAAGAGGATGAAAGGAGCGTCTTTATGGGTAAAGGCTGTTCAGATTAAGACAGAATCCCACCCGAGTAGTAGGGGCGGGCCGGTTCTATTTCATTTCTGCTTAATCGGATTATCGATTTGATATCAAAGGGTTAATTAAATTGATTGGAAGGGGCTAATCCGATTGAAAAATGCTTGATCCAATCTTAATCCGATCCAAAATGTAAAGGGTTAAATTTATTGAAAGAGTTAAATTTATTGAATTTGAATGGGGTTAATTTATTTGTTGTACTTCTTTCTTTAATGTGGGGAGGGGGGAGAAGGACCTCTGGCGTGTCCTCGCCCTTGGAGCTCTAGCAGTCGACTAACCAGAGTGGTGAGTTGCAATGTCTTTTATAGGGATAGAGTTAAGTGCAAGAGTGGGCTAAGGCTATTTTTTAGATTTTTCTAATTTTGAGGTGTTTGGAGGGATGTTGGTGACAGATAGGTGATTTTTACGAATATATTTTACACATGAGAAAATTCCAGAGTATTTAAGTGATTACTAAGAGTGGTATAAGTGTAAATGTTATGTTTTTTGGGTGGATATAGCTCGTCGATAGGTGACTTTGAAAGATGCAACTTTCATATTAAATAATCTGTTTCCGGAATGCAATTAAACATTAAAGAATTTCAGATTGTTGTACGTATGAGTAAATTACACACATCACCCTAGGAATTTCAAACGACTATGTGAATAATATGTGGAATCACACGAGTCTTAAACGTAATGTGAGTCTCGAGATTAGAAAAATAGTTTACATGAGAGAGAGTTTTAACTATGTGAATAACACGAGAGACAAGTGCAAACTCAATGAACTAAATCCAGCTAGTCAGTATGAATAAATAATGATTTCCAAACTAGCATTCAATTTTAAATAGACACAATAGCATAATATAAATACACATACACTACTTAATGCCTCTTGCTCATACCTTTAGTATTTTTTAAAACACATCCATTTGATGTGGAGCACAGCATAGCAATTACATCATCTTATAAGCTGGGTCCATGGAGCCTAATTATATATGTGTAGCGAAGCCGACAGACAAATGAGTTGAAATTTAAGTGAAAAACTCTACATTCGTCCTAAACAGACAATGAAATGATAATCATTTAACTAAAGTTTCACTACTTTCAGAATAATTCACTTTTAACACAAATTACTTCCTTCGAAGTGTAAGGACACTCAGATGATGTGAAGAAGTACTTAAGCCTGCAAAGCGTAATTGTGCAACACTTTATAGAGACCTACTACAAATTGATGTTAAATCTGTGAAATTCACATGACTTGGCAACAGAAAATGCGAGTTATTAACACAAATGGAATTTTCATCTACCAAACACAGAAATCAATTACTTATCACAAACACATTATATCGATCCGAGACAAAGAAGATAACACACAAAAATGTATATATTCCCATTAAAATACTACGTAAATCGTGGCTATCACTAGAGATGAAGGTAGGTGCGATGCTTGCAGTGTGGTAACACCCTATTGTAAGCTCTTTGGCCCGCCAAGTATGTAAAGGTTCGGTGTTTATGAAAGAGCTGACAAGTAGCACGTGTGTTTCCTCCAAGCATACATGAGCGACTGAACATGACATCGAAAGGGATAGCTGAGGTCACTTCACTCCCTTCACCCCAACCCCACCTCTCGCCTGAGTGCTGCCTAAGCTGGCCATGATCGTCAAATGTTTTTGGCACTAAGGCAATGTGGCGACAACTGATTAGTTTCGATTGGAGGAGACATGCCTGCGACACCCCTACCCTGAACCCTTCACCATGACTCCACAATGCCAGCTGCCCCTTAACACCCCTCCTCTATGAGGTCCTGGGGGTCAGTCACCCATCTGTCATCGATTCTCATTTGTCGTAACTGATTCAAGATGATGTCATCTGCCTACTTGAGCAAAGACTGGGTCCTGCTCACTCGTAGCCACACCCTCCTACCCTACCCAGAGGAACTTACCTCGAGGTCAAGAACCCAGAACATCACTCCCGCCCCTACCCTCGAAGCTGTCTTTGTGCGAAAAGTGAGTTCTTCTAGAATGACAAGGCTATGCACACTTCCCCCACTATACTATTCAGAAACCATCTTTCTTAGTATTGACTCCCCTGCTTCGACTTGCCGGCACTTCACCCCCAGAGTGCTTCCTCGGTTATGAAAAGAGATTGTTTCAATGCCAAAGCGACGGTTTCCCTAGGGTGGTAGCAGTGGATTTTGAACTGACCTGGGCTATTTCCCGTCTCCACTACTAAGTGCTATTTTTGCTCGGACACTGAAACTTCCTCCTATATTTCAAAAGTAGAGAGCCTGGTGCATTCCCAGCTAAATAAAATTTCAGGAATACCACTGATAAAACTTTATTTGTCCTCATCACAGTAAATTCAATTTAAAATATAAGCCATTTTAAGTAAAAACTTAAGTTTAATCCAGTAAACTTTCAAGACATTTTAAACTCTATAATAAACTATATTCCAGCAAACTTTATACCCATTTCCAACAATGTTTAACCAATCACTAATTAATGTTCATATAAACACATATATAAGACATATTTTTAACTTGCTAAGATTTTAAACATTGAAAGAACATCGATTTTCAAACACATACTTTTATTCAAGTTGTAACTATTATGTTGTAAGCCAATTCCTCAAGTTAAACTTATTGGAAAAGTTGTTCCAGTTTCAATCCGAAGTATAGTTATTCATCTAGCAGACAAAAATACCTGTTTCATCTGTAGACTTCTCTGCAACACTAGAAATTTGACTATACTACCGAATAGGAAAATATAATCTCGTTTTATGTTTATTATGCTATGATGAGTAAAAATGAGTTCCAAATTTTTTTGGGGAAAGGAAATACAACGATGTGTTTTACAAAAGATATGGGTACGAGTCGTTCCAAAACCTCATATACAGTATCAGGTAGAGTATAGCTGAGAATTTAGTGTATGCACAAGCAGGCAAAATTTAAATCTCGAGAGCTGAAGAGGGTGAAATGAGGCGAGAAGTGCAGGGCCGGACCAGGTCGAAGGCAGGTGGGAGATATGCACGCAGGTCATCGAACAAGGGAATGCTTCAGAAAGATGTCTCAGTCCACGTCGTGCACCAATATCGATATGCACCTGCATCCATTTACTCAACAACTTTCAATTCATAGAGTCTTATGCTCGACATTGCCAACTATACAATAGGACTAGGAGGGAGAACTTACCCTGTCCCTCTGCCTTCTGCCGTACCCCCAAACTTCACTCCACGATGCACGTTGCCCTGCCTGCTGCTCACAGACACTAAACACCACACTTTGCGACTTGTCTTGCTTCGCCTATTTTTCCCAGCGCAAAGCTTTTCATTTTGTAAAAAGCAAGCGAACTGTGTTAACGATATTGCATTTCAGTTTAAGTCCAGTTTAAACGTTATTTTTGTGAGAGAAAAAATCGTTCAATTTAAAAATATTATGAAATACTCGACACTGTAAAAATTTACAAATCTCTAAACTGTCAAAGTTCTACACCATCAAAATATTACGTCCTGGGAGACATCGTTAAAAAATTTTTTGGCTTGAGGAATAGTATTTTGCTCTCTTAAATCTGTTCAATTACCAATAACTGTATCGGTACAAGCAAAGAAATATAACCAATCACAAAACAATCATGAAACCCAAAAAAGTATTCAAATAAAGTAGCAATGAATTAAATCACAATTAAATAAAAAACAAAATACTATTGAAATCTAATTCTGGGAAA
The DNA here is from genome assembly GCA_029891345.1 of Dryococelus australis. Taxonomy (NCBI): domain Eukaryota; kingdom Metazoa; phylum Arthropoda; class Insecta; order Phasmatodea; family Phasmatidae; genus Dryococelus; species Dryococelus australis. The sequence goes on from CM056995.1 coordinate 263,215,155, forward strand.
CAATGTCCAAATTCCAAAATTCCATGAGGTTTTATCCCGATTCCAAGAAATCTATCATAAAATGATTAAAAGGAATCTATTACAATGGTTTTATGCCCAAACACACTAAATTACAATACATACCAGACACACTCAATTATCACCTAAATGTGAATAACATCGGAATTGAAAGATTTAATCACAAGGGATAATCATTCAAATTCTAATCCAATGAAATGATAATCCAATATAAACTGATTGTTTGCATAATAAATTTTATAGCCAATCCCCATCCAGAGGTTTATTAAATAAAATAACACATAAATATAATTTAAAATGTTTTATTTAGTATAAAAACATTTTAATAATATTGTATTACAATATTGTAAGATCTATAGTCTTGACCCAGGAGTCGTGTGCTTTTTAGAATCCTATCCAACGAACCAAGTACATATATTTCTTCCTTTTAATGATTTTATCAATCAAATATTCATTTATAGAACTGACTTTTTCAGTTCATGATGGTAGAATCCACCTTTTATTGGTTCTCCATCATATGTTTGTATGTAATACATTCTGGGATGTGTTTGTCTAATTGAAATAATTTTCAATATTTCAAAAGGCCAATTCACCATAAATTTTTTCTCAAAGATTCCTTTCTTCTTCGAGATACGTATAAATTCCTCAGCTTTGAACATGGGTGGGTTTTCTGTCATCGATGACTTTAACATTATTATAAATAGTTTTCATTAAATTATTATCAGTTACTTCTTTGGGAGCCATTTTGAGAGTTCTATGATATATGGAATTATAATATTTAACTATTTCTGGCAAAACATTAACCCATTTGTAAGCCCCCTCGATGTGAAATGTTTATGTATTAACTGCTTAATCTATTTGATATAGCGTTTCACAACACTGGCTCTAAGCTCCGAATATGTTGCATAGTGATTAATGCCACTTTCAGTTATTAGTTTCTGGAAAGGTGTAGGAAAAATTCAGTTCCTCTGTCAGTTTGGAGCAAATTAGACTTTCTTTCAAAACGATCTTCATTGCATCAGTAATCTGTTTCCTAGTTATGGTTAAAATATACTTGTGCCCCTTATTGTATTCTGAAAGCAATGTCATTTCATACAAATTGACTTCAAAAAATAATTTAAACCATTAGTTATAACTCTTCTTCGAGGATATTTTATCCTTGCAGGAGCATGAAGCTATTGAGCACTCTTACTAAACTTCATTTGTAATATAAACATCATCTGTTAACTCTCCAATAATAGAAACACTTCCATTTGTATGTGAATTATACCCAGATTCTCTCGAAACAATGATAAGTTTTAATCTATCGACCAATTCATTAGGATTGTTCTAATATACAGGTGAAAAATGGTTGTTAATTTCATCTTTATAAATTCCACATCCAACTATATTTCTTATTTAATGTATTTTTGGATGGCTTTCATCTCCTGAACGAATATTAACATTCGTTCGACGAATAAGTTCTTTATATTTCTGCAAATTGGTGTCAGAATATACATTGGAAAGTTTTTTTACAATAATTCAAATAATCCTTTACTAACATCAGTTACATAATCATCTATCTTGATTTTCTTCTCAGGCAAATATTTAACAACCGAATATCCCAGGAACCAATTGTTTTTATGTCGATAAACACCAAAGATCGTATCGTACGTAGACGTAGATAGTTTTATAGCTAAATAATGTCATGTTAATTGAGAAAGGGATTGCTTTTTCTTTGTTAAAGCTTCATTTTCCATTTTAATTTACAAAGCTGCTTCTTTAGGTTTATTCAACACAGAATGCAATGTATCCATTCTAGTCATAACAGGTTTAAATATTTCTTTGTTTAAAACATCCCATTCCATAAGGGCTCATTTGGCTTGCAAATATTTCTCTTTCACAGTAGATATAATGTTATGTAAGTTCGTAACAGAGGTAGACATGTTTTATTAAGGTACACTAAATACAATCTATTTATATATGAATTAAGTCGTTGCTTTTCTAACTGTTGTAGTAGATCGATTACGTTGCACTTTTTCAATCTTATCGATTTTACTTAAAGCAACATCTAATTTTGTTAAAGTTTTGGCTTTCAGATTATTAATAGAATAATTGATTCGTGTTTCAAATAATTATTTTGATTTCTCAAATCTGTTTATATAACTAAAACAAATCATTTAGTAATCAATTCATCTCTTATATATTTCTTTATTTGTTCCATTCATGTTTCAACTTGTTTTGTAATAGTAGCATTTACTACTTCATTAATTACAACTCTTAAATTTTCTTACACTTCTGTAAGTTGTGCTAATATTGCTTTAAATGTTTGTAATTATACTCGTGTTTTTATAAATATTATCACTCAAATCAACTAATTTTCTTAATTTATCTTGAATAATGTTTGATTACGATTTCCATACATTTACCATAATAGTGTTTAAGTCGTCCGCGTAATGTTTATTTACTGCATCGCTGTCTTTCACAGTCATACCCATATTACATAATATATGTCAGTTCAAATCACATTCCCATCGCGATTCCTGGTTAAACAGCTATTGTAAAGATTGTGTTTTATACTGCTATGTCCAAACTGTGAAATACTCATTCTTCTTCACCTGACAGTAACAAACTGTCAAAACAGGACTTACATATGCCTTTATATAGGGGAAGTGTTGGTATAATCACCAAAAAACCGTATTTTTCTTTCCAACAGTAAAAACACATATCTTTAAACTTTGTAAATGTCATATCGCCTAAAACATGATCATTGTAAATATGTTGCAGATTCATATTATCCATTTTAAATAGAATTACCATATTTTAATTATCACAAAAATTATGTTTCGGTATATGTGCATAACTTTGCGATAGATAATCAATGTTTGAATGGCAGCCAAAACTAAAATATTACTGTATTTCAACCTGCAGCTCACCCCAAGCAACGTCAAAATAAATACAGCGTTGGGTAATGCTTCATTCGGAGGCACTTTATCTTCTTTATTTTCAGAAGGGAAATATCGTGTTCCTTCAATTAACGATAAAATGGTGGCTAACAGTTGATATTTCTCTTGTATAATTTTAGAAAGCACATATACGTTTTCAAATTTAAGTCCATATAGATGTTACAACAACGACATAATAACACAAGTTTTTCCACATGAAGAAGGACTGCCTATTATACAATGTGTATTTGATGGTAAAGAATACCATATTTGTGATCAATTACATTTTCTTTCACGTTTACAATTACCAGCAGATGTAAATTTTGTTTTATAACCTTCACTTCTACACAATTACACAGTATTATGTAATGTACTAATGTAAAACTATAAATGTAGATCTATATATAGGCTACTGTTCAGTTGAAAACAATGCCTCGTACTAAATGTATCAGAAATGGTGTGGTGTATTGAATATATTGATTAATAAATTACCATTTGAATTACATTTACCGAACTGCAATTATTGTGGACCTAGTACTAAACTTGCAAAACCTTTTGCCTGGAACGATCAAGGAATAAACGCTTTGGATAACGCTTGTAAAGAACACAATATAGTTTATGATCGAACAAACGATTTGAACGAAAGACATATAACAGGTTCAATTCTAGTCGATCAAGCAGCAAATATAAGGAAGAAACCACTTACATCTACAGGTGAAAAGCTAGGTGTTTAGAGTTGTTAATAAGGTTATGCACTTGAAAGTAAAGAGAGGTATGGGCTTAAAATGCAAAACGAAATGAAAAACAAAGTAAAGAGGAATCTTTCCCTTCTTATTTCCAGCATTAACCGCTCTTGGATCAATCCTCGGAGGAGTTTCTGCAATTAGTAGAGCAGTTAAATAAAAAGGAAAACGAATGTATTTGAAACCCTATAAAGTTGAATAAGGATGAAAAAACTTCAAATGTGGGAAAAAAACACAGAAAGTCTTAAATAGTCTTCCAAAATGTACATTTATAAACAAAGACATTAATGTATTCTTCGTGAATGTATGGTTGTTAATTTAGATTTGAAACAAAATGAAGGAATGCATTGGGTTGTATTAATTAAAAACATAAATCAATCATTGTATTAAGACAGTGTTGGCGATTTACGTACTCCAATTGAAATACGTAATTATTTAAAAAGCAGGTAATTAATATACAATTACAAAATGGAACAATTACCAAGAACAATCAATTACATGCATTTATGTTTGCATTTTTGGCTATAAATAGGGTAATACAATTACTTAATTGTATTAGTAAAACATATTAGTAATATGTCAATTATGTTGATAAGTGGAAATTTGTCGCAATTGCATTCTGTCTATTTCCGAGAGTTATATAGAGAATAGCAAATAAGTCTAATCAAATTCGTTACTTACAACAGCATATATGCCATTCACTGTAAAGTGAGCTCTTTTTGAAGCTGTTTAACCAGACAAAATAACCAATAAATACATTTCATTGTGGCCTCAGACTTTTGGTTTTAGGTTTGATGAATGTATAGGCTGTGTTTATTACTCACATGACAGGGTTTACATTAACAAGTTGTAGAAGGATATAAAATGGTTAAAATAATAAAGTAACAATGCCTTCAAAAGTGCTCACTTTACCATGAACGGCTTATACCAAACATTGATATCCATAACCATTTATTTATGGCTAATATTGGTGAAAAATATACAAGATTCTGATACTGGTAGGATCTTATGAGTCGGATGACCTTGAAATATTCATTAAAGCGGCATTACCTGAAGATGTACATTTCCTATTACGTGGAAATCCAAATGCATTAACTAGTGCAATATATAGTAATGTCGATATTGATTTCTCGGAAGACAATTCAATCGAAAATATGTTGGGTTATGAACGGAGACTACATCCAGCTAATCAATTACACGAGTAATCAAAACAGTTTAATCGGTAAATTTGTGCCATATAAATGTTAATATTCTAAGTGGTTCATATTCGAATAGAAAACCAACAAATAAAATAACGGATTCACGCGTGCTGTATCTCCAGGATATAAAATATTTGAAAAACCTAATACATTGATATATCTTCCAGTAATAGTGAATAGCGTTCCTGAAATAGGTGTTACAATTGTCGATCAAGACGGTAAACATATTCATTTTAGAAACAAAGAAATTACTCTTTGTTTACATTTAAAAAAAGGTATATAAACACCTGCATTCCATTGCGCATTACAATTTTGATGGGTGTTTTGTACAATAGTAAATTCGGACATAAAGTAGTCTGTTCTTTTAAGAACTATAAGAGTATGGAATGTATCCTGAAGACAGAAAGTAAAAAAAAGACGTACTGTTAATAGAAATGGAAGACATACTTAATGTTGAAGAACTTATCACCTATGAAAATGCAATCACCATTACGGAAATACATGTGTATGAACCATTTCGAGCAGGTCCATACACGTTTCCTTCGGAAATAAGGATTTCAATACAAAATCATGATATTTACACGTGACAATCGAAATCAAGTTTAAGGTTTTGAGGAACAATTAAAAAGCCAGCCGATGCAAGTAATCCAGCAACTACAAAAATAGTAAACATTTAATACTTCATTTAATCGACAGAATTGCATATCTGCTAAATGGAGTGGAAATCGATCAAACATGAGATGTTGGAATTACTTCCATGCTAAAGAACTATCTCTCAGGAACTGTAAACGATATTTATACAGGGCTTATGGCTGGGTGGAACAATGCTAGTGGTTACTCACTACAAATAAACCCAGGTGGAAAATACGAAGTTGTTAAACGTTTAGTATGGTTTTAGGCTTTGCTGAACACTACAAACACGTCATATTAAATGTTAAACAAGCATTAGTTATTCTATTCTGCAATACACATTTAAATGCTATATACGATACAGCTAATAATGAGGAAGGTGTAACATTTGAATTAAGCAGTGTGGAATGGTTAATGCAGCATTCTAAAATTAACACTTGTAAACATGTACAATTTTTTTAATTTATTGAAAAAGGGAAGAATAAAAACATTCCATTCAGATCGTGGGCTTTAGAAGTTTTTCCAACACTGCCAATATCGCAAAAAGGCACTTGGAATGTGAGGTCAAGTTTTTCGTTGAAAAAACCGAGATATGTTGTCATTTGTTTTCAAACAAATTTACAAAACCATTTAAAAGCGGATCAATCAGTATTCGATAATTGTGATATGAAAAATATTAAACTATATCTAACTATATCTCAGCGATGGCTGAGACGAGGTGTTTTGCAACGTACAAAGATTTCAGTCTGCAGAAAAAAAAATCATTAAAGAATTATCTATCACTGATATGAGAGAACAAACAACTATATTCAGCTTCAAAACACCATTTGACTAGAAATATCTAACCCATAAATACAAGAAAATGAATAGATGGGTTACTAATAATCACCATGGTTTAAAATGGGAGAGTGGGCGTATAGAGTATGAGAACATTGTAGATATTTGCAAACATTGCCTAAATAATTTTGTAGTATATGTAGGTGGAGTTGAGCAAAAATGTGTTTTCGAAAGTGTATACAACGGGAAAGAAATAGGTATTCAAAAAGAATATAATTGCCCTTCGTTCAAACAATTACATAAAACATATGGATCAAATACAACATTTTTCTCTGCAGAGGAAAACTCAAAAATTAATGTTAAGTTGGGCAATGAGGACTGACTGGGGTAAAACATACTCTGATGATGCTCCTCCCGAATCACCTGTGGGTATTAGTTGAGTCACATGACGTTATTTAGGATGACTGAAATTTACTACAAAAATTCTACTTGATAGTGTTTTGAAACATCATATATAATTTGTGTATGTTTGGAACAAAATTTATCTACTTGCTTAAATGTTGTTTCAGTGATAAGATGTTGTACATAAATTTTTGATCATCCTGTATTTGAATATATTTTGTAAATAAATATGATGTAAAATGAATCCATTTCTTAAAATGTACTTGCCTTATTCCTTTTTTAAAAGTGAACTTGTTTTAGCAAGAAAAATATTTTCTCCGCAGAGAGGGAAAAGTTCTGGATGCGAGCGGTCTAGCCGCTTTTCCATAACTAGCAATATAATATACCATCCCGCATAAGGCTCGGGTGATATAAGCTGGGTTCGAGTCTTGGTTAGGTATGATTGTAATAGTGTAACAATAAAAATATTAAAGAACGAATCACTGTTCATTAAACTAATATAAATTTGTCCATGTATGTGAAAAAAAGGTAGATATGTTCAATTTTATTGATGTTTAAACTTAAATCAATTGTGTGTAATATTTCCGATACAACATTATTAACTATGTAATTTATACTCGCTTCGAAATTTTAGAAGTATAGCATTTGCCAATATTTCAAAAAACCATTACATTTAGAGATCTGAGTTCTTAGCAGTGTGATTGTTCTTTGAATGGTTTTCCCAATACTACCAACTACAGAAACAGAGATTTCAGAGGTTGGCAGTCCAATATACCCCTGCGGAATGCATTTGGAGACAACCCCGGCGCCTAGCTTTTGACCAAGGACATTCCTATCCCTGAAGGGGTTGGGGGGTGGGGGGCATATCAGGTCGACAACTTTTCAACCGTCGAGACTACCAGGGTCAAAATGGCTTCCTAGCTGTTTGAAATCTCTTGAGCAAAAATGTTTAATCCTTTATTTGATAAAAAAAATACTATTCACTTTGTAAACTCCATTACACAGGAAAAAATACAGAAATTAAAAAAATCACAAGACTTATATGAAATGAACAAATATTTACCAAAACAAGATTTTACTCCCCCATACTAACCTGCATCAAAAGAAAAAAAAATCGATGGAAATACCTTATAAAATAGAATTTTAACCAAATTGGAAACATTAACGGAAAAAATATCTGTATTTGTTTAACGTAAATATGATTCTCAATATACGAATTAAGAAAAATGGGAATATATTTACTAAAATTGAATCATATCATGTCTCTTGATTTAGATAACATATATTGCAAATAAGGAAAAAAAATCCTTTAAAATATTAAAGTAATCTTAGATAGGGTTAGAAGGGATTATAACAGGGTTTTTGCGTATAATATTACATTCTTTTTCCTATGTATTATATATTGTTTTAATAAATACGCTGATCTGTATGACATTGCTAATCATTTTTAATGGATTATTAAATACACTTTGTTTATTTGTTATGATTTAGAAGTTATTTTACTGATAAATAAATGTTATTCATTTCTTCGACCAAGAAACTTAACAGAGAGGTTTTTCTCCGAGGATGGGGGTACTGGTTTGAAGATATTTGAAAGTTGGTTGTGCGGGAAGAGAGGGGAATGGGCATTTGAACTTTTGATTTCTGGTTAGAGGGGAGAAATCTGGCTTCTCGAAGGTTTGACCTGGGAATTTGGAATTTTTATAATTAGGGCTTCAGCCTCTACGCCCCTTCCACTTTTTCCAGTTTTTGTCAGTTCGGTTCGCTTTGCAATGTCGTGGTCGTATGAAGAATATTTTCTTGGCTTATCTACACAATATTTAAACAAAGAGCTTGATTTTCATTGGGAGTATTTCAATAGACTAATCAATGCTTCGGAAGATTTAGTAAGTGGTTTCTTAACTCCTTCAGAGGAAGAGGTGTTTACCTTCACATTGCAACCAGTGATAGCATCATTATCAACATCTATGAGAGTGTCCACAGCTCCATCAGCTACTGCATCCACATCTTCCAAGTTTGTACCACCGTCCGCCATAGTGCCTATGTCTAAGAGAGTGTCCATACCACCGTCAGCCACTGCATCCACATATTCCAAGTTTGTAGTAACACCGTCTGCCATGGTGCCTATGTCTAATACAGTGTCCACAGCACCATCAGCCACTGCATCCACATCTTCCAATTTGCAGCATCGTCTGCCACGGTTTCTCCCACCTACAGCGTTTGGAGCTTTAGACTTAAGAATAAGAAAAACAAGTGAACAACGACTGCCAACACCCAAGATTTGCTCGTGTTGTAAACCGTTAGATTTAACGTCTCCCTCTCTAAACGTGTCTCCGAAAGCTGTATTCACCAGTAATAATATTTTGCAGGAATTAGACGAGTTTTTAAATTTTAATTTTGTTGTATCACCTGCACCAAGTCAGAAACCTATTGAAATATTGTCAGCTGAAACACCCCTAGATAAATTACTTTCTCTGCCTTTGCCTATATTCAAGCCGTCGCCACAATAAATAATTTATAGCCCAATCTCCTTACCTCCTTCCCCTCCTTCACCAATAGTTGTTATTCCAGTTAAGAAAAGCAAATTAAGCTTAGGTCTTAGCCCTAGACGTAAATTGTATTGAAAATTCACAATTTCAGTGATGAATGATTCCTTCTGCAGTATAATTTCACAAATTTTTTCATTATTACAATAATGTAATGATTTTTTGTACTTGTAATAGGGTGAAAAATTATTACAATTTAATTATTGAAAATATAAAGTACTAAAGATTTATAAACAAATTTCTTGTTTGTAATGATTCTAAATAAATTTCATTTAGGTCAAACAATTTTTTTAAAATATCAATCATTACAATTTTTTAAAAGTTTAACGAAATTCATTCAAATGTTTGACAATTTAAAGGCTAATCATTTCGTTTGATAAAAATTTCATTCAGGTGTAACGATTCTAATGAAAAGTCATTCAATTTTGGCGATTTTCAAAGAAAAATAATTTGGGTGTAACGATTTTAAATAATCATCAATCACGATGGAAGTTTATTAAGAAACTTTATTATTGTAATTATAATTATTATTATTTCAATCATATAATGCTGTAAATATTTTCACTCTAAACACCTTTTGACATCGTAATAGTGAACAGGGGAGTTTCTTATGGTTAAAAAGCCTGTTTGGCGTGTACATGTAACTGATAGAGTAAATGAATATTTTTGAAGTTGTATCAGGATATGGTACAATTAATATTTTTGCAGTTTTAATGACATAATATACAGTGTTTTGGTTTTAAAAAAAAAGCCTGTTTGTCTTGTTCGTGTAAATGATACATGAGCAAAAAAATTCAATTTCTTTCATAATTGGTGATGTAATTAATATACATAAACAATTTCGGTGTGTAATGTTTGTAAGCCGTTAGAGCTAAACAATGTTTGTATTTCATTTAAGGTCGTGATTTACCATGAAGTAAAGATTTTAAGTTGTGATGTTTTTCAGAAGGCAATGGTTAAAATGATTGTATTTAATTTAAAGTTGAGATGCAGTATTTTTAATACCAAGATGTATAATTTATTCTGTCTTGAAAGTGATTATTAATTTTTTTAATAAAACATTTTCTTTCAAGTTAAAAACAAATAGTGTGAGTTATTATTTATGTTTTAATACCTTATGTCACTAACTTATTAAAATAATATCTTATGTAAAATGAGCGATAGTTTAATAGTAGTGAAGAGAAATGACTGGGTGTCTATCGGTAATGGTAAACTGATGTCTTGTATTTAAATTTATTGCTTGCTTTCACAAAGAAGAAAATGTACATTTCTTAACTTACAATCCTTGCATAGATATCGAATGGCCGGGGGGAAATTACAAAAAAAAATTTATGGAGAAAATCAAACATAGCTGAATGAATGAAGTTTTATTTTTACAAAGGAATGAGGAAGCAGGTTAGTATCTTGAGAGGACCTTGGTCCACTCTGGATATTCAACTTGAAAATTGATGCAGGACACCATGGTTTGCTTGCCACTTTTGTGACATCGCAGGGGAATCTATTGAATGCAAAGCACCACAAAACTTCACAGAAGTAGGTAGCAAAAACCTATGTCCCTCTTTGCCTACAATCCACGTCTACACTGATATAGTCCAGCAACATTTTTAAAAATATTTCATTTTACATACAAACACACTAATTGCAAGAGTTCCTGTTCAAGATATAACACAATGATGTCTGGAGATGAAGATAAACATTATATATTTAAACTAATTTTTAAATAAAATTCAACTCAAGTTATAAAATAATCCCAAAATATTTTCCTGTTAGTAAAAAAATCAAAATAATGTTGAAATCACTATTTTACAACTCCAACAAACATGATTTCCACCTATATTCATAGTGTTTCATTAAACTTATGTTGCAATCTGTTAAAATGTAAAAATAATTTCATATATATTGTTACATAGAATACATTTTTGTTGTTGGAACATTTTTGGTTATAAGTAAAGAAAGGGAACACATTGGTTAGCACGTTCATCTCCCCAAGCGGGTCACATCATAAAAACTAATTATTTCGCAATGTATGGATGTAGTGTTAGATGTTGCCGTTGATACAGGGATTTTTATTGGAAATCTTTCTTGTTTCCCCTAGTCACATGTGCTGGCACACGACTTGGTGCTTCTCCCGCCATCGTCTCTCAAGACATCGATGTTAAGAGCCATTTAATTCTCTCCCAATATTTTATCTCCTATATGTTGACTTGTAGTGAAAACATTTCTTAACAAATGAGTACTTGTAGAAAAAATTTCTTAATGAGTGAATAAAATATATCTTGTTTGAATACTTGTAACAATAGTTATATTTTAACAAGTAAATAAAATAAGTCTTGTGTGATTTTACAAATCGTAGTTTCTCGATACAAATATACATTTGTTGTTGTTGGAATGAAAAATCTAGGGTTTATATACGAACTTTATTTTAGGATCTTGTAATATTTTTTTCACAGACCATATACTCAACCTGTTGCATAAGGTTGAATGGCATCAAGACTAGCCAAATATCTCAGGGCATACATTCAGAGGGCTGCAGCTCAAAGCAGGTGAACCGACATTAGAAAAAACTCTTTCTTAATACTGTAGCGAGGAAGGAGAATTGTCTTGAAACTGGTACTCCAGGGCTGCCAACTCACGAAAAAAGTATGAAAAGCATCTCAAGGAATGACACCGGTGTGCATAAACTGGTTTTTGCGAGCTCCAAGCTCAATCGATAGTGGATGTCTTCAGAAAAAGTGGCCTTCGAGAGTGGGAGTGGTAGGGAACACGTCCCTCTGGACAAATCCTGGAGGGGAGGGGGTTGTTGTCATTGTAGAGTCAGAGCAGGTCTGAAGACAAGGGTCGGAGGTGCAGGGGTGTTTGGACGGGGTCACGTACCTCTGGACTTTGGTCGGTTCTGAGGGGTGCAGGGTAGAGTGGGAAGGGGTAGCTACAAGCCAGCGGGAGTTGATAGGAGTGCAATTAGGCAGATGATGCCATCTTGAATCAGTTATGACAATTGAGAATCTAGGAGAAACAGGTGATTGACCCCCAAGACCTTGCAGAGGAGAGGTGGTAGGGGTTGCTGGCATCGTGCAGTTAGGGTGAGGGGTCCAGGGTAGGGGAGTGTCAGGCAGGTCTCCTCCGATCGGAACTAATAAGTTGTCGCCATCTTGCCTTAGTGCTGAAAACATTTGACAATCGTGGTCAGCTCGACCAGTGTGCACTGGAGAGGGGCAGGGATGGGGTAAAGGGAGCAAAGTTACCTCAGCTATCCCACTTGGTGCCATCTTTAGTCGCTCATGTACGCTTGCAGGAGACAGACATGCTACTTAACAGTTCCTTCATAAACGCCGCACCTCTACACACTTGGAAGCCGACAAGCTTATGGTAGGGGGCTACAGCATAGGCGAGCATCGCACCTACCTTCATCTCTAGTAATAACCACAATTTACATAGTATTTTATCGGGAATATATACATTTTTGTGTGTTAACTTATTTTTTTAGGATCAATATACCATGTGTGTGATAAGTAATTGACTTCTGTATTTGGTAGAAGAAAATACTGTTTGCGTTAACAACTCACATTTTTTGTTACCATGTGAAGTGAATTTCACAGATTTAACATAAATTTGTAGTACGTCTCTTAAGTGTTGCACAATTACATTTTGTAGGTTCAAGTACTTCTTCACATTATCTGAGAGTCTTTACACTTCGACAGAAATAATTTGTGTTAAAAGTGAATTATTCTGAAAATATTTAAATTTTAGTTAAAAAATTGTTATTTCATTGTCTGTTGCTGGACAACTGCAGAGTTTTTCTCTTAAATTTCAACTCATCTATCAGCTTCGCTACACATACAGAATCAGGCTCTCCACACACACAGCTTATAAGTGAATGTAATTGCTACGCTGGATTCCACATCAAATGGACATGTTTTAAAAAATACTGAAGGTATGAGCGAAAGGCATTAAGTAGTGTATGTGTATTTCTATTATGCTGTTGTGTCTGTTTAAAATTTAAATGCGAGTCTGGTAATCATTATTTGTTCATACTGAATAGCTGGATTTAGTTTAGTGAGTTTGCGCTTGTCTCTTGCATTATTCACATAGTTAAACTCTCTCTCTCTCTCATGTAAATAATATTTCTAAGCTCGAGACTCACATTACGTTATGACTCAAGTAATTCCACTTATTATTTACATAGTTGTTTGAAATTTGAGATTCGATGTGTGTAATTTATTCATACGTACAACAATCTGAAATTCTCTAATGTTTAATTGTATTCCGAAATCAGATTGTTTAGATATGTAGATCGCATCTTTCAAAGTTGCCTATCTAGAGCTATATTCACCCAGAAAAAACATAACCTTTATACTTAGGTCACTCTTAGCAATTGTTTAAACAGTCTGAAATTTTCTCGTGTGTTAAATATATTCGTAAAAATCGCCTATCTACCACCAACATCCCTCCAAACATCTCAGATTTAGAAAAATTATAAAAAAGCCTTAGCCCACTCTTGCACTCAAATCTACACATATATAAGACATTGCAGCTCACCACTCTGGTCAGTCGACTGACAGAGCTCCAAGGGCAAGGACGTGCCAGAGCTCCTGCTAGCCTTCTCCCCACCTTAAAGAAAGAAAGAAGTACAACAAAAATACTTATCCTTTCAATAAACTTAAGCCTTTCCATTTCTGATCGAATTAATATCGAATTATGAAATCTTAATCGGATTAAGATCGGATTAAGAATTTTTTGATCGGATTAAAATCGGACTAACCATTTCATTCGATTTAATTAACTCTTTGATATCAAATCGATAATCCGATTAATCAAAAATGAAATAGAACCGGCCCGCCTCTACTACTCACCCGCTATCTTGGATTTATGGAATTTTTGCCATACTCTGGAAATACAGTTTTGTATTGTGTTTTTCGGAACGACTGAGCACAGGGCATTGCTTAGTGCATTGTCTAGATCAGTATTTCTTGATTACTGTTGATATCGTCGCCTTTGTAATTGTTCACAAGAAATAATTTCGCGTTTCGCCTGGATAGTTACCAGCTAAAAATTAATAAATGTAGTGAAGCTGTGGCAGTTCGATAAAGCTTGGGAAGCTGTTATGTAGGAAATGTTGTGCGGGAAATTTCAATCATCTTCTGTAATAGAAGCTTTAGCGAAAAATCGATAAATACAAGATGGCGGGTGGTAATTAGCCTTATACTGAGCACTTTTGAAAGCCCTGCTTTAAATCTACTTGTATGCACGTTGTGTATTCTTCTGCCTTATGTAAAATCAACACTGCCATGGTTAGTACCACTTTATTAATGCGTCCGTGAAGTGAAATTTTAAAATAATTAGTAATGGAAATATTTTACAAATCCGTTAATTCTTACAGTTAGATGCATTAAATAAACAGAAAGCGAAATAAATAATAATTTAATTTATCACAAACGGCTACTTAACATTTTCAATTCGACGTTAAGATATGGAACTGCTTCCCCTCCATCGTTGCCAATCATACTAGACACATGTCACTCAGTGCACCCATTAAAATACATGCAGGTAAGAGCAGTGACATTTTTCTAAGGTTGATTTCAAAAGTGCTCACTCTATCGTGAACAGTCTTTATAGGATCCTCCCAGCTATTTAAGCACTTTTGAAATTAGCCTTTGAAATAATGCCACACTGCTCCTAAAGGCTGTTCACGATAAAGTGAGCACTTTTGAAATCAACATTTGAAAAAATCCACTGCCGTAGAAGACAGGTCTGGACACTCGCCTATCTAACAATGTTAGCGAATTGACCCTCTTATTTACTGATTTAGTTAATGTAGTAGCCGCAGATCGCTGCAAGCAAACTGTGTTGTTAGCATTTCTGGTATAGGGGTAGCACCATAGAGATATGAGTGTCATTTTCCAATTTTAAGAAAAAATTGTCTTTCCCCTTCCTATGCTAACCATGTCAAACATCACTACTACCGTACCAGCGCTCTGCGGCTGGGTTCACGAACTAAAAGGGTCAATAAGTTCAACTTTTCAAGCTGTCTAGACCTGTCTTCTACAGCCATGGAAAAAATCACTGCTCCTGCTTGCATATATGTTAACAGGCACACTGAGTGACATGCGCCCTATCCAGCTGGTAACGATGGATGGAAAGAAGTTCCATGACAAAATTAATAAATTATTTACTTTTCTCATAATTTCACAGTTTCGCTTGGTCGAGGTATGTATAAAGCGATGAAGCCCTAGGTCATGTTAATTTTATATAAAGTGTGTACAAGTAGATCTTAAGCAGGGCTTTCAAAAGTGCTCATTTTACCGTGAACCGCCTATACCTGCATATAGTTTAACGGACTCACTGGTCAGCTAGCGCCCAGTAATGTTAGAGTAGTCTATTCACGGTTCTTTCACACTTTTTGACTCTAACATTTTAAAAATGACCCCACTTATAACGTGTTTAGTTATTTCTTAAATAGCCCTTGTATTTTTGGTTCGATTGAAATTTTACTTATATTCTATCTATAAACTATAATATTTAATTTATAATTAATAAGAATAAAAACAAGGAGAAAACAGGTGTGTTAGTAATGCCTGGTAAGAAATAGTTCTAATGCAAAATACGAATAAAAACAGTGAGAAAACACGTGTGTGGGCAGTGCGTAGTAATAAATAGTTCTTTTGCAAAATATTATTACACTGAGTGCGCACGTGTGCGGTGCGCAGTCCCTTTGGTATACTTTTCTCGAATTGTTTCAGCTTTGTTTGTACGAGGCGGAGGAATATCCTGGAAGTAGAACTTTAACAGGGCTTCAGAAAAGTGTGACGTAACCGTGAATAGAGAGGCGCCCACGGTGGCTGAGTGGAGTCGTCGTGATAGCTTCGTTGCCAAGACGACGTGCTCGAGACGGTAAACTGCCGGTTCAAATCTTAGGTGACGTAACTGTCTGCTCTGCCGCCATATCTCAGAGGGAGAGTGGCCGACTTGTGGTCGGGGTGTCCGGAGTTCGCACCCCTGTTCCTTCGCGACAGATTTTCAGTTCACATGTCGCGAACATGTGAACTGTGAATTTGTCATCAAGTCGATCTACTACTTGAGCTCGTCAACAGTCACAAACACACGCTATCAAGCGTCACACGCTGTGTTAAACGGCAGATGTATCGGTCAATATGCCAGAAAAAGTCAACTTACAAAAATGGGTTAGACTGCTCGCCTCCCACCAAGGCCTGACTGGGTCCATTCCCCGGCCGGTTCACTCCAGATTTTCGCAAATGGAGAATCGTTCAAGTGTAGCAGGCTAATTTTACCCACGCTATTCTTACCCTCTGAATGCCTGGGTGGCGGCACGTGTCAAAGCAGCTTGGAGGTCCACTGACAACTGCGACAACAGTATAATACTGTTTATAACCCTCGGCTGACCACAATTCACTAGGTTGACACTAAACCCCGAGAGCGTTTCTCTCGTCACTTTCTCGCCAGAATGTGTCCCTTGGTAAAATAACAAATTTAGGAACAAGCATAGCCTTCCCGCAAATAAAATTTCTGTACAAGAGTAGCCAAACATTACGCGCCGAGCTAGAGTCCTCAGCGCCAGCAGGAGAGTTAATATCCCAAAACAGTGATTCAAAGCACGCCGGCTGTTTTTTTGTAGGTGGTGACCGCGAAGCGGTCACACATCAGCGAAGCTTGGAGTTTCCCCACAAATGATTTTCAAACGTAGTCAATTCGGGTTCTGTGTGATTAGTATAGTGGAATTATATCATTCCGAGAAAAAAAAATTCCAAAAAGCCCCTATTCTGAATATTTATCTTTTTTTTTCCGTACGGCGCTCCACTGTGCTTACAGCTCACCAATGGTATAATGATGTACTTAGTACATTCTTTTCCTGTCTCGATCGCGAGTGTGTCCGTCCTTGCCTACCTGGCGGTAAATCTACCTGGAGGTAAGATTCGCCGGTTTACAACAAACGATGCCGCTGGTTGGCGGGTTTTCTCGGGGATTTCCCGTTTCCCCGCAAATTCATTCCTTCGCTGCTCCATACACGCCTCACTTCACCCATGTCAGCTCTCAAGACCCCGCTGTCAAGAGCCGCCCGAATCTCTTCACTCCACCGTGAATTGACAATAGCAGGGCAGCGGGGAAGACGTCGGCGGCTAGCTCAGACGTCGGCGGCTAGCTCGCCCCAGCAGCTGACCCCGGCACGACCCACATCGCCGCTGCTCGTCCCTGACGGCGGATTCAGCCCCTCCCACGCGCCGCCATCCCCGATTCTCGTCACGCGACCATCTTCTCTGCTCCGCGGCGGCCGCCATTTGGCTGGCGCGTCGCTGGGCAGCCGGGGGCACGTGTGTCGGCCGTCGTCGCTTCGTCGGTTGCGCGTGGAGCAACACGTGTGCCATGTCATTCGCCGCAGGAAGTAGTCCCGCTAGCCGATATCCTGCCTTCGCCGGTCGGTGAGTAAAGGCTCTTCACGATAAAGTGAGCACTTTTTAAAATCAACATTAGGAAAAGTCACTGCTCCTGCCTGTATATATTTCAACAAGCGCACTGAGGGAAATACGCCCAGTAAAGTTGATAACGATGAATAGAAAGTAGTTTCATATCTTAACGTCGAATAAAAAGTTTTTCATAAACATTTATGATAATCTCAATTATTTACATCACCTTCGGTTTTTTTTTTTATGCATGCAAGTGTAGAAATTATAAAATTGCTAAATTATTTACTTTTCTTATAATTTCACAGTTTCAGTTGGCCGACGCATGAATAAATTGATGAGGCCCTTGACAATGTTAATTCTATATAAAGCGGAAGAATACACAACGTGCATACAAGTTGATCTTAAGCAGGGCTTTTAAAAGTGCTCATCTTACCGTGAACGGTCTATACCAACGTTGGAACACGTAGAATAAATTTACATCGTAATGCAAACACTGGATGGTCGCTAATATTTCCCATTCCGACACTTGTACCTGTGTCCCCTAAAAAAAAAAAAAAAAAACCGCAAGCGCACACAAACTGCATTCGTATTTAACCATTTCAGACCTGTTTTAATCTACGGTTTCAGGTTTAGTAAATAAGAAATGTTTTAATTTCTTATTTTATTTAAGGCTACACGTCACTTATTTCGTTACCGCAACCGATTAGGTGTAAGAATTGTGGTCGGCTATTCATAAACTAGTACAGCAGCATGATTTATGAATCAGTTTACTGCAGGGAATATCATTGACCATGAAGCCTCGCAGTGTAGAGTAGTAGCCAAACATAACCTTCCTGTGTCTCATATATGTTATTGTGTACAATGGATCTGGATGGACCAATATGCTATGACAGAAAAAATATTTCCTCATGCCTAAAACGTTGCCCGGTCTTCTATACACTGGGAAAAAAATTTTTAGTGAACATACTCTACCACAATTCAAATTTAACTATTACATATTATAGAAAATTTACAATTTATCAGGCTGCAAATATACAAGAGATACTGAACAAAGTAGGGAACTTCATTACTAAGGGTATGCTAGTAAAATATTTGCTATTCTAATTCTTAAGAACGCCTGTCGCTTATACTCTAGCAAATTTGCTAACTTTTTTTTAGTGTATCTTATCTAGAATGTTAGCATTTGTGGAAATTGAGAAAATAAAACAATAGTAGTCCCTTTATACCAAACCCATACACATATTTTCTTTAAAAACGTATTTGTTATTTAAGTGTATTAAGATTCAAAATAGTTTTGGACGTCTCATCTGAATAACATGTTTTTCGGTAAATATATGCGAGCAAAGTCGTCATTGTTTCCGATAGCATTCGTTCCTGTTAAGGATTGGTGTTATATCTTGATGTTGTGACAGTTTGAGCTTCAACTCATGACTTCATAATACTTTTTCTAACGAAAGTTATCGTATATTTTTGATTTTATAAAGAGGATGTAATAACATATTCTATACATATTCAAAAACAGAGTTTTATTTTATTCTATGAGTTCTGATTTCCGTTATGTTTAGTTGTATTGTGTGACGTAATGCACCAAAACTTACGAAGGAAACAACCAACATAAAATCCATTTAGACTTTATATGTAAGCGCGAGGGGTGGGGGCTCTGGTTTAGTTGGACGAGGGAACGTCGTAGAACATGTGAACTCCCGAGAGATCCCCGCCTGTGTGGGTTTTGTGAACGAGGAGTCCGATTGACCTTCGCGTGCAGCTCAATTCTACCTTGGCCTTTGTGACCGAGCTGAATTCTAGTGCAGGCGCGGAAGAGATACTTAATGGCTCCGAATGCAATGTGGAGTTCCTGTGATATCGTCTACTGTAAACCGTGATGAAGATACGAGATAAATGTGCTTTACACGATTACGCCTAGTTTAAGTTAATGGTCCAGAATTCAGTTGTTAAAAAATGTTTCTTAAAATAAACAGCAGATTCAGCTATTTTAAAGTGTAAAGTTATTACAACTACTGCAAATGAACTGACGTATAAAACCAGAATTCAGGCTAAAAACGTTAAACTTGATACAAAAGAGTAGTTATGGATAATAATTTTTGGCTTAGTTCTTGACAAGCTGTTCTTCGAATGAGTGTGTTTATATATGTTCCTCTCTTCCTCTCTCTCTGTCTGTGTGTGTGTGTGTGTCTACACACACACACACATAACGGTTATATAAGGTAACATTGACGTATTTCATAGACAAATTTAATTTCAGTTACCGAAACTCGGTGCTTGTATATTTTTGTGTATTCTAAAGCTGCGTTTACACCGAGTGTTCCAGACATTTGTCTGCAAATTTTATGTCGAAGACGTTTGTCTACGACATTTGTTTGCAGACAAAATACTAGTGGGTTTTTACAACTTTTGTCGACAACACAAAGAGATAAGCACCCTTCTCACTGCAGTCGTCAAGAAGTCGAGTGTGGAGGATGTTGTGCTTGCAGTAGTTGCTTGCGTAATTTTATCGAAACAACGGGCACCCCGAAGGTACTGGGCAAGACCATCAAAAGCGATAGCTCGGTACAGTGGAAGTGAGCTCGTAAATGATTTAAATAAAGATGACTTTGACCATTTGTCAGGTGAAGTAAGATCGGATTGAAGTTTTAACAATATTTTCTGAATGGCCAGCTACGATTTTGAACATTTGATTGTGAAACAGGACATCAACAATAGAGCAGCAATTCCAGTTAAAGAAAAACTTACAGTTACGTTGATCTTTTAAAAAATTGAAAATTCATACACTAATCTCAGTTATTTGTTCGAAATGTCTAAAAGTACAATATCATTGTTTGAGCCAGAGGTTTGCGAGGCTTTGATAGAACTGCTCAATAACAGCATAAAAGTAATTACGAAAGTTTAAATGTCCAATAGTTAAAGAAATATGACTCACTTTCTATAAAGTTATGCGTACTGTCATGTTTATATTGTCTATATAAAACATTTTGCCTACTTAATTAAAAATATTTCAACAAACCAACTTCTAAATATGGTGAACAGTTTATGTCAAACATATTTCAGAATATGTTTGACATAAACCTTGTTAGGTATTTTTGAGGAAGGAAGTAAAATCAATAGGTATAAAATAATACCTGGAATAAAGCCAACAAAATTGTATTACTCTTCTTTTCATCAGTTATTAAATGGATTTACGTTACTTTGAACGTTACTGAAACAAATCTAAAAATTATAATTAGAGGATGGTATAAGCGTTGTCCTCATTAGTAACGCCACATGAATTGTTGTCCTTGGAATGGTTACCCAAAGCCATTGTCCCAACAATTCCATTTATGATTGAAACGGAATGTTCAAGTGACTCTGTCTAGGACGGCTCTTCGACGGCGGAGTGTTTGGACAATAGCACTTTAAAACAAAAGTTAGAAGACTCTAATTTAAATGTACACACTAGCAGCTGCTTGCCTGGCGGAAATTTCCCTGTACCATATGTACTGTTAGCTGATGATGCCTTCCCCTTACGACCAAGTATCATGAAACCGTTTCTGGCAGCTCACGACCAGAGGAGCAACGAACGCATCTACAACTACCGTCATTGTGCCCGGAGGGTGGTTGAAAACGACTGAGACAATACCAAACACGTTTTCAGAGTTCTAAAAAAACGTGTACTGCTCGAGCCTGAAAATGCTGAACGAGTTGTGATGACATGCCTTTATTTGCACAACTTCCTGCGCCGAAGACAGTCGTCAAATGCATCATATGCTCCACCAGGGCCGTTCGACTTTGAAGACATAGCAACGAAAACATTGGCACCTGGGCAGTGGAGGGTGGACGGAATGCCCACGGGAACAACGTTGAGATTGAAATGAGTTCCAAAGAAACCTTCTGTTCTTGTCAAAGAAATACGTGAGGAATTAAATGGATATTTCACGAATACATGAGGGTCAGTTTCCTGGCAATAGGACTACTGCTAAATCAATAACGTGTAAGGTAACAGAAATGACAAAACGTATCCTGCCGAAAGATTATTGTGTATCCCGCCTAAATATACAATATCGATAAGGCGTACATTGGCTACTGTTATTACATTTATGATAACAGAAATGGGTTTGTTCGATGTTAAATTTTTCTTGTAAATAAAACATTCAGTCGCATTGTGCACATCATATGAGCCACTTTTGTACTACGAAATCGTTAAATCGTTAACTTCCCACCTTGTATTGAAGACGTGATCAGTTTATAGAACTTAATGTGTAGCAAAGTTAAGGTTATACAACATTTTTTAAGACGTACAATAATAACGGAGATATTTAATATTTTCCATTTCAGCCTCGCCCTTAACCCCCACTTCTACTTTTGCAAATCGCTCCAAACACTATAGGGCTCTTTCTAATGCCGATATAGAACTAACTATCATATTTAGTTACGCTCCGTGACAAATGGCGACATGAAGGCGAGCAAATTATATACATATATAAACATTTAGTGTTCGGATTCAAGGACCTCCAAAACATAATATAATTGACTCCTCCTTTCCCAATGATCCCCCTTCTAAAATGTGAGCGAACGCAATAGCTACTTTCTTATAAATAAGCTACAACGTTCTACTTCAGTGTATAGCTTACAGAATAGTTTGGTTTTGCTTACCTTCATTGCTCCTGACTCACGAGAATGC
This sequence comes from Dryococelus australis, assembly GCA_029891345.1. Lineage (NCBI taxonomy): Eukaryota > Metazoa > Arthropoda > Insecta > Phasmatodea > Phasmatidae > Dryococelus > Dryococelus australis. Next base: position 263,237,486 of record CM056995.1, read on the forward strand.
CGAGTTGTCTTGTCCCTCATAAATTGAAGATGTTCAAATGCAAACCATTTAGATTTTGAATCTGCTCCTGAGCCACTTTTTGTCTTCTTACTTTCTCTGTAGTATTGGGTTGTTAGGTTCCTCAACTTGGTTTGTACTTCTGCCTTGTTAATTTGCATCTCCTCACCAATTTCACTCCAGGAATTGTTCTTCTAGTTCTTATATTTGATCTCGGGTCTAGTTTGATCCCAGAGGGCAGGCCTCTCTCTAAATAGTTCTATCAACGTTATCACCTGCTCTCTCCTCCACTCCATTTTACTAGAATAAAAATCACAGATCACTCACTGACATAAACAAAGCACAGCCCACTAACTGACAGTTTAGCGGGAATGAGGACAAGACAAGCAGGGATGAGGGACGCCTGCACAGAGAGTGAACGCAGTTCGACGTGACCGACCACGCCCTGCTGAGGGGGTAGCGGGGGAATGTCTGCAACACCAAAAACTCGCTTCAACTTTTGTCGACGACAAATGTCAAAGTCCTTTGATCTTTATCGACTCCTGGTGGAAAACATAATTTCTGTTGCAGACACGCCAAATCTGTTGACGACAGGAGATGTTGCAGAGAAACTTACAGCCGTTTTTCGAAATGTCGTCATCTTTTGGCGTCAACACGTGTCTGCAACCACGGTGCAAACGCCGCTTAAGGTAGAGGCAAAGCAAAGGATGCGTGATATAGGTCTTCATGAGATATTTTGCATTATGATGGTTGACGAAACAAATTTTCCTAATTTAAAGCTCAAAATAAAACCTGGGTTCATCTTCTGCGTGCTCCAGGCAAATATATTTTTTTTCTGTACGAATGTCGTTAGTAGGTTACACCTTATTCCCAAGTGTCTGAAAATACATTAAAATCACATTTTCTGATAGTTATTCCCTTCAGTCTATAATTAGATATTTAAAAGATACCCACTTAAAAAATATATATAAATATATAACAATGTTTTTATTTCCTCGAGCTTTATATAACTGTTTTGTTCAAGTTTAAAACCAACAACCCCATATGTTAAGTAAATCTGCAAATTTTTTCATTAGTATGGTCGAGATGAGACTTTGATAAACTTAGATAATATTATTAATTTATTTTCACTACCAATCTTTTTTAAGCTAAAATAAACGAAGAATCGAAGTTATCTAAGCACGCTCAGCCCATAATGTGCCATGTTCATTTGAGGCTGAAAGATAATAAAATGATTTTTCATCCATGTCTGAGACCGTGGACTTTGCTCCGTTTTTTTGTGTAATGTACATGTCGAAATTTCAGTTTCTGATTTCGTGCACATGACATGTAGTCGACTGAAGACGTTCCTTTTTAAGCACATTTTCCTTAGAATTGGATCATTCACGGTCCTTATTGGTTCAGGTATGCTCAGCCAACCTTGTAAAAATTCAGCTAACCTACACTGAGAAAAAGGATTTGTTGAATCAAACAAAATTTTTTTGGTGCAACCAAATTATTTGTTTGTATAGGGGCAATGAACTATGTTGTTGTTCTCATTTGGTTGCCCCAAAACTGTAAGATTTGGTTGGTGCAACTAAACATTTGTTTGGCTACACGAACAGTAAACAGTTTGGACCGATATTAAAAAAATTTACTAGTTCAACCGCGTTTCGAACCTAGATCACCTGCGTCCAAGCGCTACACCTTAGTAATCTCAGTTAATGTGACAACTGAAGACGCCGGAAAGCTTTTAAAAAGATATATTGCAAATATTGGGCATCGTGTGCAAACAAATATTTCAAGTTTTACAGCTTTACTTGTCAGTTTCTTGTTGTATTGTTTTATTAATGTGTTTATACGACTGTTAAGGATCAATAGATGCACTAACAAACACGGTTACTATCCTAATTGTCACAAAAAATACAAACAAACTCTTGGGGCATCTCGAGCTGTATTTCCAAACGAAGGCAATTAAATGAGTGGCCAAACAAATATAAACAGTTAACTCAACAAAATATTTAATTGACAGTCTAACTTTTTTTGGCCCAACGCAGATATTTTGTTTATTCAAACATGTATTTTGTTAGACGAACAAAAGTAATTTTGTTGCTTTTCAAATTCTGTTTGTTCAACAATATATTTTGTTAGGGCAGCTAAATATATATTTGGCCATATACAAACAAATAATTTGTTCCATTATCTCTCAGTGTAGTGGCTTACCCGAAAACATTACGATAATGTGTTATTGCCGAACGCTTTTGGAACACTGCCCACACCGTATTGAAAACGTCGGCCTTCAGAAACAACCGTGGTCTGGGAGGACTGCTTTCCTCTTTACTTCTGTCTTCCAAGAGCAAATTTTCTTCGAAATAATCCACAAAGGATACAAGAGGCGCGATATAATTATTGTAAATATTTTAGGTTGTGTTGTTAAAGACTTGAGCAGGATCAAGTAAGGAGGCCATAGAGGATGTGACTAGTAGCATTAAACCGGTCCCCGTTTTCTTGTAGGGGCTTGATTCAGCATCGTCAGAACCAATGAAACGGTTAGAGACGCTACGAAGACATCTCTTTGGGGAAATGACACCAGTGGTGTGAAAGCGAAAATGGTGAAATCTGAGCACGATACAATACATAGTTTTGAAGAAATGGCACCGAAATTTTCACTATTTTTCGAGAAATGGTGGTGATTCGCTGGATGCTTTCCTAAGTCTTGTGACGCGGGAAGATATGATTTTGTTGCTTTGTCTCGGCTCGTTCTTGAAAGACGCACGTCCAACCGTTCTGTCCCAACGTTAAATGAGTATCAGGTTTGACTATTTACAATTCCGCGATATGTAAATTGAACCGTGTGCCAATTGCATATCCCAAAAGTTCACTGCAATCCCTTGATCGTGCAGGATGAAAGTGGCATGTTATGACATCTCGAGTCGCTAGAACTGGTTAAATGTGAGTTCACAACTGAGGGATTATCATGACCGCTAAAAGTTGTCTTGTGGTTCGCGAATTTTGTAGGTAGGTAGGGCGTAACTCTCGTCTACGGCGACCTTATTAAATATGGAACGAGTACGTAGTTCAGGTAATCAGGTATGGGGGAAGAATGGGGCATGATCCGTTTTAAGGAACCATCCCCTCATTCGCATGCAGTTATTTCGAAAAACGATGGACAACCGAAATCAGAATGACTTTAACGAGTCTCCTTGTACGCGAGTTATGAAGTACCATTTCGCTACCTCGTTAGGTGTGGTTTTGGTTTGCCTTTGATGGACAGTTTTAATATTAAAGACAATTCAGTGTAAGTAGAAGATCCTATTTACCGCACACAATATACAACACAAATTACTCTCCCAAGCATACGTAATTAGTCATACTAAAAATCACAATTTTTTGTGTTTCCCCTTGCCACTAGCTTGGTATTCAATGAACGCTGCGAGGATGCTATGGATGTGTTAATTAGAGTATTTTCGACGAGGTAGCAGGTAGGTGAAACATAGCCATACTTGAAATATTGGTGGTAACGCAGGCTGTTTCCTGGTAAGGCAAGGTATTACTTCCCTTGCAGGTCTTGAGGTGTCCGTTCAAGGTATCGATATCTTCGAGCGCGAACTACCTACTCGCAAATAAATAACACCCAAGAGTTTATCAGACATTCACTCTTCTCATGTTGGCGAGCTGAGAATTCGAACATGAAGACTGGAAGACTATCACTATAGTGCCACTTGATGGCACTATAGCCTAGTGATGGCGGTGTGGGTCTTGGCAAGTCTTCAAATTGCACGAGTCTCTTCGAACTGATAGAGGACTCTTCCAATACTGACGTTCACTTCTCGACGTTCAGATAAAAATGTAACATTTTCGCCCCAATTTCAGGAACATAATTACTCACAATTACATAATCCGTCAGTGGAAATTTCAGTTTTCCAAGTAGTAATGCATCTTACAATCTTCAGCTTCATTGGCGCACTAAATTATTAACATTTGGCGTTACAGTCTATCTTACCCAATTAGAGAACCTCCATATCTCATGTCGAAAAATGTTTGGAACGTATCAGCATATAGTGGGCTCAGTCAAATATCGATTGCAGTCAAAACAGCGCCTCCATTTCTTACCCAAAGAAAAATGGAAACAACATTCTGATAAGATTAGTTAGATTATTTGAGAGGTACACATTAGCTTATACACAAAATATTAAATTGGGAGAAGCATTTAAGTAAATTTATTATTATTTTACAATCACATAACAACCGTTATCATAGCTATTCAATTCCTCTATATGTACATAAAATTCAGTGCAGTAAGAAAACACTCATACATTTAAATATAGCGGGACCATGGTGGATTAGCGGTTAGACTGCTCGCCTCCCACCAAGGCGAACTGGTTTCAATCACCCGCTGGATCACTCCCGAATTTTCGCAAGTAGGAATCGTGCCGAACGAGGCCGCTTGTTGGTGGATTTTCTCGGGGATCCCTCGTTTTCTACGCCCTTGCCTTCTGGCGCTGCTGCATTCTCACCTCATTTCGCCCTCATTGGCTCTCAAGACCTCGCTGTTAAGAGCCGCCCAAATCTCTCAACTCTCAACTCATTTAAATATTGATTTTTTAAAACAAGTAAAAAGGTTAAACAAATAAATTTTTGTAGTCTTTTAATTTTAAAAACGGGGCACGTTGATAAAATCAATGCAGCTAACAGAAATGTATGCTATCGCGAAGCAGTTTTTGAGGCACGTCCAAATAAGTCTAGCTCAAGTATGCACAGTCCACGTTCGTTTGTAATACCATGCTAGAGTATTCATGTATTCAGTCCGCTTATTCTTAGGTGACATCGCCAAAGACTAATTATGGAGGTTGATGATGCTTTGCTAGGAGGCACGAGGCCACTGGCTAATTGTGGAATTCGAGCCGAAGATAAAACACGAAAAATTGAGATACTATTAATTTTAATATACAAATTTCGGAACACACAGAGAAAACCCACGTACCTCCTCGCAGGATCATGTCCCAGTTTTCTTTGTTCCCTTCTTATCCCGTGCCCCCTTTCTAAAACAAGTGACAGAGAATTTAGCACTACCTGAGGTTATGTCCTCCATCGGTTATAACCCCGCGCACATTGCAGGATAAAAATAATTGACATATTATATCTCATAAAATGAACTGCAGGAGGCCCGACTGTAGTCTTTCCAGAACGAGCGGCCACTGAACTTGTCAAACATACAGTTAGGAGTCCCTCCTGTGTTGATAGTTATCATCAATTTACTCACTTAATCTTTTCTAGAATGATCCCCGTGCAGCAGTTCAACTGTTTGCCATAATTTAAATGTTACATAATCTACAATAAATTCATTACGTGTGCATTTCACTAAAAAAAAAAATTATATCTGAAAGAAACAAAAACAATTATATCTTTGGCGTCAATATACTTTCTGAAATCTTCAGGACCCAGTGGCAAAATATTTTCGTATGACATAGAAAAGAAAAAATGTTAGAAAGCAGTTTCCATGTGATCCATCCATATACTGCTTTGGGCACTCTGTCGTTAATATGTTAGTGGGCATGTGTGTTACTTTTCACGCCGATTATCAGTAATTATCAGAAGAATATACGTCCACCTCAAGTAATTTCGTACAATTTTGATTATTAATGAGCTTTTCGAGCTTATTTATATACCAAAATGTTGAGTATAACATCCCTTTGATGTGACATGTACGTAAAACTGTAGAGTTTAATTTTCCTCAAATTCTCACTCATTGTACTATTTGGCTTTACTTTTATATTTTATTAAATCTTTGCGGCATAAAATATAGATTATTACAGTAAGTCTGAATTGTATAGTATTAACGCATTCTCGTCATCGTTTTAGTATGGTATCATCATCTATTAATCTCTTCTGTTATTATGTTTACATCAGTATTCAGGACATTTAAAACATACTAAGTGTTTTTTGAATAACATGTCGAAATTCAAACTACAGTATCTATGAACTAATATAAACAAAATATCCTTGTAAGAAAATTCTTGGAAAGGTCATTTAGTAGGATATGTTAAAATTTATAGGCTATTCACTGGAAAATGAGCATTTTTGAAAACCCTGCTTGAGATATACTTGTATGCACGTCGTTTATTATTCCGGTTTATGTAAAATTGACATTGCCATGGGCCTCATCACTTTATTCGTGCGTTGGTCAAGTTAAACTCTAAAACTATTGGAAAAGTAAATATATTATAAATCTGTTCATTTATACACTTAGATGCATTAAAAAAAGCACAGAAAGCGAAAGAAATAATTTAAGTTATCAGAAATGGTTACCTAACACATTTTATTCGACGTTAAGATAAGGAACTACAATACTTCCCATCTATCGTTACCAACTTTACTTGGTGCATGTCACTCAGTGCACCAATTAAAGTATATGCAAGCAGGGGCAGTGACTTTTTTCTAAAGTTGATTTCAAAAGTGCTCACTTTATCGTGAACAGCTTTTCACTTGAAGTTAAGCGAAACAACGCAGCTATCCTACGTACCTGCGTGCTCAACTAGTTGCATACCGCGAAGCGAACAAAATTGGCGCGCCATGCGGTAAGTAAAATGTAAACACGTATTGCAGCCTGTACTACTCAGTTGCTAATCCCCATTTTTCACGTGGTTTGATACACACGTGTACTAATAAGCAACCACTAGCGGCGGCCACGTACCTCGAGTTTATGGTGTCCTATGTGCAGGCGCTCTTCGCAAGGCGTGCAGGTTACATTCGCCTTCGTTGTATGCGACTTGTGTGGACACGGATACGCATAGCTGCTAACTCCCTGCGTTGTTCTGCCTAACCTGAACTTAAGATTAAAAAATACTATCTAGTATTTCCAAAACATTTTGTTACTAGAATCTGTTTAGTTTATATTAGTCCCAAGATGCTGTGGTTTGAATTTTGACGTATTTTAAAAAGAACACCTTATGCCTGTGTGCATTTATAGAACAAGGAACGTTATATCAAAATAAGCATGTTTACTTTTCTCTAACTGGAGTGTCTCTTCAGATTAACCAAATTCATTTAGAAAAAAAGGTTCTTTATTATTCTTATTATATCTAACAAAGCACGGAAAGGCACTGTCTGTAGGTTAACAGGACTTCCTAGTAACATTTTTCAGGGCAGCGCTCTGCCGTGCACTTGGCCTAGGGGTCCGGTGGGCGGAGCCGAAACGGACCATTCTCCGAATGGAGTTGGGTAAGGGAGGAAAGAATGTGCGCAGGCTTGGATGCGCGCTGAATCATTCTACCTGCTGCGTCCAGCGGGGACGGTTCGCTGTTAGTATAGATTATTCACGGTAAAGTGAGCACTTTTAAAAGCCCTCGTATCTTATTTGGAATAATAGTAAATAAATATATTTTATTTTAGCCTTAGACGTTAACTTCCGAGTGCGGTGGAATACACACACGGTGTTTATTACTCGCATGGCAATATTTACTTAAAAAGTTGGTTAAAGGACAAGGAATTGCTGAAAGGAACATGTAAATAGGGTTAATTAAAAAACGTTCAAACCTAACTTCACCATTCCTCGAACACTATTGTAATAATACCTGTGTTGGAAAAGGGGGGGGGGGGAACTTGGAGAGAGATATAGTTTACGTATGCCCCACGTATGAGTATTATCTCTTGTAAGAAAACGGGTGAACCCTGCTATGGTTTTCTAGTCAAATGTAATGTATACAGGCAGAACTGCATAATTAAAGTGCAACGACCTGGGAGAAATCCATAGCAATAAAATTAACATCAAACGTTACCCAACTGGCAGTTATTTTGCATACCGCAAACCATCGTCAAAGTTGCTGGTATTCCACACCAACAGAATTTCAATTACCTGGATAGCCCTGCTCACAATCAAGTTCTGTGCAGCCCCCTGCATAGCTATACAACACTACAAACCACACCGGAATACGTAGGAACCAACTATGTATTTATTTAAAGCAATGAAAGGCTTCAAATTTTTTAAGCAATAATTTAATGTGGAAAAATATCATAGAAATAAATTGCCTGAAAAGGTTAATTCCTTGGTAGTGTTAAAAATGCAAGGGATATGCACGCATCAGCTGGACTAGGTCTATAAAGATATCTCTCATTATGCCTGCTACAAATGCCAATTAAGTGAATAGAGTATTTGAAAGTATATATATATATATATATATATATATATATATATATATATAATCTAGATATCTTGAATGTTGCACACACATAAAGTTTTGCAGAGTAGATTTAATTCAGTTCAAAATAAAAGTCGCTAATGTTCTCACATTTGGCCGTTACAATAAATTATGTGCCTGTATAATTCCATATTTCGAATACTCCTGGCTAACACATTTTATCTCAGTAGAGCAATCAGATACTTATTTAAATCTCAGGCACTGTGACCACTGATAAGTGTCGGAAAATGATGCTGCTTACTTAAAAAGTTTATTAAACACTCTCACGTACGTGTAACTGTGACTGTACATTAAGGTGGGATCATATCTTATATAAATGTAGAGTTTCTCAGACTTATTTTATATGTAGACCTATTCTGACGGTAGTACCGTGTACCGTTGGCTTATCACTCAAATTGTAATATACTTTTTGGGTCTAATTAACCTTAAAACATTTAATTTATACTTTTACTGTGGAACTAAGGCCTCACTGGCCTGCTGCCGTTGTGACCCACTTAATTCAAGATGGAGTATGGAACATTCCGTCACCATTAATTATAGGCAGCGGTTAAATATTCAAATTAATACAGAGTACACAGGGCTTAACCCAGGGTGCTTTCCAATATCCTGACGATTAAAAAAGGTGCGCCTAAATGTTGCCAACTTGCACACAATATACAAGTTACTTGAAATCTGATAAAAGAAAATAAAATTACAACAATTCACATATGGAAAATTAACATTTCAGCTGCTACGTGTACTTCAATATTACGTAGAATTAAGAATATAAAATTATGATATAACAACATTACATGTGAAACATAGGACAATCATAATATTTGTTTACAAAATAAACGTGCGTGTACTATTATGATAGATTTGTATGCTAATTTAAAGTGTGTTGAAATGCAAATTGCGCGTATCAGACGTTACACTATTAAGTCAAATTTTTTTCAACATGTTAATGGCAATTGATTAAGACTAGGGACAATGCTGCCATACAATTTTTTTATAGTGTGAAATATTACGATGTACGAAAATTTAATGACAGTATTGTGGTAACAAATTATCATAAAATTAGAAAAATTCCGAAAAAAATGTTGCATTGTTACACTTTGGCTTTAAGTAAAGGGCACGCATTATTTGTGGGAAATATTTTTGCCTACAAGGCCATTAATAATTTCAAACATCTTGTTAGTCTTACTAAGCATCGGTTTAATTGATTATAGTTTGCTTAATTTTATATCCATACTAATTTTTCTTCGCAACGGATATTGCTAATTATTAGTTATCCAAAAGTTAATTGTACATCACACATTAAAATATATTGCAATAATCAAAAGGGCCCCTCCCTCCTCCAGATGCTGAAATGCTGGCGTCTGCGGCATAGGATTTAGCATTCTTGCCTGCAAATCTACAGATCGCAAGTTCGAGTCTCGGTTAGAACATTGGTAATGTTAGGTTTAGTTAGTTTTTAGGTCATCTCTCAATAAGCCTGCCAGCAGAAAAGCGTGTACATTCAAAATTGCTATGAATAAAAATTGCCGAAATTTTCACATTTCTTTCGATGTCGTATTGCACTTACCCAACCAGAATAATGGTTGAATATTCTGAGTTTTCACTAACGGTAATTTTATGAAAATTCTTACATTTCTAAAATAACTTATATGCAGTAAGTCTTTACTAATGGATGAGTAGAAAAAATTACAATTTTAAAATTTAATCAAAATGCTTACTGGTAAAACGGGAAAATTATCTATTTACCCATTGTACTGTACTGACATATATTTGTAATATAGCGGAATGATAATAATTACTGTTATTAGTAGCCTGTTCAATTATTTATATTGTTTAGTTATCTGAGATTTAGTTGAATAAAAATAGTATCTGTATGTTGTTGGATTCTTCTCGATATTTGATTTTATGTGCAATGCTTACACTTTTAAAATAATTTTTTTTACGTTACGCAGCTACTACAGACGAACATTCGAAGATGCCTAATTTGGTGATATTCGGCACATTTTATCAAATTTCCCATGCGCCGAAACACTAAGAAAAATTTCTCCTGTATTGTAGTTTACTCTTAAATGTTATATGAAATTTGCCATAAATAGTTTAATTGCTGTTTATATATTTTACAAAATTATAATGAAATATCAAATTGCTACTTAAGTTGGTGATAAGGAACCTATTTTGGTGATAGTAATCCCTTATTTAGCTGTGAACTAATTAATACAGTACTCTTAAAGTAATTAAATGAAAAGGAAATCCATAAAATCATTTTTAAAAAAACATTTGAAAAACACATCAAAATATAAATGCATAAAAATGCACATTCCACTACCCTGTAACAATGTTTATTGCAATATGATACATTCCCGCAAAGATAAGGGGAAAAAAGTATACAACTATGAATTCAAGTAAACAAAATTAAACACTTTTTTTTATGAAAAAAAAGTAAAATTGAAGAGATGGTAAGTTATGATTGAATTGTTGGTTGCTCATTTATGACATCGTGAAAACTGTTACATCAACACTTTAAAATACTTTAACAGCAATAATTGATATTAATCTTCTATATATTTAATTGCTGTTTAAACTACACAACGAACATTGTACAGACAATTGATATAACCAGCCTTTAGTTATGGAAGTTGGCAAGAATAACCTGCAATAGAAATTTACTTATTCAGCTGAACCACTGGATGTTCCGTATTTGAGAATATAAAGCTCTTCTATCAAAGATTTGAAAACTATCAACTAGGCCACATTTTATAAGCACTATCCACAAATAATTAAACACGAAATATTTCAACATAATTATACACTATCGACCAAAAAATATTTGGGCACCTGTCCACAATGTTTGCTCGGTGGTTGTCACCCCGTTAGAATCTCGTAAGGCCATCTCTTGCGGCTATAACAGCAGCTACCCTGTCTGGCATGCTCTCTACGAGTGTTTGCAGGACATCCACAGGGATTCGTCGCCATTCCTCTTGCAACCATTCCATGAGTTGAGCAATGGATTTTGGCTGCGCCTGACGAGCCCTCACCCAGCGATACAATTCGTCCCGAAGATGATCTATAGGGTTGAGGTCGGGGCTCTGGGCGGACCAGTCCAATCGGCGAACATTGTTGTCGGCGTACTACTGCATAGTAGCCCTTGAAACATGGCACCTGGTATTGTCATCCTGGAAGTAGTACGGGTCCATTCCGTAAAAACGACACAATATTGGCAGCATTTCACTATCCAGAATGTTACAATAGGCCTCTGTGTTTATGTTCCCACGGACAAACACCAGCGGTCCTACACCGAAGGCCGTGAAACAGCACCACACCATCACTCCACCACCACTGAATTTCCTAGTTGGCACTATACACTCCGGCAGAAGCCGTTCCCCGGGGAGACATCACACCCATACACGTCGATCGGACCAAAATAATGTAAACCTGGACTCATTAATCCACAGAACCGATTTACACTGTTCCAGTGTCCAGTTGTAACGGTACAAATACCACTTGAGTCGCCAAGCTTTATTGCTTGTCGTGATATGGGACTTATGCCCAACTGCTCTTCCGAAATATCCAAGTCGGTGGGCCTTTGTATGCAATGTTCCAATGGAAACCGATACTCCTGTTGCTGCATGAAACTCCTGTCGGATGGTAGCCATGGATTGTACCCTATGTTTGACAATTTCACGTTTCAGGGTTCTGCGATTTCTGTCGGTCAAGATTGGAGGTCGCCCAGAACGTGCGGCATTGGCACAATACCCATCGACCTTCCACTTACGCAGGACAAATGCGACCGTTGATTTGGGCCTGTTTACCTTCCGTGCAGACAGCCCACTGAGATGGCAGCCCACAATCACGCCCTTATCGAAGTCCGATAGCTCTGTACCTCGTGCCATCTCCTTGTCAACTGGTTCTACACCGGCCTGCAGCGTATGGCGGCCATACAAGTCAACTGACGTACTGAATTACCTATCTCCAAGGGTGCCCAGTTACTTTTTGGTAGATAGTGTATTACAGCGATAAAAATTATTGACCATTATTATTTCTACGGGCAAAGACCAGGTAAATGTAATACCATTTTAAAAACATTTAGGTCCATACAATACATATTAGGTTAATTTGTATGCATTATATCATGTTACTTAAAGTAACAAATATTAGATAATTTAGTTCTTGCACTCCTGTACCATCAGAATAACAAAAATAATGTAACAAAAATTATGGTTTTTTATAAAAGTGATCATTTTTACGAATTTACGCTACATTGTAATTTACATTTTATATGCTTGTCACCCACCTCTTTTTACAAACATGATCTCTTTAGCTATTATTACATTTATATATATGTGAGTCTTAAACACAGTATGATAAATAGAAACTTTACAAAGACTGAAGGATGATCTGTTCACATTTATAACGATATGAAGACACCTTGATGAAACAGCGGTAACATTGTAGCTTTGTAGTCCATGCACAATATTTAAAAAAAAATGTACTCTAGCAAAAATGTAACTGTTGTTATTTCTTTCTTAAATAACATGCAAGTTATACATTACACAGCTCTCTTCACAATATAATTTTTGTAGTTTCGACAGTAGCTCTGGTTTCAGATTTATTCTTCTCGCGTTTAGCTTCATGTGCAGATTTGATATGCGGACGTTCGCGTACAGGCATATTTCTGGACGTCTAGGGTAAATAATTTCTAGTAAAAGGGAATCGTAGAAGCAAGTTAGAAGCTTAGTAACCATTTTATTTTCCCCAAAAGTCCTTATCTCATTGAATTTTCAGAGATACCATGCCTTCTGGAGTCCATACAACGAAATTGCATGTCTTCTGCCGTGAAATATGGAGGACTCCCTGTATTTGGTACATGTAGCTATTGCTCAGTTTTAACTGTGGCTTTCCATCTTTCATTTCTAGGTACTTTATTTTACCTTTTGCAAGTGCCTCTAATGGTGGCATAGATATAGCAGAGGATGGACACTTTACTTCAATTATTTGGTCATCATCTATGAGTAGAGACCTGAAGAATTCGCGGTTTCATTTTGGGACAAACTAGAATTCCAAACACGTTTGTTTATATAACTTTATCCATTGGTCTACATGGTGTTTTACACCTCCTGAATAATGCTGGCCCAATCGTTATCTTCCACTGTGACAGCAGACAACCAATGCACAGTTGACATCGGCATATTTGCACATACGACTGTAGTCTAGCCTGCAGATCATTGAACTCGCGAATTTTTCAGTTCTCTACCTATGAGGCCATCTGGCGATGCTCCTAAAAAGGATATTATTCGACCACAATTAAACGACTTTTTTAAAACTACTATACCTGGATTTTCTCTTTCAAACTGAGCAATCGCCACTGACTCTTTTTCGATACCACAATATATTCAGGTTATTTGTAATTAACACTACAGCACGTAACATTTTAATATACCTTACATCCTCACGACCTACACTAAGAAATTTAGGGGTTGTTTTCTCCTGGGTGTATAGAGATGAATTTGATAAAGTACAACTGAAATTAGGGAAAACCAACTTTTGTTTTGTTTTGGAATGCTGAAACAGTATGAAGCGAAATCTAATTGGAATAAAATACGCCATGTGTTTAGTGTATATATTTTTCCCCAGGATTTTAATTTTTATGCATGAAACATTATCATTATATGTGCAATTATTAAAATGTTGACATTAAATAAAAATTCTGCGCACATTCCATATTATAAATTAAATAAATAAAATTTATCATGATACTGTTTTCTCATTATCAAAGGCCACTAGACGAAAGCATCCTATCTATATAAAATCTTATTATTTTTATAAATCCTGTCCATCGTGCTACCTGAATTCACTCGCAAAACATCACATCACCCGTAAGGCGAGAACACTAGCTCAAATACTGTCTGGTATAAATCTTTCAACATTTCATCTTCCAGTTATCCGCAAAACAGTTTTCTCCCTTCCAAAGTGTCTAGCCTCTTCCCCTCTACCGCCTTTCGGAAAACTCTCACCCTGTCTCCTCTGACCTAACGGTGACAACTGTACAGTAATACCATACAAAAAGTTGGTGCGCGGAACAATACTCAGCAAAAATTGCGCAAAAATGAATCGAAAATTATATTATTTTTTATTTTAATACTGTATCAAGAAATCAATTTTATTGTCTAAGAGTAATCCGTCTTTTAAAGTTCTGTGGAAAGAAAACGGCAAAATATAATACAAATATTTAAGTTTTGTAATATGAGAACTACTCCATAATTTTTTTCTTATTTTGTAGCTGCATGGAAATTTATCTTTACTCCGTAAACTAATATTTTTATCGAGGTAAAAAAAAAAACTTCCCATACAGTTTGGCAACATCGTCCAGTCGTCAGTCGTAAGACTGGTTGGATATAGCTATCCTCCTCTTGCTGGGAAATTCCATAGTGAAAACTGGATTCATACGGCACAAAGTTATAGCTGGTTTCGAAATAAAACTTTTAGAATAAAATGTTTTCAACGGCAAATTTATCAGCGTGTTGGCTTCCCGCCTAAGAGAGCACCTCGTATACATCACTGTCTTGAATATGATGAGATATTACTTTTGTCATGCACGCATTATTTCGCCAACAGTTATATCGATTATGAGTTGTGAATACATAATATAGACTTCTTTGCATTTGAACTGTAATACGGATGGTTTCAAGCTATAAAATTCCTAAGCAGTACATTCGAAGTTATTCCGTGCTAATAAAGCCATACAAATTTATAAAGAATTCTTCTGGTAATTATATGCTATCAGTTTTCAATCCCAATCTGGAAAAATATACGCTACAACGTAAGAATGTATTTTTTTTGTATGTGTGAAGAGTTTAGGTGACCTTTCGACTGTTATATATATATATATATATATATATACACATATACGTGTGTGTATATATATATATACACACATATACATAAATGTTTTAACATTTTAGATACTTTTATTTTTAAGTAATAGGATTTTACGACAAAAATGTTCTTCAAATACGGACATTAATATTAAATATTTATTAAAAGTGGGGGGCAAGGAGTGGGTTTTGTGAATATCTCATTACACACTGCAGAAACTGGTAAATAAAATCACAAGCTCCGAAACACATGAACATTTAGTCACGAAACTCTTCATAAGACTTCGAGACAGAAAACTTTTCTTCTACTCTTGTAAACTTATTTCGGTGCATTTCTGCATGGTAGACATTCACTTACTCGCGGTAAAAATCTATTTGTCAACTCAAAGTTGTATTTTAAAAAATGTTAAATGCGAGCGCGAAAGCACTGTAGCCTATTTCATATTGTGTTTCTGTGTGTAGTGCCTATCTTAAGCTAAATTAATGCATTTAATGTTATTGATAGTTTATTATTTCAGAACTCCTGTAAGATTTTACGTTATTTTGGATTGTTTTATGTATACTACATTTTTAACTTAAGTGTTATCGGTCTTCATACTTTATAAAGTATTAATTTTAAGGGTTTTAAGATTTCGAATAATGCATAATTATTTGAAAATAATGCAAATAATTTGATATGCCACAGCGTTTCAAAATAATTTCATTATAAATAAACAAATTTTCTATTACAATAAATTTCAATGACTATTAATTTTCCAGATTATCGTACCGTCGACAACGAGGTTATTGCGAAAATTATCTGAAATTCAACAGATAAAGGAACGAGGAAGAAATTGGCCATTGTCTTCATTCGGGTCTCATTTCGGCATTCGCCAGGCGTCATATCGTGAAACGTGAAAAACCCGAATCATGGTGACTATTCCGGGATTCTAACCGAACTCCTTTTTATTGCGAGCTCACTTTGTGCTACTTCATTCTAATGGTTGTACTATTCCCACCTTCACGGATGCCTGCTTGAACATTTAATCTGTCTTTATACGTGTCTACATTCAAAAGAATTCTGTGTTAATGAACAACAGGAGAAATCATAACGGGCCAATCCGTTCCCTGACCTGGCTGTGTACCGACACTACATGGGATGTGGAAAAGGGCCCGCGCGCAAGGAAGGTTTCTGCTGGACGATCTGTTTCCCTCCTGTCCCTGCTTCCCCTCCTACTATACTCAGCCACCGCGCATTCTTTTACCCTTCCATTGGTGCGTCACCTGCTTTCTCTCCCCAGCGGCAGGAGGGGAGGGGCACAGAGCGCGGCACCCACCGGCCTCGTAGGGAGAGCTGGCAAGCAGAAACAATGTTTTACGTAAATCCACTCCATTTAAAATTTTAAACGATAACACTACGTTTTTATTTTATGATTTTTTCATCAAGTTTCTATATATGCTCAGATAGTCTCCTAAAAAAAAAAAAAAAAAAAAAAAACAGGACGAAGTGTGTAAACTGTGCGAAAGTTATCGATTTTCTGCCTTTTTGTCACTTAATTTTGATATCATTTTCTGCTTGGTTTATAAAAAAAAAGACACGGAAAACAATTATATTGCGGGAATGGCATGTATTTCTCTAGGCACTTACATCACTGCCTAGATTTTTACCAGGAAGTCCCCTTAATGTATAATTATTGCGAAAAAGAAAAATGTAGGAGATTTGCAAGAAAATAGAAGTAATAAAATATATACACGTAAAAATGTATATGTTGTAAATATAAAACCAAAAATTATACATGAAATAAAATACGAGTGACACTGGATACGAAATTGACGTTCTATGTCGTCCATTGCGCACTATGGCGGGGTAGTAGCGGACTCCGGACCAATTAAGTATCTAAACATTGCAAAGGTTACTTCTGATTCAGGTTGGGAACATCAATGCTAAAAGTTTGGCAACCAAAAATTTTCGCCATTAGGTAAGCGCTAGTGTCACACGTGTACCAGATTTTCTCTATTTTCTACGTTAAATAACAGGATAATTGTAATACTCATAAATCACATATAAAATAACTTCTTAACTACGTAAAATGTTTCTCTTTCATATTTAACGTAGCTAAAATTTTTTTTACCTGTGCCAAACTCTCCCAAAAAAATCTCATTGTTCCTTATCTCAGAAGAATATTAACCTTAACATCTATACATAGTATAAAACAAAGATGCCTGGTCGCGTGTCTGTGTATTCGGATAAGGATTCCAAAATATTTGGTGGACTTTGATGCGGTTTTCACCGTCATTTAGAAAATTTCTTGAGGGTGGTTTAAGTATTCAATATATTAGTATTTAATATAAGAATAGTAGATAAATGTCTACGTTTGCTAATCAAGTCGGAAAAAGCCGCTTTTCAGGCACTTACGCTGACTAAACCATAATAGACACACAACATTATTGTACTAAAGAATTGCAGATCTCATAAAGGTCTACAAAAAATTCCGCGATAGTATATGTTAATTTTTTAAGGATGGCCCACAGTAACCCATTTTGTCTTTTAAAATTTTATTTAAAATAGGATTTCACTTACGAAGACATTTTGTACAACGCAGTATTAATTCTTATCAAATTTAATATGTTGGTTACCTTAAACGTTTAGTGTATATACTTACTGTAAACCTAAACAACGGCATTTTTGTCAATCGCACCCGAGCGAAGCCAGGGCGAGTCGCTAGTTGTTCATAAATTGAGTCGCTCCAAGGGTAGGCTGCAAGCCATCGCCCGCCCATCCGATTCGCCATTGTGTCAGCAGTCAGTCAGCGACGACACTTCGAGAGATGTTGCAGAGAGATACGGAGAGTGCTTAAAGAAAGGAAACAAGCATTGGAGTTGCTTACGGAGGATGTTGAAGAAACAAGGTATGAATTTTGAAAGGAAGGTCTGCACAAATGTCGGCTTGAGCGAGTGTCAAAGTCGTAACACGCACTTGACTCACATTCGGGAGGGCCCTCAATCCCTAGTCCATAAATCCTGGTTTTCCTGTTTTCCGTGGTTTTCCGCCATCACACCAGGCGAATGATGCGGTATATTCCGTAATACAGGCCTTGGTTGATTGGTCCTCCTCTCCTGGTTGTCCAAGCTCTTTGTTCCGTTTATGATGATCCCGCTGCAGACGATATGGTAAACCAAGAATACAATAGATATACTGTAGTAGCGTGTAGGTTCTGTAGGGGGGTGGTGTTGAAGCAGATTGAGGCACAGAGAAGGATAGCAACAGTACGTTTATGATGATCCCGCTGCAGACGATATGGTAAACCAAGAATACAATAGATATACTGTAGTAGCGTGAAGGTTCTGTAGGGGGGTGGTGTGTGAAGCAGATTGAGGCACAGAGAAGGATAGCAACAGTACGTGGATCGCGGGAATTTCGAAGGGTAAGTATAGGCTCTTCATGGTAAAATGAGCACTTTTGAAAGCCCTCATTACGATCTACTTGTATACACGTTGTGTATTCCTCCGACTAATGTAAAATTAGCATTACAATGGGTCTCTTCACTTTATTCGTCCAGTGATCAAATGAAACTGTGAAATTATTAAGAAAGTAAATACTTTACAAATCTGCTCATTTTTACATTTCGATGCATTAAAAAACAGAAAGCGAAAGAAATAATTGTAAGTTTTCACAAATGGTTACCTAGCACTTTTCATTTGACGTTAAGATATGGAGCTGCTTTCCTTCCATCGTCACCAACTTCACGGGGTCAGTGTCACTCAGTGCGCTCTTTAAAATATATGCATATAGGGGCAGTGACTATTTTCTAAGGTTAATTTCTACAGTGCTTACTTTATCGTGAACAGCCTTTAAAAAGAGTTGTTGCGCATATACCTTCGAAAATACTGGAGAGTTTAGGAAGAAAGTACTACGGGAGTGCAGAGGTTTGAGAGGCTGTTAATGTGGTCTTGAGAGCCGATGAGGGTGAAGCGAGGTGAGTATGGAGCAGCACCGGAATGTCAGGGAGTACCCCAGCCAGAAATCGAACCCGGTTTGCCTTGATGAGAGACGAGTGCTCTAGAGAAGGTGTGCGCAGAGACCAGTCAAAACGTACCCGGTAGTCAGAGAAGAGATGTGTTTGGAAAATAAAAATAAAAATGGGGTACACAAAGGCCCGTATAGAGAAGTTACTCGTTCATTTAAATATACACAGATGTAGAAGAATGGAGAGAGGATATCACTGAAGGAAAAGGGGTTTGTAGTAACATATGAGTCAAAATAGTTAAGGTTGGATTTTTGTAATGGGCATTAAAAAAATCCATGAAATACTGAAAGTTTTGCCACTCGAAGGTTGTCCAAACGAAGTTTATCTCCCGGAACTCGTTTCGCTTTTTATAAACACCTATGCATAGCATTGTAATGATATTAAAGTTAAAAAAAATTCACGTGCAAAATAGTTTTTTTTTTGTATTTTTAATAAGTGTAGCTAAAAACACCCTCTAGTGATTGGAAAGAAGCATGTTAGAGTTCCGGTTGTACATTTTTTTTAAATCTCCAAAGCGTTTATGAAAACAGATTTAAAAGTTTTACGTAAAGTGCGATCAAGTTAGTAAAAAAAGGAAATAATTAATACTTTTTCGTAGTAAGACCGTATGACCATCGTTTTTAAAACTCTAGCAAATCCCACTGCGAAGTGTTAATAAATACGTGCGTTCGGTCCACATACAAAATTTTAAAGCATAAATAAGCTTAGGTACAACATGGGGAAGCGAAGAGATGTGTCTTCGTCGCTGAAGTGCTAGTCAGGCGAGTGGGTGAGATCATAATTGTCTTGGAAGAAGTTTCGTAATTAGTAAACGACCCCTGACCAACTGTCAGTCTGGCACGCTGGTGTGCGAAACGTCCGTCACAAAGACTTGAGGATCACGGTCCGCAATCAATTGGCATCACGACAGAAGAACCTTACCAACTGTTGAAAAAGAAACGTTTCTTCATTACGTTGTGCAGGAGGCTGCTTACAGGTTCACGGTCGACATGTTGCGAAACATCTTGGAGCTCAGCGAGAAATTACTGATTATCTAGTGGTTTACGACCGCAATTCACGACATTTACTCGGTGACCACGGAATGGTGAACACCTAGGCTTGTGAGTACCTGTGTCTGTTTCTATCAAGTAACGGTCAGTATTTGAATATTGTAGGTATCGCTGCTCGATCCGTAGTAATAAAGCGTGATACTCCGACACATTTCTGCTCATGCCGATAAAACCGTTTTCTTTAATTAATAATTCATTATTTCAGCAATATTATTTTGAAATATTTTCTAATGTTACGTATATTACAGCAATTCCTATTGAAATTAGCTACTAACCATATACTTTTAATATTTCTAGACAGAGTCATTATGAAGTTGTACGACGTTAAGAATAGTTTAACGAATGTAATCAATAGTATGACTTAAATAAAGATTGAATTTCATGACATTTCTTTACGTTCTGCAGGCCATTAAAAGATATTATATTATTTCCGAACCTTTTCATTTGTAGGTAAATCTTTAGAGCTTTGTTGTCCGCAGCAGCTATCGGACAAAAAACAGTGTTTTATTCTGTGATTTTAAGCGTGGCATCTAAATGAATAAGAAACTCCAAGCTAGTTTATATAGATTTTTTGAAGCAAATAACGAAAGAGTTCTCCGTTTTGAGTTGTCCTATTTTTACTTTTAATTTAATTTTTTATTTAGTAATCGCGCTTGTACTCTTTTCCAATGCCCATGTACGTTACGAAAAATTAAGACAAGCAACAAAAACACCTTCTTCAGAGTAATGCCGCTACCACCCTCTTTGCTTGCAACAAAACTGTATGCACGTTATTTAACGTGTGTTCCTTCAGAAGGTTATATCATAATATTATTGAGACATTTGCAGTGTCGCACGTTATAAAATTTGAAATATGAAATTGATAACATCATACTTAATGCATAATTTCCTGCAATCAGTAATATGAAATTTTCGCTAAATTATTTTTAAAAAATTAACGAAAACCAAAATCGGTACAAATAGGCATATTACTGAGGGAAAGATTTAGTTGTAGGTACGACATAAATTTACTCGAGAAGTACTTCTTTACAATGAACAATATTGTGTTCTCTCATCTAATCTGCTGTTGCTCAAAACATATGTATGCGTTTCATAGAACAAAATAAATCGTTTAAAAATAATTTGTTGAGCTGAATAATTATTTGGCACTCTATGTATTATATTTAGTACATACAAATATTTTACTAGTAAGTTCAACCTATCGGTTTGGTAACCTTAAACATTAATTTCGTTTGAAGTAATAAGAATTTGGTTACATGGAACAACGTATATATAACCGCATCATCACTGACAAACCGCTAGACCAATTGAGACATTATTGAGGTGGCGAGTAAGGTTTTTAGACATGTTTCATTCCGATAGGTGGCGCTGGAGTCTAATTTCTATATTTATGGGCCGATTTTGCCCATACTTGAAGGAAATGTTTGTTAATCTAAAAGAGAAAAATGCCAGCAATACCACGGTCAAACATCGGTCGACGTACCCGAAGTAATAGAGAGGACGCATTAAGAAGACAAAATAGGACGTGAACACGTGCTGCACAAACTGAAGAGGTATGGACACAAAATCGAGAAGCACGCGCAGGCTAAACAGATTCTTATAGACAATTATGCGCAGAAACAACACAGTTCAAACCATACAAGACACACGTCGATAATACGACGCTTTACAATATACACTTATATTCTGGGAAGGAGAGAATGGAGACTATTTCAATTAGAAACAAAAAAATCCAACAAGTGCTCAAACTGAAAGAAAAGTTAGCGTTATGAACGTCTATGCGTATCGAGTAATTACACATAAGCGGTGTTGAATGTTTAATTACAGATTTATTATGCCAATTCAATGGAATTTTATTTGTAATTTTTGCGACAGTTAGGATAGTAACATAGTTTTTAGTGAGCTTACTGATGTTTAATTATAGCATGAGCTATCCCAATGAAAAAAGTTAAAGGGAAACAAAAAGTAAAGTTGTAAAACTTGGAAACGTTTATTTACGGGCATGTCCAACATTAAACATTTGCATGATACCTAGAAACATTCATGCTGTATTAGCAGTTACGTTAATCGAGGTAACTAAGGCGTAAAGGTTGTGAGTACGAAATTACATTGTTGTATATTTGCTCTTTCATGACAACTGAAACTGTGTTATGTAGAGTGCGTAAATATTTAGTTGCACCAACAAAATCTTACAAGTTTGTGGTATCCAAATGTGAAACAAAATAGTTTGGTTGTAGCAACAAAATTTGTATAGTACAATGCATTTAAGTGCAATTAGACTCAAACACAGCCATAAAAAAAAGACGAAACCTTCACAGATGTGTTAGGTTACATCTCCTGAGTGCCCCAAAAAAGTTCAAAAAATCCCGCATCCGGTTTTCCACCATTTTAAATACAAAGCGGCGACATTGGATTTTCGTATATTTTTGGGAAAAAATATGTATCACTCAAACTATTTAACATTTTTAGTTGGCGTTTCTTTCAACGTGTTTGTTATAGAAGTGGCTTGCCCACTGAGTACCTACATTATAATTTTACTCACTTTTATTCCGTTTACGAGGCTTCGAAAAAAAAAAATTTATTTTAAGTTGCAATAATTTAGCGATGCAAATTATAACGCCTTCCAATATGGGGAAAAGCTCCAAATAAAAACCTTATCGGAATCATATAACGTTTAGAACTTTACCATGCATTTGGTTCACAGTGTAGCTTATTTGTAGGCGTGGTACATAGGTGGCAGAGATTTAATTGATACACCACGGATGATAATAATAATTGGGGTGGCTCGCCGCTAGACATTTAAAAAATCGTGAATACTTTTGTAAAACATTAAGGGCACTCCAATTATCAATTCGGAAAAAGTCCAAAGGAATCCCACTTCGGAGTTTGCTGCAGTGGACGCCATTTTGGTTCAATATTCTGTTTTGTTTGAAATTTAGGATTTTTTTTCCACTAATCGTTCTAAGAACTTTGTGAATGTTTTATTTGTCTCCTTTTTGTAACCCTCTGTTGAAACAACACATTTGATATAAATATCACTCTTTTTCTAAACTGAAAAGGAGGAAGGATGGTGAAGGAGGAGGGAGGAGAAATTGCAGTCATGTCTAGTTGAAAGCCAGTGCTAGTCAGAAGCTCAGCATGTCTAGCAGACCGGTCAACAGTGTGCATGTACTGAATTTTGTTTACTGTGATAATATGTTTCAAAAAGAGGAGAGGAACATTAGTATGTTGTAGTGTGACACGTTCATATTATTGTTGAAGAGTTAATGTGTTGGTAGGAGTTGCATTTGATCAACCACTTTATGCCAAGGCCTGTGAGCTGGTTTTCAATGCTCTTCCTGGAAGCCCACTGACAAAAATTGTTGTTTGCCTTGGAGGATTCCATATTCTTCTTTCATTATTGGGCACAATAGGACACATCGTAACTGGGAGTGGAACATAAGAAGTGTGGAATATGCTTTATGCTAAAACCAGCATAGTTAACATGGTGAGCTGTAAGGCTTATTCAAGAGCTGTCCGTGCTCTTTACATGACCGAGGAAGCTCTCACTACAGTTATAAGTTATAAATGCACCCCTTTCATAGAAAACTGAGGAGTTAAAGCTCAACTACAAATTTCTAGGAGAGGCTAGTACTACTCCCGTCAATGCACTTTAATCACTACTAGTTATGAACTTTGTTGATAGACTGGAAAAACTACTGGTAACAACAAGAGAATCTGGCTGTACTCAGAGTTTGTGGACTCAGTTAGTCGATATGGTGAAGATTGTGCTAATTTTTGTTAGATCACAAAGAAGTGGGGACTGGTACCTGCATCTTGTTGTGATGTGGGCAAGCCCTTGCTTCGGCGCTTGCGTGAACCGACCAGCACAACCGTAAAGAGCGCGAAGTCGCGAAGAAGGCGAGGAGCCGCCGCGCAACGAGGACGCAAGTCGAGGAAGTTTAACAGCAGACAGGATAATTACTAAACATAGCTCATTTATAAGGGCTGCAGAGCTGTGAGCCCGGGCTTGTCTTGCCTTACCTCACCAAGCAGACGAAGGAATAAGATGGACTAGATGGGGTTCGAGCCACCGTGATCGAACTAGCTCTCAGCCTACGGCAACTCTACAGGTAAAGCCGTTCCAGCAGGGTCTTCGAATGAACACACATTAGCTAGATACGTGGCCATAATGTAATAAATATTAATAATGCAGATAGTTAGAATATATACATAACACGCTCCCCTGGCGCAATATAAAGTAATTGAGTTAATGTAAAGTGCAGTTTAATTTATATTGTAACAGTTTGTATATGGTTTTAATTTAATGACGGAATGACTTTAAATATAGTGTTCACATCTGTCTACGTAACCCCCAAACACTCTGTACGGCAAGCCCTTAAAGTAACAACCGTAACAATCTGCACTGTGTTCGGCTCATGCTACCATACCTACATGCATCTGGTCCCCTCTATTATGCAAGGTGGGCTCGCATCTACATTCAAGAAATGCACAAAATTCAATCTACCTTGCCCGAAGAAGAATTCCATAAGTTTACAGGAAAAGGCTATTTCCCCATCAAGCGAAGTGAGAAATTTTGGTTCGGAATTTAGAGTGATATGGACATCGAGCAAGTGTTAATGCGAGCTATAAAGAGTAGTGGTAGTCTGATATACCGCAGAGGGATTTCACCTTCCGCAATTGCTACTTGGGTGCACTCCATGCCAGCATCCTCAAGAATTGCGGATGAAGTGGAGGAATTTATAGGTATTTGTCCTCCTCCTCAGAACAGCATATGGACTTGCGAGAGTCTCGTCAGCATCGCGAGACCAAAGATGTCCAACACTTCACAGACTGGTTCCAGAAACATAATTCATTCGAGAGAACATCTTCTCAGCTTGCATCTGTCTACTGGAATGTTAGATGATGAAAATATAAATTGTGACACGTCACTACAAGTTGTTGTTACTGAAATTAAGCCAATTGAGGGTATGAAATCCCTTGAAATTCATTTGAAACCCAAGTTAGTCGGGGTGTCTCTGTGTAGTGTAACGCAATTAGTGACAGTGCGTAATAAATTACTCCGTATCAACCCCAACCATCTTTTTCACCGCATTGTGTGCACCATGAATACTGAAGAACAGCTGTCTGAGAACATCACATTTGAACTTTCCGCATACCTCATTTTCCTTTTCGATGAAGGTCTAATGAGGAAGGACACGAAAACATCCATTGTGCGACTTTTGTCAACGACTCCGACCCAGCTAACAGCCAACAGTGCATCAACACAAAGTGTGCCCTATGTAGTCGATGATGGACATCTCCTTCATCTTGTTATACGGCAGTATCTGGCGCCACTTAAAGAAATTTTCCAGAAGTATACAGCATATGTTACTACACACTACGGTCAAGCCCATCTGGTATTAGATTGGTATGGTGGGGGACAGAGCACGAAATACGAGGAACATTTGTATCGTTCACGGAAGGCTTGCTACGTGGATGTAGCAGTGGAAAATTATGTATATGTTACCCTTGGACAGACTGAAATTCTTTCGAACAATAGCAACAAAATGCTACTCATCTCCCTTTTGAGCCATAATTTGCAGAGTGCAGGGTGCAAGATACTTTAGGCTCATGCATGTGCTGATATGCTAATTGTGTCAACAAATATCGCAGAGGCCGAAAAAAGACTTGAAGCAATTTTGATCGGCGAAGATACGGATTGGCTTGTTCTTCTCGTCGCTCTTGCTCCACCGATAACCTTCTTGAAGATGATTATGCTAAGAACGAAGACTAATCCTGATTAAACTTACTACATTGGATTAACTCAAGAAAAAATAGGGATAATGGACTTTCTTCTAACTTTGTACGCCTTCACAGGATGCGTTACGGTTTCATCCACTTACCAAAAAGGCAAGATCGCCCCTTTCAAAAAAATTCATACCGATAAACAGCTCAGAGAAACTTTGCACATTTTCAACAATCCTCAAGCATCAGCTAATGTGAAGCTTTCTTTCTCTCACTGTATGGGTCCAAAGGGAGTGGAAACTTAAGACAGCTTACATCGCCAGCTTTATGAGAATACAATAGCTAAGGAGCGTGTTCGTGCACAGTTCAACTTGGCTATTCTTCCTTCAACATCCGCCGCTGCTCGTGAGCACTCACTCCGAGTCTTACACCAGGTCCAGGAATGGCGTGGTGTTGATATAGATCCACTATCCTTGGGATGGAAGGTATTGAACGTTTGTCTCCGCCCCATACCAAGTTCGAAGAATGCTACACCATAAGACCTACTGCATCTTATCTTCTGTAGCTGCACAAACGACTGCAAAAGGAATTGTGTGGGTCGCAGAAGCTCTTTAAAATGCTCTACAATGTGTATGTATTCCGCAAGATATGTCTGCAGTAGCAGGGACGTAGAAGATGATAAGGTTATGGATGGAGATTTGCATTTGCCTTGCGATGATGGTGCCGTCACGTGTATCGTTGGTGGCGTGTTCCGGACTTTTGGCAAGCTCTTTGGTAGGCTTAGATCTCCTCCCTTGCCACCCTTGCTTCCTTCCCTCTTTTACTCTTTCTCCAGTAGGTACTTTAGTTTACTTAGGGGGTTGCATGGTTTCTTCACCCGTCTTTTTTCTACGCCTTCACACTGCCCGAAGATAGTCGCTGAGGTTCTAAATGGATGCCGACGCCTGCTGAGCGAAAAATTGGAATTCATGTTATATAATTGTCAGTTTATTACGGCCGAGGCGAAATGGGTTTTCGTCGTTAAAGGATAAACGTAGTTGTGTGGCCTATGGAAAAAAGTCAACGGTGAGACGTGGCAGCCTTTTGAATTAGTGTCAGTTTGGTTTTACTGTAATTTGTGACGTAGTTGTGTTTGTCTCTCGGCCTTTCCTGTTGGCAGTATTTTTTAAAATTTGTCTTTCGGACGCCTTTCAAAATTCATTTTAGGCCAACTAGATACATGCTTACTGTGATAGTTCCTGTTTTAACGTAGTTTCAAATGGGTTTTCTGCCCGTTCTTTTCCGAGTCAAATGGTGTTTCGAACGCGGCCACGACTCATTTGTAAGGCGTAGGGAATATAGGTTGTTAACGGTAAAATGAGTACTTTTGAGAGTATGCATGTCGTGTACTATTTCGCCTTATGTAAAATTAACATTGCCGTGGACCTCACTACTTTATTCATGCGTTGGTCAAGTGAAACTGTGACATTATCAGGAAGTAAATATTTTACAAATTTGCTAATTTTTACACTTCGATTCTTTTAAAAAAACTATAAAGCCAAAGAAATTATTGAAGTTATCACAAATGGCTTCCTTACATTGTTTGTTTGACGCTAAGCAATGGAAATACTTTCTATCCATAGTTACCAACTTTACTGGGCGCATGTGACTCAGTGCACCCGTTAAAATATATGCAGATAGGAGCGGTGACTTTTTTCTGAGGTAGTTTTTAAAAGTGCTCACTTTGTCGTGAACAGTCTGCACCTGTTTTTAACTGTCTGGTCGTTGCCAAGGTAGAGTCTTGGTAGGACGTAACGTCGCCTCTGTTAACGCAGAGTAATTTTACGGCAAATTTTAGTATTTTTAAAAATGTATTTTATGAGAAGAGGCCTTGGATAGAGCATGTTGCTGCCTACTTTCTCTTGTGTGGTTTCAACCTTACCTGATAATTTGAAAGTATTACTTAACATTTCGGTAAGTTTAAATTTTACATCTCTCCGTATTTGGGATGAGAATTATATGCAGTTGTGTAAACAATTTTCGAATCCCAAGTGTATCGAGTCATTCTGAGAAAAGCGGACTTGCTCGTGCTTTAGTAACATGTTATTGTTTGGTCACCAATTTAGAGCCATATTTGATGTTTGTAATGTATCTCCTTATTTGTAATGGGAATTATCTGTAGTTGTGTTAATAATTTAAATGCCGAAACGGTTGAGTCATTCAGAGCGTGTAGCGGAGATTATTTACTATGTATGATAGAAATACATGATTTGTTGGTTACCAATCTGGAGTTGTATATTAAATCTTGGTAACCTGTAGTTAATAATTCACGTGATTGAGGTTCATGTATTACTTGAATTTTGGACACTGCACAAGGATTGAGCTTGATATATAATGGTTATTTCAAGTACGTTTGAATAAAGCATGTAAATTAAAATGTTTTAAGCGTCTGTGCTGGTTAAAATTGAGGTGCCACTTTACAGACCAATAAAACTGTTAAATTATTTTTTTGGAACCAGAGTGGTTTCATTTGTTGTGAGCTAAAACATTTTGATCTTCAAAGTTTCAAAGTTTTCTGAGAAAAATACTACCAAAAGGAAAGGCCCTGAGAAGAAACAACTACACTATGAATTACTTTAAAACGAAACTGACCCTAATTCAAAAGGCTGCCACGATTCATCGTTGAATTTGTTTCATCGGGCGCACAACTACGGTACGTGTATCATTTACGACGAAAGCCCATTTCGCCTCGGCCGTAATATATTGACAATTTTAAAACATGAATACAAATTCTTCGCTCAGCAGGCGTCGGCATCGATGTTGAACCTCAACGACTATCTTCGGGCAGTGTGAAGGCGTAGGAAAAAGAGAGGGAAGAGACATTGCAAACCATTAAGGTGAATTCCCACACGCCATCTTGAATTTATTGATTTTTGCCAAAGTCTTTATTTCAGAAGACTTATTGAGATTTCCCGCACGACATATCCTAAATAACAGCTTCCCAAACTCTATCGAACTGCCACAGCTTCGCTACATTTATTAATTTTTAGCTGGTAACTGTCGAGGTGAAACGCGAGGTTATTTCTTGCGAACGATTACAAAGGCGACGCCATCAACAGTTATAAAGAAATACTGACCTTAGACAATGCACTAGGCAATGCTCTGTGCTCTGTCGTTCAATAAAACATGATATAAATTTGTATTTCCAGAGTATGGCAAAAATTCCATAAATCCAAGACGGCGGGTGGGAATCTGCCTTAAGTAAACTAAAGCCCCTGATGGAGCAATGGTAAAAGAGGGAGGGAAGCGGGGGAAGACAAGGGAGGTGATCCAAGCTTTCCAAGGAGCTTGCCGAATGCCCGGAACACGCCATCGAATATACAAGCGACGGCGCCACCGTCGTATCTTGTACGGGAAGATGCGCGTGCCGTCTAAAAAAAAAATACACTAAAATGTCGATCAGAGTCCTCCCTGGCTAGTCTAAAGCGAGACTGTTGTACGTAGGAGCTAAAGACGTTTTTAATGTCAGTGTATTGTCTGAAGGGTCATACAGCAAAATAAAACCTTCGGAACTTTTCCCGCCACATTATTGGAGGATTATTATTTTTACCCAGAACTTAATTTGCCAAGCAATTGAAACTGAAATCACTTACGAAATTTTTTTAGTCGTAGTGTGTTAAAGGGTTGCAACAATCGTGATTTGATTGAAGATGAAGGGTCAGATTATGTAAATAGCAAACTTGAACACCACTTGATGCCAGGAGAGCTGCTTCATCTTCTGGCCAGTGGACTACTGGCGTGTTAGTGCAACTCCGCATCCGAAAAATTGTATGATGTAAGCTTACAAAAAATTGGAGTTTGCCTTGTGATGTTGTTTTACAGCTTTGTCCTAAATTTATTGCCTTAATTTTTTTATGTAAACATCAAAATTCAACTGTTGTGTCGTATATGTTATGTTCTGTACTACCCCTGCCAACCATCGACATGCTACGCCTACAAATAAACTACAGTATGAACCCAATACATGGCAAAGTTCTAATATGTTATATGTTTCCGATAGGCTTTTAAACGCTTTGCATCTTCTATTTGGAACATTTTTTCCATATTTTGAGCCGTTATAATTTAATACGCTAAAATATTGTATCTTAACATTTAAAAAATCAAAAATATTTTTTTCAAAGCCGCGTAAACGGAATAAAAGTGAGTGAAATTATAATGCACGAACTCAGTGTGCAAGTCACTTCTATAACAAAGACGTTGAAAAAAAAAGATTGGCAATGTTAAATAATTTCAGTGCTACATATTTTTTCCCCAAAAACAGGCGAAAACCCAACATAGCCGTATTATTTTCCAAAATGGCGGAAAACCCGACGCGGGATTATATGAGACTTTTTTCGGGACGCTTAGGAGATGTAACCTAACACATCTGTAAAACTTTTGTCTTTTGCTTAAAGTTTGGGTCAAAATCTAATTGCACTCTACTATTAATTGCTTCTATACAAACAATGAATTTGTTTGAGTAAAACAAACTTTGTTTCACTCAATAAAACAAATTTCTCAGTGTATTATCGAAAAACAAAGGTAAGATGTCGAAACTTGCGAATATAAAATCTCGACTTTTTTTGGCAGTATGCAAAACATCTACATCAACATACATTAATATAATTATCAGTATGCATTTTTTCGTTTAAACATCGAGACCGCAAGTTGCTTCCAATTTGGGTGTATTATTTGTGTTCATACCAGCTCAGTGTAAGCTTGCGATCTTTGAACGTACAACTGGAATATGGTAAAATTCATTTTCAGAGAATAACACTTACTCATTATAGTTATCATGGGAGTTGGTCAATTTCTATTACTCCACTCTTTCTCGATATTTTATGTAAATTCGAGTAGATCATTCCTTCTTGAGTATTTAGAGAAGTAGTTGAGACATGGAAAACACCGACCACTGAAATGAAGCGCAAATGCAGTATGTAAAGAAAATATACTTTGTAAGAGTGACATTAAAGTAAAGGCCACAAGTTCAGTTCATTTATATTTTTGCGATGTTTGTAAAAATAAAATAACCAACCAGAAATATTCATACATAAAATATGTACTAAAATTGTAGCTAGAAATTACGTAGTTCGTGTAATTTTATTATTGTAATTTTGAGTTTATGATATGCGCTGTATATTACATGTTTTTGTTTTAAACCGTCGTGTGGCTGCTGTGAACGAGGTTAAACAAGTAAATAAATATTTTTAATCACTTGGAGATAAAAAGATTATTAGAATAATTTTTTACGTGTTATGGATGTAACTTGTCTCAGGCGAACGGTTGTTGAGAAAACAGACAAAATTTATAATGGTACCTGGCAGGAAAGGAACTGCATCCTTATTGCTGGAGGTTATATTTGAAAGTACGAATTAGTTTCCTCCGATGTTTAGCATGAATGATGAACTTTAGAGGATTTACCGCAAATTTATTCAAAAATATTTTCTTGCCTGCTTTGTCAGTCTGCGAAAGAAAATTGCTAACCGCAGAACATTGCTCCAGTTTGGAACGGACCAGCACATAAAATAATGATTGTCCGTTAAAGCAACGTTTTAGTCCAGGGACAAGGCAATTCGTGGAATTGGAGGTAAAAGATGGGAATAAATGAGATTTCAAGGCACCTGGATTTGTGTGATTAAATGACCTCACATACTGAGGTCGCTATGAAGTGACCTACGAGCCACAAGGTTAAGTGTTATGGTTTCGGGAAAGCGATGGATGAGTGTTGTTTTTAGATGAAAGTTTGTTTAGTTTTGGATGCAATTTGTGAGTTCATAGTCCACTGGCATAAAGCAAGGACGTTGATACGCAGCAACTAATAATTTAATGGCTTAAATTGCTATCTGGTAGGCCACATCAGTTCATTGACATTGACCGTTATGTTGTTGTCTCTTTGTGTTAAGGTAAATACACATTTAACAAAAAATACTCGTATATTATTAAAATAACCTAAACAACAATTTCTTATTCTTCCAGGTGGCGGTACGTTTAAATTCATGTTCTTGGGACCACTCACATACTGCCATAAAGAAGAACCATGTCCAGATTTTCATCCTTTGTCATCGATTACTACGATTATGTAGTTTACAAACTTGCTGGTAAGTCTGAGGTTAACTTAACTATAGGCTGTTCACGCTTAACTGAGAACTTTTGAATGCCCTCTTAAATACCTACTTGCCGACCTCCCGAGGCGCAGTCGGTTGGTGGTCAACCGATATGGGATGCGGGAGGCTCTGGGTTCGAATCCCGGGTGTTTATTTAAGTTAGGTTATAAGTTAGTCTGTAAGCCTTTCCCTGCTAAGCTTTCAAGCATAAAACCGGGAGACGTTTAAATGCCCTATACAATACAGTATCTATTTGTAAGCACGTTGTGTATTCTTCCACCATATGTAAATATAACATTGTCGTGGTAATTTTTCAAAGGTTGACACGCACTAGTGGTGGTAAAGAATAGCTACGTGTACAGAAGTAAAATGTCAGAGCTGTTCCTTTGATGTGAACGTACTGACTTGTTGGTCAGTTCATACCTGAAAAGGGCAGTGGGCGTAGCGAAATAATATGTCATGATTAGATAGAGCACAGCAGTATAAGATGGGGTTTATTGAACATAAGGATTATACAATAACTACTATCGTGACTATTGATCGGAGGAGCATAAATGGAATACCAAGATGATAATTATGTTAGATTTTATTTACCGCATGCCATTACTATTACAATCTAATTGGAAAGACCCCGTCTTGTTCATGTTGTCGGAGGCTGATTCTAGGAAGTGGTTAACGATGGCCGGACATAAACATCTCCATGTCTTCTTGGTCCGCTGGCCCGACGACAAAAAACCCAGCTCCCAGTGTTACGTTGGCCTAAATCGGGTGCGTTGTTGAACATTTTCGGTCCCGTTCACTGGTCGGTGGAGGGGTTTCTGCAACTGCCTTTCGTTAAGTGTTACTGCAATCACGCTCGTGCCCTGGTTAAATCTTTGAAGGTGTGATCAGGCCGACCGTCCACCTAAGTCCTGATCACTTCTTAACAATACTCATTCACGGATTGACTGTGCGATCTGTATGTTGTGAAACTTCCCTGTCAGCTGGGCTGCCTGCTGGCGGATTGGTTGCCAGACGCTGTTTCGACAAAGGCGTTCCGCCATGTTGCTTGCGTATACGGCTAGAGGTCGCGGTATAAGCGGTTATTTCGCTTCTGCACTATTAATGTTCTGTGGCGGTGGTGTGGAATAAAGCACCTGCGTACAAAATAGGAGGTTGTCCTTTCTCGGACATTGCAATGTGTGCAAATTTTAAATTTTCCTCAACGTAAACGCTGAACTAAGCGTTTTTAGTCCAGTCATGGATATTTCCAACTTTCCTGAAGCCCTGCTAAATTTCTTCTTTCAGGGTATTCCTCCACCTCATGCAAACAAAGCTTAAGTCTAAAATATTACACCAAAGGGACAATACACCGAATTTGTGCACTCTCAGTTAAATAATATTTTGCATGAAAACTATTTTATTTTTATTCATGTTAATTAGAAATAAAATTATTATAATTGAGGCGTTAGCTGTAATAATGGAAACCAAACCAAAATGTTATAATGCATACATTGTGATCAATGATTTCATTTTTATTATTATTTGGAAAAGTACAGAGAGGTCGCATGACCATAATAAACATGAACGATAGATAGCCTATTATTTATCTGAAACGTGAAACGACAATGCAGCCGAACACTGGACATTAGCGGAACTCCTTGTAAACCTTGCAGCATTGACGCTAAATATATTGTACACAAACGTAAAACATTCTGCCAACCCCAGGAATTGAAATATCTACTTCAGATTTTGAGGGTGGGTTCAGAAAATCATGGCGGATCATTT
The DNA here is from genome assembly GCA_029891345.1 of Dryococelus australis. Classification (NCBI taxonomy): domain Eukaryota; kingdom Metazoa; phylum Arthropoda; class Insecta; order Phasmatodea; family Phasmatidae; genus Dryococelus; species Dryococelus australis. The sequence continues at coordinate 263,271,201 of CM056995.1, forward strand.
AAAGCATTCTCGCAATAAGGGCACATGAACCCACGTGTCCTTTTTATAGCCATGGGCTCAATTCATTGATAAAATGTAAGTTCAACTTAACAAAAATTAAGAGATTCTACAATATTATTATAAGTATAAAACGCTTGTGATACGTTATATATTTAGGAACCAACCAAACAAGTTGGGGTGATTTTTCAAAGATTTTATTTTAAAAAATTGAGAAAATACTGCCAATAGACTGTAATTACCTGACAAGTAGCTCTTAAATATCTTTCGTATGCATTTAGTGCCGTTGTGTGGGCAGATACAGTACTAAAATATAGCCTATTGACGGTAAAGTGAGAACGTAGAAAGCCCTCTGATTTAGAATAATAATCTCTATATAAATATATATTTTATTATAGTTTTAGACGTTAAATTCCTAGTCCGGTGGAATCTACACGCTGGGTTTATTACTCACACGGCAATGTTTATTTAAAGAGGGAGTAAATGGATAAAATATGGATGAATTAAAAAAGTAACCAGGGCCTCAAAAGTGCTCACTTCATGCTCACTTTACCGTGAACAGCCTTTATCACAAGAAGCCACTTCTTGTCTGTCCAATATGCTCATACAAATGCTTCAAGGGAATCTGCCAGCAGGTAGATGTACAAAGACTATGCTTGGCCATCTTACGGACGAGAAAGGTCGTCTCTTGCCGTAAATCGGCACCACAAGCATACTGAGGCGATCACAGTGCTACCTTGTGGTAAGCAAGGAAACTAGCGCGAGAAACGCAATGCAAGTTGGCAATGGCTTCGCTGCTTTTACAGTACCCGTTATGTTCAGTTGTATTAGTATTTAAACCGTTTCTCTCTCGATCTTTCAAACAATAAGCGGAGGCAGAGAATAAGGAATAATTAGTTACAATGACCAGAGAAAATGGCGATCAAAATATAATGAAAAGGAACAGACACCCTGCATTATAACTATACATCGTTAGAGCGAATTATAACTACGTAAAACTCTATTAAGACGTTTCTGAAGGGACTGGAAAATTTAATCTTATTAACTAGGAAAACTTAAAATGGTAAAATCACTTATGTGTTTATAGACCAGGTGAAAATTATGTAAGCTTATTTAGCAGGAAATCTTCTTCAGTGGGAACTTCTTATCAGGGTTTTACGTATATTAAATTCCTTCTAAATGAAAATGGGTGGTCGGTGCCTTATACGAGGAGCTCGTGTTGACAGTTGCGCACATGACCATTGCTTATGCTCTAGTGAAAACGACCTATATTTTCATCAAATAAATATTAACAAAGTTAACATTAGTATTATAGATAAGCATATGTGACATACTATCAGTTTTTTTAATAACATATCGAAATTCACAGGCAAACCGGTTAATGTTATTGTGGTCGCTCCCGAATCCTCGCAGGTGGGAATTGTGCCTTTCGATGCCGCTATTCGGCGGGTTTCCTCGGGGATCTCCCGTTTCACGCGCCCTCGCATATTCCGGCGCTGCTCCATACCCACCTCACTTCACCCTAATCGGCTCTCAAGACCTCGATGCTAAAGAGCCGCCCAAATCTGTCTACTCCACTTGAAATTCAAACCATAGTATCTATGGACTAATATAAACAAAACATCCAGGTAGTAAAATGTTAGGAATAGTTATCTAGTATTTTTTAATTTAATTTGAAGTTAGGTATAGGGGCTGCGGGGCTGAGCTGTTAGCGTGCTCGCCTCCCACTAAGGCGAAGCGGGTTCAATTCCTGGCTGGGCCACTCCCTGATTTTCCATGTGGGAATCTTGAAGGGCGACGCCACTGGTAGGCGGGTTTGCTCAAGGATCTCCCTTTTCCCCCGCCCTTTCATTCCGGCACTGCTCCATACTCCCCTCAATCACCTTCATCGACCTTGCTGTTGAGAGCCTCCCAAATCTCTTCACTCATTGGTTAGACAAAACAACACCAGGAGTCCACAGCTTTACGTACCTGCGTGCACAACAAGTTGCATATGACAAAGGCGAACGGAATTGGCGCAATCGTCTGTATACATGCGGCATCGTAGCTGATATGATTCTGTTCGCCTTCGTGATATGCTATTTGTTGTACACGCAGGTGCGTGTAGCTGCGGACTCCCAGAGTTGTTGTGTCAAATTTCAAACTATAATCAATTCACAGTTCCTTCACACTTTTCTGAAGTCCTGCTAAAATTATGCTTACAGAATATTCCTCCGCCTCATGCAAACTAAGCTTACATAAGTCTAGAGAATTGCACCAAAGGACAACGCACCGAATTCGTGCGCTCTCAGTTGTAATAATATATTGCATAAGAACTATTTCTTAATAAATATTACAATTTATACATAAAATACAGGTAATACTTCAATTTAACGAAAAACAAGACACTTTCATGCTAACGGAGATAAAACGCTTGTGATACATAGAGTATTTAGAAATAACTAAACGTCATACATAGGGTGATTTTTCAAAGGTTTGATTTTTTTAAAAGTGTGAAGAAACCGCGAATATACTATAAATTATACAATACAAGCTGAATTCTCCGAAAGGATTTTTACAGGGATTTTTTGTTTGTATTAGTTCATGACCGCAGTGGTATAAATTTCGACATGTTATTCAAAAACACTTTGAATACCTAATAACCACAGGTTAATCTAAACAGTAAAAAACACCCATTCTCGTACTAGCCTAGGTTAGTTTAGGTGATCTTGCTAGGTTGGGATACTATGGTAAATAACTGATAGGTGGAAACGCGTATGCTCAGTAATTGTGGCCGCCCAAAAACGCACAGTAAACATAGCCTCGGTTGTTCACAGACTCGTTTCTAGAACGTGATAAATAACTCATACTTAACATTATTTTTCGTGTCAACAGTACCGAAGTTTCTGTCGACACTCTCCGAGCTAGAAATTTCCGTTCTTCAGTACAGCTTCTCGATGCATAGACGCCACACCTATGAGGGCAGCGTCAAGGTGTAGTCACGTGGCTAGTGCACTGGCGTCCCAGCAAGACGATCCTGCTACGATTCGTAGAGTTAATAATTTTAACCGTGAAACATCGTGAACAAAACCGACGTCAGCCATAATGTCCTAAATTTTGTCTAAAAAAAATGGACGCGGAATTTAAGAAAGTTTTGCCTTCCCACTAAACTTGAGTTAACGGGTCTACATGCCACTTTTTAGGGAGCATAAAAAACCGAAAATAACAGTCTGAAAACCCCAGGGAAACTCAAGCATTATGCATGCCAAGTAAATTTTAATTGTACATAGAATATTAACAAAAATCTGAATGTGACTATCGTGGACAAAGTGATGCGTTTTACGTGATTACGTCTAGGTTATAGGTTATTCACGATAAAATGAAAACTTTTGAAAGCCCTGCTTAAGATCTACTTGTATACACGTTGTGTATTCTTTCGCTTTATCTTAAATTATCATTTTCATGGGCGTCGTCACTTTATTCATGCGTCGGTCAAATGAAACTGTGAAATTATTAAGAAAGTAAATACGTTACGAGTCTGCTCATTTTTACACTTCGGTGCATTGAAAAACAAGCGAAATAAATAATTTTAAGTTATCACAAATAGTTACCTATCACTTTATATTGGACGCTAACATATGGAACTTCTTTGCATCCATCGTTTCCATCTTTACTGGGCGAATGCCACTCAGTGCGCCCGTTAAAATATATTCATGCAGAACCATGACTTTTTTTCTAAGGTTCATTTCTAAATTGCTCTATTTATCATGAACAGCCTTTACATCGTGTGCGGTGTGATTTTAAATACGTACTCACGTCAAATGGCAAAGAGGTAAGTGAGTTCTGATCCTGCAGGCTACGTTGCAACACAGAATATCAGCTAAAACACAACCGAGTTATTGATTTCACACGACTCGCAATTGGCAAAGACTCTATAAGTCAATACTTCTTGTTTGTATTTGAAACATGATGTACCCAAATGCCAGGTCACGTGCTACCAATGAATACAAAATATTACTGTAGAAGAAACGAAAGGATTACGGGAGTTTTCCGTGTTCCCTTTGCGCCATCGTGCGGTGGGTCAAATAACTTACAGTAGACGTCACTAATTTTCTTCGTAAGAGAGTTATAGGCTGTTCCTGTAAACAGAGCTCTTTCGAAAGATTTACTTAAGCTCTGGTTCTCTTATCATTTGGTATACTTCCACCATATGCAAAATTAGCATTGCCACAGACACTCTCATTTCATTCATTCGTCACTCGAGAGTAGACTTAAATGTGAAATTTTTTGGGGATGCAAATACGATAAAATGCCCATTCTTTCTCTTACGCACATAAAATAAACAGAAAATGAACAAAAATAAATCCGGTGGCCACAAACGTAAATTCGTACTCTTTACTCGATGTTAAGACGTATAACTGTTTTTAATGATTTACTGCCATATTTACCACGATCATTTCAAATTGTTACGATAACGTGGGCGGGCCTATGTTCGACGGCCCTCCTGAACACGCCATCACACTTGCGCAGAAATCAGGACTGCAGTTGCCGCAATCGGGGCTCGCATTGCCAAACACCCGTACGTGGGAACCCCTTCTACCAGTTAGGGAATCAGACCAGGTTGCGTTATGCGACGCCGATAAGAGGACAATGTAGAGTGACGGAGGGCTTCTTTCTCCACGTGACGCCGGCCGAGATAGACGTCCCAAGAAGCCTGCTGTGCCGACCGCCATAACTCACCATAGTTCAACAGCCTCCAGATACATCTCAAGGTGGAACAAACCCAGGACACTAAAACGGCTCTTAATAAGGTAGTTATAATATAACTGCAATAACAGTGCTCCCTAGACCTCTCAGTATTTCACGTAATGTCCAGATGTTAAATTATATACTCACATAGTAACCCTAGCTCCCTATATTCATTTATCCCATATTGCTCTACCATCATGAGTTACAAGTTATCAGCTTCATGCATTAACAAACGCTATTTTATATAAAATATAACAAAATGGTACCAGTGTTAAAGTAACTGTTAGCTACGGGTTTTGATGCTTTTCAAAATTTATTTCAAAAGTTCCCAATTAACAGCAAGCAGCCCATTAATATACGCACCACTATGGTTTGTCGGAGGAGAGGTGGAATAGAAGGATCGATAGGCAGCTTGCTGTACGGTGACGTCACGGGAAACCTTGTGTTATGCCTTCGAACAGTCTTCAAACACGTGCACAAATCCTGAAATGTCTTCATTATTTCATATACAACGGTAACACGGTATGGAATTTTAGATGTTTCTTTCAAGAGAAGTTCCGCCAAGCCAATGTTAATGAGCGTGGCAGTTGTGATAAAGAAACCTACCAAAGGGCGGTTAAAATTGTTTATTTGAATTGCACACAGAACTTAAATTGACGTTTCTCCATTGTTTAGGTTAGGTACAAAATTAGGGGAAAAAATAACCGAAGGTGGACACAATCTAAAAATATTCCTTTGTACAAAATGACCAAAGCTCCTATGATACAAATTCTTCTTGTTACAGTCTGCTAAAATTTACATTTTATAATCGCTGCAGTTACTAGCTTAATGTAATGAATGCTAGGAACTTTCATTTCATTTATTTACATTACCCATTCAGTGATATAGCGTTTTCTCATATATATATATATATTAGTTAATTTCATTACACAACTCTTTTTTTTTCCAGTAATGCGAAGGCCAAGTTAGACATCTTGAACGATGTTCTTCGCAGCACTACCGTCTAGCCATCGTCTGATTGATTACAACAGAGGTTAAAGTAAAGTGTCATGAGTAAAACGTTTAGTCATTGCGTCTTGCAGCAGAGCGTGGAGGTTTCTAGTTACGTGTTTCTTTTCTTTCATTCGCTTTCTTTATTTGTAGTTTTGATTTCTAATCTTTTATTTCGTCTTTTGGCTAGTTATCGACGACTGTATTACTCGTATCCATATTATTTTTGACATTTCTCTGCAACCAGAGGATTTAAAAAATATTTTTGATGCCTTTAAGCATGGCTATTGTAGATGAAACTATTTTCTCATATTTGTTGCGAAGATGTTCCTTCATTTCGCTGAATTTTTGCAGTCAGGACACATAGGCGACGGAAAGTCCAATTACGTACTGGATATAATTTTTAATGATACAACTCATGAATACCTTATAAGTGCCGGTCGTATAAAATGAAGATGCAGCGGGGCACGAGTACCTGTCAATTACTTACCGCTGGCGTTAGGTTGAGGCGAGAAAATTGAGGCCGGTCGCAAGTTTCATCCATCTTCCGTGTTCGAACAAATGGAAAGGATATATCAGTACTCATGTCCTTGCCCCACCCCATTATTTGAAAAGTTCTCAAGCGGATGGCTTACAAACACTCTCCCATATCCATAGAATGAACATTTAAGATTGCAAAAATTTAATTATTAATAGTACACTGATATATACATATATAGGCCTCCGTATATATATGTATATATATAAAAACACACATATATATAACACATATATATATATAAGTAATTGACAGGTATTCGTACCCCGCTGCATCTTCATTATGTGTATATATATATATATATATATATATATATATATATAATGAAGATGCAGCGGGGTACGAATACCTGTCAATTACTTATATATATATATATATATATATATATAATATATATATATATATATATATATATATATATATATATATATATATAATAGCTAAGGAGAAGCGCTGGTAAAAAACTATCCAGAGCTCTCCGTAAATCTATGAACACGTTGCTATTTCAATAACTGACTTACCGTAAATAATACACTGAACATCTCCGTAAATTCACAAGTTCATTTTATTCTACTCCCAGTTAAAAAAAAAAAAAAATGAAAGAGAGAGGTTACGAAAATAAAATAAAATTTTAATTATTCGAGTGTTTAATTGTTTGCAAAATAAATTAAAAAAAAAAAGTTAAAATAGTTTGTCCTAGAGCGAGATCCGAACATGAATAAAAAAAAATTTACTGATAAATATTCGTACCCCTCACCAACGACCTTCCTGTATCGACGAAAGGCACACACTGTGTTATTTCTAGACATGTGAACAACGTACATTTGCAGTTTATAGTAATGATTGAGTATTTCAAGCGTTGTTAACTTATGCAAATGCCTGATGTTACTTTTTTTTTATGTTTGAAATATTAGGCCTTAGTGGAATGGATGTGCTAACTGTAGCTATGATACAATAGATTTCTAGTCACAGTATTGATGAAATTTTCGTGCAAATTCGACTTTGTTCGCTACCAAACCCGAAGCTATAACGGAGGCGTTCCGTATTTTGTATTTACGGAGCCAAACACAGGTTTTTAGTCATTATGGATGACTTTTATACTGCCTTAAGAGGAATATTGTTTAAGCAGTTCAAGATGAGTCATACTAATTAATCAAGAACAGAAGTTTTTAACGCTGTTTTTGGAGGGCCGCTGTGAGCAAACGGAAAGGGGGGGGGGGGGAGGGGCGACCCACTCTCACTGATCCGCCATCCTTTCTCTTTGAAATCCTCCCCCCTCCCCAAGTTCCCCCCTCCCCACGGGAGGAGTTGGAGGTATAAAAGAAGGGAGGAGGTATATTTTCCATTTTGTGGGATTGTGGTGCGTCCCATATTTCACCTTTTTGAGTAGTTAGGCCATTCGTAGGCCTTACACCTTATGCCTTAAGTTTTACGCCTTAAGTCTGGAGTTTTAAGTATTAATTATTAAGTCTTAAGTCGTACTTTCACCATAATTGCTACTGCATGTCGGGATGTGCGAGCGAGCGCATGCCAAAGTTCCTAGACGACATTTCACCATAAATACTAATCCTTAAAGTTACCTGCTTCATTTATGGTGGCTCAACCCACGGTTTTAGTGGGTCCGACCCCTGGTTATTCATGAAAGGAAGTCAAGGGACAATTAATTAAACAAAACTAAATAAATGTAGAGGATCTTTAATGAGACATTGCAATAATTACAGCGTGGTGTGGCTAGGGGTTAGGGTGCTTGAGGTAGGTGTTAAGGGCATCTGTTAAGGGAGGACAAGGATATAAGGGCTTCGTGCTAGCTCTCTCACCCTAGCGTAAGACTCTTACCCCCTATCGCTACTCGGAGAGTCTGCCGTTCAGGGACGACCGACGCCGACTGACACCCCGGCCCTTAGCCGCCGTATCCACCACACTCCTCGTTCACGCCCACCCTCCGCCGATATCCTCGATTCCTATTGGCTCTCCCTTGTAGCCTGGGCGGGGTTACTGCCGTTAGATGTTGATAGAATCGCCGCAACCCCACTGTGTCAGCCAGACCCAGATATCCTAGGTACTTCTGCAGATTCCTGCAGTAGCATTCGTTGCGTTACAGTCCCCGTTGTTTGTGAACATTGTATCAGTCGTTAACTGCATTCCCGCCTTACCCATCCTCTCTTCTTGTGTTGTAATCGTAACATCACGTTTCCGTATTTTAAATGTACATTTACGTAAAAAATGTGCGGATATACGGAAATTTCTAACAGTACGTATACAATTAAATAAACTGTAAGAAGAGTTTTGTACAATGTGTTTTATTTGAATCAGAAAATAATACAAGTTTGATAGGCTGTAGTGAACTCAAGTAGGTCGTAATTTCGAACAATTGGCCTAGGACGTTATAGTACATTGTTTCGGCGTTCCGCGCCATGCTGCAAAATTTCTCGCTCTGTCGAACGAAGTCATGCTTCATCCAAACGTGTTACACAGAACACGTGTAAATGTCACGGGTATTATGAAAAGGTAATTTTAAGGTGGCTTCTTGTGTTCTGCAAATGTTACTGCAATGTCAAGTGCCTGAGAAACAGCCCAGATATAGTAACTTAAGGTCTTATCCCATGTTTCATTGATTTGTAGTTTCCTTTATTTTTCGTCTTTGTAATGTTCAAGTGTCCAGCATATACTGCTATTTATTGCACTGCACGAAATCGCATCACAAAACAAAACTGGCGGTAAAAAATAGAAGGGGCAGCTACGAGTTTTTATATGTCCATAAAGTATTAAGATAACTATTTCACATTTAATGTTAACAGACACCATAATTTAGTTGTAAAGCTGTTGTTCAACAATCAATTATTTAACAAATATGTTAAAAATATATTTCAGTAACTTACTTTGTGAAATGGTTATTTCGGGTGCCTAACACACTTCTTCATCACGATAACTTCAACTGTATGGGTACTAAAATATTTAAAGTTGCTAAAACTAATGTGGCGGTGATTAGGTAAATTAATTTGGTAATCTGGAAGTGTCGAAACCGAAGAAACGCAAAACGCAAACTACAAAATACGTCACGGGTTTTGCAGTCACGCGACCACCTAAAATCCAGTTAGAACACGGCCTAGGTCCGAGTCAGCATGCCAACTTGTTAACACACACTTGTAGAAAATCACGTTTACCGATACGAGATGCTACATCCGTACTACGTGAAAATGGTTAAAAACAATGATGATTGTTCCCCACATTTCAACATATTTCAAATTATAGTATTTTTCTATGTTTATATTTACTTGTGTGTCTACACCAGTATCTCACAATAACTACTGGATGCATGTTGATGCAAATTTCACAGTTGAGTGGGCCTTACAATAAATTTAATACTGTTACAATTTCTCTCTCTAGAAATTAAGTGGGCTATACCAAGTTCGTTAAGGGATGGATGTCTTAATCAAATAGAATAATTAATTACAATTTCCTTATTTTATTTACAATAACTACAGCAAAATTCTCTGAACTTAAAATCTCACAATAAATTGATATCACGTACTGTTCACAACTAATTACCCAAATTTAATGCAATTTTAATTACCACAAAGAAATCAATTAAATAAAATAATTAAAGATCAGTCCCAACAGACATTGTATCAACCTATTCAGATAGTCTGTAAAATATGTGTCCAAATTGATAGTTCGAATACGTATTTACAATAAAATCCGTATTACACTTCCATTCAGTCCCACCTCAGTTCAGTCCATGTCCCGCCAGTCGCAATGTTCAAGAGTCCTCCAAGCGCCCTCACGCACAGTAGACTTCACTCGTTGGTTTCACACCCTCTCGTCCATTCACGCCACGAACACCTCGCTCGCCGTCGTCCCGCAATCTCCTGTCGTCGTCCACACTTCCCTTCTCTCGCGCACACTCGGGCAAGTGGCCTCCGTCAAAGACTGCCGGCCGCTGGGTTGCGGCAGTTTATATAGTGTCTTAGGCCGTCAACTAGAATCTTCCCCAACACCCGAGATGCGTCGCGGAGGGCCGAGGCGCCAGCCAGTTTCACCGGAACATTTTTGCGTCGTCGACAGACCCATCGAAACCTTCAGCGGGGCAGAGGGGCTGTGATGCAAGCAAGGCGCCGAGCAGCGTGACATCCCGGCAGCCGCTGTCCATTATTCACGGGTTTCCGAAAAAGGTACGTCAGGAGGCAACCCCGGGGGAGGGGAGGGGTGAGGTGCGTCCACCGCCACAGCGCCGGGCAGTAGCGCGTAACACTGCCCCCTCCTTAAGCCCGAACAGACTCTACAACATCAGGACCTTCGTACAGCACCATTCGGTCGATGTGGACAACCTTAAGATTCTATTCCCTGGAGTCCCAGTGACAGATCTGGAAGGAAGTGTCACTTACTTGCTTCAAAATTTCGTAGGGACTTTTCCATCATCCTCGGCATTGAGATGTATTCCTCTGAAGGCGTTTTCTTTCATACAGCCACACTAGTAGTCCTTCCTTGAATGCATTATCTGCAACTCTTGTACAACATCGAGCATTCCTCTTGATGCCACTAGACACTGCGATATGTTCGTACCCTGCCCCCTGGCCGTATTTCTTCTTCTGAAGATGCATATGTGCAGCTCCATTTGAAAAATGGACCTCTCTCGTTTCCTCGCCTGAATTGACTGCTGGATGACTTCTTACATGGTTCGACTGCAAGACCCTCGTCCTTCTTACCACCATATGGCTATCTTTCTTCGTTTCCTCAGATAGGATGTTACCAGTTGTTTCGATGGGCCCGTGGTTTGGATGATTATTACTGCAGCTGTCAGTTCCATTTGTCCGTGCAGCTGTCCCTTGACCGGTTCCTCGATGACTAGTCTCGGTTGTACTAATTGTCCGTCCTTTCCACAGTTCCAGCAATATCGGCACCTCCGTCGACGATGGACAGGTTTCGCCGCCTCTGCGGAGTTCAAAAGTTCCTCTACCGCTGTCTCCAGTCTTCTCAACAAGCTGTCAGTCGTACTCACGTCTGGCTACCGGGTCCTGCAGTTCCTTTGCGGGCATTGGGTACTCAAGTGTCCTGTCTGTCTACATACTCAACATTCCCGACGCTTAGATGGATAAAAACTGGTTTTATTGCACTGACTCTGGTAGCAATGTCCTTCATCGTGGTCTCCAACTTTCTCAAGATGTCCAGGATGCTATCTCCATTTTCGTCATTGCATGGGGTAGCTGCCTGTATTGCATGTCGGAACGTCGGCTCGTGCTTGACTGATTCTACCTCCAATGCTCGGGTTAGGGCATCCTGCATGCTGTGTGATGCCAGGCGTACAGCTCGGCGCACATCTGCATCTACGAAAAAGTCAACTGTAATGACGTCTCGTGCCTCCTCAGAGCACCCCTCCAGAGACAGTTGTATCAGTCTTACAATGTCCTGCCACAGCTCCTGTAGTGGTTCGCCGGGTCGCTGAATGCGGCTTTGTAGTTGGGCATGATGGGCGTGCCGCAGGTACCGGTCGCCGAATCGAATCTCCAAATCTGACACTAGTGTGGAGTATTCTAGACAATGTCGTTCCGGCAGCGACTGCAATATACTCAACGCTGATCCCTTCAGTACAGTTGCCAAGTAGTACGCGCATTGCTCTTCAGTCCAGCCATTCAGGGTTGCCACGATCTTGAACTGGTGCTGATACTCGCGCCAAGGAGTCTGTCCATCGTAGGGGGCGGTTTAATTGTGACGCCTTTACCCACTCCTGGCTGGAGGGTACCTACACTGCAGAATTGCTGCGCCTCCCCTGCGACGGCTGCACTGGCGGCGAACTCTATCTTCTCGCTGCTTGCACTCGTTGTCTCGGTGGTGATCAAACTCGGCTCTTCTTCCGCCCCTGCATGTCGTCTCTCGTGCTGCTGCAAAAACTCCAGCTATTCCTGCTTGAGGGCGCTCACTTCCTGTTTCATTCCTTGCTCAACACTATCAGTCCTTTCATTTACACTGTCCCTCACGCTATCAATTTTCTTGTCCACACAGTCTAGTTTATTATTCACTAACCCGCTTACACCTTCTATATTTGGTATACATTCTCATTCACACTGTCTGTTTTCTTGTCTACTATTTCGCTAACACTGTCTATTTTCTGGTCTACTACTTCGCTAGCACTGTATATTTTCTTGTCTACTAATTCGCTAACACTCTATTTTCCTGTTTACTTATTCACTAAAACTAATAATTTGACTATTTAAAGATTCACTAGCACAACTAATTTGACTATTTACAGATTCTCTGACACTACTTACTTGGCTACTCAGTCTTTCGATGAAGGCACGAAGTGCTTCCATGGCTGCCGACATTTTCCTGGCTAGCATTCACAAATTCCTTAATAATTTCCTGGCCAACTAATATAATTATTATATTTACAAATTTATCATGCCAGTAATAACCTACTCTTATACTAATTCGAAATTTTTTTTATTTTATAAAATTCCTCTACCTCACTTTTGACACCAGTGTTACAATTTCTCTCTCTAGAAATTAATTGGGCTATACCAAGTTCGTTAAGGGATGCAGGTCTTAATCAAATAGAATAATTAATTACAATTTCGTTATTTTATTTACAGCAACTACAGCAGAATTCTCTGAACTCAAAATCTCACAATAAATTGATATCACTTACAGTTCACAACTGATTACTCCAATTTAATGCAATTTTAATTACCACAAAGAAATCAATTAAATTAAATAATTAAAGATCAGTCCCAATATACAGTGTATCAACCTATTCAGATATTCTGTAAAATATGTGTCCAAATTGATAATTCAAATACGTATTTACAATTAATCCGTATTACACTTCCATTCAGTCCCACCTCAGTTCAGTCCATGTCCCGCCAGTCGCAATGTTCAAGAGTCCTCCAAGAGCCCTCACGCACAGTAGGCTTCACTCGTCGGTTTCACACCCTCTCGTTCATTCAAGCCACGAACACCTCACTCGCTGTCGTTCCGCAATTTCTAGTCGTTGTCCATACTTCCCTTCGCTCGCGCACACTCTGCCAAGTGGCCTCCGTCAAAGACTGCCGGCCGCTGGGTTGCGGCAGTATATATAGTGTCTTAGGCCGTCAACTAGAATCTTCCGCAACTCGCGTGATGCGTCACGCAGGGCTGAGGCGCCAGCCAGTCTCACCAGAACATTCTTGCGTCATCGCCAGATCCGTCGAAACCTCCAGCAGGGAGAGGGTCTGTGATGCAAGCAAGTCGCTGAGCAACGCAACAGCCCGACGGCCGCTGTCCTTTATTCACGGGTTTCCCAGAGAAGGTGTGTCAGGTGGTAGCCCCGAGGGAGGGGAGGGGTGAGGCGCGTCCACCGCCACAGCGCCGGGCAGCAGCGCGTAACAATATCGACAGAGAACTGAGGAGTGAAACTAAACTTTTTTTTTTTTTTTTTTTTTTTTAGTTTCAATGTTTGTCAGAGCTGGACAGATTTTTATTCAGGTATAATTTTTGCAGTACCTGCTGTTTTGTTATTCATTGTTGGATTTCAATTAATTTGTATATTGTGCTTACGTCAATAATGAGATGAGCAGTATTAATTAGAGCATAACACGTATTTTGCAGTGTATAACCACGGATTTTGAAGTGTGTTTACCTTCCTTAAACCAACAATGCAGTACGGTTTTGGAATACAGGATGGTTCCATTAAAAAAAAAAAAACAACAGCTCATTTGAGAAAACTACTTTTTCTTTGTGGGCGTAACCGCAGACTAAAATTTGTTGCATTTCAATCTGCTGTGCATGCACTCAATGACAAATTCGAGTTCTGGGCAAGCGTATCCGAGGGAAAACATTTTTTTTTTCGATTTCAGCTTGCATCTAAATTACGTACGGGAAAAGTCACGAGATACAGTTAATATGCATGTAAAATATACATATGCATAGGAGATTTACAGGAAAATAAGTTATACTTTTGTATCTTTTATCAGTATTTTAAGCTTGAACGTATAGGGTTTAGAAGTGACAAATCAGTAATATTAATGAATGAGATTAGTAAAACTGGCATGAATATTTCCGCTTTAAATGCCACTTAAGAAACGCTGAGGAAGATTCAAAATAATAATAATTGTTTAAAACCATAGAGAAGTTATTCTGTGTTCTGCTTGTAAAACTCTCGAGAATTTACATATATTATTAAAGCCGGAGCTGTGAAAGGTGATAACTTTAGCGTATCAACATTAGTTAAAGGCTGGTCACGGTAAAGTGAGCACTTTTGAAATGAACCTTAGAAAAATTACACTTCGTCTGCCTGCATATATTTTAATGGGTGCATCGAGTGACTTTCGCCCAGAAAAGTTGATAACGATGGATGGAAAGTAGTTCCATATCTTAACGTTGAATAAAAAAAGTGTTAGATAACCATTTGTGATCAATTAAATTATTACTTTTGCTTTCTGTTTTTTTAATGCATTAAAGTGTTAAAATGAGAAGATTTGTAAAATATTTGCTTTCCTAACAATTTCACAGTTTCATTTGACCGTCGCATGAATAAAGGGACGAGGCTCACAGCAATGTTAATTTTACATAATGCGGAAGGATACACGACATGCAAAAAATTGAACTTAATCGGGGCTTTCAAAAGTGCCCATTTACCTTAAACAGGCTATAGTTATGAAAATGCAGATAAATGTCTCTGACTGACGAGAACACCTTCCCCAAATTCTCGTGGCTGGGCACACTATGCGTGTTAATGTCACCGTGACGGGCCTTTTTTGTAGCCGTTACCTCGGTCCGTTTCCGGTATTAAACAAACTTGGACCTAGTGACTCCAGACAGCTTACTCCGCTTTCGTTTTGAACCCCATGTTTAATAGCATTTAGGAAAGCTGATAGACGATTAAACTCGGAATTTATTTGAACTTTGAACATTGCGTATTTTTTCTGCAAAAATATAAATAAGAGAAGATAACTGCAGAATACAAGAAGGAAATATTTTCTACTAATATAACTATGAGACACAGACAAAAGATTTAACAAATATCTTTATTTACAGGAAGGTATTATGGAATATAAATGTGTGTATAAGTATACGATTCTTGGAAAATCAACCAAACTATATAACGAAATAAAAAAATTTGATTTCGGTATTTTTGTGTTTTTTTTTTAATGCCATGAATATGCACGAATACTGAGGTAGAAAATACGAAAACTGGCAGGAACATCAGATACGTAAGGCCGTATCTTAGAAAATCAACCGAACGATAGAACAAAATATAAAATAAGCTTGCCTTCTTTTTGTCCTGTAATGCCGTGAATATTCACGAATGCTGAGGTATAAAATACTAAAACTGGCAGGAACACCAAGTATTTAAGGCTGTACAGTAAGAGCTAAAGGCTTCTGACTTCCAGATTGAACAGGTTCATCGCACTCGGAGTCGCATGAGAAACCCCGAAACGAAAATTACCCAGCAAAAGCAGACCGGAAGCCTAAATGACGGGAAGCTCGCGACTAATCACTGAACTGAGCTTAGATCCTGTAAAAACGAACACAGACTGTTGTCTTCATCGACATCTGAACGCAAAAGTTTCCCGTTATCTTCAAGTGGCCGATTGTTGTCGGTCACAGTCAACAGATACGTATGTGCGTAAATCGTCTGCTGCGAAATTCCGGAACGATATCCTTTTATTCCACACACAAGAATTAACTGTTCTATGAAGGAAGTAAATGTATTATATTTTAAGATATAGGTATATTATTCACAGATAATATATTTTTAGGAAATAAGAAATACGATTTTCTTCTAACGTAAAGAACCGTTTCATGAACACAACATTTCAAATGTTCAATAAGAAGATTGGAGTAACAAACTACTCTGCGCTTGCGAGTTTGTGAAGAGTTCTGCAGTATGTTAAAATCTTGTCACATGTTTAACTTTTAACTGTGTTGCAAAGGGAAATTTGCTTCGTGACAGTAGACATTGAAACATGCTGAGAATTATTAATGTGCAGCAGCATCCTTTGTCTTTAAAAAGTGGCCAGATGGAGCTTGTTTGCAGCCACTGCTTCTTCGAATAAAAGAGGACGTAGGGACGAATAGAGAACAAAATCCATCGTTTTCCTTGCCCCTCATCATGTTGGCTTCTGAAGGTAGTTATGGCTTAGTTTCAGAAACGTCTCGTTTTCTTTGGTCATGTTATCTTTCAGCATCAAAAACTTTTTCGGAGTCGTTTTCTGAGAGTTTTATACCGAGATAATTATCTCGATCAGTGAGAAAAGTGGCCTCAAGTAGAACAGACGATGTGAGTTTGTTGCTTCGTTCTATAAACGACGATACTGAGTAGATGTCATGTGTATAAGATTAAAAAGGAGGACTGCAATGAGCAAGAAAGTAAACGCCACATAAGTCTTAAAAAATAACAACGGTGGTCACATAAACAATAGTAAACTGAATGCTGTGCTTACTTGCAGTGGTGTAACCTGGGATTTCTCAAGAGCCGGGGGGGGGGGGAGGGGGGAGGAGTCACAATTAATTAAGTGAAGGGAGGGAGTTTACGTTACACGACATTAACGGTGCTGACACATGTGTTGATTAGAATAAACTTCCTTGAGAAAACCTTCACAGTAAAATAAGATGCATCATAGTGAAAATTAATAACAGTATCAACAAAGGACTATTAATAATTTTAATATTATTTGTTGACAACCTAACGGCCAAAAATGAGGAAGAGGATGTTTGCACTCCCCCCCCCCCCCCAAATTCACCTGTACATCCTGGCTTATGCATATACAGAATTTAGTAAAAATCAAATCGCACAGCACAATTTTAAATTGAGGCAAATTAGCTCGTTTCAAAAAAATACTAATATATTTGAATGATTCATTATAATTTTTAATATCGTACATAGTGAAAAGTATGTAAAATACTAACTTTTGGCTGTGCTAGGCTTAGTGAATCTGTTTCAACATTAGTATATTTTCTTCCAGGACATTTTCACAAATCCCTTTAATCTATGAGTAAGTGAATGCATATTCTCCCTTAAAACGAATATAAGATAATGGCAGTAAAACAAATGCTTGATATCTTAAGTTTAGTATTGATATTGTTTCTGGGAGACAATATTTTTGTTGAACTCCGTGTTTCTTACGAATAAGCAACTGAAACTGTCGTGGAGCGAACGTTATTTTCCTTTTACATTTTGAAAATGACTCTGCCATATTCAGATTTGTTAATATATTTTTTATTCAGTATTCAAGTGTGTACTTTAAGGATGACCAACTAATCGAACACAATCAGAAAATCTTATGGCCGTTTAAGAACCAACTATTAAACGCGAGACATTACTCTTCGATTTTAAACAATCAACCAAATCATCGTTGAATCGCTCTCGTAAATTTCTTGCCCTGCTTGCCAATCTTCACGTAAAGTATTTAATTTTTCACAGTTAAGGTAATTATATTTGCTTAAGATTCTGATGAATACTGTCGGGAAACAAAGCAGCCGATGCACTAGAGGGGTCGAGAACATGCGGCAATGAATGCAAAGTTTTACGATCGCTTTATGATGGCGGGTCGTTAAAAGGTTGCTGCCATTTGTGAGGCCTCTTCGCTAAAGTTAGCCTGGCGGGAAGCTACCGTCAGAGGATCGTGTAAAAGCTGCATACATTAAGCAGTCACCGAGCTTTGCAGTGAGTACGAGCCAGCGCTGCCTATTACCAGAATTACGGAAGGCGCGATGACGTGAGCTCGTTTACTCTCCCACCACGAGGTAGAGGATCCACAGCTGATTAAATGTTAAGTGAGCACGTTTGAAATCGGTCTTTAAAAATCCGTGCCCGAACTTGCATACTTTATAAACACCGACTGCATAATTAAAGCTATGTTTCTCAGTTAATTAGGAAACGAGACTATCATTTCTTAACCTCCAATAGTCGACTTATTTTAATAAGTGGAAAGTCAAATCAATTTATTTATATTTAACGAACATAACAGTAAGATTGGATTTGGTTCCAGCATATTTATTTTTCTAACAATTTCACGGAATCACCTGATAAACTTGTGATTACGTCCAGTGCAATGACGTATTTTGCATTAGGCAGAAGGATAATTATAACTGTAAATAATTTTTGTATGTGTACGTAATCTTCTTTTGTGTTCTTCCGTGAAGTATGACGATGCGATCTTGGTATGAATAAAAAAATTATTTCATACCACTGCCTCTTCTCAATACTGGAAAATTTCGGAGGATGGAGTAAGCACTAAATTTACACTAATAAACGCCACACATATCCCTGCCTTGCGCAGGATGCAAAATGAAAACGCCACACACCTTTAAGTTGGCATTCCAATGACGTACACAAAAACAATTTCATAAACGTAAAATTTATTAATTCGTAGATGTTTCCTGACTTTTAGGATGCGACCCTAAAACCTATTGCCAAATTTACAGGTAACTGTACATTGATAACCTGTACAACCAGGTTAAGTTAAAGCATTTGCATCTCATCACCAATATAACCAATTCGTGATTTCTTCACACTTTTTGAACCAAACCTTTGACAAATCACACTATGTATAATGGGTTTAGTTATTTCCTAAAAATGGCGTATTCACGAGCGTTTTATACCTCTGTTAACATAAATGTATCTTATTTTTCGTTAAATTGAAGTTTTGCCTATATTTTATTTACAAATTATAATATTTCATTTATAATAAATATTAATAAAACCAGTGAGAAAACACGTGTGTTGGTAGCGCCTAGTAAGAAATAGTTAAAATGCAAAATATTATTACAACTGAGTGCGCACGAATTCGGTGTGTTGTCTTTTGGTGTAATATTCTAGACTAAGTCAACCTTAGTTTGTTCGAGGCGGAGGAATATCCTGGGAGTAGAACTTTGGTAGGGCTTCAGGAAAGTGAGAAGTATCCGTGAATTGGTTATGTACATTGAGTTTGGAATTTATTGGTTGTCCATCGTGTCGATTTAGAATTTTTCGATGTACGTTTTGTAACACTGCTTACAACAGAAAATCAGCGAGACTCATAAAAAAAATGAAATATAATATTTTTTATCGTTTTATTAGAAGAAGCTGTTTAAGAATCTTGTTATAGTCAGTGAGGAATTTGGGGTTTCATGTCAAGGAATCACATCGTCATTTCGTTGGAGTAGAAATGGGAAATCTCATTAGAGAACTACCTCCAAGTAATGGCTGTTCAAGGTAAAGTGAGCACTTTTGACGCCCTAGTTACTTTTCCATTTTAGCCATTCCTTATCCTTTAACCATCTTTAAAATAAAAACTGCCTTGAAAGTAATAAACGCACTCGAAATTTAACATCTAAGGCTAAAATAAAATATATTTATTAACTACTAATCCAAATGAGAGGGCTTTCAAAAGTGCTCACTTTACCGTGAACCACCTATAATCATTTGGAACCTACCCTTCAAATTTCTGAATGGAGTTAGGTATGCTGCCTTAAGGAAAAACAGTTTCCAAGATTCATTTGGTCTAAAGAAGCAACTATTTTTTTGTCTCTTGTATTCACGCTGCCCATAGCCTCCATAGTTATACATTATCAACGGTATTATTATTACCACTACCTAATTTTGAATCGCAACGTTTATCGTTGTTATACAATTTTGACAATATAAATTGAGTTTTAAATTATAGCTGACCTCACGTAGCGCAGTCGGTTGGTGCGCCACCGATCTGGAGTGGGGACGCTCTGGGTTCGAATCCCAGGCAAGGCATAGGTGTTAATTTAAGTTAGGTTATAAGTTAAACTGCAAGCCGTCCCCTGCTAAGCTTTCAAGCATAAAACCGGGGACGTTTTTACAATTAAAAATTGTAGTTGGTTAACGATTAATTGGACGCTACTGGAATTCGTGCGTAATTTCTCTTTCAGATAACTCTGCATCTTTATATCAAATGTAAAAATTAGTACCACCATGAGTGTAATGTCTAGCTAGAAGCCATGTGTTAACCAAGACGATTTGTGGAAGTGTTAGAAACCTACATATGTTACTATCTCCATACTTCCTGCCGTTATTTTTTCCAAATAAAAACCTATGTTAGTTGTTAAAACATCTAAAAAAAATTAACACGTTTGGCCAAATATATGCAACTAGCTGTTACCCGTGGCTCCATCCGCGAGCGCAATTCAAACCTTAATTATAATGACCAAGTGCTTTATCTTAATTGTTCTTCTTTATCACTCTAATATTCTGGGATACTTTTCATCCCGTAATAACGAACATTTCCTTAAGGAATATAAAAAACAGATCAACCACCAGTGCCTACTGAAATGGTCGGTAGCATATTTCATATATTCCTTAAGAAACTATTCATTTTTCCGGGATGAAAAATACCCTATGTGTTAATCCAGAATATAATATACCCATGTACCAAATTTCACCCAAATCCGTCGAGCTGTTACGACGTGATTAAAAAACAAACATACAAACTTTCGCATTTATAATGTTGTTAAGATTACGAACAAGTGTCCAAGTAATCATCAACCAATAGTTCGCTAGTAGAGAGGACGCCCCGCAACTATAGGCATTAGGGTTGAAGTAAAGAAACTGCTTATGGAGCACTGCACCTGACTACACAACGTCATAAACTCATAAAACTGTAGTACAGACACCATAAAAATTGCCAGAAAAGTGCTATTTATGCTGTATATGAAATAATAATGTATATATTTTGCAATATTATAAAATATTTTACTAAAATGTACTTTTCAAAAATAAAAAAATAATCTATTAAAATAGTCTGTATTTTTTCAAACTTAAAGTGCATTTCCATTCTGGATACTTTAAGCAGAATTTGCAAGAAAATCTTCTTCAAAAAATATCGTCTATATATATTTATCGTGATCATGCGGAATAAAATCATAGTAATCATATCAATTTTATAATTAACTTTACTTACGTCCGTTTCAGCCATAAATGTTTATGACAAATGGACGCTCATAAAATCAATTATAAAAATTGTTTCCTACATTATTATTACAAGTTTTTTTTCATGCAATCATAGTAAATATAATGACGATATTCCATGACGAAGATTTTCTCGTAAATTCTGCTTTCCGAAGCATCCAAAACGGAAATGCGCTTAAATTCTTTTAAAATACAGACTTATTGTTTTACATTAAAAAATATACACTTTAGTAAAATATTTTATAATGTTGCAAAATATATATATTCTTCTTTCATATACAGCATAAATCGCACTTTACTGACAATTTTCATGGTGTCTGTACTACTTTTTTTTATGAGTTCTTCACGTTGTATAGTCGGGTGGAGTGCTCCATAGGCAGTTTCTTTACTTCAACCTTAAATTCCAATGGTGTTAGAGTGAGATGGAACAGCTACGGAATGCAAAAACCGGGTGAACGTGAGTATTCCGAGAAAACCCCGGCAAACGGCAACATCCGCCACACTTCCAAACATACGCGAGTCCGGCGTGATCCAGCCGGTAATCGAACCCGGATCGCCTCTGCGGGAGGTCGATGGGCATGGACGCTGAAGCACAGGCACGGTACACCAACCGAAAAAATATTTTCTCGTCGATTGATGATGGCCATACGCGTTATTTTCGAATTGCGTTATTTTAAAGGATGTTCATGATGAAGTGAGGACGTTTGAAATCAACCTCAGAAAAAAGTCACTGCTATTACTTGCATATACTTCAAAGAGCGCACGGAGTGACATGTGCCCAGTGAAGTTAGTAACGATGGAGAGAAAGTAGTTCCAAGTCTTAATGTCGAATTAAAAGTGTTAGGTAACCGTTTGTGAGAACTTAAATTATTTCCTTCGCTTTCTGTTTTTTTTTTTTCGATGCGTATTTGTTAAATGTTTTATTTTCTAATAATTTCTCAGTTTCGCTTGACCTACCCATGGCAGTGTTAATACTATATAAGGCGGAAGATTACACAATGAGCATACAAGTAGATCTTAGGCAGGGCTTTCAAAAGTGCTCAGTTTACCAGGAACTGCCTAAAATAACCGTGTTGTTTTGTGTCCAGATGAGCGAGTGAAGGACTGGCCTCTTCTTGGCAGCCCAGTCCCTCTGCTGCTGATCGTCGCTACGTACCTGTACGTCATACGAGTGGCCGGCCCCTGGTTCATGAGGAACAGGAAGCCGTACGCTCTCAAGAACGTCATCGTCGCCTATAACATCTTCCAGGTGTTGGCGAATGCCTACATCACGTTCGGCGTGAGTATACAAACTCTCAAAACTGAAATGCAGGATTTCAATACTAAAGGCTGTTCACGATAACGTGAGCGCTTTACAAATGAACCTTAGAAAATGTCACTGCCCCTGCTTGCATATATTTTAACGGGCGAACTGAGTGACATTCGCCTAGTAAAGTTGGTAACGATGGAGGGAAAATAGTTCCATATATTAACGCCGAATAAAAGTCTTAGGTAACCATTTAGGATAATTTAACAATATTTCTTTCGCTTTCTGTTTCTCTTTAATGCACCGAAGTGTAATAATGAGAAGATTTGTAATATATTTACTTTTCTAATAAGTTCACATTTCCACCTGACCGGCACATGAATAAAGTGCTGAGTCCCGTGGCAATTTTAATTTTACATAAGGCAGAGTAATACACGACGTGCATACAAGTAGCTCTTAAGCAGGGTTTTCAAAAGTGCACATTTTACCGTGAACAGCCTATAATGTCACTGCCACTCAAAATGCAGTATCTGAATTAAAAACGCAGTTATGTAGATGGTATTGTTGATACACATCGGTATAATTCTGTACGGATTGAAGCCCTGAGCGAAAGCTTTGGTCAATTAGAGGTTAGAGTCGTACAGACAGTCAGGTAGCTGAGGTCAGAACTGATCTAACTGCAGACATGCAGAACAGAACTTGACAATTGCAACAATCTATCTAAAATAAAATAAAATAGTCTCTAGACGTACAGATTTCAGATGTTGGCGAATACCTACACTGCAAAAAAAAATTGGGCTAAAATTCCTACACATGTAAGGGAAGCTGATTACCTCTACATGTAAGGTAAAATTGCGTCTTTAATGTAGAGTAAAATTACATAACAAGTAAAGAACTATTCCCTAATCCTTCGGGAAAAGTACCTGGCTCAAGTGGGGGGAAAATCCTATACAAGTAAGGGAAAATTATCTTAATTATATAATAAATTTATATACAAAGGTATCCTGGAGTATTAGTACTGTTAATTTTTTTTTTACTTATATCCTCTGACGAATAGTAACCGAAACCTCAACACTAAAATTCTCGACCCTTGCTCGTGGGTGAGCGCTAACCATGGTCCTCTATCACGATAGACCGATGCGCTTTCCATTACACCACGACGATAACGTAGCATCATTAGCAAATATTAGCTTGTCCCCCCACTTAGCAGTTGAGACAATGCTGAAGAGATGCACTCGTCGTAAGCTAATTTTCCCATCCATGTATGGGATTTTTCACTATCATTTAAGTGAATTTTACTCCAGAGTGCGGTAATTTTACCTTACCTGTAAGGAAAACTCTGTTTCCCCCACGAATTTGCAAATATTGCCTTACACTTGCCAGGTTATTTTCCCATTATTTTTTACAGTGTACATTACGTTTAGCGTGAACCTTTCCTTGCTCGTTTTAGAATAATATCGTTTGTTTAAGATTTTATAAATTAAGTTAGCGTGTTCTCCGTTAAAGTACTTACGTGAGTAATGATTAGGGCCATACCTGGTTTTCGCGAAAAGTTTTATGCTCAAGCTAAACTTCGAATTCTTATATGCACGCTTGCATATCTACTTTGGCTATTGGCCGCGTGTCTGTGTCTGGGCCAATGAGAATGAGTTACCCGATATCGAACGTCCGTGGCAGACACTTTTAAGACGTGTGCGAGTTAAAACCATCCAACCACGATACTGGTTCTGAGCTAACGTGTTTTGGAGTGCAACTAGTCGCGGAATCTTTTCTCGACATACAAGTGGTCCTATAGGCTGCTCAAGGTAAAATGAACACTTTTGAAAGCCCTGCTTAAGATCTACTTGTATGCATGTTGTGTATTCCTTCGCCTAATGTAAAATTGACTTTCTCATTTGCCGCATCACTTTATTCACGCATCGGTCATGTGGAAATGTGGAATTATAAGAAATTAAAATATGTTACAAATTTGGTCATTTTTAAACTTCGATGCATTAAAATAAACATAAGGCAAAATACATAATATAAGTTATTACAAATAGTTACCTAATACTTTGTATTCGACGTTAAGTTATGGAACTATTTTCCATCTATCATTACCAACTTCACTGGGCGCAAGTCACTCTGTGCGCCAGTTAAAATATATGCAGGCAGGGGCAGTAACTTTTTTGTAAGGTTGATTTAAAAAGTGCTCACTTTATTGTGAACAGCCTTTAGTGATGATGGTGCGCAGAACGGGGCACCTGAGACGGGGATAACACCCGCTGCAAATTTTCCCATAGTGCGGTCTCACGGAATGAGGCCCAAGACACAGCAGCGGCAGAATGCAAGAGCGGGAGAAACACGATTTTCCTGAGAAAACACGCCAACGTGTGTGTGTGTGTGACGTTTATACTTTTGTGAGTAGCAGAGTTCTTTCTCGCACTGGTAAAATTATTCATATTTGATATCTGCCGTCGCATTTTTGGATTGTTGGAAAGTACACGTTGTCGAACTAGTTGCGCTATCGCCCTTACCACGTCTCCTACGATACATCTTGGGCATAAAACCACGTATATATTTTTGATCAGCTGTCACGCTATAAAATCCACAAAAAAAAATGTTATGTTTTATTACTGTAGAAATGCTTATCCCTACACTGAAAAAAAAACAAATTTTGTGGCGGCCACAAAAATATTTTGTTGATATTCACCCTGCCAAATTTTTTGTGGTGTACGCCAAAATTTTTGTATCTGCCACAAAATATGTTTTTAGTGGCTACAAAAGTTTGGTGGCCATTAAAAACTTATTTTGTGGCAACTACAAAATTTTTTTTGTGTACACCACAAAACATTTGGCAGGGTGAATACCAACAAAATAGTTTTGCGGCCGCCACAATTTTTTTTTTTTTCAGTTTAGTTACACTACAATGCTTCTGGGCACAGAGCCCATACGAAGACACCTTCAGTTCTGGGCGCATTGTTTTGCGTGCTTTACTGGCAGTAGCGTAGATAACAGCAGGGTCTTCAAAGCCGGAACAGGTATTGGCAGAGCAGTCTGGCTAAATATATCACACATAAATAGGAGACTCTAGGCATGGCGAAGTTAACTCCCCTAGAGGAGAGAACAACGAATAAATCTCCTGGTCCTCCAAGATGGAGGTTAACCGGAGGGCTAGCACTCCGTCCTGGTAATAAATATTAGCTACATTTCTGAAAGAAATGAAAATCGGGTGGTTGAACAGGCAACAACCATGGCTGTGTATAACTCTCATTTGTGGAACATTGGATATACATGGCACAAATAAAAAAACTAATAATTTAAAAAATACGGTTACTCGAGATTGACATTCTATTAACGACGGGGAAAAGATAAGATCAAGGATAGGAATTGACTAGAGACTATCTATAATTTTCTGTAGCGGGGTGGAAAAATCTGAAGAAGGCAAATATGATGTGGTTATAATTGTAAACAGGAAACAGAAAAAAAGAATAATAATGTGGAACTTGTTCTCAATCGTCGCAAAACTGTGCCTTCTTTTTAACTGGACCAGCTTCATTTTGGACATGTACTAAGATGATGATTGTCAAATGGGCATGAGTTGGTTATAATGGGTAATTTTAAAGCACGTGTAAGAAGAAGAATTGATGTCGATTTCGAGGGCTCCTGATGAGAGAATGATGACTGCAGGAGACCAATTCTGTTTGAAAAAAAAATACAGTAACATGTTCTTACGATTGTCAGATCTTAACACATATAAGTTCATTAGTTTACCTGGATGAATTCATATAGACACCAGAAATTTTTAATAAACCAAGTAATTGCAAAACAACAAAAAATTGATCAAATTGCTAAGTTTTAGAGTGAAAGGGAGAACAAAAGGTGGTTCTGCTATACGCATTTTTTTTTCTAAAGCTGTAGTTCACAAATGTTATTGTATGCATAAAAAAAATAAGTAGGTATGTAATAACGCCACCAATATATTAAAAGGAATCGAATAAAAGAAAACAAATATTACCGTAAAAGATACATAGGCCTAAATATTTGGAGAGACAGAGTTAATGCCTACATGCAAGAGGAGTGTAAATCAATTAACTTAAAAATTAGGAAATTGATATGGAAAAGCGCTTGACGAAACAGATTTTTCATTAAAAAATAAGAGATAGGTGAAGCATAGAGAGTGATTAATCAATGAGAAGAATTAACCCAGCGCCAGTGTTATAGATGATTTGTGCTAAATAATGGTAAATAACGAGGAAAAGGATGAAGGGAGAAGGACGGAATTTAAGAAAATTTGCGAACTAATAAAAGACTGGTGATGAAACAATGAGTTGGAACTTATTACTTTAGGAGGCATGCATTTCCTGTCATGTGAACGACAGCATAATAAATAATTTTAAAAAGTAAATTTCTAGAAACTTGTTTTGACCATAATGTATTGACTTTTGCTTAAGTAATGGAAAACATTTAAGTTACTCTACGGTGGACATTGAATTATTAATCTACGTAATAAATTCATCTGAATTTGACATCCAACGCATAGAGACGTTGAAATAAATAATCATTAAATCGGCATGTCGCTATCACGCTATCAGATAGCTGTTAATATTCGTATGCGATTTAATGAACTAGGAATATGTGAAGATGGTTTACATGATAATCAGTATTTAAAACGAAAATTACATAGTTCTAACTTCTAATTGTGGTATTAGTACTAAGCAAAGTTATTGTATTATTTTTAATAGTTATTCTCAAAGGAAAGTGAGAGCGGGTGGGGCATTTAGTTAAGGGAGGTGCCAGCGTTTCTCTTGACTGCAAGAGGTGGAGAGCTTTAGGTGCCTCCGCCAGTTGTTTTGAATAAATCAGGGAGGGGGAAAGAATTGAAAAACAATGTATTAACATAAAGAAGGCAGGTCCCATAAAAAAAATTATGTTGGATTTATAATCGGTTATGATGGAACCTACTTAAAAAAAAGAGAGGTGAAAAAAATAATCTGTGAAATGCCTAGACTGATAAAGCAAGCTGGATGGTACGGCAAAATTGTGGAAATGTGTGTTATACTCCTTTCCACTGCTCACTGAACACATCCTGGAAAGAAAAGTGCTGGAAGAATGGTGCTTGTTATAAATATCTGCTATACATGAAAATGAAGCAAGGGAAATTTGAATAAGTTTGGAGAAACTAGTGCGATGACTTCAGTCAGGAGAGCTTGTAGTATTATCCTTGAGAAAAGACTAAAACAAGCAACGGAAGAAAGATGAAGAAGGACCAGGCAGGATATACTTTTGGACAACTATGCATGGATCATATTTCCAGTCTTAGGGAGAAGAGCCAGAGTGCCATTAGAAATAAGAGCGATATTAGAATGTGCTTGCACAACAGCCATCGATGCAATGGCTGTAGCGCGTGTTAGATGTAAAACGCGTTTAACTGATGCTGCGCGTCGGACACGAGCAATTGAACTGAACAACTGTTTTTAAATGGCAAGCGGCTAGTCAATCATAATTATTTTAATTTTTGAAATTCCATGTAGTAATTTATTATTCATTGGATAGTGTGTTATGGCGTAGTCGGCTGAATTGGCCCGGCTAAAATAATACATGTATTCAACAAATATTTTTGTGTTATTAGTGACTTTGATTAAAGCAAATATTTAGCTAATTTTCTTCCTTTTACGAAACGACAAATGACTGAATTGTCATAGAGATTTATTTTTCTGGGCTTTATTACCAAAGTTTTGCCTAGTAGCAGCATATTAAAGTGTACACCTATCCTTGACGACTGCCTAATACAATCAAAATAAAAGGTGGAAAAATGCAACTGTAAGTTTTTTTTTTTTTTTTTTTTTGCATTTTCTAATAGGCGCAATGAAAGAAAAACAATTGTGTGGCGTATTCGAGTAAAGATTTTTGAGGCACAGTGCACAATATTTTACACAGCTGCAAAATGTTGTACACTTGTCTATTTTAGCCAGTAATTGGAACAAAATAAATTAATCTTATTTACTTAACTGCCATAAATAATCACTGGTTCTGTTGCAGATGTTGACCTCAGGGTGGATCGGAAATCCAAATGTTACGTGTTTTCCACCGGACTACTCGCACAATCCTACCGCCATGAGGGTAAGTACAGAGTGAAAAAGGTGCTTCGAAATACGCGGCATGCGCAGTTTACTTGAACTTACATATCACACCTTTTCATTTCAGATGGCAAAAATGGTGTGGTATATGATGATTCTCAAACTTCTGGATTTCATAGAAACTGTAAGTACAAATACAACAAACACTTACGGCTAACACACTTTTGTTGGTTCATAACATCGGACCTCCTCATTTCCTAATGACTGGCTACATTATCACTTCCGAATGTTCACAGATGCTAGATATCAAATCAGGTTACCACTATTCACGAATTTATTGGGGCCGCGGTGGCGTAGGGGTCAGATCATGCGCCTCCCACCGAGGCGAACAGGGTTCGATTACCGGGCGGGTCTTTCCCCGGGCTTTCGCACGTGGGAATCGTGCCGGACGATGGCGCCGGTCGGTGGGTTTCCTCGAGGATCTCCCATTTCCCCCGCACCTTGTATTCCAGCGCCGCTCCAAACTCCTTTCGCTTTACCCTCATCGGCTCTTAGGACCCCCATGTCAAGCGCCGCCCAAATCTCCCCACTCACGAATTTGTCGTTTCATATCATGTATATAATACCAATTTTAAAGGAATGTTTCTCCCTTACTATAGGTTGTTCAAGGTAAAGTGAGCACTTTTGACACCCTAGTTACTTTTCACTTTCAGCCATTTTTTTTTATCCTTTAACCATCTTTTTAAAATAAGTATTGTCACGTAAGTAGTGAACGCAGTGTATATTTCACACTGCGCTCGGATCTTAACGTCTAAGGCTAATATAAAAATATATTTATTGGCTATTATTCCCAATGAGAAGGCTTTCAAAAGTGCTCACTTTTCCGTGAACAGCCTATAACCACGTCAGCTCATATGTCGTATTATTTTTTTAAACCCATTTTTCATAATGAATCTTCTCACGAAATGTTTACATGGAATTCAGAACCATCTATTCGTTTTTACTTAGTAATGGGAAAAACATCAGAATCACTAGCTGTGTACTTTGGCACTGTATCCTCAAAAAAGTATGTAGAAGGTTAAACCGCAATATTCTTTAACTAAAGATGAGTGCCACGTGGCAGGTATCTTAAGGACACAAATCGTAACACATTCCAAAAAAATTCATAAGCAACTTTTTTTTTTAAATATGTGTGAGAAGCAGACCTAATGGGACTGTGCCGGTTTGAAATTTATAGGCTGTATACACTAAGTAAATGTAAATCTGCGCGTCTTTTCTTCACTCGCGCCGAGCTAAGATGGGTTAGAGATGCCTGGCGCAGACTGGAGCAGTGAGTGAGTGCGTGAGAAGTTTTTGGACAGCCCTTAACATTGAGTTCTTGAGAGCCGATGAGGGCGATTGAAGCGAGTATGGAGCAACGCCGGAATGAAAGGGTGGGGGAAGCGGGAGATCCCCGAGAAAACCCGCCGATTCCCACATGCGAAAGGTCTGAGTGACCCGGCCGGGGATTGAACCCTGATCGCCTTGGTGGGAGGCGAGCAGGCTAACTGCTCAGCCACCGTGGCCCCGCAGATTGGAGCAGGCTGTTATACCCTGGGAACAGACAAGTCGTTTCGGCCAGCCCCAGGAATGAACGAGATAAGTTTTGAACAGCGGCCCGCGGGTTCAGGATGGTTGGTGGGGACGAAAGTACTCCCGAGTAAAACCTCGCACTACGACATTGCCCGTTAAGGCCCTTACACAATTGAAAACTTTAAATATTTGACTTTACGTTTGCTTTCCGACATGTTGTTTCTTATGGAACTTGACACAATGGAATTGTGTCAAGCACTCTTGATTTTACGATTTCGAAAAGTTGAAATTTAAAGCCGAAGACAAGCAGCCATTTTTTCAAGAATCTAACAGAGGTTATGTGAAATGGGTGCTATTTTATTGTAGGACGTTTTTCATTCGGTATATTATACCAAGCTCATCTAAATTAAATATATGGCAAATGAATACAATGTGAAGAATAAATAACTGATATTTTTGAGTAAAACTTAAACAAACGAGGTTTTGTTTTGAAATAAATTTTTAATATAATTATTAAGCCTATTAAAAAATACGTAAAATGCATTCTTGGATAATAAGATAGTAATTGACATAGACCTAGAAAAATATAAATTTTTACAAAGCTCTCAGAACAGATTTTCAATTGTCTCGTCTTTGTCTTTGCAATTGTGATTTTCAATTGTCTCGTCTTTGCCTTTGCAATTGTATTGTGTAGTGGTGGTTTCGTCAAAGGAAATTAAACATCAAGTCAAATGCTGAAGTTTTCTATTGTGTAAGGGCCTTTACGCTCCCCACATGGGGCCACATGACCGCAGGATTCCTGGCTGACGGCGCCTGGCATCGAAACTCACAGGCGAGACGCTAGTGTCCGACTACTAAGCGAAGTGATCTTATTGAAAGTTATTATGCTTGAAGTAAAGAAACTGCCTATGGAGCACTGCAGTCGACTGTACAACGTGAAGAACTCATAAAAAAAGTAGTAGTCACCATGAAAATTGTCAGAAAAGTGCGATTTATGCTGTATATGAAAGAAGAATATATTTATTTTGCAACATTATAAAATATTTTACTGAAATATACTTTTTAATCAAAAATAATTAATCGATCGATAGAGTCCACATTGTTAACAATATTTAAGCGCATTTCCGTTTTGGATGCTTCGGAAAGCAAAATTTAAAAGACAATCATCTTCAAGAAAGATCGTCATAATATTTATTGTGATCATATGTAATAAAATTATACGAATTTTTTATCATATAGATTTTGTTGTTAACTTTATTTAAGTTAGTTTCAGCCATAAATGTTTGTGACAAAAGGACGCACATAAAATCAACTATAAAAATTATTTCTTACATTATTATTACAATTCTCTTACTACAATCACGGTAAACATTATGACGATATTCCACGACGAAGATTTTCTTGCAATTCTACTGTCTGTAGCATCCAGAATGGAAATATGCTTAAATTTTCTGAAGCCCCGCTAAAGGTACGACGTTCAGGGTGTTCCTCTGGCTCGTACAAACAAATCGTAAACGGGTTTGGAAAATTACACCAAAGGGACAACGCACCGCATTCGTGCACACTCAGTGTAACGATATTTCGCATAAGAACTATTTATTACTAGGCATTACCAAACACACCTATTTTCTCAGTGGTTTTATTTATCATAATTAAAAATTAAATATTATAATTCAGAAATAAAATATTACTAAAAGTTCCATTATTACCAAGAACAGAATACTTTAGTGTGAACAAAAGTATAAAACATTTGTGATACATTACATAATATGGAAATAACTAAACATGCCATACATTGGGTGATATTTCAGAGATTTGATTCAAAACTTGTGCAGAAACTGGGAATACACTATAATGACAGTGAGTGATCTGAGCAAGGAAAGAAGGACATGCTTTCGTGAGAGACTGTGAAATAATGAATTTTGAGACAGAAACATCGACGCAGACAAGTGTTTATAATAATGTGGAAGAAATGGAAGCAACGTGGATGAGAAGACACGCACATAAAGCAAAATAACTTGTGGGTTGTTTCCTCTTCTTCACTTAAATAGAGGCCGCTGTGGCTGAGCGGTTAGACTTGTCGCTTCCCACCGAGGCTAACCGGGTTCAATCCCCTGCCGGGTCACTCCCGGATTTTCGCAAGTGGGAATCGTGCCGGACGATGCCGCTGGTCGGTGGGTTTTCTCAGGGATCTCCTGTTTCCACGCCCTTGCAATCTGGCACTGCTCCATTCGAACCTCGCTTCACCCTCATCGCTGTCAAGACCTCGTTTAGAACTGCCCAAATCTCTCAACTCAACTCAATACACTTAGATGAAACAACAAATTGCAAACGTGTAAGTGGGCAGGTAATACCAAGTAGTTCCTTAGGCGGGGGCCACAGATTGCTCTGGCTGATACAAAATTTTGGCTTTGGAAGAATGAAGGAGAAACAAATGCGGATAATATTGACGAAAGAATATAAGAAGAGGATTTTTGTCAGGTTAGAGACATGTTCTTTTAAAGAATGGAGCACAGTGATATTAAGATAAATTGACTACACAGTTTGGGGGGGGGGGGGGGTGTTGGCAGCGGTAGAAGAGGTGGGCAGAAGAATAAAAAACATACCAAGGAGCAATAATACGCCATGTTGGAAAACTGATAGACGAAATGGAGACGAAATTGTGACTTTCAAAATATTTTTGTAGAACGGGGTAAGGAAGTGGAGAATTTGCAAGGAAAAGAAGAAAAATTCAACACTTTACTACAGGGAATGGTGAAACTCTTTAGAAGCAGATGCGGGAGCCAGTAAGAAATGTATATTTTGTCAAGGAGCAGAAGAAGTGAAACAGGGTTAATAAATAAGTATGAATGCAATATAAACAGTGATTAAGAGAGAAATAGAAATTAGAGAACAATGGAGGCTGGAATTGTAATCCAATGGCAAGAGATCAGTGATTTGCTCAAGAGGATTAGGATGGAAACACTCCAGCAATAGTATTAGCGGTGGACCCAGGAGGGGGGTGCTGGGGGGAGGGGTTCAAAAATTGAAAGGGTTGATCAAAAAAGTGTTAAATTTTAATCCTATTTTAATCAGATTAAATTTTTTTAAATCCAATCAAATTATTTTTGTATGGGTATACCTAATTTTCTTTATTTTTTGGCGGGGGTAGGGGGTAGCAGGAGATCTGTACGATGTTGATGGCGTGGTGTTCTAAAGGCGACTGACCAGAGTGCCGCCGCCACCGAACCTTCATACGCCACCGAAGGGCCTGTTTGTCGTGAGACCGGGAGCCTAGACTCCCATAACTCACAGGATGTTTGTAAAGACAAAATGCACCCCGACACCTACTCAAATCATTGGGGCAGCGGGGCGCCGTGTAGCTGCGGTTTCTTGGGCACCGGACCCGTGTTAAGGTTGTTTAAGTTGTTGCCTATTTTAAAATTAAGTTAAGTGTGGTTGCAATCGGTGGGGGATTGAGGCTCCCTTCCAGCCTCACGGCTGGAGTGAATGTTAGTGCCGTAATGTCTGTCTAGTATGTTGGTCTGTTGTTTGCAAGTGTGCTAATTAAACTCACATTTTTTTATATGTGCATCCCTAGTCTCCCGGGGTCAGCCCACAGGGTACATTTCATCGTTTCAATGTGTAGTGTAGGAGAGAATTGAAAAATTCTTAATAATATATGTGTTTGAGATGATAGCGCTTATTCAGTTATATGATATACTTATTTACGTTTACTTTCACTTATGGAACACTTCTGTTTTAGCGCTGAAAGCACTTAAATTTTTTTTGGGACAAAGTGTGTCTCAAAGTGGCTATCTTATTAAAAGTTGATTGTAATGTTAGTTGTGTGCCATATTTTCTCATCCTGCAACCTGAAAAGAAAAAGAAAGAAAAATTTTCCCCCTCTAAAAATAAGAAAAAAAAAGGGGGGGAAGGAAGGTTTGATTTTTTTCCCTTTAATTTTGTTGAGCACTGAGGGTGCAGTCCTGAAAGAAAGTGGTCGTTATTAGTGCATATGTTAGGGGAGCCCTTGGTACCATAGTCCAGTTAGATTTCTGGTAAAAGCAGGGCTCCCCCCCCCCCCTTGTGCCTTCTTGGTAGTCAGCTCCTCCCAGACCTGAAACAAACTATCAAGTCGGTGCGTCATTGTGGGTACACATTTATATAAGTATTTCGTGGTGTTTTTTAATTTTTTGTATTTTTTAATTTTTTTTTGTTGTACAGGTTTTTTTTGTCCTTTTTTCTAAATTTTATACACACACATATATATATATATATATATATTTATAATTTTTTATTAATTCTTTTTTTGTAATGATTTCTATAATTTTAATTATTAATTACCAATCCCGGCATGTCCAGTGTTGAAAGCTGGCTAAGTGATATATACAATGGTGGTAGTGATTATTGCGAAGTTATCCCATATGAAAACTATTTCCTGGGCCAGCGCGTGTGCCACTAGGCCTGATTCCCGGGTGGAGGTGGGGCAGGTCTCCTTGCCCGAGAATCCACGCACTTGACCCCTGAAACAGCGCACCTCTACTTACTTTTTGTTGTGTTTGTGTGCGTAAGAAGTTATGGTGCGGTGTGCTTCGGTGAGTGTAGTCAATATATAGTGCACAGCTTGGGTGGTGCGGTCGGCATGCACGCTCTACCGACGCATGTTTCCCTTTTTTTTGGGGGGGGGGAGGGGGAGTCGGCGGCCCGGACGCAGGCACCGGGCCGTCTTTCCCGGGCTGCGTGGTAGTTCTAACAAGAACTACCCACTACCCACACTTGTATACCTTTCATTGCACGAGCAGCTCTGAGAAGAGCCACTCGGCCGAGTGTGCTAAGTTTTGCGCTTTGCAGCTGTCGCCTCGCGGCTCACTGCTCTCCGACTGCCGGATTTTTGGTAGCGCGGTCATATTTATAGCCTCGCGGGGCCGTGCGCTGTGATTGGTCGGGTTCACCGGCCGACCAGCGGGCGGGCCCATTCCTACTTTCGCATTGTTCAGATCAGTTTAGGTTTTTTTTAATTTTCTAATTCCTGTGGCATCATAGTTACCCAAGTTTTTAATAATAATTTTTATTTAATTTTTAATAATTGTATTGTAATGCCCTTCTGAACTATTATACAGACTTTTATTTTTGTCTACAATTATTTCTTTAATGTATTTTGTGGAGAGCAGCTCATGGATAGTTTTATTGGGTGTGAATCTGTCTTGGTTAGTTATTACTCTGAAATATTTATTTTGTACAGTTTGCAAATCGTTTAATCTGAATTTTGTGACATGTCCCATACCTCACATCCATATAGCATAGCTGGGAGTATTATTTGTTTATATATTAGAAGTTTTTTGCTAAGTGGGAAGTTATCTGCATTTAAAATGGGGTATAGCAGTTTAAGTATGCCTAGTGCTGCATTTATTGCGTTATTTAAGTGTGGCTGCCAAATTAACCTATGGTCCAATGTTATGCCTAAATATTTTGCAGTTTTAACAAACGGGATATTTCGATTAAACAGTATTAGTTCTTTAGGTGATCTCGGTAACATTTTCTCGGTGTGTTGCAATGTCTTATATAGGTGTAGAGTTTAGTGCAAGAGTGGACTAAGGGATTTTTTTCTAATTTTTCTAATTTTGAGGTTATTGGAGTGATGTTGGTGGTAGATAGGCGATTTTTACGAATATATTTAACACAAAAGTGAATTTCAGAGTGTTTAAAACGATTTATAAGAGTGACCTAAGTGTAAATTTTATGTTTTTTGGGGGGTAATGCTCGTAGGCGGTGATGGGAGACAGGCGACTTTGAAATATGCGATTTACGTGTTAAACTATCTGTTTTCCGAATGCAATTAAACGTTAGAGAAATTCAGAATGTTCTATGATTGAATAAATGACACACATCGAATTGCAAATTTCAAACGACTGCATGAATAATAAGTGTAATTGCATGAGTCTTAAACGTAACATGAGTCTTGTGCATAAAAATATAATTTCCACGAGAGAGAATTTTAACTACGTGGATAACATCTGATGTCGACAAGTGCAAACTCACTAAACGAAATCCAGCTATCCAGTATGCAATTGCACAAGGCAAAGTCTTTAAACGAGTCTATGTACAAATAAATAACACGAGAGACAAGTATAACGAACAACTACTTTCTTTAAACGAAATCGAGCTAGTCGGCATGAATAAATAACACGTACAAATTACACGATTCAGCCTGGAGAATGATATCTTATGGCAAAAATCTCTGGATACGATTTAAACCAGACATATTCTGATAAGTAAAATACATGACGATAGAAAATCTTACTCCATATGATATGTTTCAAAATAACTAACTTGCGTAGTGCGTAATCACACATCACTTTATAAATGTAACGGAGAAAATGCACAGCCTTCTTCGAAGAGAAAATTATTTTTAAAATAACGGACATATTACAAATTTCCACAAATAGAGCACACTTGTTAATACAAACTGTATTTTAACTGTTAGGAATTTTCGTAGGCCGAGCTCAGAAAAAAACGTAATGAAATGGCTCCAGGAGTTCCCTGAAATCGCACCTCCGTCCACCTCGGAGGTCACTTGAAGAATGAGTGGATGCTATGACGTACAAGCAATAAAAGTTTCCGTTGAAGATTAGCGTGTGGTTCGTGTCGAAGTCGACTTATCTCGGTTTAGTTATGACGAAGAATAACTTGAAAACGGAAATCGCACATACTTAATAAAAATATATAATCACGATGTAACCGAACGATTTGAGTATACAATCTTCCTCGAAGAAACCCGATACAATCAATTACTTATCACAAACACAGTATATCGATCCGAAAAGAAAGAAATAAGTCAACACAAAAAATTATATTTTCCCGATAAAATACTTTTATATTAAATCGCGGCTATCACTAGAGGTGAAGGTAGGTCCTTAGTTGAGGTAAACCCTGATCGTAAACTCGTTGGCCGCCAACAGCCTACCCGCCCGATGAAGATGAGAGAGCGAGAGAGAGAGAGAGAGAGAGAGAGAGAGAGAGAGAGAGGTGTACACGTCTGCCTAGCCTAAGCTTCTATCATCAACTGAAGATGGCGGAGACTGGATAGCTGAGGGCACTTAGCTACAGAGCTCCCTACACCCCCTCCCACCACGACTGACTAATACCCCAGGCTGCCTACGATTGTAAATTTTTTTCAGCACTAAGGTAAGATGGCGTCAACTGCCTACTTGTACTCAGATCGGGTCCCGCTCGCCTGTAGGTAATCCCTACCCTCCCACCCCTACCATACACCCATTGTCCAGAGGGACGTGACCTTGTCCACCTACCCCTCCAACCCCTACTCCAGAAGCTGTCTTTGTGCAAAAAGTGAGTTATCCTCCAAGACCACGGCTACGCACCTCACCCCCACTACAGTATTCAGAACATTTTTTTCTAGTGTTGGTTTCCCTGCTTCGGCTTGTCTGCCCTTCACCCCCAGAGCGCTGCCACGGCTATGAACGGAGTTTGCTTCAAGGCCAAAGCGATGGTTTCCCTAGGGATGCAGCAGAGGATTTTGAACTGACCTGGACTATTTCCCCTCCTCCCTACAAACTGTTATTTTCGCTCGGACACTGAAGCTTCCTCGTATATTTCGGAGGGCAAGAGCCTAGCGCATTCTCAGCGAATTAAAAAATCTCACATCTCCCGCCGATAAAACTTTATTTTTTCCTCATCGCTAAGAAATTCGTTCCAAATGTTTTTAACACAAAAATATTCAATTAAAAATGTAAAACGTTGTATGTAAAATTTTAAGTTTAATCCTGTAAACTTACAAGACATTTTAAACTTTTTACAGTTTCCACTAAACTTAATGCCGCTTTCCAACAGTCTTACAAGACATTTTAAAGTTTATTCCCATTTTCCAACAACGTTTAACTAATCACTGATTAATTTTCATAACAACACAGCTATAAGACATCATTTTAACTCGCTAAGATATTAAACATTGAAAGAACACAGTTTTCAAATACGTATTTTTATTTAAGTTTTAACTATTACGATGCAAGCAAATACTCGAGTTAAACTTCATTTTCAACCATCGAAAACGTACGTTTAACAAACATGTTGGAAAATTTGTTTAAGTTTCAATCCAACCTATATTTATTCATCTAGCAGACAAAAATATGTATTTCACGCAGTGGCGGATCCAAAAAAAAAAAGAGGGCTGCGCCCCCCTTCTCAACATCGAAAGCAGAAAATTTTTATTTTGGCTGAATACCACTTGGTTACTGCGAAGTTGGATAAAGAATATGTTCAAAAGTATAAGTCATATGTCTCCGGCGTTTATTTATGTCAGTATCCTCTGCTTCATATAATTGTAGTCATTTTGACAGTACTGCGAGCACGTTGGTCCACTGCTCATATGTTGTAATTGTTGGACACAAAGTCAGTCCAGATTTACCATACTAGTGGTGCAACAGATATCTCTAGTGGACAGTTGCACAATAAATTGTTGACAGGCATTGTGACCAACCAATACATCATTAAACAGAAGTCTACACACCCTTAACATTTACTGCTCTTATTTGAAACAAAAAACGTAACTCCACTGTGGCAGCTTCTGACGAAAATGCTTTTGAACATCAACACGTTTCTGGAGATAAAAATCAAACCAAGCCGAGAAGAGAAATTTTTTTGCAAGAAACAGCTTATGCTGTGCTCTTTACAGTGGAGTGGCAATGTGGCATTGGCAATGATGTCAAGTACAGGCCGTTCACGGTAAAGTGAGCACTTTTTGACGCAGTCTCATCAGACACAATAACCAATAAACACATTTCATTGTGGGCTCCGGTTTTTAATTTTCAGTATGGTGAAATGTATTATACATTGTATGTGTTACTTACATGACTGTATTTACATTAACAAGTAGCGGAAATACATAAATTGGCTGAAAGAAAAAAAGTAACCAGATCTGCAAAAGTGCTCACTTTACCGTGAACGGTATATATCAACATTCCATTCTGCCCACCCCTGGGAGAGTTTTAAATGTGAATGGAAAAAAAGGTTGAGTAGGAGAAGAGGAAGGAGAGCTTGTGGAACAAGAGATAGTTGAAGATTTTTTCCAATGAGTCACTAACAGTGAAGCGAGTCGTTTCACTAGTGTGGTGTTCTGTTTAAAGGAAAGATAATATTTGGAACCAGTGTATAAATACCATCTCATCATTCTATGTTACTTGCCGTTATTTCGGGGTTGCGAGGACAAATAAAAGAAAGTTATTTTTAAATGTAGAATAGTAAGTGTCGATGTATAATTTTTGGACGCAGATAACCCGTCTACCGAAGTAACAAAAATGGTAAGTAATAAAGATTAATTTGGTTTTCTTAGTAAACAATTAAGCTACCTTATCTTGGTATAGCGTCCAGTAAAAATCGCTCTATTTCTTGAGTTATGGCATATTAGTATCGGCGATCAGTGTTTGAATTGATAAAAATGTACAACCGGTGGGAATTATTTGTTACTATTTTTTTTAAATTCTCTTTTTAAGGTTTATTGTAAAGAAGTTATTTATCGCTATAATGGGCTTTTTAACATCCCTTTTAATCACTATGGCACTTGATATCGTATTTTAAACTTCGGTGCAGTGCAATTTTAAGTTATTTAAACACATATTGTAAGACGGGAATTTTTTTCCCCCTGTTAAGAGAGATAACAGAAATGCAGTAGTTGGGGAAAATATCCTATTTAAAAGGGAGGGGGGGGGGGTGAGGACTTGGGAGGTGAATTTCCAGCCCCCTTCCTTTTCAATTCGAACACTGAACGCTAGAGAAAGGATAATAAATACCGTATGCTAAATCACATGTATTGCCAATAATTTTTCGAAACCATTTTAATTTGTTACATGTACTTATTGTACGCCACCTGCCAGTGACAGCACCCAGTTGTGGCCCCACCGGAAATCGAATGCGGATCGCCATCAAATCATATTCCTAATAAAACTCCCCATATCGTTATGATTTGAAAGCGGAAGTCGGGTGCACAAGCCATCACACCAACCGAGACCCCTCAGTTATCTATAATAATTGGTAATAAATCTAGCTTTTCAGCCTTAAGATTAACATTTCACATTTCAAATAATTGGACATATAAAAAATGTTTATTTTAGTTTTACTCTCTAAAGGGGTTTCTTTGGCCACTTTAACCAGTTATCAAGTAAAACATTGTATAACATATTTGTATTTAGTTTTTTTAAAACTATTTTAAAGTCAACATAATGCTTGGGGCAACATACATGGCATGACTACCAATAAAACGTAGAACATATGTAATTCCATAGCGTGATCGAAGTACCACTTCGAGTCATAGAAACCCCCTTCTACAGTGCTGTTTTTAAACATTTATAAAAATCAGAGTTAACAATAGTAACTTGCAATATTTTGGAAGGTAACGTAATGGAAATGTCATATCCTTGCATTTTACCTAACTTACAAAACACTTTTTAAAAAAATCTAAATTTTCCCTATGACCTAATTAACGGCAGAAATATTTTTTTACAACAGATAAACTGACTGTATGATACAATTTTCTCTTTTTAAATAATTTATACAATCTGTGTGGTAACATTTTAATTTGCAGGAAAATTATTATTATCATGTACTTAGAAATTTTGTATGATTTCACAGACAAGTCCCCTTCATAAAAAGGAATGAAGAGGTCCCATGCTGGGATTAACAACTACTTCAAGCGTGTGCCCAAAGAACAAAAGTAGGTTGTATCCAGTTCACAGTTTACAAATTCATCGACTCTTGTTCCTGAATCTTCAGATTTTTGCAGTCCTGTAGTGTCAAGCGCTGCTGGTATATCATCTTTATGTGCAATTTCAGATATAAGTGGACCATGAAATGCAAAAAAACAAGGAGCTACAAATTACATAGGTATTTACATTGGAAAAACTGTGGATGATTTTTCGAAGAGGAATTTGCTACAAGATCACTGGAGACCCCCAGAGGACTATGTTTTTTCCGTACACCATCAAAAAGCTAAAAGGAAAGGAAGTGCATCGCCATCCAACACACCAGCACTTGGAGATGTCTGAGTGGCTTATGTTCTCTGATATCAGCCAAAGATTATTTTGTAAATACTGTGCCTTGTTCGTACCAGGCCACATCGGCGGGTTGCATAAGACTGTCCAGTTAAGTCAGTTGATTACTAGGCCTCTTACCCGGTTTAGTAAGCTGTTAGAGAAAGATGGGTATTTGAAGATGCATGCAGAAAAAACGTACCACAAACATGCAGTAACAGCAGGAAAACAGTTTCTTAATTGCTTATCAGAGCCATTGAAAAGAATTGACAACCAAGTAAATACACAACGCTTAGAGCAAGTCAAAGAAAATAGGCAATTTTTGGTCTCCATTGTTGAAACAGTAATTTTCTTGGGGCGTCAGAACATTTCCTTCCGTGGCCATAGGGACGATGGTCGTGTTCTTAATTCAAATTGAGGCTTTTGTGACAACGAAAGAAATTTTCGAGAACTTGTACGCTTTCGTATCAACAGTGGTGACAACAAACACGAGCAATATTTGAAAAATACTTCAGCCCGGACAATGTACACAAGCAAAACAATTCAAAATGATCTGATTTCATGCTTTGGCTATGAAATAATGTCAGTTATTATCAGAAGAGTAAAATGTGCGAAATTATACAGTTTAATATTCGACGAAACAACAGATGCTGCTCACACATCCCAGCTAACATTGTCTTTGCGATATGTACACGAAGGAGTTATCAGAGAAGATTTCATAGCTTTCACAGACTTGCGAAATTCATCTGGTGTACACCATGAAGAAGTTGGTTTCCAAATATATTAGCAAAAAGAAAAGGAGAAACGGATGTTACGGAACCCACGGTAACTACTGAGGATATAGGAACTCGGGTGCTAACATTTACAAAAATCACGATTTAAATCCAGCGGACTGTGTTGGAATAGCCACAGACAGTTGTTCAGTTATGGTTTCTGAAACTAGGGAAGCAGTAAACCAAATTCAAACAGAAGCACAAAATGCCATAAGATGACCTTTCTACAACCATGCATTGAATACGTCATTGTCAAATGCAGCAAAGTTCAAAATATTCGAAATACTGTTGGCAGTATGAAAGAAGTTATAAGTTTCTTTTCATCGCCCTCCAAAATTAATTTAGTTCTTTGTCAAAATATTGGAAGGCAACTTGTTGGACTTTGTGAAACACGATGGGTTGAACGCCACGACAGTGTTTTGCAGTTCTGTACAGCTCTCCCCAAAATTGCTGCAGCACTTGAGTGTGTTAGCATGTGGAAAGATAGTGCAAGCACATCAAAGGCGAAGTCTATACTATGTGCAATAAGTGGAAGTGATTTCACTGTCGCAGTGGTGTCTCTTTCTGATTTACTCATCACAACACTCCAGCTGAGTAGGACAATACAGAAAAAAACACTGGATCTCAGAACAGCTTAAGAAATGCTCCGTGACACGATTACTACTTTAAAGGCAAAACGTGGTAACTGTGAGCAAGAGTTTCTTTGCTTGTTCAGTGAGGCACGTGATATTGCTTTAGAGCTTGGGACAGAACTGAATGTTCGACGCATAGCAAAGAAGCAAGTTCACAGGTGTAATACACCTGCTCCTGATCTAGAGGTATTCTTCCGGCAGATAGTGTATGTTCCACTGCTTGATAATTTTTTGCAAGATGTAGAAGAAAGATTTCCTCATGATACTTTAGGTGCTTACAGTTTGTTTGAATTAATGCCACGTTCAACAAAAACCACGAATAGTCCACGAATTAATGATGGTATCTTCAGAAAAATTGTAAGCAAATACTCTGGGCTCTTAAAAATTGATATGACTTAAACCAGCAAAGCACTTTTCGGCGAATACAGGTTGTGGTTTGCGAAATGGAATAGGAAAAGTAACGAGGAAGACAGCAATCAGAAAACAGTGATAGAGCTTCTTTCGGAATATGACAGGGGTGTATTCTCCATAATCAATATACTGCCTCAAGTGTTAGCAACTTTGCCTGTTAGTGTAGCGACTGCAGAAAGGACCTTTTAAACTCTGAAGAGGATCAAAACGTGGTTGAGAACAACAATGAATGAAGATCGTCTGATAGGACTGGCTCTCCTGGCAACTCATCGCGATATTACAATAAACCCTGACCAGGTTACTGATAGATTTGCCATGAGCGGAAATCGTAGGTTAAAGTTTGTTTTGTAAATACAGTGCAGTATAAAATTATTCTTGAACTGTACTGTAGTGTTACTTATTGTTATCGGTCGAAGTTGAATGTTAATTAAAATTATCTGTTAATTTATAAAATGGTAATTTGATAGATCTTTTGGAGCTCTAGATGACAAAATTCGCATAGCCATTTTTTTAAATTTATTTTAGTGTTTATTTGTTTGTAATTAAATGTCATAAAACAGGACAGATTCCACAATAAAACATTAATTTTAAAACCACAGTTTCTGAACGCTATTGTTATAACT
Source organism: Dryococelus australis (assembly GCA_029891345.1). Lineage (NCBI taxonomy): Eukaryota > Metazoa > Arthropoda > Insecta > Phasmatodea > Phasmatidae > Dryococelus > Dryococelus australis. Next base: position 263,314,684 of record CM056995.1, read on the forward strand.
AATCATGAAAATATTACCGAATTACCTTGTATTGTTTTGTTATCTAATGAATTTGTGTGTTTTTACATATCTGCGTTTCTTGACAAAGTCATACTTGTCAGTAATCATTGTGCGTATTATAACTAAAAATTAGCCAAATGTTTGCAGTAATTTTGATAACGAATTCGAATAACTTGTGCTATTCAGTGCTTAATTGGATGTGACACAATTAAATCAAGGAAAACAAAATAAGCTTGTGTTTGTTTCAAACATAGCAGAGCAATAATTTGATTTTGTTTATTATAATATGGTACATTTGTAGCAGCTGCATTGGTGGCAAGCTAGTAACAAGCGTTTGCAATGAAGTGTTCATGTTTATAAGCAAGAGCACATATGTGTTTAACCAATTAAAATGGTTCACTTGGGTAGGTAATTTCGAAATTATTATTTTTGCACATTCAGCGTTGACTGAGACTGTAATTAATTTGATAGAAGTGGATTTTTTTAAGTTAAAGAAATCAACACAACTGTTATCCAATTTTAAAGTCTAAAAATTTGTGCTGTATTTGAATGCAATACAAACATAAATTATTCTTGCAAAAGAAATATAAATTAATGTTCTTGAAAAAGAGCTTAGAAATATTGATAAACAAAGAATACAAACAGCTTAGCTTCTGGATGTAACTGAAAACCTTTTCCATAACAAATTCTTCGGATTCTTAATAATATTCCCCCCAACAAATAAAAAAATTATAGAGGAGTTCTTCGCATTCCCATAAAATAATTGTATAACAAATGCAGAAAAAACAGCAAAGGCCTATCCAACGCAAACTGAACATACAGGAAAATGATTTTGAGTCCAAGATGCGGCACCGCCCCCCCCCCCCAACATATTCCAGGATCCGCCAATGTTTCACGTATAGTTTTTCCAAGTCCAGAATTTTTAGAGAGTACTATCATATAGGAAAATAAAACATAATCTCGCTAAAATACATTTGAGAAAGATAGTAGACTACAGCGACGCGATTTTACAAAATATACTGGGGAGAGTCATTCTAAAACCTCGTGTACAATACCAGCTAATGGATAGCCTAGAATTGAGTGTATGCAGGAGCGGACGAAACTTAGGTCTCGAGAGCCGATAAGGGTGAATCGCATGCGGAAGTTGGAGCAGCAATCGAACTTCGCGCGGTGGGGCCGGACCGGGTCGCGACCAGGCAGGAGATATCCACGGCGCGAAACGGGAGAGGGAATGCTTCAGAAAGACACAGCAGACCATGTAGTATGCCACTATCGATACCTGCCTGCTTCCTTCCACCCGACAACTTTCCTTTCACGCTCAGAGTCTGATGCTCACAACCTATACAATAGGACTAGGAGGGAGAACTTCCCCCATCCATCCGTCGTACCCACAAACTTCACTCCAAGACATGGGTTCCTGGCCTTTTCTTTGACCAGGGTCGTCTCATCTTTCTTTCCCAGCTACACATTAGAAGCGCATGGGCTGTGACTAGCGAAAATAATTTGTTTTACATATATGATATTGCATTTAAATTTTAAGCCTAGTATAAAAAAAACTTTAAATTTTAAATATGCATTAAAAAAATAATGTGAGTTACTCAACACCCTCAAAAATTACATCTCACGGCACACTGTCAAAAACTTTAAAGTAGTGATACACAGTGAAAATCGTTTACACCTTTAAAACTAATGACAATTTTCGTAAGTTTTTAACATGAGGACTAGTATTTTGCTCTTATAACTAAACAATTTCCAAGAACTGTATAGATACAAGCAAAGAAATATAACCTACATCAAAAAGTTATGAAACCCAGAAAAGTATTCCGATAAACTAACGATGAATTACATCACAATTAAATTAAAAAACACGAAATAGCATATAAATCTAATCCAAGAAACGAGTTTCGGGAAACATGATCGAAGTCTAAGAAATATATCACATTACAAATACATTATAAATAACATTAAAACGGAATTGCATCCCAAATGCCTTCATATAAAAAATTCAGCGAAAAAATATTTCAATTCCAGGAAATTTCAACAACAAACTAAACAAATCACGTCTTAAATGGCTTTAAGCTGTAAAATTCCACGAAATTTTAACCCGACTCCCAAAACCATAACAACAAAAACAATCAAATATGTCACAATTAAAAGGATTTAAACACACTGGATTATCGCTCAAATGATAATCCAATGAAATGATAATCCAATCAAAAAGGGGATTGATTGCCTAAAATTGAACATTAAATCCCCATCCAGAGGTTTATTAAATAAAAACACATCAAATATAATTAAAAATATTTTATTTAGTATCAGAAATCTTTACAGATATTTTACTACAATCTCTTAAGATCTCGATTCTTAACCCAGGAGTCGTGTGCTTTTAAGAATCCTCTCCATTGAACCGAGGACATGTCTTTCTTCATTTTATCAATCAAGTATTCATTTGGAGAACTGACTTATGAAATTCATGTTCGTAAAATTCTCCTTTTATTTTTTCTTCATCATATATTTCTATGTAATACATTCTGGGATGTGTTTGTCTAATTGAAATAATTTAAATATTTCAAAAGACCAATTCACCATAAATTTCTTCTCAAAGATTCCTTACTGCTTCGAGATACATATAAATTCCCCAACTTTGAACTTTGTTTTTTCTTTCTCGATGACTTTAACATTATTATAAATAGTTTTCATTAAATTATTATCCATAACTTCTTTGGGAGCCATGTTTATAGTTCTATGATATCTGGAATTATAAAATTTATCTATTTCAGACAAAATGTCAATCCATATGTAAGTCCCCCTCGACGTGAAATGTTTATATATTAATTGCTTAATCGATTTGTTGTAACCTTCCACAACACTGGCTTCAAGCTCCGAATACATTGCGTAGTGATTAATACTATATTCAGTTATTAGTTTCTGGAATGGCGCAGAAAAAAATTCAGATCCTCTGTAAGTTTGGAGCGAATTGTGCTTTCTCTCTTTCAAAACGATCGTCCTTCCATCACTAACCTGTTTCCCAGTTTTGTTTTTCAAAGGTATACCCCAACCATGTTTTGAATAAACATCTATTATGGTTAAAATTTATTGGTATCCCTTATGGTATGTGAAAGCAATGTCATTTCACACAAATCGGCTTGAAAAAGATCATTTAAACCATGAGTTATAGCTCTTCTCCTACGATACCTTATCCTTGCAGGGGTGCGAAGTTCTTGGCACTCTTACTAAACATCATTTATAATATAACTGCCTTCCGTTAACTCTTCAATAATAGAAACAATTTCGTTCGTATGTGAATTATTCCCAGACTCTCTGGAAGCGATGAGAAGTTTTAATCTATCGACCAATTCATTAGATTCCAATTTACAGGTCAAAAGCGGTTGTCAATTTCATCTTTATATATTCCACTTCGACTATATCTCCTATTAAATGCATTTTCGGGTGATTTTTATCTCCTGAACGAATATAAGCATTCGTTCGACGAATAAATCTTTATATTGCTGTAAATCGGTATTGGAATATCCATTTGGATATTTTAATTCTATTGCCAGGCAAAAATTTAATTTCCGAATCTCCCAGGAACCAGGCATTTTCATGTCGATAAATACCAAATGTTGTATTGTGCAGAGGCGAAGAATGTTGTAAAGATAAATAACTGCGTGTTAATTGAGAAAGGAGTTGCTTTTTCTTGGTTAAAGGTTCTTCCGATTTAATTTCCAATGATGTTACTTTAGGTTTATTCAACAGAGAATGCAAATTATACATTCTACTCATAACAGGTTTAACTATTTCTTCGTTTAATACATCCTGTTCCATACAGGCTCATTTGCATTGTAAATATTTATCTTTCACAGCAGATATAACGTTATGTAATTCCGAAGCAGAGGCTGACATGTTTTTGTTATATTACATTAAATTCAATCTATTTATGTATTAATTAATTTTTTGCTCTTCAAACTGTCATAGTAGATAGATTACTTTGCGATTTTTCAATCTTATCGACTTTAATTAAAACTATATCTAATTTACTTACAGTTTTAGCATTCAAGTCATTGATAAATTAATTGATTTGTGTTTCCAAATCATTATTTTGTTTTGTTAAATCAATTTGTGTTACTAAATCAAAATTACTATTAATCAATTCATCTCTTGTATATTGAATTATTTGTTCCATTTGTGTTTAAAGTTGTTTTGTAATACTAGCTTTTACCACATCATTAATTAAAACTCTTAAATTTTCATGTATTTCTGCAAGTTGTGTTGTAAAAACTATGTTTATCATATCGTTAAAATCCTTTCTCCATTTAAACGTTCTTCTATTCTAAATTCAATACTATGCAAATCAGTGCTCATATTGCTTTGAATGTTTGCAATTACACTTGTGATTTTATAAATATTATCATTCAAATCAACTAACTTTATTAATTTCTCTTGAATGTCGTATGATTGCTATTTAAATACATTTACCATAGTAGTGTTTAAGTCTTTCACGTAACATTTATTCACCACATCGCTATCTTTCACAGCCATACCCATATTACGTAAAATATGTCTGTTCAAATCGCAATTCCCATCGCGATTTTTGGTTAAATAGCTATTGTAATGATTGTGTTTTATACCACTATGTCCAAACTTTGAAATACTCATTGTTCTTCGCCTGGAAGTAAAAATTGTCAAAATCAGACCTATATCTGCCTTTATATAGGAGAAGTGTTGATAAAATCACTAAAAAACCATATTTAACTTTCGAACAGTAAAAACACATATCTTTTAACTCTGTAAATGCCATATCGCCTAAAACATGATCATTGTAAATATGTTGTAGATTCATATTATCCATTTTAAACACATTTGCCATTTTAGCATTATTGCATAAATTATGTTTTGGTATACGTGTGTAACTTTGTGATATATAAAAACAATCAATGTTTGAATGTCGAGCAAAACTGAAATATTGCTCTATTTCACCCTACAGTTCACACCAAACATCGTCAAAATAAATATGGATTTGGGTAATGCTTCATTCGGAGGCACTATATCTTCTTTATTTGTAAAAGGGAAATATCGCATGCCATCAATTAATGAGAAAATGGCAACTAACCGTTGGTATTTCTCTTGTATTGTTTTAGAAAGCACATATATGTTATCAAATTTAAGTCCACTCGGATGCTCGAACAGTGACATAATAACAGAAGTTTTTCCACACGAAGAAGGACCACTTATTATATAACGCATATTTGATGGTAAACGAATACCATGTTTATGTTCAATTTAATTTTCTTTCATATTTACAATTACCAGCACATGAAATTTTTATAACCTTCATTTCTCTACAAATATAGGATGTTCACGGTATAGAAAGCACTTTTGAAAGCCCTGCCTATGATCTGCTTGTACGCGTGCTGTGCATTCTTCCGTCTTATGTAAAATTAACATTGCTATGGGCCTCATCACTTTATTCATGCATCGGTCTAGTAACAATGTGAAATCATTGTAAGAGTAAATATTTTACCAATATGATCATTTTTACGGTTCCATGCATAAAAAAAATGGAAAACGAACGAAATTATTTAAGTTGTCACAAATGGTTACCTGACACTTTTTATTCGATGATAAGATATGGAACTGCTTTCCCTCCATCGTTACCAACTTTACTGGGCACATGTCACTCAGTGCGCCCGTTAAAATATATGCCGGTAGGGGCAGTGACTTTTTTCTAAGGCTGATTTCAAAAGTGTTCACTTTATCGTGAACAGCCTATAGACAGTATAATGTATTGTAACATACTAACTTAATGTTAGTAACTTATCAATTTTGTATTAGTAACATATCGTAACATACCAATGTAACATATAATGTACCAATGTAATGCTAGTAACAGATCGTAATGTACCAATGTAATGTATCATAATGTACTAACATAACATTAGTAACCTATCATAACATACCAATGTAACATACTCTAATGTACTAACATAATGTATTGTAATGTCATATGGCATACCATTGTAACATATAACATAATAACATAAAATATCGTAACATAATGTAATGTATTGTAACATATTGTAATGAACAACTAATGTAACAAACTAACATAAAACTATAAATGTAGGTCTAGGCTCGCATTCAGTTGAAAACAATGGCTTGTACTAAACATATAAAAATGATGAGGTTTATTGAATACATTTATTAAAAAATTTCAATTTAATTGCATTTAGCGAAATTAAATAATTGTGAACCAGGTACTAAACTTGCAAAACGTTTGTCCCAGAACGATCAAGGAATAAATGCTTTGGATAACACTTGTAAAGAACCCGATATAGTTTACGATCGAAGAAACAAATTGAAAGAAAGACATATAGCAGATGCGATTCTAGCTGATAAAGCAGCAAATATAAGGAAGAATCCATCTACCTCTACACGTAAAAAGCTAGGTGCTTGGGTTGTTGATAAAGTTATGTGCTCGAAGGTGAAGAGAGGCATGGGCTTAAAACGCAAAACCAAACGAAAAACAAAGAAAGGAGGGATCATTCCATTCCTATTTCCAGCATTAACAGCTCTTGGATCAATCCTCGGATGTGTTTCGGCACTTAGTAGAGCAGTTAAATCAAAAGGTAAAGGAATGTATTTGAAACCCTAAAAAGTTTGACTAGGATGAAAAAATATCAAACGTTGAAAAAAACGCAGAAAGTCCTAAATTGTCTTCCAAAATGTGCATTAATAAACAAACATATTACTGTATTTGTAAAGAAACTGGATATTCTCGATTTCCGAGGAGTGTGTATTAGAGGTGATTTACTAAAGAAACCAAATCTTCGCGAATGTATGATAGTTAATTTATATTCGAAATTAAATGAAGAAACGCATTGGGTTGCATATATTAAAAACATAAATCAATCAGTGCATTATGACAGTTTCGGCGATTTACGTCCTCCAATTGAAATACATAATTATTTTAAAATCACACAATTAAGGTACAATTAAAAAACGGAACACTTGCCAAATACAATAAATTGCAGACATTCATGTTTACGTTTTTTGGCTATAAATATGCTATGTAAGTAATTGTAAATGTAAAACATATTAGTAATATTTCAATTATGTTGATATTAAGTAGAAATTCGTCGCAATTGCGTGCGGTATGGTTTTCTCTATGTTGGAGTTAGATGGAGAATGGCAAATAAGTCCAATAGAATGCGTTACTTACAACAGCATACCAAACATTGATATGCATAACTAATTATTTACTGCTAATATTGGTGAAAAAAACATACAAGATTGTGATACCGGTAGGATCTCATGAGTTGGATGACCTTGAAACATCCATTAAAGCAGCATTATCTGAAGATGTACATTTCCGATTGCGTGGAAATCCAAATAAGTTAACTAGTGCAATGTATAGTAATGTCGATACCGATTTCTCGGAAGACTATTCAATTGCAAATATTTTAGGTTACCAACAGAGACTGTATCCTGCTAATGAATTGCCCAAATCATCAAAACAGGTTATTATATTGTCGGTAAATGTATGTTGTATAAATGTTAATAATATAGGCGGTTTACATTTGAATGGAAAACCGACAAATACAATACATGAAGTCACAGGTGCTGTGGCTCCAGGATGTAAAATATTTGAAAAACCTAATACATTGATATATCTTCCAGTAATAGTTAATCGTGTTGATGAATTAGTTGTTACAATTGTCGATCAAAGTGGCAAAATTATTCATTAAAAAAAAAGAAATTACAGTTGGTTTACATTTAAAAAAAGCTATATAAACAGCTGCATTCAATTGCGAATTATAATAATGGGTATTGCGAATAATAGTAAATTCGCACGTAAAGAAGGCGGTTCTTTTAAGAAATATGTCACTAAGGAACGTATTTCGAAGAAAGAATGTCTAACAAGATGTAAACGCAAGCATACAATGCTCACTTAAATATGATACCAGTGAAGTTAACACGAGGCAACAAATTGTATTTAAAAGAACTAGGATACACTGTTAAAAGAAATGGAAGACATATATAATGTTGAAAAACCGATCAGTTATGAAACTGCAATCACCAATATGGAAATACATGTGTATGAACCATTCCGAGCATGTCTGTACACGTTTCCTTCGGAAATAAGGAATTCTATACAAAATCACAATATACACAGGTTACAGTCGAAATCAAGTTTAAGGTTTAGAGGAACAATTACAAATACAGCTGATGCAAGTAATCCAGCAACTACAGGAATAATAAGAAATGGTATACTTAATTTAATCGACAGAACTGCATATCTGCTAAATGGTGTCGAGATCGATAAAACACGAGCTGTTTGAATTACTTCCACGATAAAGAACTATCTCTCAGGAACTGTAAACAATATTTATACAGGGCTTATGGCTGTTTGGAACAATGCTAGTGATTACTAACTACAAATAAACCCAGGTGGAAAATACGAAGTTGTTATATCATTAAGTATGGTTTTGGGTTTTGCTGAAGACTATTAACATGTCATATTAAATGCTAAACAAAAATTTGTTATTCTATTCTGCAATATGGATTTGAATTCTATATATGATTCGACTAATAACAAGGAAAGTGTAACATTTAAATAAAGCAGGGTGAAATGGTTGATGCCACATATTGAAATTAACACTCTTGAACGTGTAAAGTTTTAAAAATATATCGAAAAAGGGAAGAATCTTGTATTTCAGCGCTTCATTCAGTCAGCTGGTGTATCCCTCTTTGGTATCATAGAATTTCTGTTTACATTTTATCCGCAACATTACACTGAATACCTTAATAAATTCAGCCCTTTAATACCGTTAATGATGTATTAAAATGGTACAATACCATCTGCAAGCCAATTAAACTGTTAGCCGTATCATGGGTGAATCAATCAACTGACAGATAGTGTCTTAAAATAACTAATCTGAAATTCTAACAGTCAGTGAGCCATTCTAACAGAGAGCTCATCTAGAATCATCTCATCTAGAATCAGCTGTGAATAACATTTCACAGATTTGAGAGTAACGAGTTTGTCTTCCTGCAACATCAAGCTAATGTTACCAAACTCGTTCCCAGTAAAGAAGATTGAGTGTTTTTGTATATGTAAATAAATATTTCAAGAAGAGTGTGATTTTAGTATATGTAATTAAATATTGTGTTCGTTGGAAAAATGGGATATATTAAAAGATATATTTCAAAGTGAATATGTGATTAATTTATCTCCAACTGTAGATTTGTTAGTTTATAAACAAATTTCTTAGAGAAATGAGTGAGTTAATGTTTTCGCAAAAATATAAAATATTGTATTACTTTATCAACCAGTGGTCGTAGCTTGGTTTGTGTGAAGAACATTTATTTGTTCGTGGGTGTTACACTTTTTTACATAATATCTTGAAAATGGTATTTTGACATAAAATGAAAATTACTTGGCTAAATGACAAGTTTTATGCGAGCAGAAATATTAGGATGAGAACTGAATACGTACTTTTTCCTTCAGTCGGTTTAACGAGTGTGTTCACAATAGTTGACGAATAACTTTGTCAGAGTGCTTTCTATAACAGCAAACAGTACAGTCTCGCTCTGAAATCAGTTGGTGTGAATATCATCTAAAATGGCGAAATCGTTAATATTTAACACAGTAAAGAGTATGGAGATTCGCAATGAGTTAACAACTTTGTGTGTTAACAGAAAACAAGACAATTTAAATAATTTTCTTATAGTATACGAGTTTTAAAGACAAATGTAAATTACAGTTAATGGGTATTAACAAACGCTGATAGTTTCCATGGGATATTTAAAACACCTAGAAATGTTATTTACTCAATATTTGTCTTTATAGTGTAAATCAGTTATTTTAGTGTTTATTCAGAAATAAATGTATGTGACACTTCGCGTTAAGCTTGTAGAATTCCTATACCTGGGACATGTATAAACTGAAGCACTGCTACCAGTCCTTGTCCTGGGTGAGAGTTCTGCTGGTTGTTTGAAGACAGTTCATTAGGGTGTTGCATTCTCCATTGACAAAGGAAGGAAATCGTCTCTCATTAGTTAGCACTCTGTTACAGGATAGAAAAAAGACGAACAAAGTCATGTCAGACTAAAGCAGTGACCCATCCTGTTTACGAACTCTCAACGACCCTGTGCTTTACCTAGCTGCTCCCCAACCTGCAATGCTTGCTAGGTGATAACATCATCTATCTAGCCGGGATTCACACCTCGCTCACAGCCTTTGTAACAGTATTTTTCGAAATATTTCCTTTTTTCATGTTTTTAACATTGGTAACATATAAAGCGATAGGAGTTAGAATATTTTCACATGTGTTACTAAATTTCTCTCTTTTCTTATAATTGTTGATTAATGTTTGAGTTCAGTTTCTCTACTAGTGTTAATTACAGGAGTCGCTCAGATTTGATTTCGATACCTTATAGTACAGAAATCTTTTCAGTTATTTTATAGTTTGCGTGTGTCTATTATTTATTTAAATAATTCATATCTCATTTGGTTAGGATTAGAAAATATGGTTTTCCGAAGATAGTCTACGTGTGTTTGCTATAAGGATTTTTTTAAACTTTTTCTTGATATATCTTCGACTGAGTTTTTGATAAAATCATTTTGGATGGATAAACTGCATTTGCATTAAGACATTTACGTAACTTAGTATTGATTTTATTGTTTTTCTTCCATGAAGTTGCAGGGACTCGAAACTTTCCTATATTTATTCATTTTGTGACAAATTTATATAGATTTTCATTCACCTAGATCGTAATTAGGTAGTATTTGTAAATTTTCTCACAAATCATATGCAATAATTAAATAGTGGTAATTGTTAAACTATATTCGTTTGCAGCAAACATTCAAACTCTTCGGAGTTTCAATGTGAGAATTTTTAAACATCTCCTGCAGCACAAAGGTTTGAAGATTCTTGACCAGCTCCAGGTATGGCGAGTTCAGGGAAGGGGGTGATGGTGGAATAAGTCACAGAACGGGACAGGGCTGATTTTTGGGAGAGTGCGTAGTTTTTGCAAACAGGTCACTGCTTTGGAATATTCCAACTTGGTGTCTTGAGGGATTTGTGGTAGTTGGGTTGTCCCCGATGTTGTTGTCGGACAAAATACGTTTTTTCTAGACTGATGGCTTGGTAAGGAGGGGGTACAGGATGGCTAGCATCGTAGAGTCGGGTCGTTTCTGAGGGCGAGAGGTGGAGGGTAGGGTGGCTATGAGCAGTCAGCTTCTGATGTAAACACAACTAGTCATTTGCCGCCATCTTGACTCAGTTGCGAAAAATGACAATCGAGGGCATGCGGGCGAATGAACCCCCAGGACCTTGCTGACATGGCTTGGTGTAGAGGGAGGGGTGCAGGGTGGCTGGCATTGTGGAGCCAGGCCAGTTATGAGTGGTGCAGGATAGGGGTGGGAGGGTAGGGGATGCCTACAGGCGAGCAGGACCTGATCTGAGCTCAAGTAGGCAATTGAAGCCATCTTACCTTAGTGCTGAAAAAACGACAATCACATGCGGCCTGGGGTATCAGTCAGGCGGGGAAGGGAGGGCAAGGGTGAGCTCTGGAGTGAAGTGACCTCAGCTATACAGTCTCTGCCATCTTCAGTTGATGATAGAAGCTTGGGGTAGACAGACGTGTACACCTCTCTCTTGTCTTCATCGGGCGGGTAGGTAGTTGGCGGCCAACAAGCTTATGATCGCCGCGATTTAATATAAAAGTATTTTATCGGGAAAATATAAATTTTTGTGTGTAACCTTATTTTTTTCTTTTCAGATCATTATACTTCATTTGTGATAAGTAATTGATTTCATCATTTTTATTCGAATCGTTCGGTTACATCGTAAATAAATATTCTCATTAAGTATGTGCGATTTCCATTTTTAAGTTAATCTTCATCATAGTTAAACCGAGATATGCCAGCTTCGACATGAACTTCAAGATAATTTTCAATGGAAAAATTGATTGCTTATTAAAAGTGAATTATTTTAAAATTCAGCTTCTTACAATATGAACATATATCCAAGGTGGTAAACCAGTTCTTTGGATGCGTCGTTAAATAATGTGAGTGATTTATTTATTTATTTTTTCCAGGGAAGTAAAATTGTGATTTTCAAACATGGCAGAGGGGTAGGCTTTTTTTATTTCATGTGAATCATTTAACGGTCACAAAGCAGGCATACATAATAGCACCCACTCATTCTTCAAGTGACCTCCGAGTTTGACAGAGGTGCGATTTCAGGGAGATCCTGGAGCTATTTCATTACGTGCTATGCAAGTTGGTTATTTGGAACAAATCATTTGGGGTAAGATTTTATTTCATTATGTATTTTACTTATCAGAATGGATGCACGCAATTGTCTCTGGTTTGAATCATATTCAGAGTTCTTTTGCCATAAGATATCATTCTCCGGGCTGAATCATGTAATTTGAACGTGTTATTTAGTCATACTGACTAGATGGATTTTGTTTAGAGACAGTAGTTGTTCATTATACTTGTCTCTCGTGTTATATATTCATACATACAACTTGTTTAAAATTCTGCCTTGTGTAATTTCATACTGGCTAGCTGGATTTCGTTTAGTGAGTTTGCACTTGTTGACATCAGATGTTATTCGCATAGTTAAAGTTCTCTCCTGTGTAAATTATATTTGTAAGCTCGAGACAAACATTACATTTAAGACTCATGTAATTGAACTTATTATTCACGTAGTCATTTGAAATTTGTGATTCGATGCATGTAATTTATTTATATGTAGATTGTTCTGAATTTCTCTAATGTTTAATTGCATTAATAAAACAGATAGTTTAACACGTAAATCGCATCTTTCAAAGTTGCCTATCTCCCACCACCGATTGCGAGCAATAGCCCCCCCCCCCCCTCCGAAAAAAAATAAAATTTACACTTAGGTCAGTCTTAGAAATCGTTTAAACACTCTTAAATTCTCTTGTGTATTAAATACATTCGTAAAAATCTCCAATCTACCACCAACATCCCTCCAAACACCTCAAAATTAGAAAAATTACAAAAAAAGACCCTTAGCCACTCTTGCACTAAACTCTACGCCTATATAAGACACTGCAACCCACCACTATGGTCATCGTCTTCTAAACACCACACCGTCAACATCGTACAGAGCTCCTGCTACCCCCTCCTCCACCTAAAAAGAAAGAAAGAAAATAAAGTATACCCATACACAAATAAAAAACTGATCGGTTAAGATCGGAATAAGAAATTTTTAATAGGATTAAGATAGGAATAAGTATTTTTAATCTGATTGAAATTTAACCCTTTTTTGATCAACGCTTTCAATTTTTGGATAACCCTTTCAATCAATTTAATCAAACCTTTGATATTAATTTAACCCTAATACTTCCAGGATCTGTCTTATTAACTGTCGAAATGATTTCAGTAGCAATTAGGTTTATATAAGTCGATTCTTTTGTTCGTTGGGAATTAATACCTGAGCTATACTTTGGTAAAAGGAGCAGGAAACTGCGTACCACCAACAGCGGAATATCTTTAATGTGATATACTATGAAAACACAAGAGAAAATTCTGGAGAGAAGTCAAGGAGATGGGGAGAAGTACATAATGGGGCCAAGAAGAGCATTTAACTACGCGTTTCTGTATGGAATTTTACAGAGCGACATCAGTAATTTTTACATGCATGTGGATAGTGCATATGATAGTATGAGAATGAGATATGTATGGGAAGTAGTGGAAGAGAATGAAGTGGAAAGAATGGATTGGAGTGGAGTGGAGAGATTAGGGCGGCTCTTAACATCGAGGTCTTCAGGGCCGATGAGGGTGATTGAGGTGAGTATGGAGCAGCACCTGAATGAAGAAACGGGGAAACATGAGATCCCCGGGAAAATCCGCCAACCAACGGCATCGTCTGGCGTGATTCCCACATGCGAAAATCCGGAGTGATCTGGCTGGGTATTGAACCCGGTTCGCCTTTGTGGGAGGCGAGCAGGCTAACCGCTCAGCCACCGTGGCCCCTAAGTGGAAAGAAACGTGATTAGAATGGTGAGCAATACTCGCATGTATGCTCAGTGTTATTACACTATATCAGCAAAAATATATAAATGAAGAGGTAGGTAGGTAGTTCGGCTTTACGTCTCGTCAGCATCGAGGTGACGAAAAGAGTTGCTTAGCGAAGAGGGATTGGAGAGGAATGCGAAGGAAGCGGCCACGACCTTTGTTAAGGACTTATCCCAACATTCACCTGGGGTGATTTCGGGAAACCATTGAAAACCTAAATCAGGGTAGTAGAACAGGGAACCGAACCCGGGTCCTCCCGAATGCGAGTCTTAGTGAGTTACCACTGCTCCACCTCTTTTTTTTTTTTTTTTTTACCTTCATTTGACGTTGTTGTGACATTTCTGACGTTTACGAAACACTAGTGAGACCGACTTGTTGACGACGATACATTCGAAAATAAACAGTATGAAGCTAGCTACTGAATGATGTGCTTTGTACCACACAATGTTCATTTTATGTTAGATTGGATAAATAACCGAGTAGAATAAAGGCTTTTAGGAGAAGCAAAAACTAAGCAGATGATTTGGTGCTGCAGCAAAAGATCATTGATAAAGTTAAAAAGCAGCTGGCTACCTGGAGTATGGCAATACGGTTTGAAAGTTAGTGTGAAGAACATTTAATTCCTATCTGCAGATGGTGAGAGAAAACTAGGCGAGAAAGTATAAAAAATAATATCCAGGTGCCTTGGAAATACACTGGCAGAACACGGCAGGAATACAAAAGGAAGTGTATGAATAGGAGAGCAAGTAGATGAATAATAGAAGTGAGCGTTAAAATGAAGTAATAATAAGTGTCATTGAAACGTAAAAAACAAGTTCATATACAAGCTTCATTGTGTGGTCATAATGACTTAACGAGCAAACAAGCGGATGCTGGACACGAAGATTACCTGGAAAGTGGAGTTAACAGAAGGAATTTTATGAGAAATGTGATGGCAAATTCACAAGCTATCAGATAAAGAATGAGTGAGTGAAGATATGTGAATGGCTCTTTACATCGATGTCTTGAGAGCCGATGAGAGTGATTGAGGTGAGTATTGAGCAGGGCCGGAATGAGAGGGCAGGGAAAACGGGAGATCCCCGAGAAAACCTGCCGACAAACGACATAGTCTGGCACGATTCCCGTGTGCGAAAATCCGGAGTGACCCAGACGGGGATTGAACCCGGATCGCCCTGGTGGGAGGCGAGCAGACTAACCGCTCAGCCACCGTGGCCCCGATAAAGAACTAGACTGTATGATAATGCGAATATGGTTTTCAAGTGAAACTAAACAGTAACCTTTAATAAGTTTCTTGTTCATGAAAAATAAATGGAGAGAGTGGCTACCTCACCTAAAAATAATTGTGGAAACTAAATATGTAACGATAAAAACTCACTATAATATAAGGATGAAAAGCAAACAAAGTGCAGTAAAGAGGAAGCTACTGAGGCGATGTTGAAACAGGTAGAGAAGCCGAGAAGGAGTTGGAAACTAGGCTCGCCCACTCGTCCAGAGAATGGGAAAAAGCAAATCCAAATTCATACTTTTGTTTACATACTATATTTACATACTATCTTGTTATTTTGTAAAAAAAATTACATGAAGGTCATTTCAATAACTTTACTTGGTGAACTCATTTTTCGTAAACTGTAGACGATTATTTGTTTGTTCCTTTATTGTATTTCAAAATACGCATTTTATAAATTTCTATTCATTGTGATGAAATAGATTTATAAGATAGCAACAAAATCTTGGCTAATAGTCAAAGCAAAACCTGGTATATTGAATATTGACATTTCAAAATCCCTCAAGTGAGATGTAAAACTAATATGCAAGCATGTAGCAAACTATAATATAAACTCAGACAACTCGAGTATGTTAAATGAGAAATTTGTTTTAGGGATTTTTCATCCTCCGGAAGAAAGAAAACCAAGCGTCGTTCCTGCACGTGTACCATCATGTCTCCACCGTCACACTAGCCTTCCTCACAGCTAAGTATATCCCAGGTATGGTGTAAGCAATCAAGTAAAGACTGTTCACGATAGAGTGAGCACTTTTGAAATGAACCTTAGAAAAAAGTCACTGCCCCCTACCTTCATATACTTTAATGGCCGCACTGAGTGACATGCGCCCAGTAAAGTTGGTAACAATGGTTGGTATATAGTTCCATATATTAACGTCAAATAAAAAGTGTTAGGTAACGATTGGTGATACCTGTTTTTTTAATGCAAAGTAGTGTAAAAAAGGGCAGATTTAAAAAAAAAATTTACTTTCCTAATAATCTCACAGTTTCACTTGACCGACGCATGAATTAAGTGCTGAGGCCCTAGCAATGTTAATTTTACATAAGCCGTGACGGAAGTGTGTATTATTTTGAAAAGCCGTCTTCGCTTCGCAATTTGCAACGCATGTACGAAAAAAAAAAAATCGAATGTAAACGGATTATCTCATGTCGCCTCTGTTAGTGCACGAACAAGTGTCCAGAAAGTGGCAGGGAGAATATATAAAACAGTTTCAAACAATTGCAAAACAGAACTTACAGTTGAGGGCATGTGCAGGGAACGCTGCTCAAGCTCTTGGAGGAAGGAGACATCTCAGGGTGCATTCAATTCGTGCCCTTCGTCTGAACTGAAACAGCTCTTACTTGAAGTTACATCCTCTATGCTGTTCCCAAGGGCACGTTGCCAGTTAAGGGCCCTTTCCAGCTGAATTGTAACGCAGCTATTATCACCTAGGCTGCTTTATATTTAAATATTTTTAATGCTTCCGTTGTAATAATTTGAATAGTGGAAGTGTTGTCAGGTTATTAAATCCAAATTAATATCTCGAGAAATTATATATACTGTTTTAAGTTACTGTTGCCTGTATAAAATATTAAAATTGACGTGACAGTTATTTTCGTAGCGTTTCGAGATTGTTGACATTCTATTCGATGTAATAAGCTATTCTATGTCTCGCTTTCTCTCTCTTCTGTGAAGTAACTACGTAATCTTCCGTCGGAGCAGTAAACAGTACCGCATGCAGTGAAGCGTATGTATTGTTAAGACCTCTAAAATTTATAAAAATAATTTTGGGGTTGTGTTAAATATTCTTATTCGGGGTAGACAGTGTAGTCTACCCTAAAGGTAGTTAAACCACAACCAGTGCGCTACCGTCAGCGCCATGGTTTCAAAAACGTCTAACTTCGCTGATGTGGTACCTTGTGATAATCACCGTTACCTGACAAGAGTTTGGCATTTTTAAAAAGAGAAACCAATATTTAAGACGCGGATGTAGGACTGCCATATTTTGTGAACAGTGTTTCCAAATTGTACCTGAGTGGACGAAGTCGTTTAGGCGATACCTTCGCGCTACGAATTTCGGGGTTTGAATCCCGAATATTAATCTTAATATCTTAATAATTTCATAAATGCGAAAGTTTGTATGATTGTTTGTTACTCAATCACGTCGTAACGGCTTGAGGTATTTGGATGAAATTTGGTACAGGGGGGAAATTATATGTTGGGTTAGCACATAGGGTACTTTCAACCAAAAAAAAAGAACAGTTTCTTAGGGAATATATAGAATATTCCACCAACCATTAAGATAGAATTAAGGTTTGAATTTTGCACGCGAGTGAAGTCGTGGGTAACAGCCAGTAAACAATATATGTTTGTGTGGCTTCGAATAATAACTGATTTTATTGTATTAAGTGTAAAGAATCTAATCAAGACCCAAGTATAGGTACAGGATTCTGGTGATGACAGTATTAATAACTGCACCGTCATTCTCCTGGAAAAAGAATGGAAAGTCACTTAGAAGAAACAATCGCTGGTGCGGTCGGCGGGTATCGACCCACTAGATCTCGTATAAGATACGAGGTCTTGAGATTTATAGTTTTTTTTTTTTATTTTGTTATGTGAGCTGCCTTCGGATTAGTTAGATGTCTTAGTAAGCAATCTAAACAAAAGAATCTCGTACAGAAGTTCTCACGACATCCGTATTATCGAGATCGTTGAGACGTTATGTCCTGGATTGGAATCCCAGAAGTCGTTTAAAGATGTGAGCTTGGGTTAACGTGATGTGAAGGGCGTCTCCTTATTTCCTTCATAGCATTAAAGCATGGGACTTTTGTGCTCTCACATGGAACTGACAAGTGGATGGCGAAATCGGGAGGGTGCACGTAGTGCCCAATCTACCCCGATAAGGGTGAAGTGAGAGAGGCGAAGATGAAATCGAGTGGACAGGCCTGGGCGGCTCTTGACAAACGAGGTCTTGGGAATCGATGTGTGAAGATGAAGCACCGACGGAATGCACTGGCGGTGAGAACGGGAACGGCCGGAGAAAATCCATTGGCCAACGTCCAAGTTCACCCCGTTTGCCCCTAGCGAAAATCTGAGATATCCAGCCGGGAATTGAAGCCGGTTCATCATGGTGAAAGGTGAGTTGTCTGACATAGACTGCATCTGAACGTTGACTCAATATATACGAGTAAAGACTGTTCCCGATAAAGTGAGCACTTTACAAATCAGCCTTAGAAAAAAATCACGGCCCCTGCATGGCATGTATTCTAATGGGCGCACTAAGTGATATTCGCCCAGTAAAGTTGGTAACGATGGATGGAAAGTAGTTCCATATCTTAATGTCGAATAAAAAGTGCTCGGTAAATTTCTGATAACTTAAAATTAATTCTTTCGCTTTCTCATTTTTTTAGTGCATCGAAGTCTAAAAATTAGCAGACTTGTAAAGCATTTACTTACTTAATAAGTTCACAGTTTCATTTGACCGACGCATGAATAAAGCGACGAGGCCCATAGCAATGTTAATTTTTCATAAGGTGGAGGAATGCACAACGTGTATACAAGTAGATATTACACAGGGCTTTCAAAACGCCTTCGGCGTTAACTTCCAAGTGTGGTAGAATATACACAGTATGTTAATTACTTACACGGCAATTTTTATTTATAGAAGGTGGTTAAAGAATAAAAAATGGCTGAAAGGCAAAAGTAACTAGGGTCTCAAAAGTGCTCACTTTACCGTGAACAGCCGATACAGTCATATGGTCAGTAACATTAATGTTATTTTTTCCAGCAGCTCTATGTGTTTATAAACATTAGCTTGCATAATCTAAATGTATCCAAGTTTAATTAAAACTCAAGCAAGAAAGTTGTAAAGCTTGAATTTGTGTAAATAATACCAAACCACGTGGTATCTATTCCACGTGGTTTTGGCAGGGCTAGTGACAAAAAAATGCCACCCAGTATTGGAACACACATACTGGTTTCAGCACAGCTAGCAGCCCCCCCTTTTTTTCCTTCATTCCACCGCTGCTCCATACTCACCTCAATCACCCTCATTGGCTCTGAAGACCTATCTGTTAGGAGCCACCCAAATCTCTTCACTCACTCACTCACTCACAGCTATCATGCGTACTCTACACTTAATACTCTCTAAGGTTCTGACACCTGTGTAGAGCGAATATCGGGTAGAGCGCACATACCAGCTGAGCTGTAACTACCTTCAATATTTCTATCATTAAAATATTTTTCTTCTAGAACTGTTAAAACCATAGACGTAGCTTGGATTACGGTTAGTGGTTTTTTTTTTATAAATATGGGTTTGAAATATAAGTGCATACGTGTTCATGCTCGATCATTAGTATCGTAAAATTGCTAGGAACATACAAGTTTTATTAAGTTATGCGCACTGGAAAAAACATAAATTAATTAAAATAAGTTCACTGTTCGCAAATTTAAATATCACATTTAATACGATGATAAACATCAAACTTCTTTTACTTATTCGCTGGAAATTTTATTGGGAGTACCCAGTCAGTTCGATAGTTAAAACATACGTACTTAGTTAAAAACGGGAAAGTTATTTTAAGGCCTGATTTCAAAAGTATTACTAAAACGGTCAGAAAAATATTATATATATTGCATATGGAAGGAGAATGCATAAATTTTGTAACGCAGTAAAATGTTTTGCTATAACTTACGTATTTACATGTTTTTTTTTTATAAATTAATAATAAAAGTATATTTTTAATTAAACGTATTTATTTCGGGATGCTTCATAAAGCTGGTTTTGTGTATAAGGAAATATTAATACTAATGTTATAAAATATTTTTCGTAATTGATTTTATGTACAGTCATTTCAGTTACTAAAATTAATTTCTGCGACTGGAACAGATGTAGGCCCACATAAAATAAATATAATTTTGATAATTCTTAACACATTTACAATAAAAGTAATTATTATAATAGTCTTACTCGACGAATGTGTGGAGAAGGGAGGGGGGATTAGGACGTTGTTGCAAAATGTGCTTTCTGTAGCAACATGACTAGAAAAAGTTAACATTTCTATTAAAAAATAGACTCTCATTGATTTTTTTATAAAATGAAAATATGTAAATTCTAGCAAAATATTTTACTGTTACAAAATATATGCTTTCTTCTTTTACAAGTGCACAGTGTTATTTGATACATAAATCGTATTTTTCTGACAACTTTGGCAGTGTGTGCGCGCGTGTGCGTGAGCGTGTGCGTGTGCGTGTTGTGTGTATTATTTTTCAATGAACTGTGAATGTTGTACAGATGGTTGCAATGCTCCATTGGATCTCATTATATTTCTACCTTGAGACGTCGTGGTACATAACTTAATGCTGAACAGGGTAATTTAAGTTTTCATATATTTTTTGGAAGCCAATGTAGAAAAATCAAGAAAGGGCAATATCAAATAACAGTTTGTGCCACCTTTGTGAGCAAATATTTGGAAGGATTACACCGCACTTAAACATGCAAACTGGCAGCGTAAGACATAGCGCGACGTATAATGCATCACGCTGGCAACATAATTGCCCACAGAGTCAGCTACAAATACTGAACTCTGTATTAAAATAATGGCTGATTGTAACGCCGGGGGCTTCTTAGAGGGGTGCAAACTGAGAATAAAATATACGAGTCACTGTTTATTATGGCCAACCGTTTGGTCTCAGTGGCGCCATGAATCTAGCGTATGATTGTGTAGTGCACCAGATGTATAGTGCTGTGAAGTAGGCAGTAAACAGTTTATTGCAAAAGTTCCATGTCATGTAATGACAGCACACGTTAGTACTCGCCACTCCTAAGGGTCCTGTGTACTGAAACGTTTTTTGTGAAATCGTTGTTTGCGCGTAAACGCGTATCTCAGTAAATAAAAGTTCTGGAAATATGACTTTTTGTCTGAAAATATAAAAATTAATTATCTATGGCCTTCGTTTTTTACTTTGGTCACATTGAGTGTATTCTTGGAGAAAAGAATTCGTGAAAATTGTTAAATATCGATGAGACGCTACCGGTGTGTGTGTGTGTGTGTGTGTGTGTGTGAGCGCGTGCGCATGCGTGCGTGCGTGCGTGCGTGCGTGTGTGTAACTGTCGCCCGCATCGCTCCTTCGCTTCTTGACCTTGGACGTGCAGCTACATTGTCCCCTTAAGTACAAGCATAAGAGCAGATATAGCGGTCCACAACAGGTGTAGTGATGGGTCGAACCAGTTCATTCCAAAGAGCTAGCTCACTCGCTCTCGCTCTTGGTGGAGAGTCGTTCATAAGAGTCGTTCAAAAGAGTCATCTCGTTCGCGAGTCAGTCGGGTTTCAAAGAATCGAGAGTACAGATGTGAAGAGTGGGTAGCATCACTACGCTGATGTCAAGACATGCGATCGCATAAAATATGGAATTATCTACACGGTTTAAGGCATTATAATTATTCTCGTAACAGTTCTGTTGTTTTTGAATTCATTCAGAATTTTAAATATAGCATGATTATGTTTTAAAATTTTAAAATTTTTCTAGAGGGGAAAAAATCTTGGTGCATTGAAATTTGCAGAAAACTCGAGATCGCGCAGTGAATGATATTTATGCAATCTTCCCACACTATTTTGATGTCTCAATATTAGAAAAATAATTAATGAAAATATTTTGAAAATCTCGCGCTTATTATGCTTGAGTGCTTTTGTCCAGCTTAGAAGTACATGGTCACATTCATGGTATTGCGTGCTCGTAAAAAGAAGAGGTACGCCTTTTGAATGCGATTGTTAAATGCTACACTGGTAGTTTTGCTATCTCTCCCGAGCCTTCGAGCTGTCGCCGTTTGGGATGACTGAGCGGAGCGAATCGCCGAGCTTAACTCTCTCATCATTCATGATTGATTCGACTCTCTGAAGAAAATCAACTCGTGAGTCGCTTTCGACAGCGAGTCGTTCGTTTTGA
Source organism: Dryococelus australis (assembly GCA_029891345.1). Taxonomy (NCBI): domain Eukaryota; kingdom Metazoa; phylum Arthropoda; class Insecta; order Phasmatodea; family Phasmatidae; genus Dryococelus; species Dryococelus australis. The sequence continues at coordinate 263,336,947 of CM056995.1, forward strand.
ACGACTCGCTGTCGAGAGCGACCCATAACCAAACAGTTGCCCACATCACTTTACAAGACGGATGTCCGCACGGACGGCCGCACGTTGTTCCCAGCATCTCCCGATCAACTGTAGTAGTAGTGGTATGAAGTTTTACCACCATAACTGCAATCCACACAAGATCTTGCTCTAGAATCATGGAGCAGCTGCGACCAAACTGTTGGCCAACATAAAAAATTACCCGCATATTTTATTCACAGTTTTCACCTCCATACGCAACCCCGGTGCTACAGCCCGTCACCATTTATTAGTTTTCTACATTCGCTTCCAAAAACCCTATATACACTTTCTACCAGATATTAATTGGGCACCCGTGAAGATAGGTAATTCAGTACGTCAGTTGACTTGTATATCACGGCCTTCGGCGTAGGACCGCTGGTGTTTGTCCGTGGTAGCATGAACACAGAGGCCTATTGTAACATTTTGGATAACGAAATGCTCCCAACATTGTGGCGTTTCTTCGGAATGGACCCGTGTTACTTCCAGGATGATAATGCCAATTGCCATGTGACAAGGGCTACTGTGCAGTGGTACGCCGAATACAATGTTCGCCTGTTGGACTGGCCCGCCCAGAGCCCCGACCTCAACCCTATAGAACATCTTTGGGACGAATTGGATCACCGGGTGAGGGCTCGTCAGGCGCGGCCAAAATCCAGTTGCTCAACTCAAGGAATGGTTGCAAGAGGAATGGCGACGAATCCTCTTAGATGTCCTGCAAACACTCGTAGAGAGCATGTCAGACAGGGTGGCTGCTGTTATAGCCGCAAGAGGTGGCCCGAGAAGATTCTAACGGGGTGACAACCACCGAGCAAACATTGTGGACAGGTGCCCAATTAGTTTTTGGTAGAGAGTGTATTTTGATCACTCTGTTCAGCGCTCCTTTATGTACCTGGCTAAGACGCTCCCCTTTCACCACGGCGATCCGGATTCGATATCCGGCGGGTTCACTACAGAATTTTCGCATGTGGGAACCGTGCTGGACGATGTCGCTTGCTGGCGGGTTTTCTCGGGGCATTCCAGTTTCCCCCGCCCTTGCATTCCAACGCCACTCCATCCTAGGATCTAATTTCATTTCATGTCCGGGGATGACGGGCACCTACGGGTCCCACCTGGATAGCCCGTCACTCGGAGAGTGTTGCCTCTCCCTGGGTTCACTCCCCACTCGAGTGATTTTTTTTATGTGCCACAATGTCTTGTTGGTGAGTAAAGCACGCGTAGTTGTGACTTGATCACTAGGAGATGCTTGTGTTCGCAGGTGGAGGCGTGACCTTCCAACTGATCCTGAACTGCTCGGTGCACGTGGTCATGTACTCGTACTACCTGCTGTCGCTGCTGGGGCCCGACGTGCCCTTGCTGTGCCCCTTCGTCCGCTCCAGCTACATGGCCACTTTCAAGAAGTCCCTCACCACCATCCAGATGGTACGTCAGCCATGTTCTCTATCTCGCCACCTTCTTTACTTACACTCGTGTATGTTTTGATTTCTTCGGTGCTGTCCAACAGACAGTGCGGCACGCTGTTTATTGGCAGGGATTTGGGAAACGTCAGTATATAGACTGTTCACGGTAAAGTGAGCACTTTTCAGGCCCCAGTTACATTTTTCCTTTCAGTAATTTTTTTATCCTTTAACCCGTCTTTTAAAATAAATAGTGCCATGTAAGTAATAAACACAGTGTGTATATTCCACCGCACTCGGAAGTTAACGCCCAAGGCTAAAATAAAATATATTGATTAAATATTATTTCAAACGAGAGGTTTTTCGAAAGTGCTCACTTTACCGTGAATAGTCTATATCTGTGTTGTGGTTAGATGCAAGTTTATTTCATAACACGTAAGCAATACAATGAATGCTAATGTGTGCGTCTACGTTGTTTGCACAGTCCTTACAGTAAGCTGGAAGCATTTTCTTGTGGGTCCACGGTTGACGCAGTGGCTAGGGAACTCGCCTCCCACCAAGGCGAACCGGGCTCAATTCCCGGTGGGGTCACTCCAGGATTCTTGCATATTGGAATCGTGCCTGACGATGCCGCTGTTCGGCTGGTTTCCTAGTGATCTCCCGTTTACCCCTAGTAGTAGGAAATAGTTCCTTCTGCTTCATCTGGCGTCCTGGCAGGGGGCCGGGATGCCATGGTGGCCATCTTGGTTGGCACTTGCTCAATCCGGAGGAATACGGCTGAAATTGTGCAAATACCACCCGCAATGCACAATCATTTACAAGCACTTCCCGTTCTATCATTCCATGCCAGCACCCCCTCTTGGATTCCCACCCACACCTGCTCTATCCTTTGGTTTTCTCATATTCCTTCTGGTCTCCTATTTTCTCTCTTGCCTTCTTGTCTCTCCCAACCCTTCTCTCTCTATCTCTCTCTCTCTCTCTCTCTCTCTCTCTCTCGCATTTTACATCCTCTATCTCTAATTCCTGTGCCTGCTGGCATTCTTTGCTATAGGCGACGATCTTTAATTCTTGCGTCCACCACCAGAGTGTGCTAATTGCTATTATTCGCAGCTAGGAGCGCTGGTATTGATGCGGCCATATTGTCTATTGTAATCACGTCGCCTTCAGGGGCGCTAGCATCGAGGCGTTTAGTTCTATCAGCAATCGCTAGGAGTACTGGATTTTTTTAGTTGTTGTTTTGGAACTCAAAAAATGCCGGCGGCATGTGGGATCATTCCAGCACTTCTGGGTCGGCAGTAGAGCATCTTGACCACAAGACTACTGCGACCTCTATAAAAGGAGGATGTTTAATATCGAATATGTAAATAGTTATTACCATCACAGCATCCAGAAGAAAAATTTGGACAGGCCCTGACATTATATATAGCAATCACTTGTCATGACGATAAAAAGAGGATGTTTAATTACGAATACACATAGAAAAAACTGCAGGTACCACATGCGCACTCACACACACCTGTATGTGCGTAAAGTTATATACATATAATTAATAGCATTTGTACTATGACTATTCCAATATGCATGAATGCTGGCAACCAATGTGGCCATACATACACACTCGCACAATTGCACTGTGACACACATGCACAGCGATCATGTGCAAGCACACGTGCGCACACTTACATATCTGCAACATGTCCGTGCATTCTGCAGGTCATGGAGTGAAGCAGGCCCACACACGCTATCCTAGAATCGCAACGGTCGCACATCAAGTATGCCTTAAGCCCACTTATAAGCATAGTTGGCTGTAATGTCGCAACTATTTAAGATGCAGCCACCAAATTCATTACACAGGCATTACCTCTGGAAACAAAAAGGACCACAGGATCAAGTATGCCCTAAGCCCTCTTATAAGCATAGTTGACCACTATTTCTCATTCACCGAAGCAATAGCCACCAAATTCGTAGCATAGGCATCGTCTCCTATAACGAGTATCACGAAACAGTTAATTACAACTCAAGTCCTCGTATAAACATAGTCAGCAGCCATTTACCACCCACCAAAGCTACAGTCACCAAATGCATATCACACACATCGTTCCCGATATCGCGACATCGAACTGGTGGCAGGTTTCATCAGGCCATAACCTCTCTTATAACCATAGTTGACAGTTATTTCCCATCTGCTGAAGCCATAATCATTCAATTTAAATCATATGCATCACTCCTACCATAGAATAGGGCAGCAGGGCAATTATGTATTAACCCTACTTATAAACATAGATGCCTGTCATTTCCTATCCGCACAAGCCACGACCGTCAAATTCATATAACTGATATTATACCTAGATGGAATCAATGCCGATAAGGATAATTAGGGCTCTATGCTCTGTAATAAGCATAGTAGGACCTCATTTCTGAACTATTTTAGTTCGGCTAGCACATAATGATCTGCTATATATGTAAAGCACATAAAGGCTGGTATACATACAATTGGGTTGCCGGCATGTCGTAGTAGCTAGTAGTTACTGATGCATGTACGAGTGTAGGAGCCTGAAATAGCACACATATGAACACGAAAAAAATTAAGGTATACACAACCACACTACGAGCCAGATGTATGTAGTCGCGGAGGTTACAGCATAATTAATACATATAAATAAACACAGTCATCCTGACACAAGGGCCAGTAGCCCAAGGCCTCGATAGCATGGGTAATCCTTAACAACAACTACCCGTACCTTGTGAAAACAAAGATGTATACAATTGCACTAGAACAAGGTGTAGGTAGTCACTCATTACAGTAAAAAATGTACTAGTTAATAAAGCTGTGCTGTACATGAAAAATCGATTGCGTTAATGTAAAAAATCCCAGTTACTTCTGCAGACTGTAATAGCGATATCAACATTATCAGTGCTCCAAGAACTTTGATAAAAAGCTGGAATGCTCGAGGACATGAAAAAAGCATATGTTCACAAGGGCCAACCTCAAAAATATCTACAATGTGCCAAGTGCGATACACATTATGCGACATGCAAAGAATGTATTCCTTTGTTTGCTACGAAAGAGACGACACTGCTACGTGCTGATGCAAACAGATACAAAATATAATTATAACAGCAAACCGTTGTAAACATTTACCAACCAATGAATATTGCTCGAACATCGAGCGCTGTACACTACGTTAGGCGAAAAAATGTCCCTTGTGAAGTTCGGGAACGATAAGGACAACACTGCTACTAACTGATGCAAACAGATATAAAAGTAAACACTAAAGGAAAATAGTTATAATCATTTGCCAGCCATTGCATTGACATATTATATAAGCAAAGTATTATAAAATGTTCACAAGAGATCATACAACGTATTGCATCCTCTGGGTCAAAGAGCGATTATATCTATGTAGCACATGTTTCTAATTTTACTGTATGGCAGACAAACCAGAAGGCTAAGGAGCAGGGTGCTTGCTATGATGGTGGTTTCTTGATGTCCAGTGTCTACTTCGCTGGTCAAGCACTTGTGTTTAGAACTATGGTTCACTTGAATATCCAACCCACATGACTGAATACAACTTTTACAGAGTACACTAACCGGGTGTTAATTTATGGCAAAGCTCAACACTGTGTAGAAGAGTCCCAACAGCTATATAGCTAATCATCCTCACAGCTGAAGGTAAATTCGCCAAGGAATTTGTTTTGAACTGTCGAAACAACAATATTTGGGCAAACGAAAACTCTCATGCCATGCATTTGCATGGTAATGTTCGATGTGGGGACAAGTATCATAGCAGATTTTATCGCTATGTATGTTTTTCGATCCCACCTAATGGGTCATACATACATGACAATCCTACAATACCAATCACCAGAGATTTTAGATGATGTACCGCAGGACATTGGTCCACGTGGTTTTAACACGATGGAGTGTCACCACACTTTGCACTTGCTGTCTGGCATCATCTCAAACATTCGTAGGAAAATGGAATAGGTCGAGTTGGCCCAACTGCTTGGCCTCCATGATTGTTGAATCAACTCCATTCAACATTTTTATGTGGGACCACATGAAGAGTTGTACTTTGAGATCTTATAGAGTTGGAGGAAGATCTGCTACTGTGGCACAAGAGATTAAACACACCTATGCATACTGGGCGCCGTTGAGAGAAAATACCAGAATATACTCCCTAGGCACAATATTTGCAAAGTTGGTGGGCGACGCATCAAGTACTCTTGTAGTTCACCAGGGTGCAATGTGTAGCAAAAAAAAATGGAACTGCAAACGAATAACAGAACAACTGGGGAATATTTCTGTATTGTAACTGGAATTTTCGACAGTAAGCACTTAATTAATTTTACCCATAACACGATACATTTACGAACATTGGTTCTTAGTCAAAACATCTCAGTTCAGTCTCATTGTAATTTTTTATATGAATTTCGAAACCCTTTGTATAAAGTTGCAGAAGCATCCATCATCTGTGGTATGCTGTTTAACCTGGCTCAATATTATCGCTCTCGACATTATGCCCATGAAACTGCAGGAAATGCTACATAGCAAAATTTTTAGTGAGTTCCTCTGAAAAGAACTATTGGGGTATATTGCACAGCAAAATCCACAACAACTTTTAGTTAGTTTTATCATCAACAGTTTGCCAGAAGCTACAAATATGCAAAATACATTTAGGATTCAGGTTGAATACAAATTTGGCTGAAAAATTGCGACAACCTCAAAAATACTTATTTAGATTCCAGTTACATGACATGGAAGAATAATAAGAGTTTTTAATGACGGACATTGTGTTATTACTGTATATATCACAGTTAAAACATTCACTTTGGTAAAGTCACCATTGGCCATTTTAAAGAAGGGCGTCGATTAAAATTTTCATGCTGCGTTTATCTGGCTGACCCATATAAATGTTGCATTTATATAACTTATAGTCGTGACGCATCCCATAATATCATATTACAATATGCACCTCTACCGAAATAAACGCCACAGCTCGGTATCCAGCTCTGTTGGGATGCACATATTCCAATGCCCTTTTTGATTCCATTTTTAAGCTGCGACACATCGTGACATGCTGAGACACAACACTAAATGTTTATCATAATATTTTGGGAAAATACGTTAAATTAATTTGGTTATTATCGTGGTACTTATTGAGTACGTAAACGTTTTTAAGTAACTTTACTAATGGGATAATATTCCATTGGAGGCAGTGCTGATTTGGGTGTAGTATAAGATACTATAAATGGTTTATTATTCTTATGAACATTACTTGAGAGCTAAAAGTAATATGTGAACCCATCACGCCGTTTACTTACCAGAAAATCTAGAAACCTAGTATATGTTAGTAATCCCTAGATTAGATCTAAACATCGCTATTTCAGAGACAAGTTACATTTCCTTCTGCGTATTGTGCTATCCTGTTCTGGGTAAGAATATGTATGCATGAAACACTTTTCTTTACATTGTGAGTTTACTTATTCAAACTCACACATATAACATGTTTACACATGTAATTTTTAACAATTATATTTAGTGTTTCTTGTTGTTCGCCGACTAGTGCCTGCGAAGATATAAAAATATCAGAGGTATTGAATTAATCGTAACATAAAACAAATTTTACTAAAAAAACAACAAAAAATTTTGCCCACAGTGGGACTCGAACCACGAATTACTAATTTGCAAAGTAAGCTCGGTGTATTCCACAAATAGGTGATTGCAATATGGACATCTTTGAGTATGTGCATTCCACAAAATTAATTTTATTTTCTTTTTCTTTCAGGTGCAGTTTGTTATCATGATTTTTTATGGTTTGTATCTGATATTCAACTTCGCCTGTCCAACACCTACAATAATACATCACCTGTTCCTGCTGGATGTCATGTACATTTTTTATTTGTTTTACGACTTCTATAAGGTTACATATTTACCTAAGAAATCTAGATAACTTAGAATGCAAGATATACATTATATAAACAAACAAAAAATGTTTTACTTGTGCAGCAAAATTAATATCTGTGATAACATCCGAAGTTGTTTAGAGGTTTAACATTTCTTAAAACCTTTGCACTGTATTCTCATTTTTAGTTAATTCATTGTTAATAATTGTATGTTCTCATGTGAATTAATTAATATGTCAATAAATATTTTACCTAAACTCCGAATTCCTTTATTTCCAACTTTTTCTAAATATGTACAACCAACTGTTTTTAGTAGACCTATAAATGTCATTATAAAATCTAATGCACAAGGGAATATTTCTATAGCATGGCGGTGAATAGTAGAGAATTTTAACAAGGAAGTATATACAGCACCCTCCATCCTATAGGCCGTTCACGATAAAGTGAGCACTTTTGAATTCAACATTATAAAATAGTCACTGCCTCTGCCTGCATGTATTTTAACGGGCGCACTGAGTGGCATTCACCCAGTAACGTTGGTAACGATGAATGGAAAGTAGTTCCACATCTTAAAGTCGAATGTGCATGTACGTAGGTGTGTGTGTGTGTGCGTGTGTGTAGGTGTGTGTACGTGTATGCATATAGGCCTATGTATGTATGCATGGTAGAACAAAATGTCATTTACAACGTTTGATGAGAGATGATAGAGGAGGTCAATATGAACAACATTAGTATCTACTAAAAGTCACGCACTTCGACAGTTTTGCTGCTAGGGTGGATCACAGTTCTACGTCCTAAGTACCGTTTTCACGAAAGGATAGTTGACATTGTTCTGGACTACACCATACCTCTTGTCAGTAGCCCTGGCGCAAGAACTTCAAACAAGTGTTTCTTAGCCCCACAAAGTCTAGAACTACTGGCGAGAAGCACAGAAGAGAAGCTCTGATGGCTCTGGCTGTGTAGAGTGTCACCTGACGAGGACAACAAGATGGGCCGAGTCTGTATTGCAGTACCTTTACATAAATATGTATATCGGCTATTCACAGTAAAGTGAGCACTTTTGAAAGCCCTCCCATTTCGAATAATAGTAAAAAAATATATTTTATTTTAGCCTTATATGTCACTTCCGAGTGTGGTGGAATATACACACTGTGTTTGTTACATACATTGCAATAGTTATTTAAAAAGGTGGTTAAAGGATAAAATATGAATGATATGAAAAAGTAACTACGGCCTCAAAAGTGCTCACTTTACCGTGAACAGCGTATATAAATATAATCAGTATGTAGAGCAATTGTTAACTACCTACGTCTATACATATATTGCTGTGACCCCGCTTTCGCCAGGTTACATTTATTAAGGGGTAAATGCGTAGCTCAATATGCGGAAGACACTGCATGGAAAACACTACATTTATTATGTCCAAATCTATTAAAAGACTCTGTCGCATAAAGAGCGTCTTAATTACAGCAACACTCCAAATACTTATACAATTAGCTTTACGCTGCAAGATTAAGGTGCAAGTTAAATGGAGTTTAACAAGTTCGTAAGGAGCTCTTTCGTCAGCCTTCGCTATCCCGCATTTCACGCAACTTGCGATGCCCAAACGGATTATATATTTACCGTTTGGATCGTAGGCGTCTGCGCTGAGGCTCTCTCGACGGTAGCTTTCTCCAGGCGTCGATCTCGGGCCGCAAGAATGGCGGTCCTCTCGTCAGCAGCGTCTCGGGCAGGGCCTCCGGCGTAGTCGGGAACAAAGATGGCCGCGAGCTACCACCACTCGCCCAATATATACGCTGGTGCCCGGCCTTGTTTGGGTAAGTATAACCCCCCCCCCCTGTTTTCATAACTCACGGTTCTAGTGGCAGAGGCCGGCTTCCTCCTGCGCTCGAGCTCGGCCTGGCAACCCTTGGTTGTGACGATCACAGCAATATGATTTGTACGCATACAAGTGTTACTCAATTACAAAAACTTCTCAAACATAAACTATTTAATAATAACCAACAACCTTTTAATATTTTATCAAAAAATAACAGGACAACATAATATCACAGACTTAAAAATTATTTTACCTTTTTTTTTGGTTGCAATTTTAAATTTTGTAAGTAATTTTATAGTTTCAATGGCTGGGATCCCAATGCAGAAAATAAAGTTAAGTTACTTTAACAATGTCATTTGAAATAAATGTTAGGTCATTCAGAATAAACGAGGTTCAAACAGAATAGTTTAAAAAAAAATTCATGTTGGACGAGTGACTTGATGCGTTGAATGCTAGTACATGCACACGCACGAGATAAACTGATAGAATGAAAGTAAATCACATGCTGGATTTCCCTCGGAATTTGGAGTTTACCGGAATGCTCTTGCTATCGCCAAAATTCAAGAAAACAGCCACGTATCAGCCAACTCGCCCGAACACGAGCAGCAACATGGTCATGGACAAGCCTCACCAAGGCATAACTTCAGTCCTGACCGGGCGACCTTTAGTACAACGCATAAAATACAAAAAAAATAGAAGCTCAGCAAAAAATTATAATTTACAAGATCGGGGCATAGAAGAGAAATAAAAAGAACTTATCGAATGTGGTAAAGTTGGACGATTTGTCCACAATTAAATGGTAAGGACAGGAGACGATCCAAAAACGAAGCTACGAGTTTTGTGCCCATGTACGACCAAAAACTAAAAAGGAAAAATATCGACTTCCAACAAGACAGACATTTACCAAGTCCTTGGCAAAAAACAACATAGACAAATGCCACAAAAAATTTATTATTCATACTCCACATGCCTCGGCTATGAAACTCTTTAAGATGATGTGCAAGAGTCAATATTATATCAGATTATGAAACACAATTTAATCTGGATATTATTTTAAAAAATAAAAATACTAAAATAAATACTAAACTCAAGTAACCCTTGTTGTTTATTATGAAGGATATGAGAAAGAAGAAATTATAATTAACACAAAATGAATACTCCTTGGTCTCTTAGATTTCTACAAGTGTTAAAAAAAAAACAGAAGTACTTATATCTATTCTACAAAAGAACCTAAAAGATCGAATCATTTGAAATGATGAATGGGTTTACTATAGGAAAATTAGTCAACCACATAAGCATTAGTAGGTAAGGAAGGACTCCAATTAAATATGTGGGTCACTCTTTTTAAGCACATTAATAATAAGCCTTGGAAAGAATATTTCACGTATAATATAGGATACGCTGGAATTAGCTATTGAAGAGAAATCTGGTAGTCCACATCTCCCAGAAGACTGCAATCCCATAACGGCAATAGGCACTCCGACATCCTTCCGTCAGCCAAAGTCCTGTAGTCGACTCTTGAATTGAACCACTGAAGCGGCGTATAACTGCGGTGACCTGGGCTCTGAAGTTGAAACTACCTCCTGCGACGAACCTCCTTCAGAATTGGACAATGATTACTGTCTATAAACTCCTCGAAAGTCCAATGACAAGGTCCTCGCTTCCTTTGAAATTAGTTGTCGACATCTCGGCTTCGAATGACTCACAAATACGCAAATAATTCTCTGCTTTTGCTTATTTTCGTTTTTCGATACTGATTATATCCATTCATAAATACAAAACCTTTATATGAATCAATCATCAATGTCGAATTAACATCACTAAAGAACACATAAAATTGGAGACTTATACTTTCTTCAGGTGTCCACATACTACAATTTTTTCGAACATTCTTAAAACGTTCCTAACATTACAAAAAAAACAGTTGTCCTTATCAACCAGTACTATTTATATTTTATAAAGAGAAACATTTTGTATAATAAAAGATTATCATAGATGAATATTGGGTCAAATATCACAAATTTATAACTAAGGGATCTGTTTACAAATTTATACACCTATTCTACCTTTTGAATTAAGTCAAACTTTACATATATGTGCAACTTGAGACATTCCAATTACGTTAACATTATTCATCAAGTTAGGAAGAAATACCAGATGTTACACTGTCATGAAAGAGAATAATTACTCATCGTCATTTAAAATAAATTAATGGGAGTTTTTATTTAAAAAGAGAGAACTGAATATGACAAAGAGTAGTCCTAGAAGATAGTAGCACATAAAACAAACTAATAATAAATTAATCTTTCAAAAAGAAACATAAGGATACAATAATTAACAATTAAAACATTATATATTTAATTAATTAAATGTGTATTTTATGACAAAACTTAAAAGCTTTCTGATTAAATTTGAAGTTAATCAATCAAGCTTAAAAGTATTTTAAAAACTTGGAATGTATCCCTAACAACTAATGCTTACAATTCATAATAAATTTAAACAAACTCATTTCTAATAGTTAATAGAATGATGTTCAACTGACTGAGTACAAATTGTAAATCGGTAATACATATTGACACACGCATTATAAATAATAATTTAACTTTCAAAAGCAAAATTTTTTGTTATAGACCCTTTGTATTTTAACTGTATGACGGAAATGTAATCGATGGGAACAAATAAGTTATATACCAAGCAAGAAGATTACATAGTTTCACTGTCAAATACCAGCATGGAGAAAATTAACTTGATTACGTCGCCACCAACAAGTAGCGTGGAGGCGACGTGAATAAGGGTTATCTCGTGATGAAAAAGGAATTTAGCTAGCACGTGCAGTAAAGAAGTAGAAGGAAAATGGGGAGTCCGGCACGAGAGGATGGGGGATCGGAGCTGTTGATGCTATGTCATTCTGGTCCTCCGGCGGCCATATTGTCCGCATATTGAATGTAAGTGACCTTTACCCTGACCCCGGTGACATTTAACCCTGAAAACTCAAGAAATTAAAAAAAATTTATAAAAATGTATTTAATTATTACTACTAAAACCATTAAGAAATATTACAAACCTTATTATTAAAGAATTTATTATCTAAAAAGTTATTATTTACAAATTCATCATAACAATTTATTTAAAAAATAAATCTCTGGAGATTTCCCAGCACTATGTTTAGCAGACGACTGAACCCCACCACTCCCCCTTTCAGTATGTTTAATTGCCCAACTGCCCCACCCCCACCACTAATCATTCACCTTTGTTCGATCATTTCCAAAGATTCCCATTGACTAATTGCTTAACCAATACTCACATTCACTTGACTTCCCTCCACCCACAACAATTACTCATATTCATTCGATCCCCTTACCACCTCACCTTTGTTCATTCCGTCGTATGCAACCATCTTAGTATTTTTTTTTTCGTTTGTCTTTTGTTTATATTTCTAACACCTAGGTGGAGATAGTGTATGAATTACCGATTTCGTCACCAAGCGAGATACTTATTTATTTGTATATGTTTTTAAAGTATAGGTGGTGCTGTCAGCACTCCTCCCCCCCCCCCCCCAATAGTTTCAACAACAGACGAGACACCTGCTCATTCTGTCGATTTAGCCGCAAAATGAGCTGTCGGCACTCACATTCGTTTCATAGTCATAAAAATACCTGAAAATTTTCATTCTTTTAAAAAATTATTTTTACAATCATCAGCGGTATACTTACATGCATAATGTATTAAATCGATAGTATGTTTGTATTAAAAACTTTAGTTAAGACTGATCAAAAAACATTTTTCGTTTTAATGCTGGTTAAATTACCATTGAAATTGAGTATTTATTCTGTTTCCCCTCACCACACCACTTTAGTACAGCATATTTTTCACACTCAATTAATCCCTTAGCACTACCGCCTTTGTTGTCAGCATTGTCCGCAAACATGTGCTGGTGTGGGAGGATTATATAATGGTAGTAGTGGGGATATGGCGACTTTGGCACACGGGGATCGGAGATAGGATGGGAGGATTGGGGAGCCGCCATGTTGTTACGTCATCCGTGAGCTATCTTGGATGTCATAGACCTTTTACCTCTGGCCCACAACCTTTGACCTTGACCTTTGGCCTTGACCCCGGGACATTTGGCCCCAAAAACGTAAAAAAAAATTGCGAAAAATCCCAAAAAAAAACTCGAAATATCCCGAAAATTTTCCAAAAATTATGAGGAATTCAAAAAGTAAAAAAAAATATATTATTAAAATTATTAGAATTTATTCAAAAATATTAAAAAAGATCCCCAAAAATTTCCAATTTTTCCTGGAGCAGGCGAGGAGGATTAGCGACCCAGGGTCAGAACCAAGTCACCTTGAGGTCAGGCCAAGCTGACCAATCAGGACCTTTGACCATAAAATTTGACCCCAAAAATAAAGAATCAATCCAAAAAATTTAAAAAATCCCAAATAGTCATTATTAAGAATTATTAAACAATGTTAAAAATATTTTTTTAAAAAGTATTTAAAAACACTTACATTTACCAGAGGTCACCGCTAGCCAATACCCATTACGCCATCTCGGTAGGCGACCACCATCTTGGTAGAGATCATCCATCCGCTGTATTGGATGTAGACTAACTCGACCTTGATCCATGACCTTGAAAACAAAAACTCGAGAAAAGGACATAAAATTCAGGAAGCATTACATACTACCACCGCCATATTAGATGCAAACTAACTTGACCTTGACCCCATTACCTTTAATGACCTTGAAAATCAAAACACGATAAAAATGCATAAAAGTCAACAAGCATAGTACATTACAGACTACCATCGCCATAGTACATACAGACTAAAATTATATTGACCCCATGACCTTGAATGACCTTGCAAACAAAAGCTCGATAAAAACTTCATAAACGTCATCAAACATATTACGTTACCGACCACTACCACTATATTATATGCAAGTGACCGACCTTGAAATTTTTTGTTTGTGTCACTAAACCAGGCCCATCATACTAATAACGACTACATTCACAAGTATGTTATGATCATGGTATGGATCATAATTTATACAGGATTAATTGGCATGCATCTAAATTTCAATTCTGCCAGGTTCTGGAGACTTGGAATGTACAAGGGCAGCTAGGACAATAATCATTTTTGTTCTTCTCAGACACCAATCCACACTAATCCACCCACCAATCCAGCCAATCATTCACCAATCCACTTAATCATTCACCTATCTTCCTCATTAATCCTCACCGATCCTCACCAATCCTCCTCATCAATCTTCACAAATCCTCACCAATATTCACCAATCCTCACCAATCCAACAAATAATTCACCAATCCAACCAATCATTCACCATCCCACCCAATCATACACCAATCCACCCAGTCTTTCACGATCTTTACACCAATTCATGGGCTTGTATGCTGCCAAACATACAAGAAAAAACTATACACATACTGTCTACGAAATTTGTGCATGTAGGCGGAATTAATGTTTGGGTATGCAATCAGCTATCTGTGCATTTTTATACTAATGTCGTTATTATCATTCTATTTACAGATCTTAACGTTTATAAGCGAATGCTCATAGCACCACTTTAAAGTTGTGAGGGATAAAAGAATACGACACACAAAAATTACAGAAAAAAACAATTATTTGATAATAATTTATTATTATTTAATAACTACATTTTCAGAAGAAAGCAGTGCATCACATCATCTGATATAACGCCGATTCTTAAGTTCTCTCATGATCGCAACCACCTCTTTCATGGTCGAGTAATCCCCACGTTGTTGCTTATCGAGCAAATATCTAAGTTTATCTACACGTTTGTTGGGATCTTCGGTAAACATATCGTCAGTATTCTCTGCGCCTTTTGCCTTCTTCGCATCACTTGATGAAGGAAACTCGTTGGGGAAATGTGTGGGACCGTCGAAGGAATGATCATCGTCTTCAACACTATCATTGTCGTCATAGTCATTATCAATGCTGTCTTCATGATCGTCTTCACTTCCTGCTTCGTCATAAATATCAGGTTTACTCTTCTTTGTAGCAGAAGTTGTCTGTTAATCAGTATTTATAGCTGATGGTCGTTTATTTTGAAGTTTATCGACTTCACGCGAACATCTTGCAAGTATACGTTCCGCACAAACACTGTACTGCACTCATTCCGTCTTTAGCATTAACTGTCTCGTCATAATCTTCTGTGGAAACAGTACCCATCGATGTAGCAGGAGGTATTGATGGCATCGCTCACTGGCTCCCAGTAGACGAACTCTTGCAGATCTGACTATCTTCCTTCATTTTACCATCTTGCAAAAACTGCATGTGACCATTGTCGTAATGCTTCATCGCGCGAAAAGGTCTCTTCGTACAGGCCGTTCTCTCATGTCGTCGAGCATTTTGACTATACGTGAACACTCGATCGCAGCATCTACACTGGAGACAACCAGTTATCGATGATGCAGGTCGTGGCTCCATGTTAGTTGAGGTCCAAGGTAGACCTTTGTTTTCGAAATTTATCTTTGTGGTATAGCGAGAGCGCGCTTCCAAATCGATGTTTACCTCACGGAGTCAGAACATCAACTGCCAGTTTTTATATATAAATGCCGTTCTTTTAGCAGTAAAGCGTCTAGCTTGTGCCCACAAAAGAATTTCCCCAATAAAATTTATATGTACAAATGGGATCACACTGAGATAACCCAAATACTCGTTCGCCCAAGAAAACTTTTTTATTTTATAAGTATAAGATTATTGAGGTTAAAGTCATCCATATCCAACATTGTGGTTGGTATCAGTAACATTATTTTCCTCGATTTATATAAGTTTTTTCTATTTGTTGCAATTTTTGCTTGATTTTTGAGTTTGGTTTTAAGGTCAAGGTCAGCCAAATCCAATATGTTGGTTAGAGTTAGAAATGTTATTTTTTCCTGTATTTAGTGTGTTTTCTTCTCGATGTTTTACGACTTTTCAAGTATAAGTTCACTGGGGTCAAGGGCGAGGTTACCCACAAAATAGGGGTTGGGGTCAGACATGTAAATAATAGACATGGCTGCCCAAGTCAATGAACGCGATTCTCTCCCCCCTCCCCCCATTATATTTTTCTCGCCGGCTGTGACGTCAACCATAATGGCGGCCAGTACCTCGCACCTCAGCCGACAGCCGTTGCAACCGGAGACACTTTTGCATACTACTCACAGTACATATCACAAATTCACATGCCACTTAAAACAAAAATAAATACTGCCAAAACCGTATATAGATTACTTCACTGTAGTGTAGTAACAATTTATTCAGGGCGATGCGAATAACGCCTCCGATACAGGGCACATAGAAATAAATGTTAATCTAGAACGAAATGAACCAAACAGTACTAAGACAACAAAAATTTAGTAACCTATTTAAAAGTTAAGTCTCTGTAAAAATTTAATCTCACTTCTGATGAAAATAATTCCGTCACACAAAGTCGTGAACTTGTTGAGGCATACCATATAATAAGCAAAGAGTAAATATTTGTGTTGACAAGAAAAGAAACATGTTGACAGCAAAATATATCGAAATAAACAATTGAGTAATTAAAAAAGGCACCATGAAACTCGTTCCACGGGATGTGGGCGTTTTGTTCACACTCACTGTAAATGGTATACTGCACACACTCATTCGCACGAGACCATAATCGCGTGTATGAGCCGGCAAGGCGAGTCGAAAAACTCTTGTATGGAAACGATCGCAAATGCGACAAATACTGTATAACCCTGAGAAATGCAGTTCCATGTAAATTCCACCTTGTGGAGCAGTTGGTCAACATTTGTCGGTGCCGAATACCATGTTAGGTGACTTACATTGCTCAAACAGGTACAGGTTTGGTGATTGTGTTATGCCTGGTTCACATGTACGCCGATCACGCAGAAAAGACAGAGCCGAAGACTAGAACAGCCAATCAGAAGCCGTCCTCGGTTTCCGCGCGAATCACGCAGTAAAGTTCAGCTCATGCCTATAATATATGCTCGCGTAAAGAGCAGACATCGTGATATTTCCCAGAAGTTAGTTAGCTGGTTCACATATGTTATGCTACTAATTTCTTGAGTAATCGACGTGTATTGATGTAAATGTATAGGATAATATAATGTACGTATTTATAATGAAATACGTGAATATAGATGTTAATGTTATTCAACATTTGTATTAAATAAACGTAGTTTGAAAATGAACCGAAAGAAAACACTAAAGTGTAAAATTTTTTGGATGTAAAAATAAAATTAAAATCTCTTGAAAATAATTTAGTAGATAAATCGCACTATGATGGAATTAATAAACTAGAGTAGAAAGAAAGACGACAGCATGTAGTTTGTTATCTATAATTTGTTTTATAATCTTGGCGTTAAAAATCACGAATTCAACAGCAAAATGGCTACGTAGAAAATCTTCTTACATGCGAAAAACCATCGGTTCTGCGTGCTCTATCTGTTTGGCATGACTGGAGTACACATGGACCAGGCATTAGCCAGGGCTGAGCTCTTCGGATTGCACGAACTGTAGGAGGATGTCTATCGTCCCGTTGGAATAGTACTGTTCCTTGTTGCTATACGAACGATAGCAGAACGGTTAGGACGATATTCTGGGTGTACCATGCACTGTTAAATGTTCCCTATGCGAACACCAGAGGCGAACTGATTTTGTAAGCTATGGCTTCCCACACCAGTCACCGTACCCGTGTGCCGTTGCTATATGATCTGCAGAAGGTGTCACACCTGGTAGATGCCGCACATTCAAATGAACGTAATATGCTCTCGTCACAGAACACAGTGATTCGCCTTTCGTCTATCCAAGTTCTCCATTCGTGACACCACGATGTGCAGGCTACGCGATGGTGAGGCGTAAGTAGACGTTTGCCTTGCGGCACCCATAACCGTGGCCCAGCTTCAAGCAAACGGTTACAGGTGGCCGTAGCCAATATCCCGGGTACAACAACTCTCCCTCCTATATGTTTGGCTGCAGGGCGGTCTGCTGTGGTCACCCGTAAGATTCTGCGGTCTTGGCGTGCATCATACAGAATGTTGCAATATTGTATGTCAATACTTCGGGGAAGCATTCCTCACATCTGGAGGATGAAAAAATGTTAGTACAAATAGGTCCGCAAACGCTTCGTTTCTATACTACAGCCCATAATACATAACGTTCAGTGTATTACCCGCGGGCTGGATCATGTTACTGTGGAATGCGATGGCAGCGTTCGTTTGCATGACACACGACACCTCACACTACGGCCTACACCTAGAACAGTAGGAGCTGACCAGGAATTAGTTACATATATGTGAAAGATTATTGTCAACTCTAAAGGAAATGTTCAAAATGCTCTCCATCAGCACGAACACATGCATCAACCCGCCATTGCATGGACACCCGGATGCATTGATAATCCCTGAACATTCCTGATTGTTTCGCAACCCACTACAATTTTGGCCACAGAGGGTGCTCACATCGACCATTGGGGTTGCATAAACAAGTGCCTTTAAATATCCCCACAAAGAAAAATCTAGTGGATTCAAATCAGGGCTCCTCGGAGGCTGGTATGTGGCTGCTAATTACAGCTGCTATGTCATTCGCAGTAAAATGATCCAGCCTGCGGTTCATGCATTGTCCGTTATGTATTATGGACTGTAGTACGGAAATAAAGCATTGCAGACCTATATTTAAATAACATTTTTTCATCCCCCAGATGTGAGGAATGTTCACCCGAAGTATTGACATGCAATATTGCAACAGCCTATATATACATCGCTGCTGTCAGGAACCAGGCGTTTGAACATGTGCACCTTCCTTTGACTAACAGCGTCCTCAGCGAATAACTGTTGATAGACTACTCGTCGTCTAACGTGTTGAGCAATTCTGCCCGAGATCCTTCCGCCTCACAAATACCTATGGTCAGTTATTCAGTCTATCTCAAACTTCGTTAAGTTCATAAAGGGCATGTGCCTACGTCTACCTAGCATGCTATCAATGCTCAGTACAACTTTGGAGCACAGCGCGGTGCTAGGAGTAACGAGTTTTCAGAGCAGCTAGAGGGAGAAAAAAATCAGCTCACAATAATTTTCGTTTCATTGATCTTTAAATAAAATTAATTTAGTCAAAACAAGAAATATAAATAAAACTTTAAGGTAGTACCACGTAAATCACAATAATTATAATCTATAGTGCCATATATCTGCTTGAATTTTCAGCTCTAGCACTGCCATTGAAAATTTGATACTTTCTGGCATGAAAATTATGATACTACTTGCCTGCCCCCTCCCCACCACCATAACATGGCCTGGGCAAACAGTTCAATTTCCGTTGATCCCAGTTACGTCACAGGCCGGCGTAGTTCCCATCCCTTGCACATAACCAGCGCTAAATCGCAGTCTATCTGTCTTGGAAATTAATAACGGAGGGTATCTGAATCTGCATTGTGTATGTCTGCCATACATGCAGGAGACTGCATGTTCAATATCCACAAAAAAAAAAAAAACTATTTCTACAGTGCAGTTTTTAGTGCTCATTCCAAACCAATAGTGATGCTGTTATTTTTCGGATTACCGACCTCCTTACTCTATGCCTCTACGGTGAAAAATATATTAGAAGTTGGTCGTAGAGCAACAAAATTAATTGTTCAAAAATCAGCAGTGTCGGATATTTTGTGATGTGTACACGTTTTTAATTTGTACGTACGTCTTCATTGGTGCACAGAATCGGGAGAGTCCTGGCGTCAGTTCCAATCAAATTGTCATAGTTTGCAGTATCGTGACAAGTAATGTTGGTTGAGGCTTCCGCCTGCCTGGTGCTTGAACTGCGTTACTGAGTGCTATAAGCTGTTCACGATAAAATGAGCACTTTTGATAGCCCTGCTTAAGATTTACTTGTATGACCATTGCGTATTCTTCCGCCGTATGTAAAATTAACACTGCAATGGGCCTTATCCCTTTATTGATGCGTCGGTCGAGTGAAACTGTGGAATTATTATAAAAGGAAATATTTTACAAATCTCCTCATTTTTACACATCGGTGCATTACAAAAAATAGCAAGAGAAAGAAATCATTTTACTTATTACAAACGGTCGCCTAACACTTTTTATTTGACGTTAAAATATAGAACTACTTTTCTTCCAACGTTACCAACATTACTGGGCGCATGCCATGCAGTGCGCCCGTTAAAATATATGCAGGTAGGGGCAGTGACTTTTTTCTAAGGTTCATTTCAAAAATGTTTACTTTATCGTTAACAGGCTTTAGTAATTAATTTTTTCCTACGAAACAATTAAACGTGCGTCCAATATGTTGATCTACGAAACGAACACAATCTTCAGACGAGGGCTGCTGAGAGCTTCCAAGACGTCACGCACATAAGAAACACCATTTTACATTCCTCAAAAATGCCTAAAAACGGCTTTTTCAAAGCGCTGTATCCCAGAATATTCACATTAGATACATGCAAAACTACCCAAAAGCCCTGCATAGGACGATCCTACAAACTTCCCACCACTAAAATAGCAGGGCCCTGCTTAAGTCCCATACATAGATACACCCAGTGCCTCGAGAGCACTGCTAGTCAGTTCAGAGCCTTGCGCTTAGAGGCGATGGCGTACTTGATGCGTGTGGCAATATCGCCATTACCGCACCTGTGCCTCTCGGCCTCAGACGCGGAAAAAAAGATGCACAGTTTTCCTTTGCGTATTTCCAGAAATGTGTTGATTGGGGGGAAGAGAGGATAGGCATTCCCGAAAGTAATATTCGAGATTGCACGTGGTTGTGCAATTTCTTGATCATTGTAAAATTGCACAACCACATGCAAATTAAGAGAGTTGTAAAATTTACTGATAGCTTTCCGTAAGTTCCTGTAGCGACCCGGGGGGAGGGGAGGAAAGTAAGCTTTATCAGTAGGCGTCCATGTTTAATTTCTGCGTGCCTACAAGGAAAACATAGGTTTCGAGATTGCACGATGTTGCAAAGTGTTCGGTTATACGGACGTTGCACAACCGCATGCAAATAGGCGATAACAGAGAAGTGGATATTTTTGTGTGAGTGCCGGGATGCTTGATGGAATTGCACAACATGTCGCGATGTGTCTGCGGCTAGCTTGTCGCTCGGCGCGGTGTGATGTTTATTTCCTGATGTTGCTGCGTGGTGCAATTCTGGAGGAGTATTTAGGGTATTAATGGCGGTGCGGCGGGAACTCCGTTAGTAATGGCAGCCGCGCCGAAGAGGAAGGAGCCGAGGTTGTGCGCAGGCGCGGATGGGAAGAAGAGGAAATGCGTTTGCCAGGGCGAAGGTCCGCGCGGCGAGCTGCTCGTGTGGCGGGTGGAGCATGTGCCAGGCGCAAGCACGCAGCACGACGCCGCGGAGCGCCTGCGCAGTTGGGCTTGCGCAACTGACGCGGAGTTGGCGGTGAGGTTCAGCACCACCACCCGCTCGGCGGTGCTGTGGTCAGCGGCGCCGGGGCTGGCGCAGCGGCTGGAGGCAGGGGCCCGCGCCGCCTCTGGGGCGCGACTCAACGTGCAGCCCGGCCCGCGCGCGCTATCCTGGCTGGTGCGGGGCTGCGACCCTCCCGCCGACAACCACTACCGCGCCGCCAAGATGCTGAAGCTGTGGACCAGCGAGCTGGCCCGCGCCTTCGTACTGCTCTTCGAGTGCCGGGAGAGGCCGCTCGTCGTGTGGTCCACCAGGGCTGACTTTGGCGACAAGCTGCTGGCCGGGGCCAGGGCGCACGGCGTCGCACTCGACGTCAGGCCGAGGTTCAGCATGCTGCCGGTGAGCTCCATGCCGCCTACTGCAATCGTACAAACTAGCACATCTTATTGAGGTTTTGATAAAAACCTTAGAGAACAAATAACTTTTGAAAGCCCTGCTTAAGATCTACACGTATTCACATTCTGTATTCCTCTACCATACGTACAAATAACATTGCCCTCTGTCTAATCGCTTTATTCATGTGTCGGTCAACTAAAATAGTGAAATTATTAGAGAAAGTAAACACATTATAAATTTGCTCATTCTTGCACGTCGATGCCCCATAAGTACGTGAAGCTAAATAAATAATAGCAGTATACACAAATGTTTGCTTAACAGTTTTAATTCAACTTTAGTGTAGGGAACTACTTTCTCTCTGTCGCTACCAATATTACTAGGCGCATAGAGGACCAGTGATATTCTTCCAAAGGCTAATTTCAAAAGTGCGTAATCAATCGTGAACAGCATATAACTACGTACATGCTACAGTACACATCAACAGCCTGGCTCGCTGTTAAGTTGGTAGCGAATTAATGAAAGTAGTTCTGAAGACTTGTTTTTTTACGAGTGTAACGTTTAAATTTATTGCCACAGACACTTATTTGTGTTTCGTGTTTTATACACATTTAAGAATGAATTTGCATATTAATAAAATTGTTGAATTCCTAACAGTTCCACGGTTTCACTTGGATGGCGCATGATTTAAGTTATCAGGCTCAGTCAATGTTAATGTTACATACAGAGGAATGTTACAAGGTGGGCAGAGAAGGAGATTCTAAGAAGTCCTCCTGAATAGCCTTTATATATAATACATTCACAGTTACTTCAGCCTTTTCTGAAGCCCTGATAAAGTTATAATTCCAAGATATTCCTCCGCCTTGTTCAAATTAAGCTTAACTAAGTCTGAAAATGACACCAAATGACAACGCACCACATTCGTGCGCACTAAGTGAAACCATGTTTTCGATAAGCACAATTTCTCACTAGGAATTACCGTTTTTTATTCGAATTATTTATAAATGAAGCATTGTAATTTTTATACAAAATACGAATAACTTTTAAATTTAACAGAAAAAAATACTTTTATGAACACAAGTATAAAACGCTTGTGATACATGGCATATGTTGGAAATAACTAAACAAGTCATACACAGGGAGATTTTTCATACGTTTGATTCAAAAAGCCTGAAGTAACCGCGGATAGACTATACCAATGTGTTGTTACGTAGCTAACGAAAGAGTGGCAGTTTATGCACAATACTACTTCCAGTGAGTCTTTCAGTTGTAGACTATAAAACCTTGTTCACATGTACGCCGACCACGCCGAACAGACAGAGCGGAAAACTAGAACAGCCAATCAGAAGCCGTCCTCAGTTACAGAGCGAGTCGAACAGAAACCGAGGACGGCTTCCGATTGGCTGTTCTAGTTTTCCGCTCTGTGTGTTCAGCGTGATCGGCGTACATGTGAACCAGGCAAAACCTGCAAAAAGCGCTATCTATTTCTTCCTTTAGTCTCTCTCTATAGATAATAATTTACTATCAGTCTACCTTACGGAAGGATATAAAACCCGACCAGATTTTTTGGGGGTGGTTAGTGTAGTTAAAACATTTTAATAATTGACATCAATGGGAGAAGATAGCAGTTGCTATTATTATAAACACTATAGTCAATAATAGTGAACCAAACAGTTGAGTAATAATATTTTCATATCATGCATGGGCGGATATGCAGATGCACAATACGTATCGTCATACATACTAATTTATATTGACGTAGCCTGGGGTACAGGGGTTCAAAAATATTTCTGGAAGAATCAGAGGTATAAGGTTTGGGTGGCGACATCGAAACTATGTCGGTGTGGCAGGAAAATGCTACACAAGACTTTAAGAGAATTCATCGCAGCTGCTGAATATCCTCTCAGAGCACTCTTGCAATTTGTGCGAAGGCGTACATAACACTTCACGTAAGAAAATTCCCCGGAAGTTAATAACTATAATTGTTTCAGTTCAAAATTACTATAAAAAGAATAATTCTATTTTTTTAGGCTACTCAAAAAAGTTTGGCACGCCCGAAGACTGTATAGGGAGAGGGAAAAACACTGAAACATTTCTGAAGTTTATTCTCACAAATTGTTTACGAACACTAGTACGAAAACAAGTATACATTACGATAGAGCGGACATGAAAAAATGGAGCCTGCCACAGGCTGATAGCACAATTTGGTATCGGAAACCTATAAGGCGCGCGAGACTGATGAAGGATGAGCTACGCACTCGTAGGAAAAAACAAAAAACTGCTCTGGAAATTACGTAAGTTTAAAAGTTATAAACTATTGACGTTGGACGATGGCTGGTTCGCAATTCATGGAATTCCCTTAGCTCACGCGCCGCGGTGGTCTGGCGGTCAGACTATTCACCTCCCACATAGGCGAACCGGGTTCTATTCCCGGCGGGGTCGTTCCCGGAGTTTCACATGAAGGTATAGTGCCGGACGATGCCGGATTTCTCGGGGATCTCCCGTTTTCCCTGGCCTTCCATACCGGCGCTGCTCCAAACTCACCTCACTTCACCCTCATCGCCTCTCAAGATCTGGAAGAGCTTACACTCCCTCGGTCCACGACACACGTGTGTAGCTCGTTGTTTATCTGCGAGATTCCTGTCTTGAGCGCAGGTGAAAGTGAAACGAGGTGGGGATGGAGCAGTGGCGGAATGCTGGGGCGGGGAAAATGGGATATCTCCGGGAAAACTCGCCAACCAGCGGCATCGCCAGGCACGATTCCCACGTGCGAAAATTCGGGAGTGACCGCGCCGCGAATAGAACCCGGTTCGCCTTGGTGAAAGGCGATTAGTTTAATTACTATGTACTAGCCTCCTTTCGCATTCCCAAAATTTCATTGTCACTTCAACTACAGTCACACGATTGAGGAACCTATATCTCCTCGGTGGAGGGTCATTCATTATTAGACACAAGCCATTTAGGTTTCTTCCATGAAACGGCATTGCCCAATCCACCTTTCACTGGCAATTGAACATAATTATATTCCTTTACAAAGTTGCTTTATAAAACTATCGTAGTGATATTAGTGTTTGTATTCCTCAAACACTATCGAATCGTAAAAGTAATCGTCTAAGTCTTGAAATATTCAAATAAAATAGGAACATACAATGTCCCTGTATTACTCAGAAATGGCCCAGGCACGGGGGTGAGGAGAAAAATGCGTGGTCGGCCTTTGGCTGGCCACAAAAATGTACTACAAATTCCGACCTCCTCCGGCGTGCAGTTGTAATGCCAACTTAGAATCTGTCAAGACTTGTTTGAGGACGAACGATGGCAGCTGGCCAATCCTCGTTTCACGTCAAAATGCATTAAAGGTATTTTTATTTGATGACCTACTTGAAAACTCGATGAAGTTTCAGTAAATGTAAAAAAAAAAAATACAACTATTTACTCAGAGTGACACTAGGTATCCTGAAACTTTATCATTGTTTTATAATAATAAAAATAATTTATGGAACTATAACGTAGAAATAATTTAGGTTTCTATATAATAATGTGGCTAATTAATTTACGTACCCTAAGTTTTAAATTTTGTAGCACATTAAACACCATACACTACGTGAGCATCGATCACTGAACACAGAGGAATACCAAAACATCATAAATTTACAGGGCCAAGTATGCAGACACTAACGTCGATCATTAATGTTTCTAATTAAGATTGTAAAACAAATTATATAAACCATTCACGGCTACGTTACACTTTTCTGAAGCCCTGCTAAAGTTCTACTTCCTGAATATTCCTCCGTCTCGTGCAAACTAAGCTTAACTTAGTCTATAAAATTACACCAAAGGATGACGCAACGAATTCGTGCGCACTCAGTTGTAATATTTTGCGTGGAAACTATTTCTTACTAGGCGCTACCAACGCACATGTTTTCCCACTGTTTTATTCATATTTATTATAAATTAACTATTATTATTTATAAATTAAATACAGTTTAAACTTTCATTTAACGAAGAATAATATACATTCATGTTAACAGAGATATAAAATGATGCTTGTGATGCATGGCATATTTAGAAAATAACTAAATACGTGACACATGGGGTGATTTTTCAAAGGTTTAATTCAAAGGTGTGAAGAAGCCGCTAATAGACTATAGTATGCATATTTCCTCTGCACGGTTCTTCACAACACATTATATTAGTTACGGGTTTCACTTGTGGCTTTTGTAGTTGTTTTGTTGGCTTGAAAGCTTACTGAGGCGTCGCTCGTTCAAGGTTTACGAATCCGCTCACTGCTTGAATGGTATGGAAGACCCGTTGCATGACATATGTCCCGTGAGCCAGGACGGATACACCACTAATGCGGTCTCAGAGCGACAGTGGGCATCCGTGCCGAACGGGGAGTGACGGACAATGTAAACATGCACATACATAAGGCTTAGTTTTACCGTTTTTGCAGAAACTGTTCGTTTTCGTGTCATGATTTTGGATTCATAGTAATTACTGACGCTATACGATTATAGAATATGTACATTTCCCGAGTCGTTTAATATTTTTGGGCGTAATTTCAATTGTGTGTTATCTACGTGTCGTAGAAGGTCGAGAAAATATTTATATATTGTTACTAATATCTCGACTTTTCACAACAAGACATTTATATTTCGTTAGTAATTTCTCGACTTTTTATAACAAGCAAATAATACACAATTAAAATTACGTCCAAAAATATTAAACAACTCTTAAATGTAAATTTTATATAATAGTACATTGTCAATAATTACTATGAATCCGAAATTATTATGCGAAAACCAACCATTTCTGCAAAAAAAGCCGAGCGCTAAGGTACATTCAACGTACAAATGTTTAAGTATTCAAACTTACTTAGGCGTTACCAATATAGCCTACAAATATATGTGTATATATATACTTAAAACGTAGAAACAAGCGCATAATACATATATTCCGAAGTATTATAAGATTAATACAAATACAATAACATATGTATATAAGGACTTTAAACTCCTTTAAAGTAACTCTTTTCCACTCCGCCTAAAAAAAAAAAGTTAGCAATTACAACATTGGCATGAGAGGTACAAATGCAGATCATATTCATTAAATTTTATAAAGCGTATAATCACCAATGGGCAATCATAAGTCAGTCACTGTAGGTTATGTGATCCTATATTTTAACGGTGTAATTAAGTACATGGGAATAAAGTCTAGCGTAGGTGACTGAAGGTCTGAATTAAAAAGTCGTACAGTGATGTAAACACACATACAATCAAGGAAATAGTAAAGCTCAAATTATGGTGTTACAGTGTGCATAGGTCTTCAAAAACTTAGGATCTTTCTGGATAAGTTTAAATGTACGTAAATGGAAGTCGCAGAACTATCGAGTGCGTCGCTTGCAGTGTTGCAGTTAATATTCTGAGTTAGGTATATGTAATTAAATGTCAAAGGGAGACATTAGAACTAGCTCTCTGTATCGGTATTATAAGTTACTTGATTTTTTTTTAAACTCTGACCTTATTTTCAAAATGATGGGCTTAAGAAACTAACGCAGTTTTTCTCTCACTGCGCAAATAATTAAAATTAAAAGAAACTTGAAATTAGTTTTGGATGATATTTTCTTCTTAAGCGACATAAAAGACTTTATATACTAAAGAAATACTTTGGTATCACTGCAAAAAGTGATGTATTTAAGTTTTAATTCCATGTATTTTCTCCGAGGAAGAAATTTTTAGTGCTACAGTAGCCAGGAACTGGAAAAATCGTAGTGTGGAAGTGTCGGTAACACGGTCGTGGAATTTACGTCAATATGCATGCGTCAGCGGGGAATCTTTTCTTTGGAATGGGAATGATATAAGAGTAACGAAATGGATACTTGGCGTTTATGAATTTAATCGACAGATTTAGACGAGATTTTTCGTTTGGCATCAAAATCAGCCCGGAAATTTTTGCCAACGCTCAAAATCGACACCGATTGCCGCTATCGAACGAGAGCTTATTTATTTCAATCGTGTAAGTATTAGCAAAGCTAGTAAAGGCTGTTCACTATTAAGTGAGCACTTTTATTATCAGAAAAAAGTCACTACTCCTACCTGCATATATTGTAACGGGCGTAATGAGTGATATGCGCCCAGTAAAGTTGGTAACGATGAGGGAAAGTAATTCCATGACTTAGCGTCGAATTTAAAGTGTTAAGTAAACATATGTGATAACTTAAATTATTTCTTTCGATTTGTGTATTTGCAATACATCGACGTGCAAAAATTATAAGATTAGAAAAATATTTACTTTTCTAATAATTTCCAGTTTTACTTGACCGACGCATTAATAAAGTGATGACGCCCCCAGCAGTGTTAATTTTACATAGGCGGAAGAATACACAACGTGTTTACAAGTAGATCTTAAGCAGGGCTTTTAAAAGGGCTCAGTTTACCGTGAACAGACTAAATCGGAATGGATCATCCTGCAAACAGTATATCGCCTTTTCCGTCCTTGTACTCCATGTGTCGGTCTGATTTTAAATATGTATTTACATCACAAACAAAAAAATGTGCCTTGTTTGATTAACAAGAAAATTAATTTTATACTAATATATTCTACCTTACATATAAATAAACACCTCAGAGAAACACTTTATATCTAAATTCTCAGCTGACTCAACCCGTAACACATTTTGTATAAAAAAGTATAGGCCTACTATCTAACCACAGGTGTCCCAAGGTGTGTTCGGCTATCAGGAGATAATACCTAAAAACGATCTGATAGTGAATAATAGTATCAATCCTTTTTTACTTGTTTTTCTCAAAATGATTTTAAAGGCGTAATGTTTTTTTAGGAAAAACTAACTTGCTGAAACAGAAGAGAATGTACTGAATGACTCTGAATTGCTATAACTTGTTACCTGATTATGATTTAGTAAAGAGAGTTGCAATTATTCTTCTAATATGAGAAAGAGTTTCATTGTTTCATCATCGCACGTACAACGACGTATAACGACGTACATCCCATAACGCAAGGATTAGTAAAATTTGCACTAAAAAATTAGTTAGGTTAAGGTATTTAAACAATCGCGCCACATATATGAGTTGCAGTGGACTCGTGTTAAAACAGATGGTGGAAATTATTTTAAAGGCAGTTATTTCACTATTAAAAAAGCGTTCCTCAAATTTAATTTTTTTCTTTTGTTTTGAATTTATTTTCCAGGACTGCGGTTCATTGTTATTGAATTCTCATACGCAATTACGTTTATACAGTTAATTAAAATAAATAAAAATAGTTAAAATGTTTCCAAATATATTTTATTTGAAACTGTAGATGACAATGTTAGAAGTTAAAAACACATGAGGCTAAAAGTTTATTTTAACATTTTGAACAACAAATTATTAGAATTCCCCGAAAATAATTCGTGCGGTTTCTATGGCTGCAATGATAAAATCGCTTCCCTTACATTTCTTAAGTATGCGACCAATTAATTGTCTTATATGAAGCTGAAAATGTTTTAGATTTAAAGAACTGCGATGTAGATACGATTTTTAATCCTTTTTTTTTATCGATTTTGACAAAAGCTTATAAAATGTAGCATTTAATAAATATCTACTTTAATATAATTTATAAAAGGCATATCTGTGACAAATCAGAAATGGAAGCATCCGGTATTGAAGTTACATTGTTGTTATTTCACAACTGGGAGTTGTATGGCATGAGGAAAATTATAATTTGAGATAACGCTTTCAGTGCAACTGGCGGCATATTTACGAAGACTTATCTCAATTGCCAGTACAATAATGTAGTTTTTACAACAAACCGTGGAATAATTTATTCCTTTGATTTGCTTGAGTAATACGTCCATATAACAGGATATTTCAGAATAATCTACACCAGCGAAATTTATATCAGGATTAAGAAATCGTTTGTACTTTTCAAAATGGCACTGATTCAAGAAAATGTTAAGTAATGAAAAAAATATTTAACAAAATCTCAGTTAACTTCTTGCATTAAAACATTACACTTTGAACAATAATAGAGAAAGATTCTTTCGCAATATAAGTTATTAACATCTCCTTCTTGATGTAATCTGTGCCAGACAATCATTAACTTTGCTGAAACATTTCTAAATGCAACGATAAGGTTCTTTAGCAGGCAACATTCATTAGCGTGTTGAAAATGTTCGCCGTTTAAACGAAATAAGGTTATTTTTCGGTTAACAACTTGAATGCAAGTTATTTGTGTCTTCTACCACTTTCATCATAAAGCGTAAACATTGTGACTTCATTGGGATTGTTACTGCAAACACATTTTTCGAGAATATCTGGAATAACACAAGTTTAAGCCAAACTTGGCCAGACACACTGCGGAGAACTATTACTGTAAAATAATGTACTTTCGTGTAGTTCGTATGTTATATTCACGGTTTCTTCATACTTTTTGAATCTAACCTTCGAAAAGTTACCCCATGTTTGACGTGTTTGGTTATTTCCAAATACACTATGTATCATAAGCTTTTCATGCGTCTGTTAACATAAAATCACCTTATTTTTTTATTAAACAGAATCTTTCCTTATAATTTATCTATAAATTAAAATATTTGATTTATAATTGATTGTGATAAATTCTGTGGGAAAATAGGTGTGTTGGTAACGCCTTGTAAGAAACAGTTCTTATGCAAAATATTATTACTCTGAGCGCGCACGAATTTGGTGCGTTGTCCCTTTAGTGTAATTTTCTAGATTCGGTTAAGCTTTGTTTGCATGAGGAAGAGGAATGCCCTGGAAGTAGAACTTTAGCAGTGCTTCAGAAGAGTAGTAAATGACCGGGAATGTAGTACAGTAGTACCTATAGACTTACTGATGTTTCGTACTTTCAGTCGTTTCGTAGAGGGTCTGGTCATTGTTTCAGGTACAAGTCTCCAGTCCTAAGAAAAACAATGAAGTTGTGCCGTGAGACCTACTACTGAAGAGTTCCCTGTAACAATGGGGACATGCTGTGGCTCAGCGTATTGTTATTTCAACGCCCCGGTCAACAAGTGTCTGCTTCAAGCCCGAGCTAGCTCACATAAGCTACTCAATAACCCGCCAGTACACTGGTATATCAGGGGAGTAAGCATTACGTATACAGTTAACATAAATATACTGCAAGAATATTATTTCATGAGCTGAAATATACATTTCATGAATTCGCGACCTGTTGCTCAAACAGAAAGAATACGCATTTATGTTGTATGTGAGAATGCATATTTTTTTTATGAGATGAAAATATAAATGAAATATCACCTTGCGTTTTTATTTTCCCAGCTTTGGATAATGCAGTAATTTTACTGCGTTTGTATGAAAATTCAAATGTAAGGCTATCCCATGGCGATTAAATATAACATTTATGTTCTACGTTTCAACGTTCCATTTTCCTCATTACTGTGTTCTTACAAAATTTGAGCTGATTCTATGCAATAGAGTTCACCGAACGATTTCGCCTTTGGCTTTCCTTTGCTGTAAAAAATACCTGGTATTATCCTTGGGAAAATTGATATCTAGTACAATATTAACTGTACTGAAATTTGTTGCAACATCTGAACAGAACATCAGAGTGGTCCTAAATAAACGAGTTCACGGTGTCTTGAATAAGATTGTTTAAAAATACTTTTTATTCCCTTACGTAAGTTATAATCTAATACAACATTAAGCACATACTTAACGTTCTATATTCGTTATGGCCAAGAGCTAGAAAATTTAGACTTTTGATTATACAGAATGTCCCAGCGTTCAACTACCATTGTGAACCACGTGCAGTATGTTAAAACAGAGACAATATTAATCGACGTTACAGAAAACCGAAAGATACATGTCTACCATTTGTGATAACTTACACAACAGAATCATTTCTTGAATATTACTCTAGTGAGATGACGTCTGTCCAGGTTCACACATTCGCGCACTCGATGCAGCACGTTTGCCATAACCTGCAACAATGCTGCTGCCGGCATAGCGTTTGCATGGAAATCCTCTGTTTGAGTGTGATCAGATCTGGCGGGCGTGTTTGAAAAACGCGACTTTTGAGGAATCCTCACGGGACATAATCTCAAACGGACAGATCCGGGGAGTGGGCAGGCCATTGAATGTCTCCGAAGCGCGAAATTATTCGATGCTGAAACATTGTTCGTAAATGGTCCAGTGACAGGCGAGCGGTGTGTGTTCGGCTCCATTTTTATGGAAATAAACATTTGCAAGGTCGATGTTTAGGTCACATAATGCGCGGTGTTAGGTAACCACCGCTCCATGCTTACTGACAATGGCATCACCCGCCGGACAGGTCTGGCCGTATCACGCCATCCCCACCCTAGGGACACACGAGTACTAGGCGAGTCAAAATGGTAGGTGAACGCTGGGACACTCTGTATTGTGTAGTAAAAAACTGTCGTCGTTTGTAAGGTATCTTTTTTTGTAACGCAAACTGGAGGAATTTCACCAGTAAGTAAAGAGGTCTAACTGACTGAAAACACCTTCTTCAATTACTTTGTGGCAATGTAAACTATTTTAATATCTCCACTCTCTACCGTGAAAAATTTTCCCTTCATTTCACGGAAAAGTACTAGTAAAAAATTCTCCAGAAATATCCGTAAATTAACGGGCACATTTACTTTCAAAAACGTTCTTTCCATGAATTTATTAAAACATTTTCTTGAATTCGTTGAATTTCTCTGTAAACTCGATAATTGTATTTCTGTACTTCCAGTTTCAAAAATAGATAACGAAAAAATCAATCTTTAATCTTCGTTTTGTGGAGATATAACGGAGACTGCTGTAAATCTATTTTATTTCAATGACGCAGTCTAGATATAGTATTTTGTATAAAAATATAACATTATGGTACAAAAACAAATCCCGTAATTTTATACGCAAGATTCTAAACTCTACTCTACTATTGACTCCAAGGCCAGAAGGGTCACGTTGGCTGAACGATTAGCACGCTCGCCTCACACCAAGGCGAACTGGGTTCAGTCCCCGGCCGGGTCACCGGATTTTCGCAGGAATCGTGCCGGACGATGCCATTGGTCAGCGGGTTGTCTCGGGGATCTCCCGCTTCCCCCGCCCCCTCATTGCGGTGCTGCTCCATTATCACCTCAATCAGCCTTGCCGACTCTCAAGACCTCGCTGTTAAGAGCCGCCCAACTCTCTTCATTTTTTCCAAGGACAGTCTCTTTTATAAAATATTTTAAATCAATACCTAATGAAAAAGCAAGATTATATATATATATATGTCTATCTCTGTCTCCCTCCCCCTCTCACTCCCTTTCTTTCCCTCCCTCTCTTTCCCTCTCTCTCCCCCTCTCTCTCTTCCTCCCTCCCTCTCTCTATACTCTTCAGCTGGCTGCTCTAGTGTCCTACTATCGTCAGATCTAAACTGTTCCTACTCAGGGCTCTCTTCGAAGAACTGCCACATCGGACTCCTACTTTTAATTCAAGCGTAGTCCGTCGTCGCTCACCGTCACTCGCCCTCTATGTCCGTAGATACGCCTTTTCAGAATCGTCGTGGAAGTGCTGCGCGGCAGCTCAGCAGGAGACCAGCGTCGCGACGGCCCGTGGACGCCTCGTCGCTCGCTCCGAAGAGAGAAGAAAATACGTCGCATCCGAGGACATATGGCCTAGTAGCATGGCTTTTCCAAACAGACTGGACTGTGACACATAAATGAATTGTAGTAATATAATTATTTTTGCAGCCAGACAGGGTACTGTTAGTGTTGATTTTCTTTTGAGATACTCTTCTTGGTTATCATTGCAAAGAATGACGCCCGGCATGTGAAATTTCGTTTATAATATCATGGTGCCTAACGGTTATTTCCATCCAGACTGCTGACAACATTATAACTTGACACAGCATCGAAACTGACGTTAAAGCAGATCCAACAAGATTAATTCAAGACTGAGATAGATGCTTTGAGACACTGTCGAGTCTGCTCAACATACAGCAAGAGCTTCAGCCCATTTTTAGTCGATGACTGCATCATGATGTATGTGGGTGGCTGCAAAATTCAAACTTGTTTTACAGTGAGAAACATCCCATTATTCTGTCCAAAGACTGCCATGTCACCAGTCTGATAGTGAGTGCTTATCATGTTTGCCTTCATGGGGGACTAAAAACCACTCTAGTTATGATATGACCTTGTTATAAAAAGTATCAGCAAAAAACTTAATGCTTTACACTCCTAGATCGAGCCATATCTATGATCTTCTAACATATTGAAAAATGTCTGGCTATAACATTACACAATAATGTTGGTGCATTCCAAAATACCCAAATAGTAGTTTAATTCAATTCTGGCAACTACAGCTCTAGTTTAACATATTGAAATATAAAAAATTAAAGATGTTGAATGTGATTTGACATAGGGGTAGAAAGGATTACAAAAGACTAGAATATTCAAGTAGATAAAATGCTTCCACTTCAAGGCCAAACACACAGCCTGTCATGAGGAATCTTCCTGCGACTCGAGCTCAAACGGCAAAGCCATTTTTGCACATACGTGTTGACTATGGGAGTCTATTTCAGATGAAGGAAATCCCATCTTTGAGATACACGTGATCTGAAGGTCTATTTGTGTTTATGCATTTGCTTTGCTACAAAGAAATTCAGCTGGAGGTAATGTCTGCACTCACGGCTAACGCCCATACACTACACGGACATCCAAATAATATTGACGGATGTCACTTACTGACATTCAGGATATCCAAGGAAATCCAAAATTAGCATGGTTACATTCATAAGACTACCAAAATATATCCAAATGTCATTCCAGTATCCAAAATGTTATATAGATATTTTGGATGTCATATGAACATTTTTAGATGTAGTCACTTACCTTAAGTAATGGCCATTGGTGGTTTAGTAGTTTCTCATGGATATCTAGTTAGTGGTACAAATCAGTATCTACTACTGGATATCCAAAGGATATACTTTCGAGATTCACTGTAGAACTAAGTTGTGTTTTAGATATTGTAAATCTAATTAGGATATCCGGTGGATATCCTGTACAGTGTGGGCACATTCTTGAATGCATTTAATCGGTTTATAGCACAAAGTGGTTTGTATCAGGATGTGTATAGTAACTGCAAAACTAACATTGTTGGTGCTCATTATCAACTCACAGATCTTTAGCTGCTTCTCAAAAGTCTGTCAAATGCAGCACAGGTGCGACAACGTTTATCCAGTAAGGGTGTTCAGTGGCACTATAATCCCCCATCCACCCCACTTGTTGGAGGGCTATAAGAAGCAGGAATACAATCAGCCAAGCATCATCTTAGGATATTCGCGTGTCAACAGGTTCTGACATTAGAGGAGCTGAAAACATCGAGTGTCCATATTGAAGCAATTCCAAACTCAAGACCATATGCTCCTTTCATCGGACCCCAATGAACTTTTTTATTGACAGCAGCACATTTTCTTATTGGTGACAGTTTTAATGCTCTACCATCCTCAGATGTGACTCATCTTCCCATAAACAGATTGGATCATTAGCAGCTTCTGCAGCAGGCCATGCAACATTTCTGGCAGTGCTGGTCCTAGGAGTATCTCATCACATCACAGCAGCATATCAAGTGAACATTGAAGAGGGAAGAACTACATTTTGGAGATCTTGTATTTATAAGGGGAAAACACATGCTTCCCCCTTCAGTGACATATGGGCAGAATTGGTACCTTCATTCTGGCAATGATGGAGTCTCGAGAGTTGTATTCATGAAAACATCCAATTGTGCTGTCAATACAGCAGCTGTGAAACTGAGTCGTATAATATTGATACTTTGGGATATTTTGGCATGGAGATGTGTGCATTTATAGGGATGGTAGTGTGATTTTTTGGGGTTAGCTCCATTCTAGTGTGGTTACATGAGGGATTGGGTATTGCAGCGTGCATCTGTCCATAGTGTCAGGTTTATGTTGTGTAACTCCATGAGTTACTTAGTCGGGAGTATGCACGGTTCTCCGGATGCTAATAAAGTTATAAGTGGAATAAGCTCATACGTTCTCCCATTACCATGTGGAACAGAAGGAGTGGAACTTGAGTTCTAAACACCATCTTCGACTGCTTCACGATCCAGTGGCAGTGTTATTTGAACCGCTCCAAACTTCGGGCATTGGCGCGAGGAACGAGTGGTTTACTTTTCCATCGTTTAAAAATTCTCTTGCATATAGGCTGTTCACTTCTGAAATCAACCTTTGACAAAGTCACTGTTCCTATCTGCATGCATTTTAATGGTCAAGCTAACTTACATGACACCAGTAAGAATGGTTGGTAATGATGAAGGGAATTTAATTCCATGTCTGAATGTTGAATTAAAGTGTAAGGTAAAACAGTTATGAATCTTCAAATGATTTAATTTTTTCTTTTTGTTTTTAGAGTGCATGTAACTATAAAAACATCAACTTGGAAAAATATTCACATTTCTGATAATTTCGCAGCTTCACTTGAACGAAGCATTAATTAAGTGATGAGGCCTATGCAATGTTAATGTTACATATAGTGGAAAGAATACATTGTGTACCAAGTGCATACAAGGAGCTCTTAAGCAGGGCTTTCTAAAGTGCTCAATTTACTCTAATCAGTTTATTCATAAATGTAACTTCATACATCAGCCTTACATGCGAATCTCACACATGTAGTCTAAAAGATTGATATGATCTATGACCAAATGGAAGTGGATCTGTGCTTCTTATAATCTAGTTGTAGGCGTTTGCATTGTATTCTACGGGTATAAACTATTTATGGTACTACAGTTAAGAAAAAGTTTTAATGATGGTGATGAAGAGCACTTGCAGCTACCGGTTTTTTGTTGGTGAATTCTTAATGCATTCACACCTACAACTGCCGCCAATTTCTGTTTCACGAGTCTAAATATTAAGTTTCACATAACACATTACAGGTACACATATCTTTGGAGTAGTGTCATATGACGTAATAAGCAGGGGCAGATACAAGGGAGGGGAAAGGGAGAAATCCCTTCTTCAAGACCTCAAACTTGTTCCAGAAATTTTATGCAATTTTTTTACATAAAGCATTATAACATAATTAAGGAAGATCGTGAAAAGACATTTCGTTACTTTACTGGAACTCAAATACATACACATACACATATATATATGTATAACACAAACCGGATGATTAAAAATAACATTGACATTGCTTAGTATGCTGTGCGGGATGGTAAACCAATCATTTTACAAGTGGGTATCAATGTCCAGAAAAGCTTGGTTTGAGCACTGTGAGGTGCCGAAGTTTGACCTACACTGTGAAGTAAATTTCAAAAGGTGTTCGAATTGTCAATCCCCTTCTTGACTACGGAGCCTAAATCTGTGGTGCAGAAATTTGCGCACATTTGGTTATGTGCACAGTAAATCAGTCGCTGTATGGATTCGTGAGATAAGGTTCTCCTCTGACGGTACAGGAGTTTCACACACCATACTTTTCATAGAACCCCAAAGAAAATAATCGAGAGGTGTCAGATTTTATGACCGTGATGGCCGTGGAATAGGCCCCACAGTGCCCGAACAATGCTTTCTGGACGTAGGCCCCCTCTTGAAAAATGATGTGTTTGCCATCCTGCACAAAATACTAAGTGTTGT
The DNA here is from genome assembly GCA_029891345.1 of Dryococelus australis. Lineage (NCBI taxonomy): Eukaryota > Metazoa > Arthropoda > Insecta > Phasmatodea > Phasmatidae > Dryococelus > Dryococelus australis. Next base: position 263,374,485 of record CM056995.1, read on the forward strand.
TCGTTGATATTTTGAATAATGTGGTGTATATACTTATATATGTATGTAATGTTTATGCTGAACAGCGAAATCGTGTTATGTTAAAAATTATTGACATCGAATTATGAATCTGAATGTAGTTAGTAGTTGTAACTTCATGCATAATTTTCATAATGGACTGGAGTAAAAACCATAAAAATGTCAACATGCTGGAAATTTTAATATTTGCTTCTAAGAACTCCCCTCCCCCCCCCCCACCGACCACCCAAACAACAAAGACTGACTCATGGATCTTCCCCTGGAAATAAAACGACCTTTGCCTGTAACGAAGTCAAAATGGACTGTAACCAGTCTAATGACAAAGTGAAGGTTGTCTTTAATGATAACGGCAATTCCGGCACCACTGCCTTCGAAACTTAACTTTACATGAAGTAGTCTAAACCCTCCACATACTCTATCGTCACCTCCGATAACAATACAATCATTCAGTCGTCTGTTGGAGCAATTTCTCCTTCATTTCTTAATTTGGTAGAATGCTGATGTTTCCCGTCCCGAGAACTAAGGTGGCAGGGTTATGAAAGTATGTCCGTATTAACTGAAACTCCACAAATTGTCCAAAGACCATATGATTGGATAATCAAAAAGAATCATATGTGGCCTGTATCAGTGAACCATCACAGCATTCGCTTGGAGTGGTTTTGGAAAAAAGGAAACCAAAATCAAGATAGCTGGAAGGGAAATCGAACCTGGGAACTCCCAATTATGAGTTCGATGAAACCACTGGGTCATCTCGCTAGGTCAGTAAACAGAGATGTTTCACTAGGTAGAGAGGTTTCTCAGAGTGTTCCCATATTTTTACATTTAAAATTTATGGCAAATATCCTGAGGGCATAAGCTAGGCTCCTTACTAGAGCAGTATCAGAAATGTTTCGCCAAATAGATACATCGTTCGCAATATGTTTCTTGAAGTGATTCGAGAGGGTGAGATCGTACAATAGATGATTGGTTCGCGAAGTGCTTCCCAAATGTGAAACTTGCCGCTGGGCATCGAAGATGTCGGTGAGTGTGCCATCAATTCGAGCCCGATCAGATTCTGCAACATTGTTGGTCGTGGGCATGCTTGCGAGTGTGTGGTACCGATGGCATGTTCTCCAGCATCTGGTCTCATGGCTTGAGACTTCGCCGGGCAAACTATTGCCAAATTAGCATCGATTATGTGTAATATGACAGGAGGAAAACTGTGCACACCTTTAATGTCGAGTTGTATGTGATTATTGTGAAATGGGGAACTGCTTGTGTTAGGATGTCAAGGGATACCTACTTTTCCTCAGTGTACACATACCCTCTAAACAGACAGGGTCAATAAATTAGACCTGTGTTGCTGAGATGACGATTCAATAATAACCGCAGTAGTTTTACCTACTTGACCTTATGGTTTTGGTGAGTAAAGTATATTTATGATATAATAATAAAACTCCAGGTCGGATAAACACACACATAATATACATATATATAATAGGTGTTATGGCAGCAGCAGCATAATCCTATTTTGTCCTCTTTTAGAAGTTAAGACATAGACATCGATTTGGAAGTGCCAAATCTCCTTGTTCTAAAGATTACTTGTGCAACAAAGTTTATGCCTTCAAACACAATGCATGGAGACATGAGAAAAGTGAATGTTCGAAGAATTCATATCGCGTGACCTAAGTAGTTTGTTCGAAGTGATAATATGATTAGACACATCGATATCTTTAAGTATATAGTTCTTTCTCCTACCGAGAAGCAGCATGTGTTAAAACTATAAAAGCGACGAACAGTGTTTCATGCAGTCGATTCGTTCAAAGTATAGCACTTGCTAAACTGGCATGTGAACTTGACGAACTTCAAAATTGTAGTGTAGCACCAGCAGCTGTAAATACTAATGCCAACGAGACTCCTCCTTAAAGAAAAGAATATTCGTTGATATTTGTGCAAATGAAGAAACAGTTAACGCCTGTGCTGAAAAAGATAAAGATGATGGAGGACAGTGTTTGTGACGAAGGTGATGGTGATTTTCCTGGTGTACTCACCCATCTCCATAATGAATCTGCTGACACGTGACCTGAAGGAGACAAGACAACAAAAAATTCGTTACATATTTCCTGAAGATCCAGATGAGCTTGTTTGTATACTCATGTCATTGATTGATCTGCAAAAAGTTAAAGATTATTCCCACATTGATTAGATATCTTCAACCACCTATTAATTAGATGAAAGGAGTTTTGTCGAATGAGACCATTAGGCACTCTTCATAATCTGTAAACAACTGCGAAATGCAAATATATAGTATATGAAATTTAAAAACAACTAATTAATTTACACATAATAGTGTATTTCGTATTCCACCTCTTCTGCTTTTCTGAAAACTTATTAGTTCTATGATGTATAAAATCGATTGCAAAAACTTATGTTATATATAATTTCTGAGATGAAGTGCACAGGTAAGGTTATGATTCAATCCGAATATTATGTGTTTTTAGGATCGTTTGAAGTTAACTAACTTCTATTTGACGAATGAGTGAACTGACGAATATTTTGAGGAATGAATGGGCTGAGGAATGTTTAGAGGAACCAATGGACTGAAGAGTGATCTGAGTAAAGTTTTCAGGAAGAATTGGCTGAGGATTGTTTGATGAATGATTGTACTGGGAAATGTTTGACATTTGTTTGGTCTTATTGGTCGGTTGGTCTTGACGGGTCGGTACTGATGGTTTGTATGGTCGGTCTTGATGTCAGTTCGTTTTGTTGGTTGGTCTTTTTTGTTATTATGTTTGTATGTTTGCAATAACTTCGATTTCGACAATGATGGCTATGCTTACTACAAAAGCCGATGAATCATTTTAACTTAACTGAGTTGGTAATGGTAATATAGATTGACTAATATGCACCGGTAAATATATCGACAGTGTGTTAAGATAAATATGATTGTAGAAACACTTCCCACCTAATGCAATGTTCTCGTACCTGTAAAAGTTCACTAAAGTCCTAGTTTGGCTAGCTGTATCGTCAGGGGTTATAAAATAGTGACCAATCTATACTTACAAAAATATTTTAGGGCATAACGGCTTTAACCTACATTCTGGAGGTAGAAAATATCTATATAATGAATTAAAAAAGTCAACCCCTAATGGTTCGATACGAATATCCAACCCGAATCGTGCTCTCTGTATGTTTCATAATATGATGCCTCACACATTTTTGGATTTTAATCTACAAAATGGTCATGTATTTGAGCATGGGCACTCGAAAAATTCACCATACAACACTTAAAAAATTCCTTGTCTACCTGCCTGAAAAGTTTTAAAATATATGGTGAATACCACATACCTGCAAATTCTTAGTGCTTGGATAAGCAGCAGCCCGGGTGAACAGCTGCATTGGATGCCACTCGTCGCTGGCTGGGCGATCGATCTGGGACCCGACACCGCGCAGTGTTTCGCCAATACAACATACCACGCACCTGGCTCGCACTCAACTGGGAGCGGCACAGTGTTGATAGCCGTGTGCTACAGTCGTGTGGTGACTGTGAGAACTACTCCAGTGACATCACCCGCTCACCAGGCAGTAAGCGCTGCTGTCTGGCTGTTGGCAGCGGAAGTGTGATTACGTGGACTTTTATGTGTCACCCATATTTGGATATATTTTTTAATCCCGATACTTTATTGGAAAATATACCTACACTACTCTAAGAAGCAATGCCCACCAGCTAAATACAATTATCAGCTGTTACGTTTTAAGACTATCTTGTTTTCTATTGGCCGAGTTTGTACCCCTCCCCTCCAGTGTCATTGCTTGTATTTTGGTATAAATGCTGTCCCGATATCTGGGCTGGCGTCGATTGTCGCCGCCCCAGAGGGAGGACATCCAACAAAGTTGAGTAATGGTTTCACAAAACATTACTTGGATTTCAGCAGGCCTTTAAGGTGGAATCAGGGCAGAAACATTTTGTGTCCTGATATAGGAGTTTAGACACCATGTTGGCGATCAGGTTTTAAAGTAAATTTCCTTGATAATGCTTCAGTCTTAAAGAAATGAAGTACAGAAAAATGAAAACTTAAAGAAAGTTTAAACATCTTAGAAGAAAATGGAATGATAAAACTTATGAGGTTTTTAATGGGGAGTTTTTCAAAAGTCAATGATGTCTAGAAATGTTTTCACTTTAACAGCCTATGTCAGTTTCGTTGGCCTTTGTGGTACAACTAGCCAACAATTAGGGAAAGTTTCCAATATTGTAATTTAAAATCATGAGTCATAATTTGTTGGCTTTTTATAGTCTAACTAGCCAGATGAAATTTCAAGTGAGAAATTAGGAGTTTTAAGGTTTTGACCTTGGTGTTAAAATCGGCCTGTAAATTGTAAAAATAACTTAAAATTTTTGTAACTTTTGAAAAGGTGTCCTTGTATTGTACTTAATGGCCAAAGAAATTACAAAACAGTTATATGGATATTTAGTAGTATAGGAGCATTATTCCTCTGGACTTGTAATTTTGGTAGAACTCTAAGTAAAGGACAGTATAAATATAATTTACTCACAAAACAATATAAGAATATTGAAACATATTTAATGTGCTATAACACTGTCGGGTGCTTGTAGAATTGCCTGGTGTAAGACAGTACTCCCTTCCTATACTTTTCTCCTGTTTCTCATCTGGGAGGCTTATAGGTCTAAAAATTGTGGCCAAAGCAAATAAACTTCGTTATCAAATTTTTGTAATATCAGAATTCTTCCAATTGTGTAGTTTAGGCAATTTTATTCCTATATATATAAACTCAATGGGGTAAACAAATACACGTTGAAACTTATATACACATAGATTGTATAATCTTAAAGTGTTCAAATTTGCAAACAAATGTTTCATGAGAAAAAAAGACGAACAGAAAGAACAAAATAAAAGAAACATTACAATGACTCGTGGCTTTTGCTTTCTGATACTTCACTTTAATATCTTGTGTTATATTTGTTCATTTTCTGGTCAAATGAGGGTCTTCTTTTTTTTTTTTTTTTTTCTGATTTTCTTGTTCTGCGAACTGGCTATGTCCACTTTGCCACGTCATTGGGGGTAAGGGCATAGGAAGGAGAGATCGGCGCACTCTGCTTTCATTGGGCAGGATGATTAGGCCAAATAATTCAAAATCAATGAGTTATTGTTTTTTGAGGAAAAAACCAGGGAATACACGTGAGTGGGCGAACTCTCTATTGATTTTCCTAGGGTTCATGTATGTGCTAACTTTAATCATGTCTACTGCATGGCTACAGAAGCTTTCCAAAGCTTCTCTACTCCAGATGCTTAAGGAAGCAGGAGTGGAGGTGGTGGAAGCCGAGTCGATAGATGACTTCAGAATAAAAGCGATGGCCCTGGTGCGTCGGGAGGATGCGGCCGGAGCAAGAGCGGTGACAGTCTCGCGTAAGTCCACTCCGTTATTCAAAATCTTAAAATCTATTCAAACAGAGTTGTCTACCAAAATTATCACATTGACTAAGTTAAGTCTGGAGGCCTTAGTGCAGTTTTTCGTACAGTTGAAGTTAGTACTTTCTTTAAAGTTGCGTGGTCAACAAACTATTTTTGCAGAAACCACTTTTAGAGTGCCTGATGAGTTGCAGACAATTTTTGTAAGGCCCGAGTTGAGAATTGGGAATATGATACCCTTGTAGAAGTTTGCATATAGGAAGTCGCTAGCGAAGTTGCAGTCACAAATTTTCGTTTACAATTGTTATAGCGAAAACAAAGGATAGATCAATTTATGCAAGAATTTATTTAAAAAATAGTAGATATTGTAAAAGTTGTAGGATTTCCATGTCCAGAGGGATACTTCACACATATAACTTTTTATAACCTAAATCTCCGCAATAGTAGGTGTTTCTGTTTTGCTTCTAAACCAAACACTGTGATGAAACTTTTAGAATTAGTTACTGAAGTAGCGAGATCTTCAAGGGACTGTTCAGGGGAGGAAAAGAGTAGTGTAGTTAGTCATCCAGAGTAAGGAAAAGTGGCACCTGGTTAAACACGAGAGAAAGAGAAATCTAGATATTCTTAGTTCTGTGTAATTTGTGGGAAACCCAACCATTTAGCTAAGGATTGTTTTCATAGGAAATCTCATTTTAATATAACTTATAGTATGCAGCCCCGACCCAGTAAAGTTCAAACTCGATCATGATATTCTCAGAACCCGAATAATATTAAAATTCGAAATAATTCTCAAACTTGTGAAGTTCAGGGTGGTGCCAGAAAAGCGAGTAAGTTTGAAGAGTATACTTGTTTTTTCTGTAATCAAAAGGGACACATAAAATCTAATTGTCTCATGAACTCCTTGAAGAATAAGATTGTTGCATAATTTTCAGTTAATGTTTTAGGGTGTGAGAGGAAATATGGTTTATTATATATCCCTGAAGTTATTTCAGACCAGGTAGCTGTAGCTGCATTGTTGGATTCTGGTGCCTCTTGTTCACTTATCAATCAGGAATTCTTTAATAATTTGCTTACCCATATGTCCAAAGGCGTTATTCAGATTCGGTTAGGACGAGATTTAGTGTTTTCTTTTGCAAATTGAGGGATTATTAGATCTAAGGTTCTAGCCATTCTTAAAATCAAAATAGAACATTTCACATGGAAATTCCAATTTAGGATTTTACTAGGCCTTAGTCATGACCAACTTTTGGGAGTGGATTTTTGGGGAAAACCCTGGCCGTGTTGGATGCGAATAAGAAACAATTAGTATTTGCTTTTTGTAAATCCCAGCCTGTGGAGGTAAAATCGAAAACTTTTTATTCTTATAAGATTTCAATTCAGTGATTACAAAATCCAAGTAAATTGAGTGATCAGAATACCAAATTGTTACAGTTGAAACAGGTATTTTCGGATGTAGTAACTTCCAAATTGGGACATTATAAGCAGCAACCCTTTGTATTAAAACTCAAGGATGGTGACCCTGTATCATCGGTACCCTATAGAGTAGCTCCTCCAAAACGTAAATTATTCAGGAAAATCATCCAGAATTTGCAAGAGGAGAATATTGTGGAAAGTTCTAATAGCAATTATTCAAGTCCAGCTTTTTTGCTTCCTAAGAAAGTGCCAGGAGAATCTAGAGTATTTTGTGATTACAGAATGGTAAATAAAACAATTTTTTTGTAGATCCCTACCCTTTAACTACAATAGAGTCAGTTTTACAGCATTTAGGTAATGCCAGATGTTTTTCCATGTTTGATTTAATCCCAGCTTTTCTTCAATGCGAGTTACATCCTGAATACCGTGGTATTTTGGCTTTTGTAACACCTTGGGGTCAGTACCAGTGGCAGAGGTTACCCGTGGGGGTTAATTAAGGCTCACAGGCAATGTCTAGGGTAATTTTTAACATGCTAGGGAAATATGAGTATGACTTCCTTTTTACTTATATTGATGATGTTTGTGTGTATAGTAAATTACTTGAGGAGCACCTCGAACACCTGAGAATTGTCTTACTTGCTCTGAGGGATGAATGATTAACAGTGAATCCCTAGAAAGTCACATGGGCTAACATTTGTGTTAGATATCTAGGGTTTGTAATTTCTGAAGGTAAACTGCTTATGGATCCGGAGAAAATTCGACCGCTAGTGAATTTTCCTGTGGCGAAAAATCTACATGGGGTCCGTCGATTTTTGGGTTTAGTTAGTTTTTATTCAAAATTCATTTCAGATTTTGCTAGTCTAGCTGAGCCCCTGTGTGCATTGAAAATAAAAGGAGTTGATTTTGTCTTTTGTGAGCCTCAGAATCTCATGTATTTCCACTTTTAAAGGAGAAAAAAAAAGCCACTACCCCTGTTATACACTTGCCAAATTTAGGTAAGCAATTTATTCCTCAAGTTGATGCCAATTCCCTATCACTATGTACAGTGTTGTGCAAAGAGCAAGATGTTAGTTTAGTTCTTGCTGCATACGCCAGTCGACTTTTGTCTCCTTCGGAGAAGAAGTACTCGGCATATGCGAAAGAGGTGTTAGCGGCCATTTATGGAATGGAAAAATTTCATGATTACCTGGAAAGTGCTGAGTTCTTCTTACACAGATAATCAGGCACTAAGCTGGTTTTTGACCACCAATAAACCTGCAGGTAGACTGTCTAGATGGCTTGTTCGGCTTATGTACTTTAAGTTTTCTGTAAAACACATAAAGGGGACAGATAACGGGGTGGTTGGTGCTTTATCGCGAATGTATGACTCTGAGGAATTTCAGGTGGATCTCCCAGAATCGGTAAATGTCATTCAGGAGGATGTTTCTAAATCCGTAGTGCCGAAGGAAGTTTGTCAGTTAGAGGTGCAAACTGAATTCATTGAACAGATTGATCAAATAGTACAATCAGGTTGTTTAGAGCATAGCAATTAAAGAAGTTTTGTTCATAGTTGGGGAACAACAGGTAAAAGTTCTTCAAAATTTTCCCCAAGCATACTTAAAATTGTAGCATCTTCAAGGAGTTGACACCGAGTGTGTAAATATTAAGGGTGATATGAATGCTGGCAAAAGTGGTCCTTACGAGATCATGAAAGGACTGTTAGGGTTTGTGGAGCCTAAAACACATAAATTTTCTTTTTTGTGCCTCAGTTAATACATGGACCTGTTTTCTAGTATTATCATGACAGTTATTTTGCAGGACATCTGATGATGTTTTCTATTGTTAGTATTAAATAAGGAGGTTGAACAACTAGTTAAGGAGTGTCTTGAATGTCAACGGGCTAAGTCCAGGAATGTAAATATTCATAGTCCATATAGTGCTGGTGTCGCTAAATTCCTGTGGTAATGAGTGCATTTGGATGTTTTTGGACCTTTGCCACATACTGCTGCTGGTTTATCTTCAATTTCAGTTGCAGTTGATAGTTTTACTAAATTTGTGTTCTTTTTCCCCTTGCAAAATATGAAGTCAGCAGAAATTTGCAAAATAATTTGCAAATATTGTTTCCTGTGCTAGGGTCTCCAGTGAGCATTGTAACTGACAATGCCACATACTTTGTTTCGGCAGAGATGAATAATCTTGCATTCTCAGGAGGGAGGGGGGTTAAGTTAATCCAGACCGCTCCATATTATCCCAAGTCTAATTTGGTAGATTGCTACAACCATAATTTAAAAACAGCATTGAGGACATTTCTATCTGGATCTCATAGGGAATGGGATGTGGTGTTGTATCAATTATCACTTGCTTTTAACAACTTGGTGAGTGATGCTACTTAAATGGTCCCAGCAGAATTGTTTTTTGGGCGAAGCCTATTCCATCCATTGATTAACACCTGGGGGCTTCATTAATTCTGTTTAGATTCTGTTACAAATAAGGATCTGGAGGAGATCTGGAGAGAAGCCTCCTTGGATTTGAAGAAATATAATTCTACATTAGCTTCTTGTAATGTGAATGCCGCTGGCTCTGTTTCTTTCAAAGTAGGAGACAGGGTGTTTTTAGAAGCTCACTTCCTTAGTAATAAGACTGCTAGTTTAAGTGCGAAGTTGGCACCAAAGTTTTCTGGTCCATATCACGTAAAGCTGTTTTTGACCCCAGTGACTGTGCTTTGGGAGGACGAAGGCAGTCCTGGAGTCTTTAACAAAACACAAGTTGCCCAATTGAATTTAGGACCCTCACAGTAAGAGGTGTTGTTGGGTTTAATCAACTGGCGTGATTTCCCTTGGTGTTTTTGTAAGTTTGTAAGTTATAGGTGTAACTTTTGTAATTGTGATCATCAACTTCCTGTGTATGTATTGCAAGGAGTTGGTTTTAACATCTGTTGTGATTTTAACTTTAGTTGGATGTTCCCCTGTGGGACGGGAGTAATTGACAATTACATGCTCATTTCATTAGTATGATTAATTTTCATGTAGATTTTAAGATGTAAACATGCTCATTCCATTTGAGTATTCCATCTTCATGTAGGTTGTAAGATGTTGTTTTGGGTTACTTGTTAATTGATTTGTGTGTTTTTCAGTATTAACATTCAAAAAAATTATAAAGTATTAAATAGAGTTTTTATATGTTATATGATTGAAACACTATCAAAAGGATTTAGTGTAGTGTTTGCTGGTGCGATGGTAGTCTTTCAATATTTTGCCTCAATGAGGGGGAGGCTTGGCTATTTTTTTTTAGAATTGTCTGGTATTTGATGCTTGCACAAGTTATTTTTCTGTGTTTGTTCTGGAACATTCCTGATTTTGGAGATGATGTGGAGACAAGTTCGATGATGATACCCTTTTCCGGACCTGGGTCAAGGAGGGCCCCCTAGGCTGATCTTATGAATGCGATATTCACACTACCCATTCTGTATGGGGGGGGGGGGGAATTGTGTGATGCCTCGCACATTTTGGACGTTAATCTACAAATTTTTTATCTATTCGAGCATGGGAGCTCAAAAAATTTACCGTACAACACTTGAAAAATTTCTTGTCTACATGCCTGAAAAGTTTGAAAAGATGTGGTTATTTCCACGTACCTGCAAATTCTTGATGTCTAGACAAGCAGCAGCCCGGGTGGACAGCTGCGTTCGATGCCACTCGCCGCCAGAAGGGCGATCGACCTTGGGACCCGACAGCACGCAGAGTTTCACCATCACGACATACCATGCACCTGACTTGCGCTCGACTGCGGAGCGGGAAAGTGTTGTTAGCCATGTGCTATGTTCGCGTGGCGACTATGAGAACTACTACAGTGATATCACCCGCTTACCAGCCAGTAAGCACTGCTGCCTGGCTGTCGAAAGGGGTGGTGCACTGTGTGACGACACATCCAGCCCTCGTCAGAGAAGCGGAAGTGTGATTACGTGGATGGGCGTGTTTCACCCATATTTGAACATTTTTTTGATCCCGATACTTTATTGGACAATCATACCTACACCCCTCTAAGAAGCAATCAGGGCGGACACATTTTGTGTCCTGATATAGGAGTTTAGGAGTCATACTGGTGATCAGGTTTTAGGTAAATTTCCTTGATAATTGGTTTGATCTTAAAGAAAAGAAAGTAGAGAAAAAATGAAATCTTAAAGAAAGTTTTAACATCTTAGAAGAGACTGGAAAGATAAAACTGATGAGGTTTTTAATCGGAAGTTTCTTCAAAAGTCAATGATGCCTAAAAATGTTTTCACTCAAACAGCCTATGTCAGTTTCGTTGGCCTTTTGTGATACAACTAGCCGACAATTTGGGAAAGTTTTCCTTAAAAATTAATAATTTTTTCCAATATTGTAATTTAAAATCATGAGTCATAATTTGTTGGCTTTTTGTAGCCCAACTAGCTAGGTGAGATTTCAAGTGAGAAATTATGAGTTTTAAGGTTTTGACCTTGGTGTTAAAATCGGCCTGTGAATTGTAAAAAATAACTTAAAATTTTTGTAACTTTTGAAAAGGTATCCTTGTATTGTACTTAATGGCCAGAGAAATTACAAAACAGTTATATAGATATTTAGTAGTATAGGAGCGCTATTCCTCTGGACTTTTAATTTTGGTAGAGATATAAGTAAAGGACAGTATAAATATAATTTACTCACAAAACAATATAAGAATATTGAAAAATATTTAATGTGGTATAACACTGTTGGGTGCTTGTAAAATTGCCTGGTGTAAGACAGTATTCCCTTGCTATACTTTTCTCCTGTTTTTCATCTGGGAGGCTTATAGGTATAAATTGTGGCCAAAGTAAATAAACTTCGTTTTCAAATATCTTCCAATTGTGCATTTTGGGGAAAATGATATATATATATATATATATATATATATATATATATATATATATAATTGTAAACGAATACATGTGGAAACTTATATATACATTTATTGTATAATCGTAAAATGTTCAAAGTTGCAAACAAATGTTTCATGAGAAAAAAAGACAAACAGAAAGAACAAAATAAAATAAACTTTACAATGGTTCATGGCTTTTGCTTTCTGATATATCACTCTAATATCTTGTGTTATATTTGTTCATTTTCTAAACGAAGGTCTTATTTTTTTACTGATTTTCTTGTTCTGCGGACTGGTTATTTCCACCTTGCCACGTCCTTGGGGGCAAGGGCGTAGCAATCTCCTGGCATAATTTTCCTACACAATATTTTACGGCGTTTTCGATTTCGTCAGTCTCATATGGGGACTATTTTTTTTTTTTTAATGCATTCCTGTCCAGAAGTTCTTATAATGTTGATTTAATGTAATCACACTGGAGCCATAAATTACATTTAGTTGTGCCATTATTTCGAACATCATTCTTCATTCAACTCAAAAATTTGCAAATAACTTGTGGGGAACGGTCACTGTTTATGCAAATGTATGTTTTTAATCTGGTCCTAAACCATGTTTCTGCCTCGACGAACCCTTTAATATTAACGTTCCAGAACCTGTTACGATTCTGGGGCCTGACTGACACACAGGATATTAGTTTAGCACTCTGAATGATTGTTATAAATGTTCATGAGAACTGTACACAATGCTACACAATCGATCAAAATAACTGATATGGATATGTTATCTACGAAAGTCAAGTACCATATTTTATGAATATACTCAAATAGCTCGCTGGTGGGAACAGATACTCGAAATTCGAGCAGATATTTTACTTTGGTAGTAAAATATATACGTAATGCTAAAAAATTACCAGGGAAGAGAGAGTGATATGTCGCCTCTTGCATTAGACTAATAATTGTGGCATGGCATGTGTTTGGCCAAACTATTTTATGCAGATGTTAAGGTGTCACATGACCAACACCCAATCACAAGCGAGAAATCTGACGTCATTATTAAATCACTTGTGCGATCTAGTGGTGGTGGTGCAGGTCAGGCTACAGTAGGTAAATGGGGGATCGATTAGGATGATTGAGGGGGGGGGGGATATAGAGCCAAATGAATGTTGGAGGGGGTAGTTGATAAGGAGGCCGATAAATATTCAATAAAATATAGTGATGTGGTTCAGTTTTCTGCTGTGCTGTTCCAGGAGTATCTGGGAGTGTGTGCTCTGCCATCACTATGTGAATCGAAACTTGTACCCTCTAAGTGTCTTTGAAAAATTAATTAATTAATGTTTAATATTTTTAAAAATGTTCTAATTTTATTAAAATTGTAACATTTCAATATATTAATTAATGTATGTTTTTAAAAGCTAAACATTGCATTTAAAAGATTTGAAAATAATTTTTTATATTTATTAACGAAAATGTGCAATATTTTGTTATTTGTTATTTATATTTTTTGATTTCAAGTTTATCCCAAGGTACTCGAGGGCAAGGTCGCACACATCCAACATAGTCGACGCCTGGTCAGGATGTTAGGGCATGAAAACATTTATCAAAACAACCCGACTTCATGATCGATACCCTAGAACATACATTTGTTTTCAACTTTTGTAGAAGAATAATTGCACGCAATGGAAGTCAAAATATTATTTTTTTCATTTCATTGTGGCCTAAATAAGAGTAAACAATTTTCAGTTCCAGAAATTGATGATATTAAGAAACTGTCATAAGTTACACACGAGGTTACACAAACGCTACAAAATCATCAGATATGAAATTAATTGGAATGCCAGTTTTCAGTGGATAGGGCTCTATGTTCGAATACTGCGTACAGTGTGGGTATACAGTATGTGCGAACTTTAGATCTAATTTGGTTTGCTAGCCGCTTAAAGCTTATACCAGCATATAGAAAAATCATTTAAAAAAATTTAAAGAGAAAATTTAAGAGTTACATGTAGTAGTCACTTATAGCTTATACCAGCATATATCAAAAGCGTAAATGAACAATTTTTAAAACAAAATTTAAGAGCTATATGTAGTATATTGATGAGAATTTGTAAATTCACATCGAAACGTCGGAAATACGAGCGATAAGCAGATGATGTGATATGTCACCCCTCGTATCAGACGAATAATTGCGACATTGCGCGATTTTGGCCACGCTATTTATTTGCGAGATCTAGTGGTAGTGTTGGAGATTTTCAAGCTGAAGACTACATCTCGAACATCCATAACTCTCGTCATGTTTACCTGCGTGCCAAAATACTCGAAGCAGTTGGTAACCAGTTCGTCGTATAATAAATTTCAAATGAGTAGATGATCTTCACGTAGCTCTGTGGGAGTGAAGGTAGGGGAGGCAGTCTAGGGGAGTGCTTTCCCGAACGCGTGACGCCCAACACCGAAATTTACAACAGCACAGCAACACGTCACTACACTCATCTGCAAGCGAAGTTAGAGGCAAGGTGATAACATTATTATTACCCCTAGCTATAATTTTTCCCTCTTGTTCCTGCAACACACTAACACACTAACACCTTATTCTGTTACAGAGGATGACTGGCAACTGTCGGGTGGGTGGCTCAGTTCTGTCCCCCCACCACTAGGGCCGCATAACGCGACCCTGTTTAAACACTAGTTGCAGACTTATTACATATCACCCTGCAACAAACTCACAATAGTTTATCTTCGTTAACTAACAACTTAAACTACTTTCTCAGGGCCCCAATACAGTAAAAGGAAATAATTTATCCTCCACGACTATCGCATAGAATTTCCACAGCCATCTCCGCTTTGCCTGGTCTTCTATGTCCCTTACTAGGCCCTTATTCCTTCAGGTGCGTCCATGACCACAATCGTGGCCATGGCACCAGACAAGCCTGCTACAGCCGCGATGCATGCGTCCATTTTATCATAATAAACACGACCTAAGACGTGAAGGGCTTGCCCTGAGACGCATCCCATTCTCCAACCGTCTTAGCTACTACCATGCATGCCGGAGGACACACAGAACTGTGAAGGTGCTCACGCTGGCGTAACGGGATTTGGGGGCTCGCCAAAAAAAAAAGTAGTTTGGCTGTGTTGGGGACACGGCCGTTTGTTTTGCGTGAATACGTCTATGTTGGCGCGCTTGGACGACTTGATGTTTTTTTTTTATGTTCCCGGTACCGCTTCACTCGATCATATGGGGTTTTATGAGTAGCACTGGATTGATTTCGAGATGCTCTTTCCAACCGTATACGATTTCTGTATTTCTCGACTTGGCTTTTTGACGAGTATAGGCCGAAATTCTGTTGAGTTTTCTTAATATTTTACATTATACGCATCCAATTTCACCATTACCACGCCACACGAATGTTTATATATATATATATATATATATATATATATATATATATATATATATATATATATATATATATATATACATATGCAATCGATTGATTTTGACGAGAGCTGTCGATTGAAAATCAAACGAGCGTCGTAGCTTCTCCTAGTCAAAAGTGATACTACGTGGAAGTTATGAGACGCGGCGAAAATAACTCAAAATTGCGCCTTCCCCCCACACCTCTATTTTCAACCGCGGGCGATGCTTCGCAGTCCTCACTCAACGTAACATATTCTTTGATCCTTTGGCAACCGAGTGGTGTAATTGAATTTCGAATGTAGACGATATATTCGGAGTTGCAACGTCAAACTTTATCCCCCAATTTTGTTATCGTCGGATTTTCTGGCTTGCCTCCCACTATGGTCGCAAATTAAAGGCGTATTCACGTCAAAAATATAAAATCGCTGGAGGGAGGAAAACCACATGACACTGCGGGCGCTGTACGCACCAAACTGATAACATCGCTCTCTAGGACCTCGCTGTTATATACAACGCTGAGCGACTAACGTTTTTTCGACAGGCAATATTCACGCGCGGAGCAGCTCTCCCCACACCCGCTCTCGGCGGCTGTCACTACTGAACTGAACGACCTACCCTTGGTGCAGCAGCAATGGACTCTCCCGACTCATCCGATGCGTTTTGGTCCTCTGCCCATTATCTTCTCATTTGGACAGCACTATAATAAAATGTTTGTGCAGAATGGTCTCATGTTTGGAACATCGCTCAGAAATTCCACTTTTATGAAAATTTATGTTACTTAGGTTACTTTTGTGTGTTTGTGCTTAATGTGAAGTGCCATTAATTTATATCAAGATTTAACATACATTGAAAAATGTCTTAACAATTAATATAATTAAACTCATAAAAAACATTTCTGAAGGTTTTCTTTTCTTGAAATTGTTTATAAGGGCATATAGGAGGACTTTCCACCAAAGTATCTTCTCTGATGTAAGCACGAGTCAGTAATCGGTATAAGAGTTCCAGTAATGAACAGGTAGTAAAATTGTCAAAGGCTGTTCACGATAAAGTGAGCACTTTTGAAAGCAACCATAGAAAAATGTCACTGCCTTGGCCTGCCTAAAATTTAACGGCCGCACTGAGTGGCATGCGCCCAGTAAAGTTGGTAACGATGGAGGGAAAGCAGTTTCATAAATTAACATCGAAAAAGAAGTGTTAAGTAACCAATTGTGATGATTTAAATTATTTCTTTCGCTTTTTTTATGCATCGAAGTATAAAACTGACTAGATTTGTAAAATACTTACTTTTCTAGAAATTTCGCAGTTTTACCTGACCGACGCACGAATAAAGTGATGGAACCCATTGCAATGTTGATTTTACATAAGGCGGAAGAGCACACAACGTGCACACAAGTAGATCAAAAGTGCTCATTTTACCATGAACAGGCTATATAAGCAAAAATGTGCGCGGAAGTGAAAACAAATGCTTAAATCTCATTCATCGTGATGGCTGCATAGCAACTAACGTTGGAGCTGTTTGGAGACTGTGCGTATGGTTTGTAGATGTTTGTGACCAGCTGCGGTAGAGTCATACGCGACCAGCTGCGGTAGAGTCATACTCGCCACAGATAAGACGAATATCGGCTGGCCTGACTGATACCGTTATCGCCAACTGCGCGACAGTGAGTTACAGTAAGCCCACCAGATAATGATATTTCGTCGGCTGCGAGGTCACGGTCATGAGGCGGCGATGATTCACTGTGCTTGTAAGAACCGATATGTTAGCAGTAACAGCGACAAAATTAATGAAACTGCGGAAATTAAGTTTCTTGGCTTAAAAGTAGACAATTTACTTAACTGGAAATCTCACACTGCGTATATTTTACCGAAACTAAGTTCAGACTGTTTCGCTCTGCGGAGTGTTGCAGAGGTCTTGAAGAGAAATACAACATAAATGGTATATTTTGCATATTTTCATTTCATCATGTGTTATGATATAATTTTTGGGGTAATTCCACTGACAGCAAAAAAAGTGTTTCACATGCAAAAGAGAGCTGTAAGAATAATCAGTGGCAAAAGGAAGTCAGACTTATGTAGACCTCTTTTCAAGAGCTCGAATATTTTAACATTTGCATGCGAGTAAATGTTTTCAGTACTTATATTCATGTTCAAAAACAGTAATTTATTTCGGAAAAATGAGTCATTTCATAAGCATGACACTAGAATTAAAAAAAAAAAAACCGCACTTACATGTGGCTTCAGTTACCTTAAAACTTTTCCAGAAAGGGCCATTCTACCTTGGTAGCCAACTTTCCAATAAATTACCACACACCATCAAGAAATTTACTTCTCTAACTAAAAACTCTTTAAAAACAGCTGAAAGAATTTTTGAACTAGACGTGCATTTTATAGTGTAGAGGAATATCTAAACTACAAAAATTAACAAATTACTATGTATGTAACATGTCATCGTACACATTTCTTGTTCCGGTTTTTCTCGTTTCCTTTTCTTCTGTTTCAGCAAAACGACGACGCTCCACAGCATACTGGAAGAAGATTAGTCAAATTATGATGAAAAGATACGATGTACGTGTAATATGACATACACACACATTATATATATAATGTGTGTGTATATATATATATATATATATATATATATATATATATATATATATATATATATAGCGACCGTCCATTCACGGGCAATGTATTTTAAATGGGAGCTGTGTGGCTGTGGCTGTGGCTGGCGGTCTTTGGCTCCACTCGGATGAGCTCGGCAATCTTCGGCTCGACTCAGGGGGTGCTCGGAAGCCGTCGACTCGGTTTTGTCGAATGTACTCGAAGGTGCTTGGCAATTACGTCCACTAATTTTTCAAGCATATGTTTGTTTCTGGTAGCCATATTGGTTTTATTAGCATAGGGTATGTCACTTGGTAAATATATTTATTATCCAATTTTAAAACACAATTTTTAATTACAAATATTATTTTTTTATATTGTGCCGGAATTTTACATAGGGTATTGCGGAAACATGTAACAAGTCTCTCATTCAATTACTACATTTCCAGTCCCCTCTCTTGAAGACTGATTAACAAAGGACGCCAGAATCTGCAAATTATTCACAACTCGACTGTTTTGTATGCTACTCAGATATTGTTAATTTATGTATACATGACTAAACAAAGCCCACCAAAATAATAGCGAACACATGTACGAGTATTTTATAATCATGGTTTGGATCTGCATCTACCAACACTTTTATAGACATAAATGGCGTCAATTAAAATTCCATTACTGCCAGGCCCTGGAGTAGTAGGGGCGAGGTGGACCTACTTCACCTGGGATTAATTGATTAATTGTCGATTTGATTGATTGGATTAATTCTTAATCCGATCAATTTTTAATCGGATTGGGGGTTAATCTTAATCGGATAAAATGTTATCAAAGAAATTTGATCGAAGTTTTTGCATCTAACTTTTTTGATCAAATTTATTTGATCTACCAGGTTATTTTACCAACCCATCCAGTATGGTAGAAATATAATTTACGACAGACTAAATGACACGAAGGACTCATCGAATCGGAAATACAAATTTCAAACGAACACAACTACGTGACTATCCTGGTCTCATAAAGAAACAAGTGTTATTTCACTAAACTATCATTATTACATGAGTGTCCTGAATGAAATTAAGTAAGAGTTCTAACTATGACGAAGGCAAAATGTTCGTAGCAATATATAAATTGCATTACTTTAATTAAATATCACAATAAAAACGGATTTGAAAATACATAGAAAACTATACAAGCACCTCTCCCAAAACATGCCTGTGAGGTTAGTGAAGCAATGTCTTAAAATTATGCGAAAAACTCGGAAATGAACGAAAAGAGAGTTGAATACGAGTTACGTGACAAAATAAATTAAGTTTCGGTAGCAATATATAAATTCCACTACTTGAATTAACGAGTTAAAAAAACATGTAGTAAAATCGTACAAGCAGGAGAAACACATCTGGTTGGCTGCGAGGTCAGTGAAGGAATGACTTATAGATGTGGAGCTTCCGTTCGATAGGCGACTGAGTTGAAATTATGGGAAAAACTTGGAAACATTTTTAATGGTTATGAAATAGCAGTTAAACAATAAGAGAGATGAATATGACTCACGTACTTGAATTTTCAAATGAAACGATTTACACAATACTCATATGCATCCTGAATTATATCTAGAAAAAAGGTATCCCTACTAAGCTACTATTATCTATGTGCAGTTTTAGGAAGGATGTGAACAGGCATTTTTTCACAATACTTAATTATAGCACGGATATACTATTACTGAGAAGGACTTACCCTGATTCTTAGCACAAGTTTTGTCTTTAAAAAACCTTCAAATATGTTTTCTGAGTTTGTGTAAAGTATTAGTGTGTTTTAACAGCGTGTTGTTTTCCAGCAGTATTTGCAATTTGTTTTGTATGATATGTTACAAGTAAAAATTGGTGAACTTCGACTCTCGCTGCTGTAGAAATGAAGGTCAGCTTGGAAGAATCTACTAGGTAGGGCACTAAGAGTTTTTGTACCTGGCTCTTAAAATGCATTTTTGTCAAACCACTTTCCCTTTCGTGTGTCCCCATTGTGTTACAAGTTGAGCTAGGCTGACGGAGGTTTTCTCAAGTTGCTACAAGTCTCCTTGTTTCGTTTCAAATCCATTCATTCCGAGGTCCAATTTTTTTTCTCCATCACTACTGTAATTATTCCCCCCCCCCCAAAAGCCCTTTAAAAGTTGTTTTTATTAAATTTCTTTAATGGAATTTTTCTCTAATTTATAATTAAATTTTTTCTCCATCATAAAGCTTAAAGCAAGAAACTTGGATTTCTAGTGAAAGTGAGCGTGTTCTGGGATGCCTTATCTGACAGGCTAGCAAGCGGCTGGGCGTCTGGTAAGTTCGGGTCCCTTTCACCATCGCAGAAGAACCCCGCAGAGGTAACCAAGCAGCGAACAGGCGACCGGTGTACCCAAACAAATCGAACCTGACAGCAGCTCCAAGCAGCGCGGACCAGTTCACAGTTGAAATGATACAGCTGCACTCTGGAGGGGAGATGTTGACCCCCTGAAGTTAGAACAGCAACTGGCAAGCTGCAAGTTGGATCCTCTATTTATACCCCCAACACTCTCTCTTGTCACAAAATTTTATATATCGTAATTCACTTCCAATAATACACAGAATGAAATAATTACATATTAAAAATGTTTTTAAGTAAATTCTAACCAAATTTAATACAAATTAAAAGGAATTGACACATATTCTGAAATTTAGCATGTATATTTTGGAATTTAACGTGTATTTATTCGGTTTTAAGTGTTTAGATTTGAATTACATGCCAAAATGTTCTCACTTCTCCACTCACGGAACATCCCATTTCATACATGGAAAAGTCCTGAAGACAGGAAAGCCTCCATAGTCCTCCGCAATCTGCACATCGACACACCCTTAACAGACATCCCCGAAGCCCTATCTGAACTCTGCATGTGACACAGTAAAGTCCTCCATATGGCGAGCAAAGGCAAATTTTCTGAACCCTTCCCTCTCTTTCTAGTGGTCCTGGAGGGCACTAGCCATACATATCAGGCACTCAAAAACACCAATTTAGGTGGCATAGGGGTTAAATCTGAACTCTATCACAGAGGTGTCAAAGTAGACCAATGTTTCCATTGCCAAAACTTTGGCCACGCATCACATAATTCCAACGATGCTGTCCGCCATGTTATAAGTGGTGAAGGCCATTCCTCATACAAGTGTCTATGGCCACATGGTGAGAAACCCACCTGCTGTCTTTGCAAAAATAGAGAACACCCAGCCAACTACTCTGCCTGTCCCAAATGGCTGCAATATTTATATATCCGAGATAAGTAAAAAGCCTCTCCCACTCAAACCTGACAATCAGAACATAAACCAATCCACCATTCATCACTCTGATTCCCAGGCAAATCTTTCACCTCTGTACTCACTGGTTATCAATCTCTTACCACTTCCTTTTCATCTACCGAGACAGCCGACCAATCAATCATGGAATCTTTAAAAAACATCTTTTCCTGGTTTCAACGTCTTGATTTCTGCTTCACTCTTAACAAACTCAAAGCAATCTTTCACAAATTCACCACTGCAAAAACTCTCATAAACAACTGCGAGTTAATTCTCCTCGACTTCTCCAACCTATTCAATATTTGTGGACCCCTCACACAAACCCCCAAGATACACATACAATACCATCCTCATAATATCTCTCTTTATCATTTGGAATGCCAGGTCGGTCAAACATAAACATCCAGAAATCACACATATCAACTATCCATATGAACCTATTATACAGTATTTGGCATTGTTGAAACATGGCTCAAACCACATCATACATTCACTATCCCTGGCTACAAATTGTATCATTCGGACAGACTTTATAAGCCCTGTGGAGGTGTCCTGATACTTATCTGCGATGGAATAACACACTATCCAAAATCCACTGCACCACTCACAGGACTTTAAGACCAAGCGACCCGTATCACTAGCTTTCATCCAGCCTTCACTCTTGTAATTACCTACGTTTTTACATGTGGCCCCTTTCCTACATCCGACATATCACACAGCTTGTGAAACTGGACCCCAATTTAATAATATCAGGAAATTTCAACAGCCGACATACCAGCTGGGTCTGTCAGACCTCCACTTTTCGAGGCAGATCATTGCTCACATTTGCAAGGAATGCTAACTTGAAAATCGCAGCTCCCTCTTCACCCACTTACATGTCACCCTGTTACACATTTCAGCCACCTACCATCAACTTCTGCTTAACTTCATCCATAATTCAACTGTCACATATCAAAGCACTCACTCGCCTGGATTCATACCAACTTCCAGTAACAGCACATCTTAGATATTTGCAGCTCCACATTCTTTCTGCGTTCACCCCATTCAACTACTACAAAGCAAATTGGAAACAGTTCAAAACCACACTCCACAGTAAAATTGATCTCACCAAAAAATCCAGAACTCCAGAGGAACTGGAAGTAGCCGTGCACTCATTCACAAATCGCATCCTTACTTCAGCAGACGCGTCCATTCCACATCTTCGTCCATGCGGACCTACCACCCTTTTCCTCATTCACTCTGCACACTCATTCGCCAATGTGACTGCGAACCAAAGTTGTTGGCAATGAACGCGTCAGGCAGATGATCTTGAATACTACCATTCTCTCCACCACACAGCCAAGTGGGAAATTTCCACTTGGCTAGCACATCAACAACAAAGAAAATCCAATCACTTTCACTCACCGACAATACAGTGACGTATGTCATGTTCCCCTTTACTAAGACTGTTTGTCCGGCCGAGAACCCACCGCCATCGCATCCAGGATGAGCACTCTGTAGACTCGCAGAGTGCACCGAGTGTTCGCAGTACATGACATGTGCAAGGTCAACCTAGGGCAACCCAGGGCAGCATAAGCGGCGCCTGTCCAAGCCAAGTAGCCAGGACTTCGCAGGGTGGAGTGATGCGGAAAAGAGAACCAGACAATGCACTGAGTCAAGGGCTTACGGCTCACGCCGTTACATATGTTACCTGTTATGCTAATAAGGAGTCTATTTTGTTGTCCTTTTTGTTCCGCCAGTGTTGTATTGTGTCCCTCTGTATATGTGTATTTTTTCACTTTCATTGTTAAGCTGTGTTCATACTCATTTCAATAGAACTCTGTATACAGGTATCATCCAGGGTTAATATGTAAATTAATATAGCATGTAGCCTTAAGTTTCATCAGGTAAAGTAGGAGTTAGCATGTTGTACAGGAAGTAGTTTCCACCTTGGCGTGCAAGCCAGCCTTTGCCTGCTCTCGCATCGGGGTGGGAGGAGAGAATATCTGACATCAATGAGGGTGGTTGTGTGCGTCTGCGAGCTCCGCATTTTCCATGCACCAGGCAGAATGCAGCTTTTTGAACCTATTCACTTCACAGCCATAGTTTAATTATTCAGATCCGTTTCATTTTCCTCCACCTGGTACACCACCCTCTCTTCCCCATGGTTTGCATTGCCCAGGGAATCTTCAGTTTTCCGTAAATCTTTCTTCGTGGCATAAGTCAGTTTTGACAGTGTTACAGCGATGACTGGTTTACTTCATCTACGCATGTAAAGTGTCTTCCTGAGAGAAGTGTTCATTCAGACCGAATAAATGTCCTGATAACTGATCAGCTAGTATGTTATTGCGGTAGCTTCAAGGTGTTTGAGGGGACAGGCCCTAACAATACCCACATTCAGTTGTAAGTGCTTTTCAGCACAGCTCAACAAAAGCATGTATCAGAGTAATTAAATCGTATCAGTATGGGCATGTGGGTACCCCGGAAAATCCACATCGCGAGAAGTAACAGTAATTAGAAGTTTTCTACCAAATCATCACTGCAGTAGTACGGCATGTAATCAGCCCATGGGTTACCGTCAACAGTTCAATGGAAGTTTTCATCCAGGCGTACGGCCCGCAACCCTGAGGTCACCACTAGTCATTGTGCTATAGCATCATCCACCATCATGGCATCGCCTTGACGACGCCTGGCACCTAGTCAGGTAATTCCAACATTCCAAAGACCTCACATTTCGTCGTCTTAAAAATCCTATCTAACCTGTTTCCATGCCACCGCACGCCGTCAATTTTCGCCCACCCATGGGGCGAAAACTTCCTATCAGCATTTTCCTGCCAAAAACTTTTCCGTGACTTTTTCGGTAAAATTCTACGCATCCAAGTAATTCCTGTCTTATCCCTACCCTCCAACGACGAGAAGACGGCGCGAATGCATCAACAAGGGAAACAGCAGCATCGTGATGCCTTCTGGACGCCATCCAGATGCCAGGAAGTGTGTGTCGTGTCAACAAGGGGAAAGAGTGCCATGCCACAACGCATGCCACATCGGCTGAAGGAGGAGCTGGGAGAAATGAAGAGGATAAACGACAGACGGGAGATTCCGCCTCCCCCCCCCCCCCCACCCGCCGGCCTAACCAAACATCTCACTCACTATTCGTACACTGCTAGTGGCCAGCTGATGACCCATGCCATGCTGACAGTGTAGTAAAATCATCAGAAATATAACCAAATCTTAAAGCAGTTTTTCTTCTGTGCTTAAAAATCGATAACATTAATGTATTTTATTTTTGTTTCATTAGAATTGCCAACCACCTATTTCTTACAGTCTTGAAAGAAAAAACGGTTAGTTCATTGAAAATTGGCCTTGGAAACAAAATTTACAGGCGGTAGATCATTTGCGAAATTTCCCTTTACAAATGCTGTTTGATTCCAGATTTCAGTACTAATCGTACAGAAAATAGGAAACAATAATGCATATGTATAAGGGTGTATTCCCACAGGATATTTTATATTGTTAAGTAAGTAAATAAGTGGATATTTAAACATTTTGCCTGCTATAGTGGTTGTTTTAATTTTTTAAATTATCTTATGGAGTAATATAAATTAAAATAGTTTTCCTTTCTTTTTTTTCCATGACCTTCATTTGTAAGTACTTATTTCTATAATAATATGGCAACATGCGATTTACGAAATCCGTTTCATTCATCGATTGATGGGTGTCAATTCACATATAAAAGTGGAGTGTTGTACCACACATTTAATAAAATTTACATATCCTATCAGTCCAACGGACTACCGGTTTATTTACTATCGAAAACACTCAGCAAAACTATAACAGTATCTTATCCACTTAATAATATTCTTGGTGAGGTAACCACCGGACTTCTAGTAAATTTCATAAAATTGGAAGATTACCTAATTGATGCGAAAATGTTTTTGGTTTTTTTACAAGATATTTTAATGTCTGGAGAAAGTTTTCGTACCAAACAAGGTTTGAATTTATGCGTAAATAATTTATTATATGTAAATATGTTAAATTAAACAAGGCATTATTGTGCAAATTTTTTCAGACCTTTCAAGTTTGAAAATAATACACTGGATTATTATAAAACATGGAGAAATGCATTATTTTTATTGTTGGAGATTTACCGATGTAAAAATACGGACAATATCAAGGAAGACATCAAAAATAATAAAAACTGTAGTGTAATAGATTTTCTGAAACGCCCACCAAAATCTTTGTCCTGTAACTTCAGAAGATTACGTAAGAAAGCCAGTAACGATAGTTAAGAGTTTATTTGTACACATGTGGTGAACAATATGCGTGTCACGGACAATACGAGGCTTGATGGAGAGCCTGGCACAGTTTGCCATCGTCTGCTTCAAAAAATGATTCACGATCATGGAGAGCTGAGGGTATCTAATTTTTGGATGCACATGCACACTCTACTTTGTATTCCATCACAGTTTATTAACGATACTTGGTTTCATGAATAAAAAACTTTCACCAGCAAAATTTTTGAGGACAGTGTATTTAAGGGTTAGAAATGAAATTAACTTTAAAAAACATTTACAAATACGTAGATCCGGATAACACAATTTAAATAATTCCAGATTTTGGTTTAATACTAGATGTAAGTGAAGACGAACTGTCAAAACTTCAGAGCGTACAATTACATATGTTAAAATATATAGTAAATCCAGATTTAACAAAACTATTAGGAGAAAAACATGTGTTTGAAACGATAATGTCAGTCTACGAAAAATGTTTGCCAACACTACGATAGTTAAAAATAATGACAATGATGATAAATTTGAGTGGCTTAAATGTATACGAATTATGTTTAATCTTTTTGATTACTATATGTTTCAAATTCTTCATAAATTTAATAAAGTTTATGTGATCTACAGTATTTTTTTCAATGATTACAGTAATAACATTTTAGTGAGAAAAAAATAGATTATGAAAATTAGAAAATACAGTTTTTGAGTTTCTGTTAAATTTAGAAAATATATCGTTAATATATACATTGTCCTTATTCGGTATAAACATTTCACTCGTATTCATTGCAGAAAGTGTAGAAATTAAACAGCCTAATGACTCAAATTTATCAGTGAGTGATTTCATATTAAATATGTTTTTTCTTTAAAATTTAAGAATGGTTCACTGTAACTCGCTATGAACTTCCGCTGATAAACTATTTATATGCCAATTTGGTTTGTCAAAATCATAATTTAGATGCCGACCAGTGTCAAGATGAAGAACTTTTATTTTAGTTAAATTACGGAAAATAGTTGCAATCATGAAGCATAAATACGAACGTGAATTAATTGCCATTGGATTTTCCAGTATGTCTTTTAAGAAACACCTACAGTATTTAAAAAATGTATCTGTAGAAAAAATTACAACTATATTTAAAAAGTCATTAACTTCAATATCAGGAGAGATTGGGAGGCAATAAACAATTTCAAGAGACAAATAGAAAAATCACTTACAAAACCCAAATACTGGAACCATTTACTATTTCCGTATATGATGTTCATTTTCTACAACGATAGGCTGAAAAGACAAATAAGTTATTACTCTCAAAAGCTTGAAGATGTATCTAAAAAAATAACGTAAAACTGCCAATGTCTTTAAGCGATATAGAGATGTTTCTTTTACACATTTGGTCACGGATCTGGAATCTACAAAAATTGTAAATGAAAAGTGGGTAAATAAATTCTTGAAATCTGACAAAAAAGCCAAAATACTGTCCAGTTTAATACAATAATTTGTTAACAAAGATACTATAAATAATATTTTGAACCATAATAGGAGCTAATCTGTACTTTTTAAAATTTTTTCCAATAATGAAACTGTTGTTTATTTAAGTGATAATTTTTATCCTTTTATCTGAAATCTGTTTTTCTAATGTTCTGTCTTGTTCACATTCTATTACATGTAAAAATATGGATATCAGCAACCACTATAGGTCCAAGTATTTTTTTATATCGTGTGATATATCTGCATCATAAACAAATCACTCTTTATAAATTTTGTGCCATTTTATCGATATAATCTCTAATACATTTTTTTTTTATTTTGATAAATACCGTATTATTTCATTCGTTTGACTGTCATCGGTAGAAGTTAGCCATTTCTGTATCTTTTCCGTTTCAAATTGCGTCTCTAACAATTTCCTTTTCGAAAAGAGATTTTGAGTGGTCAACATTTCAAAGCTCATAAACTGAAACGATATAAAAAGATCGGGACATTTCCTAAAGTCGTGATATATTTCTAAATTACCCAAAATTTCATCTATTTCAGAATGTTATCTGTCAATTTCATTATTCTTACGACAGAATAATATCTCTATTAGATTAATTATTTCAATTTTACAAACAATATGTAAATATTATTTACTGGTAAATATTCCTTGAAAATATTAAAAAATGATATATACAAAAACTTGACATAAATGTTGCTTACTCATAATCATCTGTTTCCTGTTCGTTGAAAATAGTCTCATCATAACCATCATCTTCACCATCTTCTTCTTCTTCATCTGACCACTGTTCGTCGCAAAAAACTCCCTACTCCTAAGTAAAGTCAATACAATTCTGAAGGTGTGTATATTTCTAGGGGTATCATTACATCTATTGGAATGACATCTTCTTCAGTTATCAAAAGACACTCAATATCAATCTAATGAAACAAAAATATAATAAATTAATGTTATCAATTTTTAACCACAGAAGAAAAACTTCTTTAAGATTTGGTTATATTTCTGATGGTTTTAGTACATTGTTATATAAACTTGACAATTTAAATAACATTCCGGAATTTTATTTCCACTTCCTCTCTTCATTCCCAGATAGTTTTATAATTAAACCGACCCATGCAGTCGCCAGTGGTTTAATTATTGATGATCTATGCAAATAACGAAAATCCTTTGGCAGAGACAATATGATTTGAAGTAAAGTCAAAATACAAATTACTGGTTCCTGGTGCCAAGGGAACGTATCTATCTTTTATTAACGAGGGCACCGCCATTAAAGATTCCCTGTGCGGATAAGGTTTGGTACCTGAAGTATTCAAGTGAATTATTTCTAGTGTTGCATAAGAACTTACGTTTTTAAATTCAGATCTGTTACTTGTTATGAAATTTATAAATATTCTGTTATTATTTTTTCCCAACAAATTGTACACATGCTCTTCTTCACATGCCAATTCCGTTAAAATATTTTGTAGATCATTCCAAGGTAAACTAAAAGAAATTTTCACTTGCTTGCCACCGTAATAGGAAAAATAAACATTCTGTAGAATAGTTTTAAGTTCGTTTATGTTTTTGCGTTTACTTAAACTTCCTAGATATACTAAAATGTCACTAGTATTTTTTATATTAATTACTTTATGTTCAGGTTCCAAGTTCACTACAGAAGGTAAAAGTGAGTTTTCGACCAGTTTTAGAATGTAAGTAATTTTGTTGTATGTTACCTGTTCTCTATTTCTGGCATATTTTAACAATTCTATATTGGCATCATTCAAATAATTACAAAAATAATTCAAATTAACTTTAACATTATGATTTGTTATTATTTAAATCAGTTTTTTTAGGAATAAAAAAAAAAGAAATTACTTTCAAAATTTTTGAGGCATTTGCGATTTATAAAATTGATGATTTTTGGCGGAGTATCGTAACTCGTTACTATTAAAGTGTAGTGCGAAATACTTAATTTACATTTTATTACTTCATTTAAAATGTATGAAGTATCATTTAAGATTGCAAGATTTTTGTAAAATATAAACATTCTTATTACGTTCGAATGAACAGTGAAGAGATTTGGAGGACTCTTTACAGCGAGGTCTTGAGCGCCGATGAGGGTGATTGAGGTGAGTATCGTGCTGCGCCGGAATGAAAGTGCGTGGGGGGAGGGGGTGAGATTCCTGATAAAACCCGCCAACCAACGGCATCGTCCGGCACGATTCCCACATGCGAAAATCCGGAATAACCCAGCCGGGGATTGAACCAGGATCGCCTTAGTGGAAGACGAACAGGCTAACTGCTCAGCCCCTTCCCCCTTCCCAATACGTTCGAAAGTGTACAACCGAAAGCATAGTCAGACCAGTTTGCATTATAATACCGAATAAAAAATGTTTGCTAAACCATTTATAGAAATTACGTTTCACATTTTGTTCATTATACATTCCGTGTTACATATTTGTATGCAGTTAGAAATCTACGCTTAGAATTGTGGTGTGGGTGGGGGGGGGGGTTTTGAAGGGGTTGGGGGTTGTTGAAAAAAAAGGGGGGGGGGGAATATAACATGCTCGATAAACAAAATGTTCAGTTTCGATCGTTGGTAATTATATGGTGTAAGTTCCAGAAAAAAATGTGTTACAAATTTACATGTATCCTCTGTGATACTACAACACACTTGCAATCAGTGGCGATGGGCAAGCTACTGTGTACAGGGGACAGTAGTGGCGTAGGTCTCCCCAATAAAAAGGGGAGGGGGTCCGGGGGTCCTCCTCCGGGAAAATTTGGATTTCAAGGTGCAAAATAGTGCCATTTAAACATTCTTTCGTACGTAAATATAAACTACACCGCTTGTAGAAATAATATTTCTTTACATAAAATTTGCCCGAGTGAAAAATATTACAAAGATGCCTTCATCAAACCCGGAACCTTGTCCAATTAAAGCAAATAACGCAAGTAACTCAACATAATTACCACGGTTTTCTGGTTCTTTTGTCTCATCATGACCACGGAGAGGCAGTTCCTGTACACCCAAGAAACTAACAACATCTATTAAACGCTTCTAAATTTATCTGTTTCTTTCAATTTTTTCGTTATGTCTATGTGTGCTTAATTGTTTGGATCTATCTAGACCAAAATGAACTCTATTTTTACCAAATTCTTTACGAGACAAAAACGAATTTATGTGAACTTAAGAATGCTCGTGTGTTTGAACAGCATTACACAGATTGTTAAGGTCACAATACCCAGTTGCAGTCCACGTGTTAACATCTTTTGAAAACAATAAAAATGGCCAGCTAAACAGTTTGTTTATGCTATTACATCCAGTAACCACGAGTGTTTCTAATAAACATTTTTTTTTTGGAAATGTATTACAAAATTACCTTTCTTACGTGCTGTCGTGATCGTAAGTTAAGGTGTCGGCCTACCCTCTTTTATGATGGTACTTCTTTCCTGAAAAGTGAAAGCACTGCTGGAAAAATGTTTCACTCGTAATCCACACACACACCACACTTACATCCACGTGTTTCTGTTGCACTCATTCTATCTACTCGGTTCTCAGTCTCACAAGGTAATTTTATAATTTTTATGTAGGGTATACATCGCGCCACGAATATTTATAACATTATCAGCACCAAAACTAAATTAAATAAAACAACACGATTCGTGTTGTGAGTGCTGACTTGCCCACGCATCGATCTAGTTACTGTAAACTACACCACGCCAACTGCCTGCGGCTAGACCAGCTTCAGCTATGTCCACTTCAGTTCGGTGAAGAAAAGCACTACCATCGTAGCTTTAACACTTTTTGACGCAGCCATAAGCTCTCGCCCCTCCCGGGGTGGTCTTCCTACCCTGTTAACCCTCCGTAGGCCGGGAAACCATTGCGACCGCCTACCTGCTGAAAGCATTACTTACAGCGCTTCCAAACATCTAGGTTTTGCTATCCAACGAGTTGTTTTCTTATAATGTACAGTATTGTTTCCTGAGTAGAATGTGTACCGCATGAGTGAAAAGTTACATTAAAGCAGGCTAAATATAAGTGTCTGGGCAAGCACTGCTTGCCTTGCTTGCCCTAACTAGACGCCACTGTTTGGAATCCACTGATTGTTCGTCATTTTTAAAAAATGAAGTCAAGCATAAAGTGTTACTGAAATACGAATGCCAAAAGTGTTCCTTACGGAATACGTTAGTCGAAGGGCAATTTAAACCAAGAGACGTACATTTTATTTCTGAAAAAGTGTCTTCTTTAACCAATGACATTAGCGTGGTGTATTTGAACAAAGAACAACCGTATTTGGACGGTGAGAAGTTGGATTTTTGCAATACTGAAATCGTCATGCTACAAGCGAATGGTGGTTATTTTTTGGAAAAAGAAGAAAGATTTGTGTACGGTTATAAAATGGTATATAAGACTCAATATTTCGTAATTCCACTAGAAGCTATTCTGGATCATGTACTGAATAAATAAATTTAGCAATAAATTTTATCAAGAATCAAACTGATATGTTATTGCACTTGTCTGTATCATCTCTTTCTGTTATGAAAAATTAAATAGTATTATAATTCACTCGTAGAACAACTATCGAACACAGTGCCAAGAACACAAACAGACTTCTTCTCAGCCTATTTCTGTGGCTCCTAACGTTTGCTACTCTCTGCTACTAGCTGTAGAGCCTACCTGCCATAATTCACTCCTGTAAAATATAGGCTATTCACAGTAAAGTGAACAATTTACAAAGCGCTCTCGTTATGGCTCTGCTTACCTCTAGCCCAACAAAGGCGAACCTGGTTCGCTTATAAAAGTCGCCAAACTCATCAATATAATGTCATAAAATACTTTTTATGCTTTCAATAAATTTAATATTATAGTGATAACTTACCTACTGTTCGAGGCGTGAATATCTTGTGTTACTGAAACAGCTCTTACTTCCCCAGCTAGCCCCACACTTCACTGTGTGAGCGGACTAGTTGTGGTATTCCACGCCGATTCCGCGAAAAAAATAAATATCTGATTGTCGGTAAATAACTGCACGGTAACAAGTGGAAACTCTGTGGAAATCCGACAATATAGACTATGATACTTGTACTTTATGTGAAACCGCATTCGTTAGTAATTGCCTTGTTCCATCTACAGAGACGTAGCAATTAGCCTTGGCAGGAAAGTTTATGTCACGAACGTGAATACGCGTAGCTATTCGCTCATAAAAAAACTAGTAGAACAGGGCCTCTCTGCAACACTCTTGCAAATTTTCTCGAGGTAACTGCACGCAATTATAAGTGCAGCTAGTTCGACGTTTGCTAGTTCCCTTCCGGGAAAACGCGCTTACCACGGATCGGCGCACGTGATTAACTCTCACTACTGTACGACTTACAAGGAAACCTGTACCAGCCAAGATATCCTACTTCAACAAGCAGCAGTCACCACAACACTGTTCGTGAATGTTTTTCAACCTTATAAAATGTTACTTCCTTCTGCTTCATAAATGTGTATTCTGGCGGACTC
Organism: Dryococelus australis; assembly: GCA_029891345.1. Classification (NCBI taxonomy): domain Eukaryota; kingdom Metazoa; phylum Arthropoda; class Insecta; order Phasmatodea; family Phasmatidae; genus Dryococelus; species Dryococelus australis. Next base: position 263,406,711 of record CM056995.1, read on the forward strand.
GTTACTCATTTTTATGAGTGATAAAGGGTTATAAAATGTTGTTTCCTTCTGCTTGATATCGAAAAGTGAAAACATCTAACTCTATTAATTAATGTATTATTTCAATGATAGAAAATTGAGTGGGACTGATTTCATGAAATAACAATATTTTTTTCATTCGGCAGTTCCCGACTTAAACCAGTCATCAAGTTTACAGAAACATTAGTGCAAATTAATTTAATATTTTTCGCTCTCCAGTCATAAAATCTGCCAAAAACTGTTTTGTGTCTGAGCACGAAAGATTTTTGGTCCCGTCAAGTAGTAAATGGAAAATTCTCCCACTGTAATTATACAAAAAAAAACACTGTACGGGTGTACGATAGCAAATATAATATTCTCCGTTTTGAAGCATATCGCAAAGCACTGCCCGAATTAAATATATTTAATAAATGTATCAACTGCTTGAAACATAACTTATTACAGATTATAATTTTTTTTAGTTCAAAGTGCATACTCCACTACATATCAAAATATTTGTAGTTTTCTAACGTAATCTCCAAACCGTGTGGTTTTCACAAGATGTGTTTGGCAGGAAATCAGTTCAATGTTAGGATACGGAGATTAGTTATGCGCAGTCAGCGAGTTCGGTCTAGGTAGTGCGAACAAACTCATCTGAGTGACAGTCTTTAGAGATACTGGGATGGAGCGGCGCTGGAATGCAAAGTCCGCGGAGTGGGAGGGGGAACTACTCCGAAAAAACCCGCCGGCAAGCTGCATCGTCCAGCACGATTTCCACATGCGAAAATCCGGGAGCGAACCCACCAGGGACCGAACCCGAATCTCCGTGGTGGGAGATGAACAACCTAGCCACTACATTCTCCCAGCGATAGTAATGCTTCAGTGAGAAACCTTTGATTTGTAACTCTTTACTCATTGTTATGAATGATAAAGGATTAATCATTTTACTACCTGGTTTAATGGGATCGAAATCGTTCGTAAATGGGAAAAATATTTTCCCACCTTCCTTTACATATTTTTTGAGAAAGAAAATTGAAAGAAAAAGATTTCGACATTCTAATGTATAACGACGTTCAGTTAGCCCCTAAAAAAAATTCTTTCGCATTACTATAATATATCAGTTTACAGAAAAATATTAAAATCTTTATCAACTGCTGCTCCGAGCTGTATTACGGAAACATTTGCTTACAACTGGAGAAAGGAACCACTTGACATTGCAAAACAATTATGCGTGTGTATTACTAATTGCATAATTCAATTAGAACATACGAAAATTTATCTTATAGGTCATTCGTTATGCGGGATAGTTATAAGAATTTTAATTGAATATTTAAGACCGAAATTCATAAATATAATTCGCTATGTATTTCTATGCGGCACACCATTTTTTTTTGGCACGTATAAAGCTTATGAAATTCTCTCTAAAAATTGTTCAACTTTTCGAGATAATTATTGGTTTAGCCAAAAGTAGTTTGAAAAACTAACTGATAAGTATGGCCATAACCTCGCTGTCCTCTTACCAACTTCGTTATTGCTTGGGAATATTGGACATTTGTCACGAGAACTAAATATTGACATAATACATTTATATTTCGCTCAACAAATGCAAAAGCGTTTTACCAGAAATTCTCGTAAAATAATGTACGTTTTATGATATAACTTAACCAATTTTACAGAGATAGCTAATCAAATTGAATATAAAAATGGGTTTGCACCACATGATGCAAGAATATTATATGACAACCCATACATTAAAAATGAAAAAGTTAATATTAATTTCACATTTAAAACTACTAGTGATGGGTACAATTTAAATAACACTCGAATAAGCAAACTTGTCATTATTACAGAATTTAATTATATTTCTTGACGATTATTGTTATAAACATGAGAGAATGATGCATAGCAAATATATTAAAAGTATTATAATAAATTTAGTACAAGAAAATGAACTATTGGTTCATTTAAAATCTACATCAAAGGCCATGAATCTAAAATAATAACTGTTGCGTTTACAGGTTCGCTGCAACTGAAAGACTATACACTGAAAAGTTAAAAAATTATGTTAAACTGTTTTACCTGAAACACATATGGTTGAATAACTGACATCTGACTTCTTAGGTAGCTGGATGTAATCTGGTAATATGAAATTACTATTGCGTTAATGTGCCAAATAAAGATTGACCAATCAAAAACATAGACAACTCCCATAGTTTCTAATTCAAGAAGAACTGGCAGCTATAGATGTGCGCAAACTTATAACACTTTTTTCCCCACAGTTGACCAATCAAATATTAACCACGCCCATCGTCTCTAACTCAAGGACAACTGGTAGCAGAAAATGAGTGCATTTCGCAACATCTCTAGGATAATTACTACAGTTAACCTTTCAAACATTTTTATTTTTCATGTCTTTTTGCTACTTCCTTCTCCCCCCTCCCCCCGGTATACATCTTCGCAATAAATACTGGCTGACATAACATAAATTTATCTCAGTAATCGTCCGACCAATTATACGATAGTGGAAGGAAACATAGGGAACGTAGTTTTGCGGATGCAGTATAAACGTTCGCCAAGTGAGTTTATAAAAATCTGTTTCATATTTAAAGGTTTTGGAAGATATATGGATCGAGGGACTACCACTTGTAAATATTTTAAAGTATGCAGTGCCAGAAGTTACCTTACAAGATAAAATATTTCCAGAATGGAGGAAATTATTTGATCAATTTCAGATTTCTATTCCTCAGCATGAGGAAGCAAGGAAATATTTTTTTTAGTTATGTGGAGAATATAAACAGACATTCAATTTTTATTGCAGAAGGAGCAGCGTATCAATTGTTGATGTCTTCTAGAAAGTTCGCTGCTAGGCAGCCTCGCGTACTGGTTAATGGAGGATGCTATTCCTTTTATTAGCAAATTTAAAATGCAGTGCCCATATACTGCACCATTTATACGAGAAAATGAATTTCTGAACAATAAAATTAAAAATGTACTAAATTCAAATGAAGAGGTAATAGAAAATATTACTGGTTTTATGAATAAATTGGACACGAAGGTTGTGACAATCCACGGTTGGGAAGATTATTTAGATTCCTTAAATGGTAAAGTATATCAGTACAGAACAGGTACGTATTATACAACACCAAGATCGCATCTGGTGTGTGAAGTTCCCTACGAAGCGTCCTACCAATGATTACAAGATTCGCCAGTATATGAAGAACTTAATTATTATTCAACCATACCAGAACCCATGCAATAGAATGATGGTTCTATTGATATATACAACTTATCTACTCAGGAGACAAATATAGTATATTCTGCAAACCAAGCTACAACTCCACAAACAAGTCAATCGTCTACCCTAGAATCTACTCCACAGACAAGTCAGGAAGTTACAAACCAATGGTCTACTCTAGAGTCTACTCCGCAGACAAGTCAGGAAGCTACAAACCAACGGTCTACTATAGAGTCTACTCCGCAGACAGGTCAGGCAGCTACAAATCAAGTTGCCTACTGAAGAGTCTACTAAGGAGAAGGTACAGGCAGCTACAAACCAATTCTCTACTCTAGAGTCTACTCAGCAGACAAGTCAGCCAGCTACAAGCCAACGGTCTACTCTAGAGTCTGCTCAGCAAACAAGTCAACCAGCTACAAGCCAACGGTCTACTATAGAGTCTACGAAGGCGAAGGTCCAAACATCTACTCAGCAGATAAGTCAGGCAGAGGCAATTCCACAGACAAATCGGACAGCTTCTACACAAATACGAGTTATGCAGGTTCCCAGTCAATTGTCTACTCTGGAATCTACGATTAAAGATCACGCATATACTCCAGAAACAAGTCAGACAGTTAAAGCGTCTACAAATATGGCAGTTTCCACACGAGCTCCAGAATTCACAACGACGAAGGTCCAAGCATCTACCACGCAGGCAAGTCAGGCGGCTTCTACAAGGCAATGGTCTATTTTAAAGTCTGTGCTGAAAGAAAACTCGTATATTCAATAAACAAGTCGGGTGATTAAAGTGTATACAAGTAAGGCAGGATCTACACGAGCTCCAGAGTCTACTCCACAGACAAGTGAAGCAGCTTCTACAAGCCACGGTCTAATCTAGAGTCTATGTTGAAAGATCAAACATCTACTCCAGAAACACGAGCTATGCATGTGAAGAAATGCAGAGCGTCGGCAGACGATGCGTATAAATACCTAAAATATTCTAAAAACCAGTAATAAATGCATTTTGGTTAAACAACTATAAAACATTTTCATTTTCTCATGTTATAATAGGCCAGAGTTCAAGTATTGCAAGTAAATAAATACAATTCTTTTTACTTTAGATCTGTTACGTTTTATTTGTACTTCTCAAACAGTAAATGCAAATTATTAAAGAAGCGAAAACCTTGTACATGTTTGTGGATGGGATATATATTGACCAATATTCGCTCGTTAATGTCACTTTCACTGTTATCATGGAACCATTTACTATAAAATATACATTGACGCTTCCTGAAGCACATGCTCCTCGGAGAAGAACAACTTTAGCTGCTGAATACGATTTATTTGCTTCACAATCAACAACTCTACAGCCTGTGAACAAAAACGTATACTATTGAGATTACAAATTAGGTATCCTGTTGGCTATTATGGTTTTATGACAAGTCGTACATCCACATAATATTTCAATGGTCTTGATGTGTTTTCTGGTGCGTGTGATCCAGATTATCAAGGATATTTACATGCGTGTTTGGTGAATAATTCAACATGCCAGCAAGTAATGTCTATTGGTGAGAGAATAGCACACTTGTTAATATTATCTTTATCTTCAGTTGAATGGGAGTTTGTACCATAATTTAAAGATCCTCCAACGAAACGTCATACTGGCGCTTTTGGATCTGCAAGAAAATAAGTCCCATTTTTTCGGATTTCTCACTCATAATATTTTGTGATTTTAGCAAAAAAATTTATAATAATTAAACTCTATTCAACTTTGACTTCTTATTTGGCACTGTTTTGTTATGAATAAAGTGTTATTTGCCATTTCTTATTAGAAATTCACGGTACTATTCTTCTGTTAAATAATGGACGGTATAATTCGCTTCTTCGAAAGATTCTAAAGATGGTCTAAATGTAATGTTTATGCCATTTCTTTTTAACTCGCGAAGGACATCAATTTTTATATGTGCTTTAACTTTTCGTTCTAATGTCTCGAATTCCTCAAAAGTATTTAATAAAGGTAATTGTTGGGTAAATTCTCGGCTAGCATATTCTTCAAAAATACGTGTCTGTGAATTAGATGAATCTACCTGAATTCGCACAGGTAAGTAAAGCTCTTCATTTAATTCGGCAATAATCACGTTCTTATACAACTTTTCTAAATTTTCATTAGAATAATAATTAGGAATTATTTGATTTTGAAATATTGTTATTAAAATAATAATTAACATCAGTTTCTAAATTTCGGTCAATTTTGCAAATGTACTCTAAGTACCGCAACTTTTCTTGTGTCGTGGATAGGTCTATAAACACGGTATAAGTGACCTGACGTAAAATTGCATCTCTGAAATCTTCCTTGTCGTTCGTGATGCCAATTATAATCAAATTGTCTGCGGATAAGTTCCGGATATTTGATTTTGCAGTGTTATTGCACTACCCTGCAGGGGAGCAGGAACGACACCTTTTTCGGAATCCCTTAGTATGCTATCTATTCCATAAAAAATCAAAACATAAGTGGTATCTTTATCTCCGTAAACTTTCTTGAATGGATTGGCTATCAGAGTGTCAGTTTCTCTGACATAGGGGTTCTGCAAGTCCGAAATATTCATTAGAAAAAACTTTTCCTTGACGTAATTGGCTATAGCTTTCGACAGAGTATATTTACCTGTTCCAGGTGGACCATAAATTAAAAGAATAAATAAGAATTCAAAAAACGATAATCCATCTGAGAAATTAGAGAACGTTTTAAGTTTTCATAAATAATTATTTGGTCGAAATTAACATTGGTCGTTTGTAATAAATAATCTGTCAAGTTCGGCACTTGTTTTCGCAGTATCGACCTGGGCAATATCGCTCAAAGTTTCTAAATTGCTATCCAAAGTTAGCAATCTTCTTAGTACAGGCACGTCCAGATTGTAAAAAGTGCGCACTGTAGCTAAAAAATTACAACAGTCTATAAATGTTATGTAACTATTCCATTGAGAAGATGACAGAGGACCATCTTATTTATACAGTACTTGGCTGATTTGAACTGCGAGACCAAAAACTAAGCTCATTGCAATATGCATTCTACCGTTTGCATTGTTACTAGAAGTGGCATTTGCCATCTTTTTAATCCTGGATTTTAATTCTTTCAGAACGGTTTCAACTTTTACAGCAAATGTAACATTTAAATTCTCGTTTAATACAGGTGCATTACATACCTTGGCTATTGTATTTATATATCCAGCATTATCTTCTTCGATCGGTTTAGTATGATTGCCTCTACTCTCAATTTGAAACAAATAACTTATTCATAATGAGGGAAATTTTTCCGGGCGTTGAAAAATGTTTTGTTTCTCAAAAATGAGTGCAGATGTGATGCGATTGGAGCTCCATTTTTGATAAGCAAAAGTGATCGGGTGAGGGAATTTTGGGGAGGGGGGAGATTGACTGTAATTGGAGCTCCATTTTTGTTAAGCAAAAGTGATTGGGAGAGAGTGTGGAAGGGTGGGGAGGGAGACTGTAATTGGAGCTCTGTTTTTTTAAAGTGAAAGTGACATTTCGTTTTACGAAATGTGAAAGGAAGCTCTGTTCTGGAGCATCGTTTTTAGAAAGGTGATGTTCGTTTTACGAAATGTGAGGAAGGAAGGAACTATATAAGAAACCAGGAGGTGTTTCAGAGACTACGGTATAGGGTGTGTAACCAGTAAAATATCGTGATTTTTGTGACAGTAGCACCCGACAGTGTTTTGGGAGGCAGTACTGGCGGCTGGGATCACCCTAGACTATTAAAATTGGAGGTAAGTCATGCTATATATTCAGAGAAGGGATGTTGTGAGGTTTACAAGTATTGCCTGTGTTATTATGTAATCCATGGCACAAAGGGACTGAAGCACTTGTGCTAGGTCAGAGTATTTGCTGAAATGCGCGTCATTTGTGAAGGCCGCATTGATTGCAGCCATAAATTCATTTGGTTCTATTCATTTGGTCCTTGCTCGTGTGCATGTCTGTCAGCATTTTTGTGTTCTTTTTGCGAAGTTTTCTTAGACTTTGATTTAGGTTTCTGTCCCCACCTCACATTAGGGTCTCGGAGGATTGGCTGATTCACCAAGGCCGGGAATGCCATCTCGTCTTGTAGCCATGCATACTTGTTATACACAGGTTACAGGTGCTGGCTGTTGTTGCGCCCACGAGGTCATAAACACATTACCATGGCAATTTTGTGTCGGTAGCTGCTGCGGGCGTGCTTGTTGTAGCCCGACTGGGGCTTGCATACGAGCAGGCATTGTTTGCCAGCTCGTGAGTGCGTAGTAGGGCGCTGTGTTTGTGCCATGCGGCAGTTCAATGACGAGCTTGTTTATTGCCCTTCTGTTTCTGTCAGTAATGAACCAGGCGCCATTCCCAGTCGTTGGAATTCTTCGTTTAGAAATTACATTGGTGTCTCGACTTGAATGCGACACAGCACCAGCTTTACTGGGATTTCGTTTGCCTGTCTGAGCAGGCTGTGTTCATAGCCCATGGCTTTGAGTACGCTTACTGTAGTGGAGAAATCAGTGAGGAATGACGTGTGCACGTGAATGCTGTCTGTTCCAACAGAGACAGCACTCCATAACAGTGTCATGCGTGCATCCAATTCTCGTTTCAATACGGGGTATTTGTACGTCTGGCTCAAATACACCGTGAAAGCCTTTATTTGAAATTTCGCTTGTAGCGTCTGTTGTGCGCCTGCCACTGTATTTTGGCCCACTGGAGGGGGGGGGGGGTGGCTTCTGCGCGCCCTGAAGGGGCTGTGATGTGCCATGTGCGGCTTGTACTTCGTGTATGCGCTTGGTGTGCTTCAGTTCCGTTTGAAATTCGTCATTTCGGACATTTTATTTCGCAGTGTTCGTGGAGACTTGTGTCTCCATGGCAGCTTTGTTGCTGGCCATTTTCGCTGGTCACAGGCGGCAAAATGTGTGCCTACACGTGTACCTCACTCTGTTGGCTGGTGTGCACCGCTCAAAGCCCCTCCCTCCTGTCCTTTCCCCTATACTGGAAACAAGGCCTGGGAGGTAGGGAGCGACTGGCGCTCTGAACACTAATAAAACTTTATTTTTGTATTTAATGGGAACAAAAAAAATGGGAACTTGACTTTCACTGTAATTCGGGTAGTTCTCACAAGAACTACTCGATCGCAGTATCCGAAGTGTGAAGCAGCTCCTTTCTCCTAGCTGACTGTTTCGGATATCTCTACGTTGCGAGCTGGCCTTCGGAGCGCGAGTTTTGTTCCAGAGTAGGCACACTCTGATTGGCCGACGCGTGACTGGCTGGGTGAACTCGGGTAGTTGGAGGGGGAGGGGTAAGGGAAGATGTAATTGGACCTTTGTTTTTTTTTTAATAGTGAAAGACGATGGGGGGAACTGAATAGTGTGCATTAGGAATATATAAAGACGTACATTTTCCGGTAGTTAACAGGGATGTCTTCAGAAAACAAGTTACCTTGTGAAGAAAATATATTAGAGAGTTTCAAAAAGTGGAAGGCACCGTATATGGATGTAAACAGAATGGCAGATGCGGGCTTCGTTTATTGTCAAGTTGACGACTTAGTACAGTGCGTTTTTTTTGTGTAAAGTATCGATAAACTCCTTCGAGGAAGCTGATGACATAATAAGCGGTCATAGATGCTTGTCTCCTCTTTGTCGCAAACTATATATGGGTGAAAAAGACCCAGAAGAAAAAGATGTTATCAATGTATTACCACAACGAAAACCATTTTTTTTTCCCGAACGTTACAAATTTTGGGAAAAGTCAACAACAGAATATCCATCAGCAAATCCAGAATACAGCTCAAATACGGTTAGGATGGGATCATACGGACCTTGGCCGAAGTCTGCGAAGAAAAATGCTGAAGAAATGTCAGATGCCGGTTCTTTACAGCGATGGATTTGATGGCATAGTGTTGTGCTTTGTTTGAGGCCGGGGCGTGAAAAAAAGGGGGGGGGGGACTCTGGCTGGAAAGAAAACAACTATCTATGGACGGAACATTCGCAACATTCGCACTGATTCCCAAGATGTTAACAATCCAAGTTCAAATATTTTTATTTTATTTTAAAAAAATAGAATTTTGGAAGGGCATTATTTTTACCAGTTGTGAAAACCAATTCAAAATACAGCAAGCTCTTCAACCATTGCTATTCAAATCTTTGACAAACACTGTACAAAATCATTCCAAATGGAATTGTTCTTATCTGTCTCAAATTCGTTAAATAAATTTATCGTATTATTGTATTTCTAAGTGTTTTTTTTTTTTTTAATTTCCACAGAAAAGTACCCTAATTTTGAAAAAGTGATGTTATTATTTTTAATTGCATTCATGGCTTCTACTTGTTAGTCGCGATTACCAAACAAGTTGAGTATATCAGAGTCCATTGATTTCTTACTTTTTTAACGTATAAATTATAATGTGTCATATCGTCAGAGTAGAGCACCACTACGAAAATTTTATTACTTTTAATTTCCTTCATACTCACTCGTTGCAGTGTACTCGAGAAATGATGAACGAACCTTACGTTGTACAGGAGATTTTTTTTTTTTTTTTTGGTAAAAATGGATTAAATCTGCAGGATAAGGTTTTTCTAAAATGGGTTTTTTTTTTTATAACTCACAGCATCAACGGGTCTTGCTTTGTAAAAACTTTTCAGTTCGTTCCACATTTCTTCAATGTCAACGAGTCTAGGAGTTGTAATACCCGCTGTGACGACTATATTAACTTTGCGCTCTTTGTGTACCAACAGAGAGATTTTATAAGTATGATGAAGTTGGAAAAATCAGTAACAGACAATATCGTGGCCGTTATATTAAACCCGACCTGCGAAAACGGTCGCAAAATAATTAAATTCGTATCGGTATCCTTATTGTCTATTACATTTTTATTTGTTTGAATTTCTACCACATTGGTTGCACAGCAGTTAATTTTTTCATGTCTATCACTATTATGATTTTAACATCTTACATTTCATATGTAACTGTAAAAATGCCAGTGCCACTGAAATGTGCTTCCCCAAAACCCAGGAAAAGTACTTTTGTCTAGTAAGCTTTTCTAATATGGGAAATCTTCTCATTGCTGCCAAAAACGTAACACACACTTATTTTGCAAGATTGAACGATTTCTGTAATGATTCAGAAACTTAAAAATGTTTACTTATTCTGGCGAAATCTGCAAAGCGTGTTTGGAATTTAAGAAAGATGTAGATGGCATAAACTCATCTCCATGTACTGGTTGCTACCAAGATTTGAAGCGATCTTGGAATGAATTAAGGCTGGTATTATTTAAATTTTTTGGAGCAAATTATAAAGAAATTGTTCAAGATTGTACGAATTTGGTGGAATTTTGTATGGAGCAAGAAAACCACCTGGTGGCATATGGACTGGAATTCGACAAAAATTCTCCCCATAAACACATAGATTACAGTTCGATTTTTCATGATAGCTTCAGGTTGAGCATGATAGAGAATACGTTTTTGGAAGATGAATATTTTAAGTTCTTCGAATATATATGTCCGAATTATGCAAAGAATTCACGAATGAAGACGATAAGAAATACGAGTTTAGCTTACGTAATAAAGATTCTCAATATTTAAGATTAAAAATCGAAATGGATTCCAGTCCATTGCAAAACTTATTAGAAAAGTTATCCGAAGAATGGAACAAATTTCGGACCTACTTGTTTATTTTCGTAGGAATTCATTTTAAAAACTTGCAAGACAATTTTGATTAGATATTTATTAACATTTTCAGATCAACAGTTTTTCGTGCTAAACCCCTACAAAGAGAACTACGAACAATCAAAATAATCTTGTTTGTTATCCAGTTCGTAAAGTTATATATATATATATAATATATATATATATATATATATATATATATATATATATATATATATATATATATATATGCTTTTCGTGTTCGTTTGTAATGAACCCCATAAAAATAGAATTTCAGAATGTACACCATTTTGCTGTACCCTTCAAATATGACCATATGTAAAATGCTTTTCGTGTTCGTTTGTAATGGACCCCATAAAAATTGAATTCCATAATGTACGCCATTTTGCTGTACCCTTCCAATCTTACCAAATGTAAAATACTTTTCACGTTAATTTGTAATGGATCCCATAAAAATTGAATTTTAGAGAGAGCCCGGTTAATGTTTTTTATCTAAAATTCAACCACCTTCTTTTTAATTGGCATCACCAAATGTAAAATGTTTTACGTAATCATTCTACCCAAGACATAAAGATTGAATTTTAGAAGGGGGATCGTTAATCCCCCGTTCAAAATTCAACCACCTTCGCTTTCATTTTGGCATGACTAAATGTAAAATCCAACAGTCGGGACTCTGGAAAATCGACAACTGAAGCGACTGCTTGAACTACAGACTTTATTTATTTTTTCTCACCATGCTCCCTTTGGTTATGTTTGTTGTTTCGCTGACCCAATGTCGAAAACAAATTACAAATCCACAAAACTTTTCTCAAACGAAAAAAATATATATACAAGTCCACAAAATACGTATGCTTTATTATATATATATATATATATAACCTTTTCAATCATTGGCCCCTTCAACCATCCTTTGGGATGGATATTTATCTTGGATGGTTGAAAAGGGTCGCGTGCATAGCCGCAGCTCTATATATACCCTATGTCCATTGGCCACGCCCACAAAATCACTTTGACCAATGAAAGCACGAGTTTGCTCAGACGTCACAATTTTTGACCAATCAGCTTCGAGCTTTCGTCTCGCGTCGACGATTTGTAAAATGAAATTTCTAGCTCAGTCTTCATCCGGACGCCGAGGAGGACGGACGTGTCTCGAGGAGCAGCTCCGCAACCCAATTTTTTTTAAGTTAATGTATCCTTCCGCACTTTTTATCGGTCATGCGCGAACTACTGACCCGTTATAATCTCATTGGTTATGTTTGCTGCATCACCTACCCGATCGGAATAAAAAAATTACAAGTCCACAAAACTTTTCTTGAACGAAAAAATGTTTTACAAGTCAACGAATTTTTTCTCGGACTAAAATAAAAAATAAATTACAAGTCCACAAAACTTTTCTAGAATGAAATGTCAAATTACAAGACCACAAAATTTTTCTCGAAGGAAAAAAAATTTCAAGTCTGCAACACGATTCTTGATTTTTTTTTTTTTTTTTTTTTTTTTTTTCAAATCCACAAAAATTTTTCTCGAGCGAAAAAAAAATTACATGTCCGCAAAACTTTTCTTGAATGAAATAACAAATTACAAGTCAACAAAACTTTTCTCGAACGAAAAAAAATTTCAAGTCAGCAAAAACATAATCTATAAAAAAAAAATTTGTTCACAACCTCGAACATCGGCCTCTTCACCTCATATCACTTCAAGGATGTACTTTTACTTGGATGTGAGAGGTCATGCGCGAAGGCTGAACTCTATATATACCTACCATGCCTTGACCACGCCCCCAAAAATGACGACCAATGACAGCTCAATATTGCTTTGACGTCACGATTTCTGATCAATCAGCATCCAGCTCTCATTTCGCATTGGTGGTTTGTAAAAAGAAATTTATAGCTCATCCTTCATCCAGACACCGAGGAGGACGGATGTGTCCTGGGGTAGCTCCGCAACCCAGAAAAACGAAAACGTGACCTTCCATGTTCATTTTTGATAAAATGGTCATAAGCAACTAAAAGAAATGAATACGACCTTAAGAGATTTTTTTACGAATTTATAATGATGTTTCCTAATGTCGATAAAATAAATTAAAAACCAAGGCGTTAAAAATTTTACGTGAAATTTACGTAATAGACCATCCTTTATCAAAGTTGGATTTTCCTTTCGAAATGTATTGTCATTTACCGAATGTCATGGCAGAATTAATAAAACATATTAATGTCAAACTCATCCATCCGAAAAACAAAAAAATGCTAGAATTACAAAATGAAAATTCTGAAATGATCACATCTATCAGACCGAATTTCAAAGCAGCCCATGCCATATTCTCATTTCTGGAAACATTAAACAATCAGATATTCGTAGATCTGTCCGACATCGAGCGAATATGCAAACTTTTAAACTATATATTGAAAGTATTGTTCGAAGAATATAATTTGCATTTGGATTATGAAAGGAAATTTTATCGAATTGGAATAACATACAAGATGTACGGTTATAAAAATTACGAAAAATATCTACCGACTAAAGACTTGAACGATCCCTGGTATGCAGAAATTCAGAAAAACGCATAAGTGGGTTCCTACATCATTCTCAATTCCGTTTCGTAACGGTATAAATATACCGATTCGTTCGTTACGATATTATTAATCGTCATAAATGGAGGGGGTAACGCCGAAAGATACCACGAAATGACCGTTGCAACCTCGGTGAATGTGGCTCAGCTTGATCAGCCTACTTGTCAGCCTCGCAGAGCTGCATTATTATCTCTTCAGACACACTGTGCATCTGTGCTGCAACTGATGCCACAGCTATCCGGACTATCGTTTATATACAAGAAAATACCCCTCCTTCTCCTCTCAGTGTAACGACGCTAATGTTCTGAAGACATTATATGTAAAATATATGGATGGGACCTTGGAAACGGTAAAATTCCTTCCTCCCTTTTCGTGAAATGATTTGGAATCAAAAGACAAAAATCACAATATTCGGATCACAAGAAATTCGGGTGGATTATTGTGAGAGAAAGGAGCAATCTCGTACAACCGTGTACGAGACGTAGTTAACGAGGTAATCGATGTTTATTCATGGGATAATGTTTTTTTTTGGGGGGCGGACCAGAAAGCGTGGCTAGAGGAGTATGTGGACGATATTAATATTATCGACATGCAAGAATCATTCGGGTGCACATTCTATGATATTTTAAAGGCAATGTATCCGACGGACTTATGTACGCTTTCCGCAATCGGCTGGCTTTGTTCTTAATGTAACGCGAAACGCATGCATAGGTGGTATAGGCTGTTCACGGTAAAGTGAGCACTTTTTAAGGCCCTTCCAAAAGGCATTAACCATTAATAAATATATCTTATTGCATACTCAGGCTTTAAATTTTGAGGGTGGTGGAATGTATTCGCTGTGTTTATTGGTCACATTGCAATGTTTATATTAAAAAGCAGCAGGAAGATGGAAATTGATTAAAAGGAAAAATTTAGAAGGGCCTTAAATAGTGCTCACTTTGCCATGAACAGCCTATATGTAGATAACGTACCATAACCATATTTGAATATAATATACAAGTCATTTGTATATATTGTACTAAAACAATGTTATGGTACATTATTTATATGTTTGTGGGAAATGTTACGAGTGTTGTAATGTGGTATGTAAATAATTATACGTTATTTACGTATAATTCATGCAAATATGTACGACAGCGAGCTAGTTGGAGAGAAGCTACCCTATTGCATTTCCACGTACGATTGTAATCAAGTTTTTCCTGCTTATATGTGACTATATATTTTTTCAGATTCAAAGAGTTACGTGGAACTAGGTACGGAGGATATCCTGCAAGCACTAATACATATCTTCAGCAATACAAAACTCTTAATTACTCATAACAATGAGTTACGAATTTAGACCTTACGTGCAATGGTCTAAACCCAGCCGGACGAACTAACTCATCCGGCGATTGATGTTCCTTCTTGTGAAAATCGACGATTCCCAAACCGACCGTTATATTTCTAGCGACGTTCACGTCACGAGCCCACGCGATTTTACCGTTTGGGCCAACTTGAAATCGGTGTTCGTGAGTTTTGTTTTTCTTGCATCATTTTTCCGGATCTTCGAACATTTTGTGTCTGGGCGGTAAGGGAATCTTGCCGAAGCAGACGGAGCACGACCTAGTCGTCAGGTATTCGTCTGTTTCGAACACTTTACATCTTTCGTTTCGTTTGAACGCTGCGAGCAATTCCGAACACCCTGGTCTTTTGTTCCCTCTCGCAAACTTTGTTTTGGAAACTGAGGGATCACCGAAAAAACACAGCAGTTTTCTTTTCTTTGCTCGTGCCAACGATGTTGGATGCTAATTTGTCCATGGCTCGCTTCGACATATTTTCGAGTCCCGCGCCAAGCGAACGTATGTAAGTCGACAGTGACATTCTTGGATTTCTTTGAAATATTTCAAACGATATTCTACGCAATATTTTGTAGGGAAGACATTGCTAGAATACTTATGCTCCATCGAGGAATTATTGCGTCGGTACTCGAACAATTTCGCTTCCAAATAAGCTTTTTTTTTTTTTCCCCCGTCGTCTCTGTCATTCTTTGCACCACAGTTCCTTGAAAGTTTAACTTTTCAGTACTGCATTATTTTCATCGCTCGCAGACCTATCCATCACGCACAAACCTACGAAATTTACTATTCCAGGATCCACGCCTTGAATTCAGAGTACTCGCTTGCATCTATGGTACAGGGCTGCTTTGTCGATTTCTTTTTGTGTTTTGGCGGTCCGGATTCGTTTGATTTGGTTTCGAACTTGTTCAGCATTACCGAACAGTCCACGCCATTCATGGAAAAGGACATGGCGAAGCTCGTCTTGCCGTTATGAGGCTATATTTTCAAAGTTCCTTCGTTCAGATTACCGTATTTGGAGTAGTTTACGCCTGAATACCAACCACGCTTGCCTCGCACTGTTAATTCATTTTTCAGTCCACCGATGTGGTAATTTGTGTTCATCCCTTAGTGTAATATGCCACGTGCTTTCTGATCATCGTAGATGTACTGCGTGTTGCTTGAGTATCCGGTCAAGGAATTTGATGATTCCTTGGAAATGGTCGGGACTAGGGCATTAACGTACAAGACATTATTCGTTTATTTCAAAGTGGCATTACTTCTTAATCCACCACTCGAAACGTGATCAACTGTTGGTCACACACAGCGTGGTCTTCCAGCTCCTACTTCAAGGATGGAGGGGGGTGTACCACGCTTGGGACGCACCTAAGATAGTATGTTGTATATGTTTGCGCGATATTTCGTCGCGAAGAATACGTAGGCGGAGTTTGTCCCCGTTTTCCACTCCGTCCACCATATTGGATCATCTCATGACAGTCATCTTGTTTGATGTCATGAGGCAATCTTGGATGACCTTAGTCTGACATCTTGGTGGTGGCCATTTCATTTTTCCCCCTTTTGATTTTTTTTTTTTTTTTTTTTTTCTTTTTTCCCTTGGAATCTCCCTTGTTTCACTTTGACTACCATTTTGTTTAGTGTAGTCTGCTGTGAGTGGCCATCTTTGAGGTTCCCGCGTCCTCCACCAGGCAACGCAGAAGTCGCGGCCATCTTTAATTACCCCGCCCTCTTCCACAGTGTGCCTATCTTGTTTTAGTTATCGTGTTGGCTGCTAGGGTGCACTAGTGTTGACATTCTTAGTTCCATCAGCAAGTGCTAGGGAAGCTGCGGTTTTTAAGTAACATTCGGAGCTCAAAAATCACCTGGAGGAGTGCAGGATCGAACTCCTGGACCTTGTGTTGTGTCGGCATGCAAATGTCTTAGACCGCTCGGCTACCAGGGCGTGTAGGTATGGCTGTTTACGACAAAGTGAGAACTTTTGAAATCAACCTTAGAAAAAGTAACTGCTCCCACCAGCATACATTTTAACGGGCGCACTGCGTGACATGCGCCCAGTAAAGTTGGTAACGTTGGAGAGAACGTAGTTCTATATCTTAACGTCGAATAAAAAGTGTTAGGCAACCATTTGTAATAACTGTAATTATTTCTTTCACTTTATGTTCTTTTAATGAATCGATGTGTAAAAATGAGCAGATTAGTAAAATGTTTAATTTTCTAACAATTTCACAGTTTCACTCGACTGACACATGAATAAAGTGATAAGGCCCACGGCAATGTTAATTTTACATAAGGCGGAATAATACACATAATATGTATATAATTAGATCCTAAGCAGAGTTTTCAAAACTGCTCAGTTTACCGTGAACAGCCTATAATAATGGTTTTTAATGTTGTAAATATTTCACTACACTCTCTCTCCCTCATGTATTTTGTAAAGGGTTCGAGGTTAATATTCTATAGCCGAAAATTATATATTAAATTATATAGTATTAAAACAGATTTATATAAAATATCTTTCCTTCCGCATATTATATGCACCTATTAATTATGTGGATTCAACGTTAGCATCCAGTAACTTATATTAATATTAAATTATTTCATATTTGAACCAATTTATATAAAACATTTTCGACCTTCTCACCCTCTTTCTGTTATCATATACCCCTATTAATGAAGTGTATTCGAAGTTAGGATACGATAAATGCAATATTTTTACTAAATAATTTTCTATTAAAACCAATTTATATAAAAATATTCCCCCATCCCCCATATCTTACATGCCTATTATTAATTAGGTGGATTCGAAATTAGGATCCATGGGTCATCTTATACACAAGACAAGCATTTCATAATTTTTGTTATTTCCATTATATTTGAACTAAGTGACCCAGCCCGTGACCTTTTTCTTTTTTGTATTGTCACGGGGATAGAACAGTTAACATTTAAAAAAATTTGGCTATCATACAAAGACTGAAAAAAAAAAAATTGCATAGATATATGTAGGTAACAATGAAAAAATGTGAAATTTTCCCAACATTGAAGCAACTGCGGTTCCATTTAATATTTCTCAATCTACTTGGCCACTGCGGCCCCACTTAACATAGTTCTATTCATTGAGCCACTAAGGACCCACTTGGAATCGCTCTATCCACTGAGCCACTGCAGCCCCACTTGGAATATCTCTATCCAATGAGCTACTAAGGCCCCATTTGATATATATATATATATCCACTTGGCCACTATGGTCCCACTTGTTATAGTTCTATCCGCTAAGCCATTGCGGCCCCACTTAACATAGTTTTATCCACTAAGCCACTGCGGCCCCACTTGGAATCGCTCTATCAAATGAGCTACTAAGGTCCCATTTGATATATATATATATATATCTCCACTTGGCCGCTGCGGCCCCACTTGATATAGTTTTGTCCACTGAGCCACTGCGGCCCTACTTAACATAGTTCTATCCACTGAGCCACTAAGGCCTCACTAGTTCTATCCACTGAGCCACTAAGGCCCCACTTGGAATCACTATTTCCACTGAGCCACTGTGGCACCACTTAATTAACTCAACATTGAAGCGACACCTTTGAAAGTAAACATAAATGATATTTTATTACCTTCATATCTCTATACATTAATACAAAACTTTTGATAAGAAAAAAGTAAATTAAAAATTAGTTTTTAGGGTAAAAGGTATTGATTGCGTAATCTGATCTTGCTGAAATTCGAACTTGACATGTATTTTACCCCGAGGATTCGCTCTGCAAGAGTTGAAGAACTTCTGTTGAGTTTCAATGGACTTAGAGGTATTAAAGACGGACAGACAGCATAGATCGTCTACTTATTATATAGAATACTCTCTGTGACACGTGTACTAATTATTTCTTGAAAGGTGTGTGTATGTAGGGTAGTGCTTTTCAACATCTATTAATTTGTAGTGCTGATTAAAAGTGTATCATCATTTCATTACGAGGTGATACAAACCATTTGTCGCACATAAAAATGTTGCGCGTACCTACTTGGTAAGAACCAAGCAAATTCAAATCAAACAGGAATATGAAACAAATATGCATTTACGAACATGAACATAATTTCCTCATCAGGTGTATTAATAAAGTATTTTAATTTTAAATATTCAAATTTTTTAAAGAGGTGCTTATTGATATTGGACTATAGAAATATATTGAGAAATATAAATAGACATATTATGCGCACCGGCATCGACCGTCGCCGCTGCTACCCTTCCTCTGCGTCTCTTCTGTCACGTTCGTCAAAGACTGTACAAGAACCCGCAGCTACAGTGTGCATAGTCTGGGAATTTCCGCAGGTCAGTCTACGTCCCTCTCATGCTGCTCCACGCAAATAATCTCAACTAACGCGGCGTGAGTGTCGCGGATGGACACCAGCTTGGTTCCCAGCTCTTCGAGAGCTACATGGGTAGGGTAAAGGTTGTTCGCGATAAAGTGAGCATTTTAGAAATGAACCTTTGGAAAAAATCACTGCCCCTACATGCAAATATTTTAATGGGCGTATTGAGTGACATTCGCACAGTAAAGTTGGTAACGATGGATGGAAAGTAGTTCCATAACTTAACGTCGAATAAATAATGTTAGGCAACCATTTGTGATAACTTAATATTATTTCTTTCGCTTTCTGTTTTTTCATTGCATCGAAGTGTAAAAATGAGCAGATATGTCTTAGTAAATACACAATTTCATTGGACCGACGCATGAACAAAGTGAATGAGGATCAATGGCAATGTTAAAATTACTTAAGGCGGACGAGTACACAACATATGTACAAGTAAATTTTGAGCAGGGTTTTCAAAAGTGCTCATTTTACCGCGAACAGGCTATAGCATGATCTTCTGCGCGGAGGTACACCAGCCTCTCCAGCAGCTCCCTCGCCGACATCAGAGGGGCCGCCAGTCGGTGCTCCTAGAGCACTCCCTGGCCTTGTCTCCGGTGGAGGGGATAGAATTAGGGGGGGGGGGGTCTTGGCGGAGGCGCACACCACAACAGAGTTGTAGGTACACTATAGGAACACTTTCCATATAGGTTTCACTGCGATTTAGATTTAATTTTGTAATTTCTCCTCCGCTCATTTCATGTCATTGTAGTTTCCGACAACAAGCGAAGCCATGGCAGATCCCGAGGCTGCCATGGACTCTGAGTCACAGTCCGTGAAGCGCCCAGCCAGCGAAGCGGCGCCTAGAGATGCGAGCGACAAAAGACAGAACGCGACACAAAACCAGCCCTTCAGGCCCCTCCGGCCACAACTGCGCCCCCTCAGGCCACAACAGCGTCACAAAATGGCTCCGCGCAGCAGCCAACTGCTAAGAATGTACAGGTAAAGCCCTTCAATGTGTATACGAATAAAACACTCAATTACCACCCCCCCCCCACTCACCTTTTTCAAAAGAGCACTCGATGCGCACATGACGATGTCATGGAGTGCTGTTTGCATTGGAGCAGATAGCATTCGTGTGCATACGAGCACGATTACTGACTATGTCAACGCGGTCAGAACTGTTAAACAAATGGTATATGAGCACAGCTTGCTCCGACAGGCTCAAGAAATCCCGGTTAAATTGGTTTTCTGTCGTGTCCACGCAAAAACACCTATGGAATTTCTCCAGGAGAAATTCGCGGCAGCGAGAATGCCAGTGCGGCGGTGCTGGTTTATCCATGATCGCCATCACCTCGCGATAAATAAACTTGTGGCTGAACTACCAAATGGCACAGACCCTGTGCCCTACCTGGCCCTGACAAACTTTGCAGAGCTACAAATTAAATGGAAGAGTTCCAGCACCCGACTGGGCCTTCACAGTGCGGAAGATGCCAACGATTTGGCCATGTGATTGGCAGGTGCAATGCGGCACCTAAATGCAGATATTGTGGTGGAGATCACCTTACATCTGCCTGCAGTATTCAAAATGATCGAACACAAGTAAAATGCGCACAGTGCGGGGACAATCACTGCGAAAATTACCGCGGGTGTAAAAATTACAAGGCTGCTAAGTGGAGTAGACTGCCGCAAGACGAGAGACAGTCGCGCCAGCTTAAGTCCAATCTGGCTATTCGCGAGAATGTGCTTATAAACGTATGGCAAAACACCCCGCAACCTCAGGCCCCCGCAGGGCAACAGCAGACGCCACTCCAGCCTCCACGCAACAATTTTCTGCCACACTGGGCCCAACAAGAGCGACCCCAGCCTATCCCGACCTATAATAGGTTTAGATATTTTGTGAACGAGGCAGAATTCTCGCCTCTCGCGAATGACTACATTCCCCGCGATCCAACAGGCACTGGGGCAAAAACCGCGTAAAGTTATTAGGGAAAACGGACAAAATATTCTCCCTCGTCCCTCTCATCACGGGGACATGACGAGCGAAGTTCCAGCCGTGCCAGAGGCCGCTCCTACATGCGCGGCCAATAAGGAGCCATCTAAACGCCCATTGGGCGAGCAGGTTCGTGAAGCTCCTGTACAAAAGAGGCCTGAAAACGGCCAAACGGCCAGATCACGTCCGGACTCCATGGAGGCAGTATCTGCACCTCTGCAGGCTCCTTTCATCATGGATTGATTTAATCAGCATTCAACAGCGATGCTGAACTGAGCCAAAACCCCCAACTAATGAATGAGTTAATGCCGCTAGTGCAATTGATTGTCATTTGGACAACTCCCGGACTTTCGCAGAAAGACAAAATTGCACAGACAATCACGCTCCACCTAAAGATGGTCAAGAGTATTGACCACGCAAGTAAACAACTGTAATGCAGCTACACTAAATAATTCCGATCCACACATATACAGAACTTTGTACTAGAATGCGCATGGCCTTAGTAACAAGAAGGACAAATTTATTGATTATTTGTCTCGGCATAAAGTAAAAATCGTGGCAGTAAACGAGACACACTTTACACCAAATAATCGATTCTCTGTTCCAGGCTATACCGTATACAGGCGGGACAGGGCGCAGAATGTAGGCAGAGGTGGTGGAGTTGCAATTTTCATACACCACTCAATCGTACATCATGAAATATTACTTTCAGATTTTCTTACACTGGACGCAATGGGAATTGAACTTAAATTACGCCAACAAAAAACCAAACTGCTATCAATTTATGCCCCACCAGGGCGCTCTCTTAGAGTAGCAGATTCTGACACATTAATTAATAATGTAGGCCCTGTAATACTAGACATTGGGGACATTAATGCGAAACAGCCGTTTTAGCATTCGCGAACCAGAACTGCGAATGGTAGGCTATTGCAAAGGCACCAAACTAATAGAAATTATCGGGTTATGTCACCTTACGAGCCGACATATAACCCGACACAACGAAATCAACACCCTGATGTGCTTGATATCGTAATAAATAAACAGTTTAGTACTGGCTTCGACCTCAGGGTCGAGCATGATCTTTCCTCCGATCACTTACCAGTATATATAGATTTCCACTCACTCAATGTTGAAACTACTGCCCCTAGAAAAATTAAAGACCATTCCCATGCGAATTGGCCCTCATTTGCAAATTATATTGACGAAAATTTACCGCAATTAGACACAGCTTCCATAACATCAACTGCACTAATTGACGAAGCAGTCTCAGTCCTTATTGAAACTATTCATAAAGGTATAGTACAGCACATTCCAGAGAAAATAATCACAACAAAACTAGAAACTTTCCCACAATACATACGGGATATTATCACGCAGAAAAATCACTTAAGGCGCCAGTTTACTCGCCGCAGAGATCGCAGATCAAGGCCCACATAAATGAGCTGCAGGCAGTGGCTAATGTTTGGGATGCGAAAATCGCAAAATTAAATACAAACACGAATAATCTGTGGGGACTAACCAAGCGCCTATCAAACAAAACTGATAAAGTTCCGCCCTTAACCACGACCACTGGTGTAGACTTCACCCTTGAAACGAAGGCACAAGCCTTTGCCAATGTGCTGGAAAACACTTTCCAGTCAAATCAGGTTTCCAGTGATAGAATTTTCCCCGCCCAAATGCTCCAGGAACTAAATATTAAACAATGGCAGCCCACAGAACACGAACCAGGATATACACAATTGCAAGAAATTAAACTTGCCATCCGCAATATGAAGCCTAAAAAGGCACCTGGCGAGGATGGCATACAAGCGATTGTATTAAAGAAACTCCCCTATCTAGCTCTTGAACATTTAGCACTCTGTGTGAATTCAATGCTCAAGTTCGAATATTTTCCCAATATATGGAAAAAAGCGAATGTAATTGTTTTTCACAAGCCGGGAAAAGACAAGAAACTGCCCTAAAATTATAGGCCAATCAGCCTACTCAGCACACTTTCAAATGTAGTTGAATATATTATATTAAGGCGAATAAATTCTCACCTGGAAAGTAATAACTTACTCCAAGAGGAGCTACTTGGCTTCCGATCGAAACACTTGACAACACATCAGCTTGTACGAGTTACGGAATACGTTATTAATGCCTTTCACTTTAAAGATTATGTTGTTGCAGTATTCCTTGATATCGAAGAAGCCTCTGACCGTGTTTATCACGCAGGCCTAATATATAAATGGTATGATATAAAACTCCCTGACTGCTATGTCAAATTGGTAAGCAGCTATTTGGCGCACAGAAATTTCACTGTCCCATGTGAGGGTGCTAAATCTGGTGCAAAAACTATCTGTGCCTGAGTGCCACAAGGCAGCATTTTAAGTCCTGTATAATTTAATATATACATAAATGACCTACCGAAACCTGATCACCGACTGGTGCAATTTGGGTGCTATATGGACGATACAGTTATTTTCAGTCGCTCCCATAATCTTGAATTAGCAACCCAAAGGTTGCAAAATGTCCTAAATACTTTTCAAATTTTTTATACAAAGGGATGGATAAAAATTAATGTCGGCAAAAGTGAAGCTATTGTCTTTACTCGCAGACAGTTACTCCAGGCGAATAATCGCCCCGAATTAACTCTATTTGACGAAAAAATTCCCCATAAGGATGTGGTGAAATACTTAGGTGTCCATATGGACCGAAAGCTCACTTGGAAGGCACATATAGATGCAAAATGTGCCAGCGCCCAAGCCCGGCTATCCACACTCTATCCTATATTAAACCCACAAAGCGCCGTAACCCGAAACAAGGCTGTATTACTGTATACGATGCTAATACGCCCAATTATAACTTATGCTGCGCCCAGCTGGGCATATGCAGCTAAAATGCACACAAGGTGCCTCCAAATAATTCAAAATAAATGTCTGCGAATATCAGCAGATGCGCCCCTAGACTGCCCTATTGCAGATCTGCATCGAGAATTATAAATTGAAAAACTGGATGAGCACTTTATGAAATTAGCACAAACATTTTACACTGATTGTGCAAACAGTGCAAATGCGAAGATATCCAATCTCGGGGATTATGACCCCGAGGAAACTAAAAAATATAAGCGGACGAAAAGCATTTTCGCTCACATGCCGCTATAACCTCCCTAAATGACCCCAGTAAGTCGCGTGATAATTCCCACAAACACATACAATTATGCGAAGCACTATGTGAACACAGAACAAGGCAAAGCAGACTCTGTACAGCTTCTGGCTCGGAGATGGCCCTGTGCTTCACATTGCAAATTCGTTTTCTATGCTACCCTACTCAGCATCGCGGGATCCAACCTGGAGTTTCGGTCTGGTGTAGGCCTGTGCGTGGGCCCTATACACCTACCTGATACCCAATATGGCGTCCTCCAGGCTGGCGATTATTGTATTTATACCCTTCATTACACATTACTAACTACCTAATTCTTCGATACTACACTCGTCACGCACAACACTGCCAACGCTACACACACAACCACACTAGCTGTAAGCGAATTTTCACTGTAGGTAGTGCCGTTTCATTACATCACACTACCACCCCCTTCCCCTTCCGAATTACTCCTATTTTTATGCCTGGAAACTAACACTTTTTTCTGCTTCCAGAGAGATGACTGTCATCTGCGGGCGGGTGGCGCAGTTCTGTCCCCCGCCTCCAGGGCCGTGCTACTGCGGTAAGACCCTGGATACATTCCAGCTGTGGATCGACACATTTAATATCACCCTCATTAACCTCACAAAGTCTATCTTAGCGAACTAACAATAACCCTACTTTATCCAGCCCTAATAAAATAGAAGGAACTATTTTTATCCTCCGCGACTGTCGCATAGTTTTTTCCAGGCCCTCTCCGCTTTGCCTGGTTTTCTGTGCCCCTTACTAGCCCCTTTTTCTTCGGAGTGTGTCCATTGCTACAATTGCAGCCATGGCACCAGACAACCCTGCTCAGCCCATTTTGTTAATTAAACCCGACCTAAGGCGTAAAGGGCTTGCCCTGAGACGTATCCCATTCTCTAACCGTCTTAGCTACTAACATGCATGCCGGAGGGCACACAGAACTGTGAAGGTGCTCACGCTGACGTAGCGGGATTTGGGGCCTTGCCAGAAAAAAAAATTCGGTGCTCCTAGTCGTCATCGCCTTCATCCGAGATGTGTACGAACGTACTCGCCTCGGATGGTGCGGGCGATGAAGTCGGCCGACACATCCGATGGCGGCGCGACGTAGACGAGTGTAGAGGTGTGTGCAACTAGAGTGGAGGCTGCGTGGGGCGGTGCCACGAGGTCATTTACGATTACTTCGCACATTTCTGAAGCCCTGCTACCGATTACGTATCCTTCCGCTACATGTAAACATAAACACTGCCATGTGGCTTACACGTTTTAACAGTCAAATGCTTTGTTTACTGTTTTCAGCCTGTTCAAAGAATTCTGTTATAATTAAAATACCATTTCGTACGACTGTTCACAATTTAGGCCTATAACCATATTAATGTCAGCTTTATGACTTTTTAATAATGTCTATATTGACGATAGTTCTTACAGTTATTATTTTACATTGTAAACATATTTGTTATACACGACATTGCACATTGCACGTGATACATGTTAATATTGTGCCGCGACTGTGTTTAAACCTGTTACGACTGCTGTGAAAGAACTGTAGTATTTAACATCATGTTTTTGATATTTTGACGTGAATACGACTTTAAATTTGCGACCATAGTGAGAGGCAATCCAGAATATCCGATGATAACAAAATCGGGGAATACAGTTTGGCAGTGCAGCTCCGAACCCATTGTCTACATTCAAAATTCAATTACACCACTCGATTGCCAAAGGATCAAAGAATATGTTACGTTGAGTGAGGACTGGGAAGCATCGCACGCGGCCAGGGGAGCGGGGGTTGTGGAGGGAGATGAGGTGTATTGATGCGGGGGGGGGGGGAGGGCTTAATTTTGAGTTCGTTTCTCCGTGACTCATAACTTCCGCGTAGTATAACTTTTGACTAGGAGAATCTACGACACTCGTTTAAGTTTCATTCGCCAACTCTCGTCAATATCAATCGATTGCGTTTATAAAAAAATTTGTGTGGCGTGGTTATGGGGAAATCGTATGCGTTTAATGTGAAAAATTAAGAAAACTTAACAGGATTTCGGCCTATACTCGTCAAAAAGCCAAGTCGAAATACAGAAATCGTATACAGTTGGATAGAGCATCTTAAAAGCAATACAGTGATACCCATACAACCCCATATACTCGAGTGAAGCGGTGTCGGGAACGTAAGATAAACATCAAGGCGTCCGAGCGCGATAACGTAGACGTATTCACGCAAAACAAACAGCGGTGTTCCCAACACAGACATACCCAATTTTCCAGATTATTTTTTTTAAATATCGGCCTCAGTTGGAATAAATATTAAAACAAAGTACAACCAGTCCAACGAAAAGACACAGTAAATTCAAGTAAGTAAATTGTGTCGCTTATATTTTGTACGTAGCAGCGGCATACTTAAAAAATAGAGGTGAGCGTGTACACTAATAGGACTACCGTAACTTTTATTCCGGTCGTATTTGTATGCTTTGATACTTATTTTTGCTAGGCTTACTTCATTATTTATTTTAATTTATCTGGTGGCTTAGTATTGTGTTGGGATTGTGGCAAACATTCAAATCACAGAAACGTAAGCACGTTACACAATTGTGTTTGAAAAACCAAGGGCAACGTTACTTTGTGATGGATAAACGGCCGTGACTATCAAAACAGTAATTTTGTCATAAATACAGTTTACAGTTAAAACGTATAAATATCGTACGTCCAATATTTGCAACCACATACACACTCTGGCCCGACGTAAAGGTAACAATACTCTTTCGCACACAGCGGTCACGACGCACGTTACAGTACATTTATTTCTGCCGTGGAAAAACAGATTTTTCACAACATCGTAACTTGCCTGGGTAGGTTTAAAAATCACAGTGTGTACAAACTTGATGTGGTACTTTTCAGTACTTTTCATAAGAGGAGAAAATAACGCTTCGTTCAGTCTCTTTTTTTCTATGAGCAACACGCCGATCGCCGTCGCCACAGGCCACTTCTGCCAACTTCAGATTTGTAACCGTCCTGCCACCACATCTACATATATTTAAATAAGTATTCAAACAATAAAATCTCGTTTCAGTTGTAAATTACAATTTCAGAAATTATTCTTTTCGCTGTAATAAGTATGAAGTATGCTGAAATTGGAAGCGTGTATAAAATTTCCCTGCTGTTACTAGCGATGCAAAACTTCCCGAGAGAAATTAGAGAGTGTGTGTGTGTGTGTGTGCGAGAAAGAGAGAGAGTGAGAGAGGGCGTGCGTGCGCGCGTGCACGCGTGTGTGTATGTGCGTGTGTGCGTGACAAGCTCCGCTCCGCCTATTTGTTTCATCCTCGGACGTAAAAAAAAAAACCATGTCGCTGGGGCCCACGCACCGTAATTTGCGCTGAAATTTTTAACTAACTATTAAATATGTTTTCTTCAGTGCTACCTAAAAATTATAATATATCAATAGGCAACGTTCAATTTACAAATAAAATACCAAGAACTAGGTTAAAACAAAATTTTATCTGTGAACTATTTCTTAATAGCTGTTGATAGTACATCACTGCTCTTGCTGTTTTTAATTTGTATTTAATACGAAATAGTTATATGAAGTGATAGAAGATACTAAGTAAAAGTTTCATTTATCCAAGAATACACAACTTTAAAGTTAATCACTGTGTTGCATATGTGTGCTATACAAGTTATTTAAAACAGAGGTTGACACATAACTGCAACGGCGATTTTACAATGGTTCGTTTCAAAACATCCGTAGAAACCGTGAATGGATTATACGACTGTCATGAGTGGCGATCTCGGCCAGTCCCGAGCACACGCGGCTCGTTGCCATGCTTGTGGGTCGGGGATGTTGCAGACCTCGCCACTGTGTTGGCGGTAGTGGCCGGCTGGATTAAGGCCTCTCAAGTAATTTAAAATTTTAACATTTGACTTTACGATTTGACTTTACGTTTGCTATATGACATGTTGTTTGTTATGGACTTGACACAATGAAACTGTCAAAAGTAAAGTCAAGCACTCTTGACTTTACGATTTCGAAGAGTTGAAATTTTAAGTCAAAATCAAGCAGCCATTTTAACGAGAATGTAACAAAGGTTATGTGGAATGTGTGTTATTTTTATTTTAGGGCTATTTTCATCTCGGTATATTAAACAAAGCTCATCCTAAATTAAATAAATGGTAAACGAATATGATGTGAAGAGGAAATGTATGAATTGATATTTTTTAATAAAGTAAACACTTAGTTTTATGCTTCGAAAATTAACTATCAGCTTAAATTTTACGCTTATTTAAAAAAAAAGGTACGTTAATGCATTCATTGGTAATATGATAATGATTTACACAGCAAAATACACATTTTTACGAATCTCGCATAACCCATGTTCAGTTGTCTGAACTCTGACTTTACAGTTTTAGTGTGCATTGGTGGTTTCGTCAAAGAAAAGGAACTGTAAAGACCACTGTTAAAGTTTTGTATTGTGTAAAGGCTTTTAACCAGCTTCGGCGGCATCAAGGATGCCACCAAGTTCTCACTCTTCCTAGTGTTGCGTTATTGATGCACAATCAGAACTAAAGGGGCGGAAGTCACTCCAGAGAGTTTGTTTGACTCGAAAGAACTAACTTTTTCCTGCGATGTGCTAATTTTTCTCTTTCTGCTTCCCACTGAATAATGTATGGTTTTCACCGCTCATTTTACGAGAAAAACTACGTCAAGTTGTAAATAGTGTGAGACGGCTTTGTGTGTTTGTATATGTACATAAATGTCTGGCTTGTGTAAATTAATAGTCTTTAAAACTTACTAAGATAGTATATGTAGATTGATTCTTGTGACACAAGTAACAATGTACTTATTTAAGTATGCTTGCAAAATTCGTGAGTATTTAGACAAACAGATAATTAATTTAATAATCAGTAAATCAATTAAATATCAGAGGAACCATAGTATTAAAATGAAAGGTTTCTTAGATCGTGTAGTTATAATGGTCACAAACTACCTACACTCAAATATATATGTATTTAAGAAGTAATATTGTAATGTCAAGAAACTAATATTGTAGTTGTGTGCGAGATGCGCACATGTATGCATGAAAACAGCATACTTTATAATATAAAACAGAAAACTTTATAATATAATAATTGTTTGAGATACGTTGCTGATTATAACAAATATGTTTATCTACATTTATTCCATAAGTGTGAATCAGTTATATTTTATCACCTCTTGCAGCACTGGATGTCGAACTAACGAATCGTCCATGAGTTGTCTGTATAACAGTTGTGGGCCGCCGTGTGTGTCCTGGAGAAGACGAGCTGAACTATGACATTCATGCCAATCTCTGTTGTCAGGGGGCGGAAGTCTACGTCACATGCAAACACTTCTACCTGATGGCACCTCCGTTATTTATTTTCTTGGGGGAGGTGTCCTTTATGGATGACGCATGTGTAGGGTTGTCGTGGGCTATTACCTGATGATCCCTCTCCCTCCTTGCCCAATTTGTTTCCATACAGCTGAAATCACAGAGGCATTAAAAACTATTTTCTGTTGTTTCAAATGTTCCTTAAGACTATTTATATCCATGCATGCATCTTCAATATAAGAAAATACAAAATCCAATTGATATTTCCCCAGAAATTGTTAACAAAATATGGCACATACTTTGCGGGCCAACATTTACGCCTAATAGCAGTCTTTTCCATTGATATTGCCTCCACTGGGTCACAAAAGCCAAAATTTCACGGGACTCAGAATGAGAAGCATGGTGTAGAAAAGCTGAATTCAAATCAAAAATATAAAAATGCTGAGCTTTTCCTTAATGTTGAAAAACTGACTCTATAGTACATAAGGGATACTGATCCACATAGATCTTGTTGACGCGGTGGTAATCACATATGATTCGGTAGTGATCCAGGAGTTTTCTTTCACAATAAAAAAGCAGGGCTGGAATAATTACTAGACGACTTCTCAAGAATATCTTGATCCTTAATTTTATGAACGAGGTTTTTAAAAGCGTTCAATTTAAGAGGCGAGGCACTATACGGTACAGAAGAAACCACCTCAGTATCTTTCTGGCGCAGTTTTATCGGGCATTGAGTGGAATGTCTCAAATGTATTGTCACTACGTCCTTATATTCGGCTTTCAAGCTCTCGAGCTCTTCCAGTTGTGACTTCGTTAAATAACGCACCTGCATCACGCGTCAGTAGTTAATTTACGCGGTTGTGCTGGACAAAAACTAAAATCTTCTTGTGGACGTTTTAAAGAGGTAGGTGTTTGATTTAGAAATTCAACACCAATAATAATGTCATGACTCAACCCGGGCAGAACTCAAATATTAATTCTCACAAAAAATTTTAAACCTAGCAACACAAACTGTGTAAATCACACCTCCATTTGCTAATGAAAATCCTATGTTTTCACCCTTCGTGAGGTTTACGCTTAAGTCCGTTGCAGCACATTACAAAATGTCTCGGTAATCAGTGAATACAAATGTCCTGAGTCAACTAACGCAGATACTTTAATTTAATTTTCAACTTCTACTGGGACATATGTCGTGTGTACATTAAACAGTGTTTCTTTTCAAGTTATACACTTGAAAGGAACGTGGTAGCAAATAAAAATATATGATTTGCATTAACTGATTCTCACTGCAAGGTGCTATCACGATTATCCAGATGTGCTTACAATATTTTCGACAAACAAATATCGGCTAGTGTCATGAGGATTCGGTTGAACGAAGAGCCATTCGCCAAAGACGTATGCACCGCGATGAGTTTCGAAACTTGGGACGTTCTGAACTGTCTAGATCTATTACAACACTTGCCGATTTTACGTGACCAAAAGGAACAAGATAAGAATTGGTTGTCTTTGGTTCCGGCATCGTACGCGATGGGCAGGTGGTTCTCCGAACACGACATTAAATCTTTCAACGTTTTTCCGATATTCAAGCCCGGGCGCAAACACGTCAGATATTTTGGGAGAGCGATAGAAGAATTGCTGAGGTCTTTGGAAATGGTGAAATCCGGAACGAAGATTAGCGACTTCATGGCTTCCACACCTTTGTTTTGGTGACAATATTTCGATTTGAAGCAGGCCATATGTTGCAGTTACCCGCAGTCTATTACCTACACAACGGTTACAAAAATAAACTGTAAAAAATATTTTAAAACCAAGCTTTTATTTATAAATGGACTAACCAAGACAAATAATAATTCTAGTAGTTACAGAATTGGTAGAACTTGTAAGACGTGGCCGAACAGTCTTAATAAACTTTACTACAAATAAATATTTTTGTATTAATTAATTGTTAGTATATAAAAGCTTGGCGCAATATAGAATGTATACCTCACTTGCGTAAGCTCTGTAAGCACATATTTTGGTAAGGTTCCTAACTGCTGAATATGCATTACTCATCTTACACGTGTGTGTATATCGATGTATTTGACATTTCAATACGAGCTCACGCAGATCGGAATATTTGAATGGTTTTCCACATACACATACACAGTCGATCATTTTACTTTCTTCTTGTGTTTCGAAGTCTGGATGGTCTTTTAACCACACAGCCATGTGTAAATGAGGACTTCCCTGGAATTGAAACTCTACACGCCACCAGTAATCGTCAACTTCTCCACCAAATAAATCGTGATTGCTAGAGATTCTGTGGGCTCCGGACAATGTCCCCAGCACGATTTTACTTTACTTATCTGTTATTGGACTACGTAGAACGTTATAAATCGTTACTGCATATACAATAGACAAAATATATTCAAGTTTAAGAGCGACTTAAAGTACCAATTAATAAGTAAATGATTGCTATAAGCTAGATAGTTCAGTAACCGTATGGATTGCATAAGCACAATTTCTTCAGCACACGTAATAAGACGACGCTAACGAACAACAATAGTTATCTTGTGTGATTGATATGTACTATAGACCATCTCACTCTTAGATTGCAATGTGCGGTGTAATGGACATTCACTCTCTCTTTCCAATGCACGATTTCTGTCGTTAACGCTGTCCTTGTTCCTACGGGCGCTGTTGCCTGATAAGTTATTTTTTTGCAACTTCAAAAAAGAAAACTATCTACGTTGCGTGCGCGCCTTCCAATCACAATGATAAGGTTTTCTCACAGGCTTCAGCTTCAAAGGAGCCTCTTAGATTTGCGTCGCAAGACTGGATTCCTTTTCGAGTTGGCATTGAGGTAAACAGATAAAAATTCTCTTAATCAGGCCGTTTCCTTCACCGCCCATTTGTTTCTCAGCTTGCCACTTACGTCACAAAGCTGAAGCAATCTGGCAACAGTGGGAGCCATAAGCCCTGTAATGCAATCTAAGCGTGAGACGGATTATAGAATAACATAATATACAATTTCTTAAATATGTATAAACTATTTACATGTAGTATTAGTAACAAACACATTGTAAAGAACATCGTGGAAACAAAATGTACTGCAATAATTATGGCATGTAAAAAGAAAAACACGACGCGCAAGTCTCATCCCATACTGAAGATAAGTTCACACTCGTGTTTGGAGCGCACGCCCTATGTCATGTGGTATTGCTAGCGAATACAGGTTTCGCACTAGGCGCATAATCAGAGGGGAGTGCCCCACTTCCGGAAAATAGGGGACCGCTGTGGTGAACAGTAGTGGTTAGACTACTCGCCTCCCACCAGGGCGAACCGGGTCCAATTCTCGGCGGGGATTCTCACAGGTGGGAATCACACCCGAACGATGCCGCTGGTCGTCGGGTTTTCTCGGGAATCTCTCCCCCCCCCCCCCTTGCTTCCCGGAGCTGCTCCATACTCACGTCGCTTCACCCGCTATCTGCTCTCAAGGCCTCGGTTCTATGAACCGCCCAAATCTCTGAAAGCCACTCTCCGGAAAATTATGGCACGTAACTTCATTTACACATATACTCAATCATCAATCCTTCAGAAAACTCAGTTTTTTTTAAGTAGGGTAACTTTCGTTTCTCGTTTTCCTTTCTCATGTATTTTCCCTCTTCTTTGTATAAATGTTTCTCGTGGTAGTTGCTGTTCGAGCGTACGGAGACAAATGGCGTTCCTCAAGCTCGTCAAGCAAGAAGAAATAGACGATAATTTGTGGTGTGTGGGTTTGCACGGCTGTAGTTTTAGTTTGTTCCTGCACTCAGCCGATTTAAGTTAGATATATTAGTTGGCAACACACATACTGTATGTTACTGAACGAATTAGGTTTAGTTTAAAGTTAAGATTTTCATTTTTTTTTATTTTACTTTTTTACCATCCAAGACCAACGTAAGGGTTTTTTTTTTCATTTAGCACGCGAGCTACCGTTTCTTACATCATCACAAAGGTAATGAGACACACAGAGTTTTCAGGTGGACCAGATGTGTTAGTTAACTTTCAAAACCAAACCTTCCGGTCTTAAACATTGATCGTTTTGAAACACCATATGACAATCTGAAAAAATGCACACATTTTAATTTAAACTACACGGATTTTAACAAACACCGATAAAAAAAATTAATTTCCTACTTTTATAATAGGTGTGGCTTATACTTTCTTCATATTTAAATATCCGCAATGCACATGTTCACACACTTATAAGCCATCTGTTATTGTTTTTTTTTTGTTTGTTGCGAAAAGTGTAGACGGCATTACAAAATACACTATTTCTATAGTAGTGTCGTGTGCTAGAATTTAGTTAAATAACATTTCAAAATAATGAAGATTCTAATACATGGAAATACAATCAATATCAAGTATGAAGATAATGAAATTTGACTAATTCTTGAATTTGATACACATTTTCTTAGGTTTAAAATTCAAAATGTTATTAAGTTATTCATTTGTACTATGAAATGTCTATGAAAACAAAGGTGTTATAAATTTTTAATATTTTTGTACAGCTTTTCTAGAATATTTTCTTGGCTATAGCTGGCACATTTAAGTATATGTTCTGTACTCGGCTGAATATGGCTCACACTGATTCTTGCACCCGGAAAGCAACTTATCGAAGTCCCATTAGAGCAAGTAAATAAGTTCAAATATGTTCGAACGCTAGTCAGGCAACGGAATCCGATGACGTCATCCATCCCTTCCTAGTGTCTGAGCTGCTAGCGCCTGGCGTACTACGCTGCTTCACACAGCTCAGGTGCTATGCAGATTGCATGCACACAGGCGACGTCAGTTGAAGAAACAAAGGTTTTACATACTAGTGGTCTCCAGAACATGTTTCACCGCAGCCAGCACATTACAGAAACACTTTTAGGATATTTTACCAACAGGAAATTCTCCATAACATTATTTTACAACACTTTTGTCTGGGCATATTTTTTATACTATGTATTCCTTTATCATAATTGTGACAACCATATCCAAGGGCGAGGCAAAGGGGCTTGATACCAGCCTGCCTCGCACAAACAAAACTACAGAAACTTCAAAAAACCCTTTAGACAGCAGTGATTTACGATCAACTGGCAAAGAACAAATAACACATGAATTTTTCTGCAGAATTATTTCTTTTAATTCGGTCAAATTATGTGTTATTTCAATCACATGAACATAATTCACAAAAGGTATACTGTACAGCAATATATATTATATAAACCTACAATTGCTGAACCAGCAATAAAATTAATTAATTTCAAAATATACATTAAAAAGGATAAAACGGAATTGATTCCTTTAATATGCGCATAAACAGTATGGCGCCATAAAAAAAAATTTAATGCGTAAATCACAATCTGACACATTCTGGAGAAAGTTTATAATATTACCGCCTTTTTGAAATGACGACATTTGGTTTCCTTGCAGAACTTTAAAAACTCTCAAAATATTCCTGGTTTCATTTACTTCCATTTTAAAATGCAGTATTAAAATATGTTACAATTAACAGAGTGAAATTTTATTTTATACAATATGGCAAGTCTCGAAACTATAAGCCAGTTTATAGTATTTCACAAACTTGAATACTGGCATAAATAAAAGTTTACTTTACACAATATGGCTATTCGCCATTTTAGCCATTTTCTGATATTTCAATAGTTTGGTTTGTCTTAAAACATTTGTTTGCAAAAATTCCTTGATATAAAACGTAATTTCCCATAGTAATTATTATATCAGTAACAAAATGCTGGAATAATTTCATAGCGCATTTTAGGAATTACTTTTTAAACACGGCCTGCACAGCAGACATTGATTTGAACATTAATTAGCAGGCTTGCAAAGAAATAGACACTTTCTGTAATATATATTTTCAATATCATTGCACCTAACTATCCACTTGCCGGACATGAAACATGTCCTTTCCTACTGACTAGACAGGTCATTACTGTTTTTTACATTATTACAAAGTATTAATTATACTTAACTTGTATCAGAAGATTCCAGGAGATGCTATTCTCCTAGAATTAGCGAGCTGCCGAGTATTTATACTCAACGTTTGGCAGTTAACCCCTTCCCCAACAGGGATAATTTAAAGTTACAACCAATGAGTGCTTAGATGATATTCCGCCACCTTCGATAAAGTTCATAATTTCCGTGGAAACAACACTTCTGGGGCGCTGACGTCAGTGTCAATGAGCGCCACGTGTCCGAAACGCCGCGCTCCCAAGGCGCCGCCACAACAGCGCTCCAAGTGGCCATTAGGGTAAACTGCATGCTTAGGGATGGGCATAATCGAATGAGCCAAGTAATCGAATGATCAGTAATTGAGTGATTCAAATAGAAGAATTATTCCATGATCGAATGATCACTCGGTTACAGACTGCTCTGCCCCGTACAAAATTAACCAAGTTACGAAACATTTCAGTTTTGTTTTTAGCAGTTGCTCATTCATTACATGAAACTACCATATATAAGTAAGCCGAAGTTAACAATAGCTATTTCTAATTTGTATAAGTTAATTTTAAAAGTACCATACATGCTAACGTGATAATTTTGGCAACACTGGATTTCGAAGAAAAAGATTGAAAAGTAAAATGAAAATTACATTCTCTTCTTAAACAGTATTTTCAAGAATTGTCATTGTTATTGCAACATTTATTATTCCATAATATGTAACCATAAGTTTTGTGTATAATACAGCCTGATTGCGGCATAAATTGCAAAGCAGAATAAAAAGTGTATTTAAAAGTAATATGCATTTGTGTGGGTAAAACTGGTGCTAAATTATTTTGTATAATTATTTCTTCTTTATTTCACGATACTTTACTATCATATAACAATAAATAACATCGCCATAAATTGTTAGTACGTAGAATATAGTACATCCACTGTTATTATTATAAGTATAACATTTATTTTTTAAATTAGAATTATCATAATAATAAGAACAACTAAGAAATAAAATCAATTGCTTTTCCTGAGATGATTTAATAATATACAAAATAGTAATTTAGTGCGGAAAAATGTTGGCCGAAATGCAGTGTATTACAGTGGAGAGACTATACTCCCGTGTTTGAAGTTTTCAGAATGACTAATGACCCAGTAGTTTCATTTTTACAGAGAACTGGTAACAGTGCATGCCGCAGGCACGGCAGTGTTGAACGGCGATTGAATGATCACTCGGCACTCGCCTTTCCTGCTCGTGAGACGAGCGACGAGTGATGAGCGACGAGTAGTGGGGAGTAGTACTTAAAGGTGGCGATCGCTCGGTTAAAAACATTCGAATGACGAGTATGAAAAATCGATCACTTGAATGATATTTGATAATCGAATATTTCGAATTTCGTCAATTGATTATGCACATCCCTAAGTACGGCAGTATTGAGGAAGCTCGGGGCTCTGCCGGACGCATATGCCGGTGCCCGCTGCCGCGTCGGTCAACACCTTGCCGTAGCAAGGCTGCATCGCAGAACTTACAATACTCTTTGGTTATAAAGAAGGGATATATCATCCAAAACACGTGAGTGTAGAAACACGCGTAGATTCGCACGTTGATTTTGTAGGAAAATTACATGAAGCGATGAGAGTAACTCGGCACTGCTGCGTAGTTAGGAAGACCCAGGTCGGGCGAGGAAGCGGCGTCGGGTCGGGCAGTAGAAACGGGAGGGGAAAATGTTCCAATTTTGAGATGCCCGTCTCATAACGTTTTTCGCCATAGCTGTAAATGTGCAAATTTAAGGCGGAATAAATAACTCGTTAAAAATCGTTTCTCAGGATAAAGTTTTGCTAGTAAAATTGGCAAGGACCTGTATCTGGCAATGCTATTTTTTTAATTTTTCTGTAGATATATTGTTTTACAGAAACATGAAGACTTGAATCAAAGAAGTGTGGTTAATTTACTACCTACGCGTTTTTTAAAAGCAATTCGGATCACTACTGAGTATTGGCAATCTGGAATGAAATACACGTTTGCCCAGTAACCCAAAGCTGAAGACGAATAAATTCCGGTAGATTAGAGCATGTTATTTTCTAAACTCCATGATAGCGTATTATTACCGTAAACTGGGGTTACTTTGACCTTTGCACCTACTGGGGTTACTTTCAACCGCTCAAAATGTGTATTGACTCAGTATGTGTATGTAGGTGTGCGCTCGCATGTGAAAAGAAAAAGTGCGTGACTGAGGTATGTGCAGGCGCACGCAGAGTTTAAGAACACGTCTATTACAAATAGTTAATGTAAAAAAAAATGATGGTGTTTCAAAGTGATTGACTGAATTTTGCCTAGCCAAGAGCTAGGAAAGTTTTTACCGTAAACCTGGGTTACTCTGCGCCTTGCGCCTGCTGTAGTAACATTTCATCACCCAAAATTTCTGTTTCTTTGCCAGATGGCAAAGAAACAGAACTTTAGACGAACTGTAGCCTAGTCATGTTTGTCATCCCTCCACCAAATATTACCCAAACACACACAATACGCAGTGTTTGGGAATCAAATGCTTTAATTTTAAGGGATGGCAGACCACATTAGGACGATCATTTTTTTATATATAGGAACATGTGGTCTAAAACGTTTCCCTACTGCGCTATAGGCGCCGAACGCACCGCGCACATTTCAAACATGGCACGGACCCTTGCAGCGAACGGACAGCTCTGGTGACAACTTGCCGTCACAGCAGCATTGGTCACGCGACGCTCTTGAAATGTGCGTGGTACGTTCGGCGCTTGTGGCACAGTAGGGAAACGTTTCCCTACTGCACTACGGGCGCCAAACGCACCGCGCACATTTCAAACATGGCGCGGACCCTTGCAGCGAATGGACAGCTCTGGTGACAACTTGCCGCCTCAGCAGCATTGGTCACGCGACGCGCTTGAAATGTGCGTGGTACGTTTGGCGCTTGTGGCACAGTAGGGAAACGTCTCCGGCGACACGTTCAAGTATAAAAAATTATCGTTCCGGTTGTGGCTATACCGTCCCTTAAAATTAATTTATTGAATTCCCAAACATGCGGTATATTTTTTCTTTCGCGTGTGTGCTGCGACCACAGTGTCATGTTCAATATAAAGCGTTATCTTCAAATGCCAAAAATACTTCATCTTCCATGAATGGTGAGTGCAAAATCCCATTTAATATTCACAGTTTTTTTAATTGATTATGGTCTCGTTTCTTTACATAGAGCGTTTGAGTTAAACACATTCGACGAAGAAGAACTGAGATGCAGCTTCATTTCTCCTGCCAGTTCCTGATCTTTATATTTGCGTGTAATTGAAAAAGGTTATATTTCATACAAGAGAATTCATCCATGCCATTAAATTTCACGTTAGCTCTTTAAAAACTTCTAGTAAACCAATAACCACCAAGGAGAAAGTCGTTTCAGGGCATAGCACATCTGAATTACTTTAAAACATAATAATAATATTTTACTCACAGAGACTATCGATCCTGTTAACCTGCAAATGGGTTCAGAAATGCGGACGTTCATGCTGAGGACTGCTCCAGCATTTGTCTGAGAACGTCGCTGGACAACTTAGCTGCGAGGTATGGCGGAGATCGAACCTGATACTTCATGCATGTAAATCCGACTAACTACAACATGTGTTATGCTTGCGTAGTTTCAAATATATTCGTTTTTTAATTGTTACATCAAACCATGCATTTAGATTATCGTTGTTTTTTTTTTTTAATTTTTACATGTTTATTGAAATAATAACAGTTATAGAATTTTTCATTTTATTTTCACTTTAGGAAAGCGAAGGGGCTGCTGCACTGTACTACACTGTAAAATTTTTGCTTGACTTTCAATTCATTTTTTAAACAAACATTTGCACATGTGGCCTAAATGAAAATGAATTTGTTCAGGTCCTGCTTATACAATCTAGGCATTAAATCATACTTCATAAATACTGAAATCAAATTATTTTTGCAAACCTATGGTTGAGTGATTTGGATTTTAGAGGGGTAGCATTGAATGAAATAAAAACTAGCGATTTATTGAGGAATGTACATTTATTCCAAAAATATATTTAATTACAAAAAAGTAGGAAAAACGTACAAATGACAAATACACTTACACAAAATAATGCTTTAAGCAGTCTTACTAAGTCCATTCCATTCTTTGCTAATTGCTAATACTGTATAAGATTGTGTTACAAACTTAATACTATTCCAGGCCGTGCTCTGTTTCGAGGGAATGGAACGGAAATCAGCAGCATTGAGTAATCACACCGCATAATAATGATAAGTATACAGAGTAAAGTATTTATACAATTATTAAACAGCAGTACATAAAATAAATAACATTGAAAAGTATATGTATGATGGCAACACCAAAATTTGTCCCTTGGACGATGTTAAAACCAGAATTCGTAGTCGTTTCATTTAGGAGTATAACTACAGTTTAATTATCCTGATATAAGTGCAACGATAAAACACTCTACAAAATTCATAAATAGTGTAAAATACTTACTAATAACACCGCCTACCAAGAGTAATAGTTGTGCGAAACAAGAGACTGCGGATAAGTTGACCATTACACACGAGTTACGCTCATTCACACCTGTTACTACTGCGCCCGTTTAGAGTTTACCATATAAATGTACTAAATACATCGCCTAAAACATAGGGTGGTGTTGTTATAAATTACGAAACTCATTCCATGAATAAAACACAATTTTAGGTTTGACTTCTGAGACAAAAGTAACAAAACACTTTTTACGTACTCAAGGCATTTTCTAGTTAATATAAAATACCAGAAAAAGAAAGTTTTTTTTTTTTTAAATCAATAACGCGGCGAAAACCTCCGTAAATATATACTGAATAACGCCAGGGCAAAATAAATAACTTGTACGAACGTAAAAATTGGAAATTGCACAAAATAGTCAAATAAACATAGTCTGTTCGCGGTAATTGAGCATTTTTGAAATCAACCTTTAAAAAATGTCACTGCCCCTACCAGCATATATTTCAACAGGTACACGGACTGGCATGCACTCAGTTAAGTGGTAACGACATATGGAAAGTAGTCCCGTATCTTAACGTTGAATTAAAAGTATTAGGTAAGTACTTCTGAGTACTGAAATTATTAGTTTTTGTTTCTGTTATTTTTTTAATACATACAACATGTGTGAGATTAGCACATTTGCCAAATATTTATTTTTATAATAGTTTTACCTTTTTACTTAGCCAACGTAATGATGAGTATAGTGGCAATGGTTATTTTACATATGGTGGAAGAATACACAATAGACATTCAAGTCGATCTTTAGCAGGACTTTCAAAAGTGCTCAAGTTATCGTGAACAGCCTATAACTACAGTAAATGTATACAGCTCGGAAAATATTTGAGATTATATTTTTTTAATTGCTTGTTTTCCTTTTATTTCATGTACTGTTTTATTAACAGTTTACCAGTATTACGCTGTTACGTTGTGTTTCCAGAGTGATGTGATGAATGGTCGTCGTAAGGCGGCTGTTTCACAGCTGACTGCCGCCACGTAAACACTGTAGAAGGACCGAAGTCACTGCGCAGTTTCAGTCGCCTTATTATTAACGCCAGTATCCTAACCCGGTGCACCGTTGCTTCCGTGATCGCCTTTGTGTTTCCGCGGCGTCATTGTGCGGTAAAGGACGTATAGGCTGTTCACGGTAAAGTGATAACTTTTTAAGGCCCTGCTGAATTTTTCCCTTTGAGAGGTTTCTATGTTCCTATCACTGCTTGATATAAATATTGCCTTGTGGCAAATAAACGCAGTGTATAATTTTCTTCACTCCCAAAAGATAATGCCTGAAACTGTAATAAATTATATTTATTAATTGTTAATGCCGGTGAGAAGGGCCTTAAGAAGTGTTCACTTTATCGTGAATAACCTCTAACTGGCACGACACATGATGCGCTGAGGCCGTGTCTCAACTCATAGAATACTCTCGAGAGAGAGCACTCTTTCGCACAACCTGGCGATAGCACTGCTTCACACTCTCTAGCGCTCTCGCTCTGGGAATTGAGACAACCACTCTCCCGTTCCTTTCCGACGTCAGGCAAACAGCTGATGCCAAAAGGCGGGGAATCATGTTTAGTTAAAATCGCGGTCATCGCTATAGTAAGTAATTTATGTGTTTCAAATAATTCCCAAATAATCATAGCACTACCACAATAATCATTAGCGAATAAAATACCACTTTCCTTTGCTTTATATTTTACCATTATATTTACAGTTATGTTGCATCAAAGTGACAAAAAAACGAGATTTAGTCGTAAATCGGTATATATATATATATATATATATATATATATATATATATATATATATATATATATATATATATATATATATATATATATATACGTTTTTCTTCTGTTATTTCGCTGTTTGAAATAGTTGAGATTATTCACTCACAGTTAAAATACAACGTGACCCAGAAAGCTACTCGGAAATAATGTAAACAAATATGGCACCTGCGAGAGAGCGCCAGTAAGTATACAATTTCATGCTCTCTCTGTACTCTCGCTCTTTCGCGCTCTCTCCGACGAATTGAGACGACCAGAGAGCGTTCTATCTGATCTCATAATGACGTCATCGTGAGAGCGAGAGCACGAGAGAGCGCTCTCTAGGCCAGTTGAGACACGGTCTGGGTCCTGCCAGGAG
This sequence comes from Dryococelus australis, assembly GCA_029891345.1. Classification (NCBI taxonomy): domain Eukaryota; kingdom Metazoa; phylum Arthropoda; class Insecta; order Phasmatodea; family Phasmatidae; genus Dryococelus; species Dryococelus australis. The sequence continues at coordinate 263,448,972 of CM056995.1, forward strand.
AGGGAACCGTATTTGATTTTCTCATTATCGGTACACGCTACGCATAAATCCCAGGTTGAAAGAATGCTAGGAATGTGATGAATGAAAACTATGAACGTGGTAGCGGTAATTTGATACTTAATGTAAAAATAGGAACTATTGTTGGCTTTGCCAATAAGCACAAATTACGCAACTGCAATACTACAGAATTTTTATTTCTTTATTTTGTATTTCGGGGTATATTTTACTGCACTACAACAGTCTAAAGATATATCCAAAACAGCTACGATACCATTATTTAGGTTACTAAATCAACCACGTGACCAAGCATAGGCCCTAAATAAGGATCAAAATTTACTGAGGTGAAATAGCACACTAAGTCGCCAAATAGGACAGTAAAATCGTCTGCTGTTTATTTACGTTTTATTTCTCGCATTGTGGTGAATAGGCCGGTATTTACTCTTCTTGAAATGCTGCACACTATCTACACGCCCGTGAAAAATGGAAAATCTGCGATCCACATAAAGTTATTTTAAAATAAAATTCGTATGTTGTTTTAAAATTGCCTAAAAAAAAGTATAGGTTGTTATTTGAAATGGAATGTTAATTGCAGGAGCGCAGAAACATCGAGAAGATTGATATTGACTAGAAAGAAATATGATCAGTTATTCACAAGACAACGGAGTTACGCGAAAAATGCTTGGGAGTATGTTATTTATTCAGGGTGACAAACAAAATAACTTCGAAATTCCACAAGCGTGTAGTTTCCAACTTTGTCGCGTGTAGCGTTGTTACAAGCCGCTAGAGACCATCCACCCTGAATTCATAAACCATAATTCCCCAAATTGGCCGTTTCGGACACGGCTTATGTTATAAATAATTTTTTATACATTTCTGTTCATTTATGCATTAAAAAACGTGCCATGATTAAAGTAATATCGTCGCTGAAGTAATTAGGTTAAGAACACAGTTTAGAAGAGAATTGTTGATAAAGGCTGTTCACGAAAAAAAGTCACTACTCGTAACGATAGCTGGGAAGTAGTTCATCTTAACTTCAAATAAAAAGTGCAAGGTAACCATTTCTGATAACTTAAATAATTACTTTCGGTTTCTGTTTTTTTTTTTTTTAATGCATCGAAGTGTAAAAATGAACATATTTGTTAAATATTTAGTTTTCTAGTGGTTTCACAGTTTCATTTGACCGACGCATGAATAACGTGATCATGACAATGCTAATTTTACATAAGGCGCAAGAATACACAACGTGCATGCAAGTAGATCTTAAGCGGGGCTTTCAAAAGTGGTCTTTTTACTGCGAATAGCCTATAGTGTATTGGGATTTGGAGAGAGACGAGCAGTAATGCCTTGTGACAGTTTCTTGTCCTCCCGCACAAAAGCGCCACGAGCACACGGAGCAGACCTGCCTGGTGTCAGGCCAGAAAACTAGTTCCCAATTCTTGGAGTAAATGTGCAGTGGCTTCGTTACGTATATACAGTGCTCTATGCGGCTAATTCACATATAACTTAACATGGAGCTCGTTGCGATAACTTTGCGTTGTCGTCATGCTCATTATCGCGCAGCAGTGTTTTCACGTTGCATAAAAAGCGACGCAAATGTAAGTTATCCACACGTGAAATTCACCCAACTTCAACATAATGCAAAGGTAATGTAGATTTGGCCAAGCTAATATTTTGGAGAGATTCAATTTTATTTATACCAACTTCTGACGGGATTATTTATTCTTCATTATGGCACAAATGCAGCAGACGTATTTCGCTAGTGTGAATTTGTATAATACTAACGGTTCGAAAAACTTTACAGTTAAAAAAATATATTTGAGTGCAAACTGGCGTAAATTTATGTGGGCACGTAGAGAAAAATATTTGAACTATCATGACCGCTCATATGTACGTTTAGTTGCAAATATACGTATATGTGTGTACACTAGCCTTTTTCCATTTCAAGAGACAGAATATATCGTAGTACTGGATTTCACCTTGTCAGTGACAATTCAAGTGCAAATAGAGGTACGGTTTTATAAAAAAATTTGGTACAGAGCTAACGGATAGGCAAACAACGAGCACGATCTTAACTTCAGTTTGAATCGGCCTTATGTAGTCTGACGAACGAGTACGCTTTTTTAATATTTATTTATTTTTTCCTTCGTCTTTGACCGGTTACAACCAGATTGACTGCGTCAAAAAAAAATCTTGTGTGCAGTTATTTCCATGTCGACAGGGTATGAACATCATCTGTGGCGGGGGCCGACATGGCTGTATCCATAGGGAAAACTGTAAAGTAGTGATGCGATAATCGCTTGTAAAATAATCGATGATTAGATTATTTAATTATAATCTATTCATCGATTATAATTAACTAATTAGATTATTCACGTTTTTCAGCTGTTTATACTTAAACAAAACAAAACATTTCAGATACCTACATGTATCATATTTATTAAAAATATGAAATATAATTTTGAAGCAACTCAGAACAAATTTTGGTAAGAATAGTTTTAAATTAATTTATAGAATTTGCGGTCAATTTTTGTGTATGGATTAGAACAAGACAATCGGGTGTTTTTTCCGATTATTTGTTCCATCAAAAATAATCATAATTGATTCATTCGACTTAGAAAATTATGCGATTATCCCATCACTACCAGTGTAAACAGTACTGCCTTCGAAACTGGAAAAAAAAAAAAAAAAAAAAAAAAAAAAACAAGTGAACTCGTTCGTGAGACAGTACACCGCAGCTGCTCGGCGCCCCAGAGACGCAGGTGGCAGGCAGGCAGGCAGGCACAGGCGCGTGCCTAGAGGCGGAGCGGGGAACTAGGAGGACGTCCTGCTGTAGCCATCGGAGATGGTGGCGCCGTGCGGCGGCGGCCGCCGCCTCTCCATCGTCATAGTCTCCATGGAGTCGAGCTCGTCGGCCTGCGCGTTCTCCTCGGCCACCTCGACAAAGGCGGCGCTCAGCTCGCCCTTGAGCCGGCTCACTCCGCCCGTCGACACGTCGTACATGAAGATGTCCTTGCTGCTGCTGCTGTTGCCCGCCGCCTCCGCCCTGCAACGCAACGACAATACACACTCTTAAGAGTTATTTGGAGCTGCGCGTCCAAGGTCAAGAAGCAAGGGAGCAATACGGGCGACACTAACACGCACGCCTTGTGTCTCATCGCTCCTACGCGCAAGGCGTGCAGTGTTTCCGGCGTGACGCTGTACTGTGCAATTCAGATCTGTAACAGTGGAGTTTTATTACACCCGATGAAAGCCCACAGATTAAACTACGTCCGTATCTTTGTACTTTTCTCTTGCCGTTTAAGGAAACTGTGCAGGCAAGCTTTAAAAATGCGATATTTAACCATACTCACGAATTTTTTCTCCAAGAATATAATAAATACGAAAAATGTAAAATAATAGGAACATAGATAATAGTTTTTATCTTTTGTGACAAAAAGTCGTATTTGCAGAACATTTATTTACCGAGATACGCGTATTCGCGCAAACAACTGTTTCACAAAAAACGTGCAACTCTTTAAGTGCCTGTCGCGCAGACAAATTTTTCCGCAAACTGTTTCTACTGAAGCCTTGTTCACAATAGCTCGTCCGCAGTCGTATGGTCCGCGGACCTGCTTCATCCGCGGGTGCATGTCTCAATGTGCGTGTCTACAATAACGACGTCCGAAGATAAGCTTTCAGACACAAACTAGAGTGCACCTTAATCGGCGCGTCAATAATTTGTATGCGATTACTCTTAAATATTTATATTTCTAGCTCATTTTATTTGGTTTTATAATTTGAGTTATGCGAGTGAGTACGTTTTAATTTTGCTTTAATTCAACTTCATAAGGATATTTTTTTTTTGCTCTAGACAGTACATTTTTGAATTTGTACTTTTAAAGTTTTATTTGCGGTTACGAGTTTGAATGTTATTACTTTGAAAAACAGCGAGTTTTATACTTATAACCTTACGGTTTGTTATTAATATATGGTTATTTACTTTTAACTTTTGCGCGCTAAAAAAAAAAAAAAAAAAAAAAAAAAAAATTGGAATATCTTCACATTGCATAAAAAGCGACGCTAATGTAAGTTATCCACACGTGAAATTCACCCAACTTCAACATAATGCAAAGGTAATGTAGATTTGGCCAAGCTAATATTTTGGAGAGATTCAATTTTATTTATACCAACTTCTGACGGGATTATTTATTCTTCATTATGGCACAAATGCAGTAGACGTATTTCGCTAGTGTGAATTTGTATAATACTAACGGCGAGCTGTGGCGACAGACGGTCACGTGCACCAATCAGCAGTTAGGTGTCCGCGGACGGGGATCCGTTATTGTGGACTAGGCCTTAAATTTCGTCAAATAAAGTTGGACAGTTGTGAAATCACGGAAACATTATTATCGCCGTTATATAAGTCTGGAAAAGTTAGGTGAATACAGTTTCCAACAAATATTTTAACTATTTAACGGGTTCTAAAATTTCTTTGATGTTTGACGGGCTCCGGCAATAAAAATCGTGCATGACAAAAATGGCCGTTTCCGACATCATGAAACTTTAAACTGGCGAACAATTCATGGAAACTAAATAAGGTTATGAATATAATTAAATTGTATATAAGCTTTTTGAGCATGAGTGATATTTTATGTTATTGATTCACAATGATGTTAAAAATTCACGGACATTAAATTCTACTGTGCAGAAAATATCTCTGAGAAATTATATTTAAATAAAAAACATATAAGTGAAAATATATCACACCACTTGCTAAATATTTCTTATAGTGGACTGCACGGAAACAACAGTATCTCACTTTCAAAAACCATTTTTTAATGAAAATTACGACTAGATACCCCCCCCCCCCCAGTAAAAAAAAAGTGACACCGTGGAACATTTTCAAACACATTCAAGATTCTTCGATAAAATTTGATGGAGGGAAAAATTTTATGGCCGTATTCCACCCTCAAATTTTACTGTAAAATATATTGGAAGGCGACAATTTAACAGCGTGACAATGGCTTTAAGGAGAAGTTGGACGGCGTCTTGGATATATATATATATATATATATATATATATATATATATATATATATATATATATATATATATATGCCATTACTGGCCTTTGAAATTAATTTATGGAAATATGACTTTGTTAGGACATAGAACGTCATTCTATTATATTCTAGAGACAATTATCGATTGACTACTTATAATAGCAGCGTTGTCGTCTGACTGGCATTTCTTAACTAATACTTGCATGTTGAGAAATCTTGAAATGTTTGTGTTTAATATTTGTTTTTATAAAATTTACCATTAAAATTTTTATTGTACTGTACAAAAAATTATGAATGAATAAATATTTTTTTTTAAATTTCTTAATCCATTTAGACCCAGTGCACACAGCTGTGTACAGTACATTACGTACGTGTAAGTAATTTTCGGTCTATACTGCACACTGCGAACCTCAATGACCAATGATCTTACCTGGGGGTAAATGATTCGCAAACCGTCTTACTAGTCTAGGTCACAATTGGTTCATATTACTGTAGCCGAGCATATAGCCTACAGCTCATTGGTTGTGACAACGAAACAAGTGTTGTGTCGATTTAAGTACAGCACGCACCATAAAATTCCTTGCTTGAATCATCTGAAACCGGTAATTAAAGTGGGCGTGAAAGGTTTAACATGGCAGAATTATCTGAGAATGTCGTGTTAAAAATTTCTTTGTCTACTTATCTTTAAGATTTGTGCATGAGAAGTAATTTCTTTTAACATTCATCCCCCGTTAAAATCCGTGCCTGCAGGCTTGGTATAATCCATTCACGGTTACGTCACACTTTTCTGAAGCCCTGCTAAAGTTCTATTTCCAGAATATTCCTCCGCCTAGTGAAAACTAAGCTCAACTAAGTCTAGAAAATTACACCAAAGAACATCGCACCGAAATCTTGCGCACTCAGTTATAATAATATTCTGCATGAGAACTATTTCTTACTAGGCGCTATCACCCCACATGTTTTCTCACTATTTATATTCATATTTTTTATAAATGAAATATTATAATTTATGAATCATGTATAGGTAAAACTGCAATTTGACGAAAAATAAGATACTTTTATTTTAACAAATGTGTAAAACGGTTGTGATACATGACGTATCTAGGTACAGGCTGTTCACGAAAAATGAGCACTTTTGAAAGCCCTGCTTAAGATCTTTTACGCACGTTGTGTATTATTCCGCCTTATGTAAAATTAACATTGCCATGGGCCTCAGCACTTTATTCATGCGTCGTCGGTTAAATGAAACTGTGAACTTATTAATAAAGTAAATACTTTACCAATCCGTTCATTTTTACACTTGGGTAAATTAAAATAATAGAAAGCGAAATAAATAATGTTAAGATATCGCAAACGGTTACCTAACACTTTTTATTCGACGTTAAGGTATGGGACTACTTTCCATCCTTCGTTACCAACTTCACTGGGCGAATGTCACTCAGTGCTCCCTTTAAAATGTATGCATGCAAGGGCATTTACTTTTCTTCTAAGGTTCATTTCTAAAGTACTCAATTTATCATGAACAGCCTTTAATAACTAGAGACAACCATATATGGGGCGATTTTCCTAACGTTTGATTGAAAAATTGTGAAGAAACCGCGAGTAGACTATATATAGAGAGAGGCCGCCTAGCGAAGAGCTATACTCACTGCGAGACGAGCAGGATGATAGACTGCATGTGTGCGGCGGTGCGCCGCTCGCCGTCCAGCCAGCGGCGGTAGTTGTCGGTGGAGGGCTGCTTGAGCACGGCGCGCAGGGCGTCCCCGGACAGGAAGCGTACGCCCTCCACGTCGCGGCCCTCGCGGTCGGAGTCGCCCTCCTCGAAGTCGTAGCTGACGGGAGCCAGCACAACCACGCTCGTCACGTTGCGCCCGCGCAGCTCGGGGGCGTCGGGCAGCGGGAACTGCGCGCCGCTCACCTTCAGCGGCAGGTACCTGCGAACACAGCAGCGTTGCCAGCTCTCGTCTACAGCGACGTCACTACAGACGGAGCAAGTTACTCAGGCAGTGTCCGAACTCGAGTACATACTTGCGTACTTGCATCCTTGCATACTTCACTTACCCTTGGCACCAAACTTGGGAAATTCGGACTTGCAGTCTTGTTGCCTTCGGTACCAGTTATTAGCCAGCTAACCGCTTTAAATGTTCATGTATTCCGACTAAGAATTTGATAATTGCCGAAAGTCTTAGGGGATAGATCAAGTACTAAATAATATTTGAATTTGATTCACATTAACATTTATTATCTTGCATTATTGTATGTAAGTGCAGTTTGGATTGTTTTTTTAAATCTTATCTCTTGTAGGTTAGGAACATAGGTCTAATACGAATTTATTGCTTAGACCTTTTTTAAGGTGAAACTTGCGATAATTATTTACTTAGTTCAAAATTAAATGTCTACGAAGTAGTAATGTTGCCCTATTAAACTTTAAATCAAATAATTATGCCGGAAATCAATTGTAACCTACACATCGCTTCTCAAAATGGCGGCACATATTCCACAAGTATGCAAGAAGTATACAACTTCGTTTACTTGTATACTTGCATACTTCACTTGCAGTTAGGACAGCACTTACGTCGTCACTTCGGGGGACAGGTACGCACAAGTATGTACTTCAGGCGAATTCGGACACAGCCTCAAAGCATCAGGAATGAGGAAGTAATCGTCCATGGTCTGTAGCAGTGGCGGTTATGCCATAGACGCAAGGTAACCAATACTTAGCCTATACATTTTGGAAATGTTTGACCTTTTATAGTTTTCGCCTTAACTTTAAACACATTTAATTCTAAGTTTCCCGTTTCCAATTCCAGAAACAGATTTTTCGTGTAAACTCATAGTGCTGCTATCTAGTATTTATTTCCACAAACGAGGGCGACTAGCGATGAATCGAACTCGCAAACACGGGCAGGTTACGCAGGCGTTCTGTTTGCGTCCTCCAGTCCTAGTTTTTCCTCGGAAATTGGATATTATTACATTCATTTCGTTTCCGTTTTTATAACTAATGTCACGTATTATAAAACAGTAAATACACGTGGACGGTAAGCCAAGTTGGAAGTTGCATTTGTTAGTAGAAATTGAAAATGGAACCACAGTCCGGCTTATATCAACCATTTAATGTATTTGTAAAGTGCGTAATGTATCATATGTTAATGGCATTTATCTAAATGTTATCTAAAACACTGAAATATGTAGGGCTATTATATTGCTTATCCTGTAAAAAAAATTCGCTATACGCCGCTGGTGTAGTAGGGGAACAGCCTTACACTTCACCTGCAGTGATTTCAGGAAACAATGGAAAACCAAAACCAGGGCTGGCCGGACCAGGCATCGAACCTGAGTCTCCCCCGAATGCGAGCCCAGTGGTTTACTATTGCGCCATCTCTATCTGAGTGTGGGAAGGTGCCACCGCGTGCATCTGCAAACCAGACTAGGACTCCACTGTTTTGAAAAAACAGGTGAGAGCTAGAAGTACCTGCAGTGACAGGACGTGATGCCTGTCTCCCCATCGAATGGGTGTTCGCGGCGCGAGTTGGTATGTGTGGTTAATGCCCAGTTTACCATCGTGGTTCGAAATTCGATCCTAGATAGGATGTAAGATTTTCGCAGAAAACCGTTGCACCCTCTTCTAACATCTTTGGTTGCACCATTCGAGTTCAAGCTTCCAACCAAAGATGTTGGAAGAGGGTGCAACAGTTTTCTGTGAAAGTCTTTCAGTTCCCGCCATCTTTGTTTTTCACTATTTTCGCCAAAAGTTCCATTTAAGAACGTTTAGCGATATTTTTCGCACGACATGGCACGAGTAATGGTTTCTTAGGCATTATCAAACTATCACATCTCTACTGCCTTTATTAATTTTTCACTTGTGACTGCAAGCAGCGAGACACTAAGTAAAATTTTTTTTGCGGGCGATTATAGAAATGATACTAGCAAGAGTAGTAAAGCAATACATGTTCTAGATTATGTGTAAAGCAATGCCACATGCCTTGCCGACGCCTGAAATAAAATACAAAATCTGTGATGCAAGTTACAACGAAAAATTTCGTACATCCAAGATGGCGGAGACTAATCTCCCTTAATACACAAAAAGCAAGCTTGGCAGGCTGTGTCCAACCGTAATAGTTATCATCATTATAGCCAGTAGAAGAAGAGTTGCTGCAACAAGAGCACATATGGGTTTTTCAAATATTGCTCAGTGTAATTTGATCAACGCATGACAAAAGGCTTTTTTCTCAGTAAAGTGAGTTTTTTTTTAAATAAACGATCGGATAAAATCACTTCCTCTAATTACATATATACTACAGTACACATTGTCATGCAGGCTCCTAGCGAATCGATAGCAATAGTTATAAGACTTTGCGCTATATTGCGAAGGCGATATTGGAATTTACAGCCACTGCATTATACCTGTTTGTTGTTTTATTCGGGTTAGGATACGAATTTGTATTTTGGTAACACATTTAGATACTTAAGAATTGCACAAATTTAATTGGATGGCACATGAATGGAGTGATAACACCCATGGTAATGCCAGTTTCACATATAACAGAAGGTTACAAATCGAAAAGAAATGTAGAACCTAATCAGGGCTTTCAAATGTGCCCTATCGACTATGAACAGCCTATAGGCTATTTGTCAAAACGGTTACTGCAACGATAATTTTACAAGAAGAATGATTCACAACTAACAGGGAAAAAATTGTTATTAGAAGTGCTCAATAAACTGCTAATAACATATAGGCCTACAGGCTTAAAGCGACGGGCAATCATTACAATGGCCTCTAAATAGCTTTGTAAAACTTAATACTCTGAACTCATGTGTTCTGAAACATGCATAAGTAGGTAGGTAGGTGTGCTTAACATCTTGTCGACAGTGAGGTCATTAGAGAAAGTACATGCATAAGTGTTTTACGAGCCAGCAGTGGTTGATGGTCACGCTAATTGTGATCAGCCTTTTAGCGATTTCGACAACCAAGCATTCTTCTCTTTCAGAATTTCTAGCTTTGCTTCACGCCCGATTTTAAGAGCCTCTTGGTATGACATTTCGATCACAAAGTGGGAAACATTAAAATAATAAACTTAAGTTATTAACAATGTTAAAAGACCAAATAATTTTCTAACAGTTTATTTGTTAGTTGAAAACTGCTCCAAAAAAATAAACATATTCACCTGTTATATGTGGAATCATTGAGCACGACAGGTTCCAGCTGGGTGGCGTCATCCTTCACATACTTGTCTTCGATGGCTTGGCCTTCTTCTGTTTCTGGGTTGTAACGTACCACCTTCATCTCTACTGGATCTTTAGTAGCATTCGGCGAGACAACTACAGGAACTGGGGCACTAGCGGCAGCAGAAGCACCTCCGGCATTGTAGAAATTAGCCAAAGCTTCGGGAGGAAGATTGTCGATGGGAATGTCTCCAATTTTGTCGTAGTCTAGTATCTGAATGTCCGCATTGCTGAGGACTCCTGAAGCTATTAGTTGTTGGCGCAAATCTTCTGGCACTTCGTCTGGTAAAGCTGCGAGAGTTTTGGGGTCAGGAGCTTTATTTTCTTCACTTTTATTCTTGTTTTCTGCCAATGGGCGCTCTGTTGATGGTGCCTGGGTAGGCGTAACTAGTGGGAATGGCCTGTACCCATTTGTGGCTGAAATCGGAGCAGGTGTTGTTGAGAGCCTTTGCTGCTCTCTCAAAGATGGCGCGTTGTGAGATGCCAATGGCAACTGACGATAATGAACTTGCTCGGTCGGCTGTTGAATTTGGTTCACATTATTAAAGTTGCTAGTTTGTCTATAGTTAACAGGTGATAATTGACTTGGCGCTTGGAAATTTTGCTTCTGTAGACTTGTAGGTGTGGTTTCGATAATATGCTCTTCATATTTAGGAAGTGATTTTATCAGTTCACCCCGGAATGAGCTTGGATCCTCGGGGAAATTTGGTTTCCCAGAAGTCTGCTGGGGAGTATTGAGAAATTGGTTAAGATTGTGTTGTTGATTTTGTCTTTGAGTATGCTTTCCTAACTCTTGTCGTTGGTGATGCTGAAGATTTTGCAGTCTCTGTTGTTGAAGATCATTAAGTTTCTTCTGTAAATTATCTCCCTGGTTCAGTAAGTTTCTGTGCTGCTGAAACGGCTGTTGCCGCTGAAATGACTGTTGCTGCTGGAATGCTTGCTGCTGCTGAAATGTATGTTGTTGCTGGAATGTCTGTTGTTGCTGGAATCTCTGTTGTTGCGGAAATGTCTGTTGTTGCTGGAATGTTTGTTGCTGTGGAATGTGAGGCTGCTGTACTTGTTGCAGTGGTTTCTGGCTTTGCTGCAGTTGCTGATGCTGGCTGAATCCTCGGTTCTGCTGCTGAGGTAACTGGTTCTGAGGAGAGTTACGAGGCTGTTGCTGTTGAAATTGTTGCTGCTGCAGCTGTAAATGCTGTTGCTGTTTCTGTTGCGGAAAATTCTGCTGCAGTTGTTGGAACTGCTGTTGAGCAGGGTATTGTTGTTCAGGTTGTGGTCTTGATTGTGAGGATGAGGGCAAAGGAAAATGGGTCGATGGGAATGTTGGCCTAGGAGGACTATTATTTGATTGCACTTGAGGATGGCCTTGAGCTAGTTGCTGCTGAAAGCGAGGCCTCTCTTGAGATATTTGTGGCTGGCGTTGAATACCAGGGGCCTGTGGTAGAGGTGGTGAAAATTGTTGATGGGGTAACCGCTGTTCTTGTGGTACTCCAAAGAAACTGTGTGGAACATGAGTAAACTGCTGTTGGTTGAAATTCTGCTGAGACCTCAAAGTTTGAGGTGTGTGGTTAGGTATATGAGGTGGGCGGGACTGTGGCCCTGGTGGGAAGAATGAAGGTTGTGAAGATGGTTTTTGGAACTGTGTTTCAGGGTGATGAACTTGTCCTTGGAAGGGTATATTCCTAGGCCCTGGAGGTGATTGGAAAGCTTCAGGATACCTCTTGTGCTGGAAAGTGTGGAAGTTTACCCCTTGTCGATGCTCTGCCTGTTGTGTTGGCAATGCCACAGCAGGCTCAGGAGCTGATTGTTCTTGCTCTTGCTGCTCTGAATCATCGTGTGGAGTTCCGAAAGACACTCGAATTTTCGAATCACCATAATAAAGCTCCGATTCAGGATGGATGATAGTCCTCAATGTAGTCGCGGGTGGCTTGGGAGTTGGGGGAATGGGAGGGTGCACCGGTGGAAGTGGTGTCTCCTCGAGGTGGCTAGTTGTAGCTGGAGTTATGGCTGGAACAGGGTCTTCATAGATCACACTATCTTGGCCATCCTTTCCGACTTTTGTGGGGTCTTTCTTGTATTTGACGTAAAATACCTGGATTGGTTCCCTTGTCGGTGGTTTGGGTGGCAGAACTGGCGGAGCAGGGAGGGACTCATTTGACTCTTGTATGATTATCTCGATGATGGGTTCCGGTTCTTTCAGATAATATGGCGAACTGCTGTGATAAGCAATCTGCTTATTTATGCCGTCTGGGTACGATGGGAATACGTCGCTGCCAGCAATATCATGGTCTTTTACAATGGCAGCTTCACTGGAGCTGCTGTGCTGGTTGCTTTTGTGAGAATGGTCTGCAGGCAGACTGGGAGTGGAGTAGGAAGACTTCTTAATTTCCTTGAGGTCGTTGTGGGTGGAGGTGCCTGAGAGCTTGCCATCCACCTCCTGGTGGTGGTTGTGGAAGAGAGGGTCGAACTGCGAGTACTGCACGACGGGCTCCATCTGCACGGCGTAGGGTGGCGCTGGGGCGGCGTGTGGCCTGTGTCTCTTGGGTGGCGTCGATGGTCGTCGCTCGTAAAAGGGCGGGGGCGGCACGGCTGCCGATGTGATACGCCGCTCGAAAGTGCTGTACGACCTGGCGATCACGTGGGGCTTCTCCTCTGGCTTCTTGTCGGCCGTCACCACTGCACCTGCTGTACTCGCAGCGACGAGCCACAGAGTCGCCTGCAGCAAGAATACCTTAAAAAAAAAAAAATTATTAAGTATTACAAGACATGTAGAGTAAACAATAACGTACTTGGAGGGATATCACTGCTGTAATATACATTTTCCAAAAAAATACATTATTTATCAAATTTAAGTTAAAAAGTTTGCACACTTTGTGAAAAATGTTTTCGATAGTAATAATTCGATATGATTCCCGCATATGTCATAGCCTTTAGGAATAAAGTGTTTGTTCTTAGATACCACAACTTGCCTTGCATTCGTGAGCTCATATGTTCCACCACGACTAGTGGCAATCATGATTTTCTCATGTAATTTGGAATCGTTATTCGAGATAAACGCCGGTGCAGATAATTAATATACCTAGTCTTCAACGAGAGATTTTTCGAAGCCTGGTGCAAACTAACAAATTTGTTCGCCTCACGTTTCGGTTATTCAAAAGTTTTCCATTTATTTTATAATGAATAGTTACAAAACAATGTAATTTTTGTCAACTGTGGTAATTAGTTATTTCTAAGTGTTAAAATTAACCACAAAAGTCACAACACTTAGGGCTATACTTATTTCTCCCTTGAGTGTCTTTTTATCAAATAGCATTTAATTCATCCTCCCCTGAGGAAACTTTAATGCGTCTTTCTATATTCATAGTAATTTTAATTCTGTTAAGAATTAAGAAATAACTACTTGTTATTTCTTTATAATTGGATCCAGAGGCGAAGTCCTCTCTCTATAAATTGTTATGCGTTGTGCATTTTCGTCTGAAATATAGTATGGAGTAAGGCCTAGAAAAGTAAATTTTACGCTTACGTTAAACACATTGGTAATAATAAAAATATAGTAATTTTTATGAATAAACAAACATCGAAATAAAATAGTTCAGTTAACAGCCTGTAGGTCTGATTTGCAGTGTGTATCCTTCAGCTTTCCTTCAGGTGAACGTTCAAGTGAAATCCAAACTTTAAACTTTTGAATTACTTTCAGAAAGTCCTGTTTTAAGGAACTTATATCGAATATCAGAAATCACGACTTTCGGGAAATTAATTTTTCTAGTTTTGTTAATTTCTTCCGGACTTCCGAGGAACTGGAGAGATTCGTCACAGAAAGCAATATCGGAACTGTTAAAGATGCAGGGCCCTAATTTTATTTCATACGGTCACAATAAGCAAATGTTTACTATGCTGGCAAAGAAAAATGAATTACGTGGAAGTCTTTGAACAGGTTGGAATCAAGAGTATGTAGGAAGATCCAGAGATAAGTTGGTCTTCCTTAAGATTAGATGTGATTGTGGACAGGACCAGATCACTCAACATATGTTTCAGTTTTCTTCGTGTTTAATTTCACGCACAGGAAAAGATTTGTACCAAGCTACTTGGAGTACACTGGACCTATCTCAGTTTTAGGAAAAGTTGTTATTTTATCCTTTGTTTCAAAATCGTTACAATTTTATATTTTTGTAAGGACGTGACACGATGTTATTATTATTACTACTACTATCATCATCGTTGTCGTCCTCCTCGTCATCGTCATCATCATTGTCAACGATTACAACCAAGAATTCGGTTTGTTCCATTTACACAGTTAAACATAGGCCCACCATTGTTTTCTTGCTCTTTCACTCGGAGGGTGTTGCCTCACCCTGGGTCCAACCCCATAAGCATTTATAATGTAATGAAAGCCATTTCTGGCAGTAGTTCTTAATTTTACAATGAAGACTACTGATTATTCATTTTTCGTGGATTTATAATTTTCGTTTCATGTCCTTTAAAGTATTTTCCCCCAGGGGCATGAAAAATCTCACTTTAGCTTTCTCTATCTTTCCTTCAACTTTTGCGGCTTATCAATATCATTTCTAAGTCCTTAAAGCAAAGATGGGAACTGACAGTGTTCTATAATGTTTACCGGTGTTATTATAATAGCTGTGTTAGTATTTATACCTATCGTTCCGCAGGGGTAGTGAATTGTCTGTTATCTTTTTACATGTCATGCTATCGTTAATGTGTTGAATCGTATATTAAATACATGAATAATTTAATTCTATCAATAACATTACTATTTACTAAAATCTTTTCACCGACCTATTTGGTACCTCAGAAAGCCATCAGTTTAGTCTTTGTGGTGGATATGTTCCAATCGTGCTGTTTATATTTGCCTTTTCACTAAATACACAAAATGCCATCTTTTCGGATGATTATATTTACATTATTATCAGCAAACGTAATAGAATTCGTGGTACTGTCATCAATTTTTAATACGTAGTTGAATAAAATATTTCGCTATTTTACTATGGTCATCGCTGTTACTTTTTTTTTTACTGATTTGTCTAGAATGCTTTCGAGCCCTAAGTTCACAACAAAATGTTTTTACAAAAATTCTTAAAATTTTCAGTAATTTTTACCCATTTACAGTATGGAAATTAACCATACATATAATCAGCTTGTAAAAATAGAAATGTTATAGTCTATTCGGGGTATCTTCACACTTTTTGAATAACACCTTTGTAAAATTACCCCATGTATGACGTGTTTTGTTTTTTCATAGATAGGTCAGCGTATCAGAGGTGTTTTGTATACTTCTTTTTACATAAATGTATTATATATTTTATTCAACTGAACTTCTTATTAGATTTTATTTATACATTACCATATTCCATTTTTAATTAATATTAATAAAACAGGGATAAAATAGGTGTGTTGGTAATGCCTAGTAATAAATACTTATCGTGCGAAATATTATCAAACTCTCAGTGCGCACGAATGCGGTGCGTTGTCGCTCTGCTGTATATTTATAGAATTGGCGAGGCTTCGTTTTCACGGGGCGGAGGAATATACTAAAAGTAGAACTTTAACAGGGCTTCAGAAAAGTTGGAAGTAACAATGAATGGACTATACAAAATTGGGAAATTTGCTAGGCACTGGACTATTTCCTTAACAAATGTAGGAAAGCTATCACGGATGTATGGGGAAAACAATTTACCCTTCGTGCTTTCTCAGCACCGTATACACTAACATGGGAATTTTTTCGAACTTTTTCTTAGAGTGATATGTCTTCAGCGACAGCATACAGCCACAGAGTGCGCAGGCTTATATAAGTGAAACAGTTACTTGTTCTACCAATTCCAGCCACACCAGTGGGACACGTAGGCGTTTTTTTTTCTTCTATCGGGGGCGATCAAAAGTGCAAAGGAATACTTTTGGGGATAGTGAAGGGGATTACTATAAAATTAACGACTTGCTAATTCCCTCTTATGAAATAGGGTTCTAAGGATTTATCTCCAGGAAAATTTTTGACATTCAAGGTTAAAATTTAACAGCTCATTTAATGACAAAATCATGCGCATTCATAGGACACTTATTTATTTCTGAACCAAAGTGTGGAAATAAGTATATAAATGCATTCGGAAAATTGTAATATTTTGTTTAGCTGGCGCATTTAAATTACATATTTTCAGAGTTTCCTTATGTAAGGCCACCGAGGTACGGAAGTTACCCAGTCTTAGAATGCCATACTGCGATAACTATTAAAATACTGGAATTCTTAGGGGAGGTGATCGCCTCAATAAGCCCCCCCCCCCCTTTTTCCCCTACCAGC
This sequence comes from Dryococelus australis, assembly GCA_029891345.1. Classification (NCBI taxonomy): domain Eukaryota; kingdom Metazoa; phylum Arthropoda; class Insecta; order Phasmatodea; family Phasmatidae; genus Dryococelus; species Dryococelus australis. The sequence goes on from CM056995.1 coordinate 263,465,538, forward strand.
AACCTTTGCGTGCGCCCTTGAGACGTACCTACACTCCATCAAGATGGCGGCTCTGGCCACAGCAGAATGTCTGAATGGCGTTCGCCAATCAGCGCCTGATAAAGCCTCTTACAAAATATAAAACTTTAGCATTTGACTTTACGTTTCCTTTCCTCTTACGAAACCATCAATACACAATACAATTGTAAAGTCAAAGTTCAGACGATTGAACATCGGTTCTGCGAGCTTCGTAAAAATATGTATCTTGCCGGTATCTTGTTTGGTAAATAATTATGATATTATCCAGGAAAACATTTTACGTACCTTTTTTTTTAATAGGCTTAAAATATATATTAAAAGTTTATTTCAAAACAACAAACTAATTTGTTTACTTTTTAAAATATGTCAATTCATATATTTCCTCTTCAAATTAGGATATATTTGTTTGCCATTTGTTTAATTTTTGACGAGCTTTGTTTAATATATCGAGATGAAAATCGCCCTACAATAAAATAACGCACTTTCCACATAACCTCTGTTAGATTTTCGGCAAAATGGCTGCTTGACTTTGACTTTAAATTTCAACTTTTCGAAATCGTAATGTCAAGAGTGCTTGACTTTACCTTTAGCAGTTCCATTGTGTCAAGCTTCATTAGAAACAACATGTCGGAAAGCAAACGTAAAGTCAAATGGTAAAGTCAAATGTTAAAGTTTTCAATTGCGCAAGGGACTTGACCTGCCCGCCGGCCGACAGCCCAGCCAACAGGGAACGTTTCGCAGTAAGCAGTAGCCAATCAGACACGGGGCCCGTTCCGAGAGCCTCGTGCGGCCAATCAGATTATGGTAACGACGACATCAAAGAAACCGCCGGGCCACTTTGCCTCTGCGTACTTGTATACTCTGTAATCGAGCCAGAGCTCGGACGTGAACCTCAGTCGTATTTCACGGTGCAGCGCCGAGCGTGAGGCGAGGTTGGCACATGCGTTCGGTTCCGCTCGCGCGGGTTACGTGGCCACTGGGTCGACCGTCGCACGCCCGCCGTACCGGCTCCCTGGAGCTGGCTGTCGCAGCCGTACACTGAAGATTAGGCATAAAGGCTGTTCACGGTAAAGTGAGCTCTTTTGAGGCACTAGTTACTTTTATTCCTTTCAGTTATTTTATATCCTTTGACCACATTTTAAAATAAATATTGCTATGGAAGTAATCAACACAGTGTGCATATTCCACTGCACTCTGAAGTTAACGTCTAAGGGTAAAATAAAATACATTTTTCGACTATTATTCGAAATTAGATGTCTTTCAAAAGTGATCACTTTACCGTGACTAGACTATACTCTATGAACTGTTTCTTCACACTTTGTGAATCAAAACTATGAAAGAATCGCCTCGTGATTGCTTGTTTTCTAAATATGTCACATCACATACGTTGTATACTTTTGTTAATCTTAAAATACAATAATTATGGTTAAATTTAAATTGTACTAATATTAAATCTGCAAATTATAATACTTCATTTATAACTAATAGTAACCCTACTATATAAGTAGACGATATCAGTCTGTCCGTCTTTAATAACTGTAAGTCCCTTGAAACTCAACAGAAGTTCTTCGAATTTTGCAGAGCGAATCCTCAGGGTAAAATACAGGTCAAGTTCGAATTCAGCAAGATCAGATTACGCAATTATTACCTCTTACCCAAAAAACTACTTTTTAAATTACTTTTTTCCTATGAAAGTTTTGTATTAATGCATAGAGAATATTGCATAGAGATATGTTTGTAATGGAATATCACTTTTGTTTACTTTAACTGTCTCGCTTCAATGTTGAGTGTGGCCAAAGTAGCTCAGTGGATAGAGCTATTCTAAGTGAGGTCTTGGTGGATAAGTGGATAAAATTACGTTAAGTGGGGCCGCAGTGGTTTAGTGGATAGAACTATAGCAAGTGGGTCCACAGTGGCCAAGTGGATATATATATATATATATATATATATATATATATATATATATATATATATATATATATATATATATATATATATATATATATATATATATATATATATATATATATATATATATATATAATATATATATATATATATATATATCAAATGGGGCCTTAGTAGCTCAGTGCATAAAGGGATTCCAAGTGGGGCCTTAGTGGCTCAGTGGATAGAACTATGTTAAGTGGGGCCGCAGTGGCAAGGTGTATAGAGAAATATCAAATGGGACCGCAATCGCTTCAGTATTGAATAAATTTCATTATTACCTACATATATCCATGCAACATTTTTTTTTTTTCCAGTCTTTGTATGGTTACCAAATTTTTTTAACATGGCAACTGTTCTAGCCCCATGACAATACAAAAAAAATGTCACGGACTAACCCCTAGTAATAAATACATATATAAAACAAGTGTGTTGGTAATGTCTGGTAAGAAATAGTTCTTATGCAAAGTATTACTGAGTGCGCACGAATGTAGTGCGTTGGCCCCCTAGTGTCAAAATCTAAGCTTTGTTTGTGTGAGGCGGAGCAATATCCTGGAAGAAGATTTTCAGCAGGGCTTCAGAAAAGTTGGAAGTAACCGTGAATGGATTATAGACGTGAGTTTCATCTTATGCACATGTCTCCAACAATTGCTCGCTCATTGCCAGTACAACTGTCGAAGTGGTATTTTCAACACTGACGGACCGTTTTTTCTTACATTTGAATTCTCAACAGACGCGCCATTTTATGTTATTAAAGTATTTTGACCACCTTGAATGCATTCTACTCGCATTAAAACTAGTTTTAAAAAAAGTGCACGAACGTTTCGAAGCTCTTGCTACATAAACTTTGTCCTAACCTCAAGTACTGTCCGAGTGGTTTTTGATAGTTCTATTGACAAATAAACAGTCCAATGTTGCAACATGCAGAGAGACTACTGCGCAGCTAGAATGAACACTCTGCCCTATGTTCCCTTTCATGGTTGTGGCATGTTCAGCTCCAGCTCTGGGTCCTACGTCGTGTACAGAGCCCAAATATTAAAGGCTGTTCACGACAAGTTGAGCACTTTTGAAATGAACCTTAGAAAAAAGTCTCTGCCGCTACATGCATATATTTTAACGAGCGCGCTAAGTGACATTCGCCCAGTAAAGTTGGTAACGATGGATGAAAAATAGTTCCATCTCTTAACGTCGGATAAAAAGTGTTTGGTAACCATCTGTGATAACTTAAAATGATTTCTTTCGCTTTCTGTTTTTTTTATGCATCGAAGTGTAAAAATTAGTAGATTTGTAAAGTATTTACTGTGTTAATAATTTCACAGTTTCATTTGGCCGACGCATGAATAAAGTGACGAGGCCTATATTAATGTTAATTTTACATAAGGCGCAGGAATACACAACGTGTATACAAGTAGATCTTAAGTAGGGCTTTCTAGTCTAAAGAAAGTATTCGCAAATCTCCCATGCCAGTGTGTGCACTCTGCGATACTTTTCACAAATTCACTACATTATTGTATACGTGTACTCAGAAAGCACGAATATTGAAGTTCCCCACCCCTCATAAATACATCATGATACATTTCCTACATTTGTTCAGGAAAGTGTCAAATGCAAAGTCCCAATGCTACATATGCATAGCATAGCGTTTCTATATTTGCAATCTGATATGTGATACCAGTTCCGTACAATGTGTAGGTTAAAAACTTCCATTACAGTTTAGGAATCCTATGAGAAAATATTTAATTTGCGGTGAAATATACAAACTGCATTTATTGCATACGTGGCAATATTTATTTTAAAAGGTTGTAAAATAATTAAAAAATAGCTAGAAGGAAAAAGTAACTAGGACGTCAAAAGTGATCGCTTTACCGTGAACAGCCTATAACCGAAACTTATAGGTAGGGATAGGAATATTTCGCGAGTTCAATGACCTGTTTGCTAGACTCCACAATCCTTTGTATAGTCGAACCTTAGATGTTTGTTCATTGGTTGCTGCATGCAGCAACCAATGCCGGTGTTAGCCTACATTTGACAGTACGGGATTTGCTTCTTGTTCCTTTGCAAGTCGGCTATTGGCTCGGAGTCGTCCAAGGCGTGTCTAATATACTATGATCCAATTGCAATGCTGACTTCAGTGTACAAGCATTTGAAATCTAACTTGTCCTGAAATGAAGTCGCAAATGTTTCCTATCCCTACTTATAGGCAGCAGGAGTTTACAAAAATTAGTAAAAGAAATGAGTAATTCCTCTTATTAATCATTCCGAATGACGAACTGCATGCGGTTATCCTGAAACGATCTGTACAGGATGGACTTTCAATGAGCGCGGATATTTTGGAGAATGCAAGGAGGCGTGAAAACGAGTGTTTTTATATAATGAACATGGTTTCGGAAATGCATTCTTATGCTGAAAGTAAAATAAAATGCACGAGGCATGTGATATAAGCAATACTTATCATGTAAAGAACATTGTACCACAAACACTCGAAGCGAGTTGACATCGAAACCGCAAGTACAGTATTACAACTAATCAAAGTGAGGGTCGTCGACCTGGTTGCATGGCGGTATACATCTCACCAGGACCGCTGTACTCGAAGCAGCACATTTGGCAGTAAAGGCTGTTCATGATAAAGTAAGCACGTTTGAAATCAACCTTAGAAAAAAGTCACATCCCCTGCCCGCATATATTGTAACGGGCACACTGAGTGACGTTCACCCAGTAAAGTTGGTAACGATGAATGGAAAGTAGTTCCAAATCGAATAAAATGTGTTGGATAACCATTTGCAATAACTCAAATTATTAATTTAGCTTTTTTTTTTAATTAATCGAAGAGTTCAAATGAGCAAATTTTTTTAAATATTTACATTTCTAATAATTTCACAATTTCACTCGACCGATGCATGAATAAAGTGATGAGGCCCATGGAAATGTCAATTTTACATATAGCGGAAGGCTGCACAACGTTCGTATAAGTAGATCATAAGCAGGGCTTTCAAAAGTGCTCATTTTACCGTGAACAACCTATACAAATGTTGCGCCGTTAGACTTTTACTCGACTGCCAGTTATCTTACTGCGTACGAATAAAACTTCCGTGCTACTGGCGCCCATGTCTAATGGTGCAACATTTATACTGCCACATGTGATGCTTCGAGTACCACGGTATATATAAAGTGCATAATTATGAACGGGGCCGCGGTAACGCGCAACCACGAAGACCCGGTTTTTTTCGGAGCACTCAAGTTTTTTAGCCATTTTGTCCTCGTAAATTTTTCTGAATCTCCTCACTCATTCTCTTGGCTGGCCGGAACGACAGGAGCGTCGCTCGGGCAAGGCAGCCGACTCCATCTCTCCATGCGCGCAGTCAGCTATTGCTGAACACTCCCTTAAAACTAGAAATAGTATTGATTTCGACAATCACAGCACAATAATCAACATACGAACTTATAGACCAAGAACCATTAGAGAATCAATAGAAATATTAAAACTTCCAGATAACATCAACAGAGAAGATGGTTTTAAACAAAATATGGGTAAATCTCTTCATAGACGACCTGAAATTCTGTGATGTGAAAGCAGAGAAAACAGACTCGCCAGGATTTGCCGACCACCTCAGTCAATCAGTAGGAAGACAGACTGCAATTGGCCAGAGAGTCCAGCCAATCCGGGTAGAGACTACACCCGCACAAGGATTGGCCAACTACCTCAGCCAGTCAGGAGGAAGACAGCCTGTGATTGGCCGAAGAGCCCAGCCAATCAGAAACAGCCGTCTAGAAATCAAAATATATAAGGGCCTCTTCCTTCGACTGTCCTCAATTCTCGACTCGAGATGGTGTTATCGACGAGTGAGGACGTGTCTTCAAGGAGTAAGGAGTTGGGCCTGCCACTGTAGGTTTGTATAGCTTTCGCGACTTTTGAGTGTCTGCTCATCGGCTGTTGGGTCTAAAAACCTAACAGCCATCTCGAGCCTAGCCCCTTGGGGGTCAGCGGCGACAGACTCTCTCGCAGCGAATAGGCATACTTAATTCTTTCTCCTTACCGTTGCTTTCCTAGTACACTTCCCCCCTTTTTTTCGGGTCCTGGACGAGCGTAGCTCTGTGGAGGGGGTTGCCCCCCCCCCCAATGAATCCCACGATAATCATCGTCATGTAAAAAACACAGCACCCGGTGCAGAATTTTATGAACCCAACCTGAACAATAGGTCTTCTGTTTTTTCGAGCCGGGAAGTTAATTCTAGTTTTCCCCTCTCTTCCTCAGACATGGAATTTGAATTCGAGCTTCAGGGTAGCAACCTGAAAAGGCGCAACTCCAATGAGAACTCGGAGAATGCCAGAGCCGCTCTTCGTACCCAACTGAGCAAACGACAAGCAAAAGAAAACATTGAGTACGAACAGCAAACCCTGGGTGAGTCCAGGCAACAGGCACAATGTACCCCTGGCACGGCACTGGACGTGCAGCCGAACATTCCGGTTCGAAACCGGTACACAATTTTGAGGGAGCAAGTGGCTTCCACCTCGATCCCCGGTTCTTCAAGTCAACCACCAAACGTGAATCTGAACCTGCGCAACAATGCGAAACACAGAAAGCCCACTTTCCGCCTCGTGGTGCGTGACACAGGCAGGTACTCTTTCCTCGTTAGACAGCTCCGAACCATCCCTCCCTCAGGCTTTACCATCAGCATGGCCAGGAACGGTCTACACATCGTTGCAACCGACCTGCAAAAATATGAGGCCGCTACAAACATGCTGAAAAACACTGGCATTCCATACTTCACTTACAGTACAAATATCGATCCACCTCAGAAGGTCATATTTGATCTGCCGGCAGACACGGACCCTAATACCATCGCAGAGGAGCTCACACAGCGCGGGTACCAGGTGACTGAAGTGTATCAGTTTAAGTACAGAAAACAAAACGACCTAGACCCCTCCCAATACCAGCTCGTACCACAGAACCGCTTCTGCGTCACTGCAGCTAAGAATGACTCTCTCGACCCTCTTGTCTCTGTAATCCGGCTAAACATGACAATTGTTCATCCCCGCCAGTACCAGAGGAAGCTCAGTGACGTTGCTCAATGCAAGCTCTGCCAGGCCCTGGACCACACAAAGGATTACTGTAAACTGAACGTAGTCTGCCCACACTGCACCGGGTCACACACTCTGGATGCCTGTCCCCAGATAGCTGCTGCACCGAAATGTGTTAACTGCAATGGCGACCACCTTGCCAACTCAAAAGATTGTCCCAAATTAATCGCAATCGTGCAGCAGCGACAGCAAACGGCCCTCAAAAAAATGCAATCTAGAATGAATCCACAAATGACAACGACGTCTGCCCCACAAGTTCCAGCTAGGGATATCTCGCAATATCCTAAACACCTTGATGCAAAATCTCTTCCCCCGCAAGCCTCCTATGCACAGGCAGCCAGAGGCCCCGTCCGCCACGTTTCAATCCCAACACACGCCACGCAGGTGCCCCTAGACCACGAAACCTTACAGATGCCAACCGCCCCACCCCGCTGGCAAACCCCCGCACCTGTCCACAACTCCGCCCCATCGGCTCCTGGCGACCTGGGAAGCACCATGAAGGACCAAATGGACCTCATGAGGTTCCTAAAAGAGGCTAATTTCCGGGCCATCTTGAGCCATTTCCGCGGCTACATGATAGTAGCAAACACCCACCCAGACCCACAAACCAAGTCCATGCTCCTCATGACTTTTGCGGAGCAGATGCCCTAAATGGACCCACAATTCCTGCAAGCTTCCGGATCCCTATCCCTGTTGTACTGGAACAGTAACGGTATTTTCTCACAGCTTTATGAGTTGGAGCGAGTGCTGGAGACGTACGGGATAGAAATCGCGTTAATACAAGAAACTAGACTGAAACCACGTCGTCGTTTTGCCATTAAAAACTACACTACATACCGTACGGACAGAGTACGAGCAGGCGGAGGTACCTTAATACTAGTTCATAACAAAATTCAACATCACGTAAATAAGGACCCCGACTGTGAAAACATAGAAACCACTACAATCAATATAAACACAAACTCCGGCCATATAACCGTCATCTCAGCTTACCTTGCGCCCCGAGCGAAACTAAAAACCACGGATCTCGATAAATTAATAAACCAGCCCTACCCCTTCATAACTGCAGGCGACTTAAACGCAAAACATACCGACTGGCACAGTAGAATTAATAATGCTAGTGGTAACATTTTACAAAACCACGCGCAGCTCCACAGCTATATTATTCAGCCCCCCCCCCCCCCGACTCACCTACCTTCTTTCCTGCAAATCGCAGACATAATCCGGATGTGCTTGACATAGTTATTACTAACCTACCAAATTTTTTTACAGAACTTACAACCCTAACCGAACTAGACTCAGATCACATGCCAGTTCTATGCAAAATCAGCACAAAATCACTTCAACACCCAGAAACCATTTTAGCAAAAATCCCGGTAACTAACTGGGAAGGTTTTAAAACTGAACTGGCGGAAATCTTTACAGAACAACACTTAACGATTAGCGATAGAAATCCTGGAAAATACTTTAAAAACCCTACTAGAAAAACACACACAATTTTTAAACAGGCGAGAATTTTTAAAGCAAAATTTCCCAGACATAGACATGCTACTTGCCGAAAAACGACAAGCTCGACATGTATTCCAACGAAACAGGACAGAATCAAACAAAGCTAAATACAACAAGCTGAAAAAACAATTAAAAATCAAATTAGAAACACAAAAAATAACAAAATGGGAAAATTTTGTTACCGAACTTTCAGACAACATAAACCAATTCTGGCGGATATCCAGAGTGCTCCGAGGTACTAGCAATAAAACTCAATCTACACCTATCCTTTCCCCAACAGGACTAGCTTACGACCCCCAAACTAAAGCAGAAACTATAGCAAATTCTTTGGAAAATCAATTCACTCCGAATGAGGACCTCGGAGACATAAATTTTACCAGAGATGTAATAACAAACAGACAGAAATTTCTAAATAGAAAATCAAAAAAGGAACCGGAATTAATAACCATGCCAGAATTAATAGCTACCATTAAAAACCTACGCCCTAAAAAAGCGCCAGACCCAGACAAAATAAACAACCAAACTATTAAAAACCTCCCATACGAAGCCCTCTGTCTTTTACTGGATATCCTAAACGCCATACTAAAATTCAACTACTTCCCACCTGCATGGAAATTGGCAAAAGTGATCACTATCCCTAAACCAGGCAAGGACCCATAATTACCTGTAAACCGGAGGCCCATATCGCTACTCAGCTCTCTAAGCAAAGTTTTTGAAAGAATTCTCTTAGCTAGATTAAACTCACATGCAATTAAAAAACGCATTATTCCGCAAAGGCAGTTGGGTTTTAGGGCAGGCCACTCCACAACTCACGCTCTAACCACTTTTGGTACAGAAGTTATAAAAACTTCACGCATAAATAAACAATATTCAATAGCTGTATTCCTGGATGTGGCTAAAGCTTTCGACAAGGTTTGGATACCTGGCCTCATTCAAAAACTCATAAATTTTAAATTTCCCGATTGCTACATCCACCTCATAAATAACTACTTCTCCAACAGAAAATTCTTCGTAAATTTAGAAGGCGCAAACTCCTCCCACCGTCCCCTAACTGCAGGAGTACCTCAAGGCTCCGCAATATCTCCATTTTTATATAATATTTACACTGCCGATATCCCCAGCACTTACTGCACTCTACAGATGTATACTGACGACACCCTCTTCTATTCATAAGATAAACATATAAAATATGCATATTTGTTTGCACAGTGTCAACTAGACGAGCTGAGTCAGTGGTATAACCGATGGAAAATTAAAATTAATGCAGAAAAAAGTCAAGCACTCATTATCACGCGCAGGAAACAGCCAGAAATTAAACCATTAAAATACAATAATGTAGACATTCCCTACTCAGACACAGCTAAATATTTAGGCTTAACAATAGATAATAAATTAAAATGGTCCGCACACATAAACGAAACAAGGAAAAAAGCTCTAGGAAAAATCCCCTTAATTTACCCTCTACTAAAATCGCCTCGGCTTCCTAAACGGCTAAAACTTTTAATATATACTTCTCAAATCCGCTCAGCCATGATGTATGGAAATGAAGTATGGGGAACCGAGTCTAAAACATTAATTAAATCACTTCAAGTCGTCCAGAACAAATATTTAAAAATAATCACAAATGCACCGCCGCGTACACGCATTTCCGACATTCACGACGCACTTAAAGTACCTTATATAGGCAATAAATTCCATTCCCAAAACAATAAATTCTATGATAAATTATTAACACACCCAAACCCCGTACTCAAAAGGCTAGGGCAGTATCAACCAGACACGCGTAACCACTTAAAAAGACCTAAAATGCCGAAATTAACACAGTAAACGAAACTGCAAATAACACATTAAAACCTCGGCAGAGCGAGGAAATTCTCTGATCAGTCCGGGACGGACATTCGCAAACGTTTAATAAAACTACTTCCCTGTGGCTGTTTCCAGTGAACTTCTCAATCCTCATCGGAGCTGCGCACATCTCCCCACCCCACCAAAAACATAACAACACGCCTCCAGCATTTGCTCCTTCTCATTCAGCTGCAATTGAGCCAATTTTTTTCGCGCCGATTATTATAATTAACTTATTAATTTTCTCCAAAATGGAAATATCTAAATTTAAAATCACTAATTACCATCTCACGCTTCACCCTACTATTTCGCAATCATGGCAAGCAGAACTCACGAACCTTGAAATTAACTCCACGGGACTCTTGGCTTAATTAATAACTTCAAAAAAAAAATTATAAATCTACTGCAGGCATATGGATTCTTCGAAACCATATGGCTTTATTAATATTTAATTTCACAAGACCTGTATTTTCAAAATTGACACCGTTACTGAAATACAAACCTGGGCACTCAGTTAAATGTTTGCCACCCACCTCCCCCCGCAGGCAGGGAAGGACAGGGTTAGGGAACCGCGGCTTGCTGGTCTGACTGGCGGGCTGTCTGAGTTGCGCCGGGACGTGCAGGGCGTCCTGGCCTCTGGGTTATGTGTTCTTTGCGGTCTGGTGAGGGAAACTTCCTCAGCCCGCAGAGAGATACAATTGCTGCAACCGTATGGGTGGTATAAGGGCCCCCACAAGGGCCCGAGCACACCCCCCGCTCTGAGCTTCGGCAATGATGAGAGTAACTCTACTCTACTCTACTGTCATCAATTCAATTCTGGCAAAGTCTGGCAGACTCTGAATCCAAGGGCTCCACCTATTGTATTATGTTACTAATTCTGGATTTCTTTCCTGTGTCACAACTCTCTGAAACGATAAAAACCTACCTCGAGGGCTGCTCCCGGGCGATTAGGGACTCACCGACACACTACACGCGAGATTAAATATCACACGTGTATACAACAGAACAACACGTTAGACAGATCACGACACTTACATTCACTCCAGCCGGGAGGCTGGAGTAGGGCTTTTTCACTTCCCCGCCGACATCACAAACACGTAAATTTACATAATAATAGGCGACAAAACTAAAACAGCCTAAAGACCCTTACACAATTGAAAACTTGAACATCTGACTTTACGTTTGCTTTCCTACATGTTGTTTGTTATGGACTTGACACAACGGAACTGTCGAAGGTAAAGTCAAGCACTCTTGACTTTACGATTTCGAAAAGTTGAAATTTAAAGTCAAAGTCAAGCAGCCATTTTGCCAAGAATCTAACAGAGGTTATGTGGAAAGTGCTTTATGTTATTTTATGACGATTTTAATCTCGGCATATTAAACAAAGCTCGTCTTAAATTAAATAAATGGTAAAAAAATACTATGCGAAGAGGAAATATATTAATTTTCATATTTTAATAAAGTAAACAAATGAGTTTTCCGTATTAAAATAAACTTTTAATGTAGATTTTAAGCTTATTAAAAAATGTGCATTCCTCTGATAATATAATTATTTACATAACAAAATACAGTTTTTAACGAAGCTTGCAGAACCGATGTTCAATTGTCTGAACTCTGACTTTACAATATTGTATTGTGTATTGGTGGTTTCGTAAGAGAAAAGGAAACGTAAAGTCAAATGCTAAAGTTTTCTATTGTGTTAGAAGCTTCCCTGTGGGCCCGGTGCCCCAGACTTACATGACACGGCCCCCGCCCGCGGACCCTGTGATTAGTCCAAGTGTCATGTGGCAATTGTTTTTACAAACACCCAGTCAGTTATGGGAGCTTTGGCACCCGGTCTCACGACACACGTGTCATTCCGGTGCCATATGAGGGTTGGCGGTGGTGGTGTCCTCAATTGGTCAGGTATGATGGCAGCTGCAACGACTGCCGAAACATTGGAGAAGAAATCCAGACGTGGCTAAAACCTAGAAGTCTATAAATTGACGACAATGGCCGCGAAAGCCTCCGAACTATTTTAATTGACATATTATTAGTAGCATCCCATTGGAGAAAGTGTTGTACGTGGAGTTCTCGCCGGCGCGGCGCGCCGTGCACGAAAGCCAGGGACTAGTCAGCGCCTGGCACAAGGGGACGTTCCGCATACCGAGAAGGGAGGTCGCGCTGACGCGGATGTGGGCTGCGGCTGTGCAGTTCGGCGCTGGTCCACTTCGACGCGTAGTGACGTCACGCGCGCCTAGCCCCCCGAGCACTTTCACCTCCGCGACTTCTTCGCCCGCCCTCGCGCCGCACACGTTCGCTGTCAGAAGTAAGGCAGATGCCACACTATGCGTTTTTACCGCTGCGGCTAAAACGTTCCTGTTCGACGGGATGGGCACAACACATTGTTGTAAATGAGAGCTGTCACACTGTGCGGTAGTGCCGGAGAGTTGTTGTTGGTATTCTCTAGCATACGAATACATATTTATAATTTGTAATGGTGTTTTTATTGATAAGTTTATTGAATACATACATATATGAGAAGCCAGCATTGTGGGTCAAGAGCGCGAAGGAGCTAGCATTCGGTATCTGCAACGTATCGACTCTCGCAATAATCCCTCCGCTTCAAGTACAGATACCGTCGTTAATTTTGACAATATTACTGTACGTCACCACCTCACTGCTCGAAGCACACTGCCAGGTTCTGTCTCGCTATGCGTTTTGACAAGAACAGCGTGACACCACGAGGTCATCCCGTCAAACCACATCTCGTTTAGCCGGAGCGGCACAAACTCATAGTGTGAAACCGGCCTAAGGTTCATTATACTCTGGGGGCAGTGGCTTAGCGGTTAGACTACCCGCCTCCCTACCGAGGTGATCCGGGTTCAATCCCCGGCCGGGACACTCCAGGATTCTCGCAAATGGGAATCTTGCCGGACGATGCCGCTGGTGGGCGGGTCTTCTCGGGGATCTCCCGTTTCCCATGCCCTTTCATTCTAGCGCTGCTCCATTCTCGCCTCATTTTCACCCCCATCGGCTCTCAAGACCTCGCTGTTAAAAGCTGCCCCAAACCTTTCAAGTCAAATTTCTTTCTCTCTCGACTTAATTGTACTCAAGTTAGAAACATAACGTGATTTCTTATGGGGTATTTTGACACAGGGAAATTCCCCTCCACTAGGTATAACTTTTGGTTAAAATAATTATCAACGCAAATTATAAAATATATATATTTTACTTAGTTACGAAATTATTTTTTATTTGATTTTAATTATCTTGTTTTTTAACGTAGAAAACAGAGGAAATCTGGTACACTGCCGACACTAGCGCTTACCTAGTAGTGAAAATCTTTGGTTGCCAAAATTTTTAACATTGATCTTCCCAACACCTAGCAGAAGTAGCCTTAACAGAACCGAAACGGTCTGGTGTTCTATTTGCTGTTCGCCTGCTCGGTCGCTTATCGACTATAGCTGTGCGATACCCATTTTTCAATGACGTTTCGAAACATGTTGATCTATCGGAGTCAGTGCAATATGTCGCTTCCAGAAAGTATTCGAAATAATTGTTATATGTCGGAAATATCGTTTGTATAACTATATAGCATACTGATATTGCAAATATAGCTCATTATGAAAACGTAAAAAATTGACATCGATAGTTGATATTGGCTGTTCACTGTAAAATGAGCACTTTTGAATGCCCTGCTTCTGATATACTTGTACGCACATTGTGTATTCTTCCGCCTTATGTAAAATGAACATTGACATGCACCTCATCACTTTACTCATGCATCGATCAAGTGAAACTGTAAAATCATTAGAAAAATTAATATTTAAAAAATCTGCACCTTTTTTACACTTCGATGCATAAGAAACATAAAGCAAAAGAAATAATTTAAGTTATCGCAAATGGTTGCCTAATACTTCCCCTCCATTGTTACCAACTTCACCGAGTGCATGTCCCTCAGCGCACCCGTTAAAATATATGCAAGCAGCGCCGGTAACTTTTTTACAAGGTTGGTTTCAAAAGTTCTCACTTTATCGTGAACAGTCTTTAGTTCGGGGCAAGTGCTGGGATGGTTCCTTGTTACAGATCGTAGCCTCTTCCTTTTATGATCCTGACTTCTTTAGTCTCTGATGACCCCGCAACAGGTATCCATCACACATACATGCGCGTGCACACACACACAGATACTCGCAAACTTACTGTACTACTTCGCTCGCATAGGAATTGATTTTCTCGTTGGCTTTGTGTGTGAAAAATTGAAATCACACGAACCCTTAGGCCTTGGCTACGCCCGACTGAGATTTAAATTTGTAAATGTTGTGCGTATTTTGTAAGATCAGTCATCCATGTATTCGTAAGTTTCCTTCTTGAAAAGTCCACAGAAATAAAATATTTGAATTTGAATATGATATAAGAGTATGCAAAGTATTGTGATATTGGGGAGGGGGGGAGTTGTCTAACTGCTACCTATCTCACTAGCCATATAGCGTGATTTAAAGCACGTTAAATACAATCCAACAATATAAGAATATATGAGAGTCCAAATATTCACATAAAATTGATCTCCAAGCCAAAGAAAATTTCCAAAGATATATCTTTTTAAAAATTTATACTACTCAGATCTCTGCTAATATAGCATAATGGTGCATATCCCAGCATTTCAGCTAGTTTAAACTTACTCTACAATGTAATTTTTTTTTCAAAATACATTCATTAGTTTTGGTTTGATTCCAGAACCAACAGAGATACAAAAATCTTTGAATAATTTTATATTCTAAATATTTCAAATAGTCTGTAACAGTTAAGCTCTCAAAAATATCCGTGATGTACAGACGTGACACTTCGAAAGACATTTGTGTATACATACACACAAACACTACACACAGATATATACATGCTCGTTTATATATACACATACATAAAATAATTCATTAGTAATAAGAAGGCGTGATAACTGAGGTTAGTTTTGACCTAAACGATGATAAGATTATTCTTATTTAATTGTAACGAGAATATTTGTATATCACTTTTAGCATTGCAATTTAATTTTAATATCTTCAATATTAATCTCTATACATGCTATATGAATTAGATAATTTTAAAATAATTAATAAAATGTCATATATACCAATAACCAATTATACACTATACTTTGAATCCTCTGATTAAAAACAGATAAACCTTTTAATAACATACCCAATCCCTGGCTTGATAATATGATTATAATTAAAATCAGCCATGATAACTAGATTAGTCTACATATGTATGTAATTATAATTGTACAAGTCGTATATCCCAAGGCGGTTAGCGGCTCTTAGCAAGGGCAAAGTGAGGTAAGTATAGAGAAGCGCTGGAATGCTGGGGCGGGGGAAACGGGAGATCCACGAGAAAACCCGCTGACCAGCGGCATCATCCGGCACAATCCCCCACGTCCGAAAATCCTGGAGCGACCCTGTTTGGAAATCGAATTCGGTTCGCACTGGTGGGAGTTGGACCAAAACAATTTGAGCACGTTACTGCGTATACTTGAATGCGCATTCTTTAATGGGTAAGAATCCATGCTCTACCTCGCGAAGTTACCTTCAGACTCTGAGTAACTGGGTCTGGATGTCCAGCAAGCCATGGCTGAGTGTAGTTTTCAAATGTAGATTTACGGCAGTATATTACGTAAGCAGCCCTTCGGTAAAACGAAGATGGGATGTCTAGGTATAAGTACGTATATTTTTTAAATAAATAAATATCAGTCCACATGCACTATAAAACTACATACATACTTTTATGGCGTTTCTTTTAGTACTGGCTTAATAGTTCGTAACAGTGCTCTTTAAAAGAAGAAAATAAAAAACAAAAAATACGTGGAATTCACAACTGGTGCATTAAGTTTTTCTTTGCGGTAGCTAAAAGGGAGTTTCAAAAATAATCCTGTTAGTGCTTGTTATTTAAAAGCAGCCAGACTTGTGATTGAACTGCGAACAACTTGGCACGGTACGGCGTCTCTTCCATCCTCTCCGAAAGGCAGCAAGAAGTCACATTCGCTTCGTTGCTCCTCCGAATCCTTGCCCCTTCTCCCCCTTCTACACCTTCCTAGGACGTGGTCTAACAGCCAGCCGGCAGCGAGGCACGGACCGGAGAGAGGGCGAGAAAACAAGGACGGGATTCCAGTTCCTCGACAGCCGGCCGCTCACGAAGCAGGAGACTTTGACAGCCGAGTTCCGCTTACGCCTGTTGAAGACGAGTAATCCTGTCCGTGTCCTGCGTGGTCAATCACTCGTGTGTGTCTCTCTCTCTCTCTCTCTCTCTCTCTCTCTCTCTCTCTCTCTCTCTCTCTCTCTCTCTCTCCTCTCTCTTCCGGCTTTTTTTCCCCCACGGTTGATTGAACACTTTTGAAACCCCTGCTTATGATCTACCCTTTTTTTTTCATTTTGAATCTTACTGATGTATGTAAGGTTAACATTACCGTGGGTTATCTCACTTTACCCATGAGTTATTCATGTGAAAACCGTTGAATTTTTTACGATAGTAAATGCATTAGTAATATGCCAATTCGTTCTCGCATTGTGTATAAAACAATAAACACTGACTTAAGTAGCCTAAATTTACATGTTAAACTCTCAGTACAGCGTGTAGTTATATAATAATTATTTACTAATTCGCTGTAAGTTAACTGGTAGCCAGCATGCCAGTGTGAACTTTACAATACACTGCGATATGGATTGTTCACCGTAAAATGAGCACATTTGAAAGCCCTACTTAAGATCTACTTTATTCATGAGTCATTCAAATGAAACTGTGAAATTATTAAGAAATAAGATACTTTATAAATCTGCTCATTTATACAAGTATCAAAGGAAGATTAATTATTTTCATGAAACAACTTCATGACATCGACAGATTTCCCAGTGGTCGCAGATATTCGTTCAGTTACAAACACTCAGCTTTGCCTTATTATTACAGACCAGAATAATTTGCGAGTTCAATGGCCTGTAGGCTACTACACTCCACAAGGTTGTGTAAAATCGTGCAAATGTCACTGTTCATTGGTTGCTTGTTGACTCAGTGGAATACGATGATTGGGCCTGAATTTTATCGTGTGTTTATTACTGGCTCAAGAGTTTTCCGGAAGGTGTAAATAAACGGGAGAACCAATAGCATGAGTGATACAAATGTACGAGATCTTGAATTCTAGCTTGTCTTGAAATGAAACCGCGAATTTTACAAGTGTATAACAATTATCATTTCTAATAAAAGTCTCAACTCGACTTTCCAGGGCGTATGTCATTTTTTAATCTTGTAAGACCTGAGTTTCTTTAAGTGTTCCCAACTTTAATTTTGACGTGTACGTCTTTAAATTTGCAACCATAGTGGCAGGCAATCGAGAAAATCCGATGATAACAATTCAATACATCACTCGACTGTCGGCCGGAAAGGGGGGTGGGGGGGGTGCGCCGCAATTTTGAGTTCGTTTCGCCGCGTCTAATAACTTCCGCGTAATGTAACTTTTGTCTAGCAGAAACTACGACGCTAGTTTGAGTTTCAATCGACAACTCTCGTCGAGATCAATCGATTGCGTGTATAAAAACATTTGTGTGGCGTGGTTACGGTGAAATTGCATAAGTTTAATGTAACAAATTAAGAAAACTAAACACAATGTCGGCCTATATTCGTCAAAAAGCCAAGTCGAAATACAGAAATCGTATACGGTTGGAAAGAGCATCTCAAGGATAATCCAGTGATACCCGTAAAGCCCCATATGATCGAGCGAAGCGGTGCCGGGAACGTAACAAATACATCAAGGCGTCCGAGCGCGTCAACATAGACGTATTCAGGCAAAATAAACGGTCGTATCCCCGACACAGCCACGCCCCATTTCATTTTTCAATGACCTGGAACCACAGTTCGTCAGTGTCTAGTCGCATCACTAGGAACAGAGCACGTGTACGTGAAAAGCTGGTCGGGATACGGAAACGCCGCGACGTATCTGACTGAACCTGCGGCTCGCCTCGTTATATTTACCAACAAAAACGACGGGTACTACTGTCACTACCACTACTACTGCTACTCTTACTAGTGCTACTACTTATAGTACCTTTACTACTGTCACTACCACTACTACTGCTACTACCACTAGTGCTACTACTTATAGTACATTTACTACTGTCACTACCACTACTACTGCTACTACCACTAGTGCTACTACTTATAGTACCTTTACTACTGTCACTACCACTACTACTGCTAGTACCACTAGTGCTACTACTTATAGTACCTTTACTACTGTCACTACCACTACTACTGCTAGTACCACTAGTGCTACTACTTATAGTACCTTTACTACTGTCACTACCACTACTACTGCTAGTACCACTAGTGCTACTACTTATAGTACCTTTACTACTGTCACTACCACTACTACTGCTAGTACCACTAGTGCTACTACTTATAGTACCTTTACTACTGTCACTACCACTACTACTGCTACTACCACTAGTGCTACTACCTATAGTACCTTTACTACTGTCACTACCACTACTACTGCTAGTACCACTAGTGCTACTACTTATAGTACCTTTACTACTGTCACTACCACTACTACTGCTAGTACCACTAGTGCTACTACTTATAGTACATTTACTACTGTCACTACCACTACTACTGCTAGTACCACTAGTGCTACTACTTATAGTACCTTTACTACTGTCACTACCACTACTACTGCTAGTACCACTAGTGCTACTACTTATAGTACCTTTACTACTGTCACTACCACTACTACTGCTAGTACCACTAGTGCTACTACTTATAGTACCTTTACTACTGTCACTACCACTACTACTGCTAGTACCACTAGTGCTACTACTTATAGTACCTTTACTACTGTCACTACCACTACTACTGCTACTACCACTAGTGCTACTACTTATAGTACATTTACTACTGTCACTACCACTACTACTGCTACTACCACTAGTGCTACTACTTATAGTACCTTTACTACTGTCACTACCACTACTACTGCTAGTACCACTAGTGCTACTACTTATAGTACCTTTACTACTGTCACTACCACTACTACTGCTAGTACCACTAGTGCTACTACTTATAGTACCTTTACTACTGTCACTACCACTACTACTGCTAGTACCACTAGTGCTACTACTTATAGTACCTTTACTACTGTCACTACCACTACTACTGCTAGTACCACTAGTGCTACTACCTATAGTACCTTTACTACTGTCACTACCACTACTACTGCTAGTACCACTAGTGCTACTACTTATAGTACCTTTACTACTGTCACTACCACTACTACTGCTAGTACCACTAGTGCTACTACTTATAGTACCTTTACTACTGTCACTACCACTACTACTGCTAGTACCACTAGTGCTACTACTTATAGTACCTTTACTACTGTCACTACCACTACTACTGCTAGTACCACTAGTGCTACTACTTATAGTACCTTTACTACTGTCACTACCACTACTACTGCTAGTACCACTAGTGCTACTACTTATAGTACCTTTACTACTGTCACTACCACTACTACTGCTACTACCACTAGTGCTACTACTTATAGTACATTTACTACTGTCACTACCACTACTACTGCTACTACCACTAGTGCTACTACTTATAGTACCTTTACTACTGTCACTACCACTACTACTGCTAGTACCACTAGTGCTACTACTTATAGTACCTTTACTACTGTCACTACCACTACTACTGCTAGTACCACTAGTGCTACTACTTATAGTACCTTTACTACTGTCACTACCACTACTACTGCTACTACCACTAGTGCTACTACTTATAGTACCTTTACTACTGTCACTACCACTACTACTGCTACTACCACTAGTGCTACTACTTATAGTACATTTACTACTGTCACTACCACTACTACTGCTACTACCACTAGTGCTACTACTTATAGTACCTTTACTACTGTCACTACCACTACTACTGCTACTACCACTAGTGCTACTACTTATAGTACATTTACTACTGTCACTACCACTACTACTGCTACTACCACTAGTGCTACTACCTATAGTACCTTTACTACTGTCACTACCACTACTACTGCTACTACCACTAGTGCTACTACCTATAGTACCTTTACTACTGTCACTACCACTACTACTGCTAGTACCACTACTACTGCTACTTCTAACACTACTGCAAATATTAATAACAAGCTATCAGGGTTCGTCCTTCTATTTTTATTAACGTGCGTCTTACTACCGAGAGATGTAGCGCAGTGGATCCGGTTCGATTCTAGGTGTCGCTCTTCTGAATTAGGGTTTTGCACGATTTTCCGAAATCACTCTAGACGAATACTGGGCTGGTTCATTGATAAGAGCCATAGCCGATTTCCTTCCATGTTTCTCTTTGTTCATTCGAGCCATGTTTCCTGGGCTAGCGACCCTGCTGTCGACTACATATTAAGACACATTAAAAATATCGTTCCTACCTAGTTGCACGAGATCTTAATCAATTAGCATAAAGATTAACTGTCAAACTCACGAACGATTAATTCATCCGTGTTCGCACTAAATGAGGTTTAATTCTGTACTCGAATACAGACCTCCGTGGTGGAGCTGACTGAAATGCCGCCTGACAGTGCAAAGGCCCTGGGTTCGGATTATTTATTCGTAAGCTCTGTGTGCACGTGTGTACGCACGCGTATGCCGTCTTCGGGTGTAGGTTTAGAACTTAATTAAGTGAAAGACAGCCCCCTTTCCCCACCAGTCTAAATGGTGTAAAGAGGATGGGCAATAATTAACTTTCTCGCTCTCTCCACACACAAGCTCAACACACAAACGCCCGTCTACCTGCAGCTACGTTCCACGTTTGAATCACCGAAGCGAAAGAGCTGTAAGGATGACATAGCACACACAATAAGCACCGCGTCACCACTATACGTAGACCGTTGTAGTGGCGTGCAAGCTTTTTCTGGGCCTGCTTTTACAATGGTACCTTAACGGTAACCATATACAATAGTTTTATTGGTGGGACGTCTACATCAAATTTCATTAAGAATGATATCACTGTTTCCTCTGTATCTGACACGTAGGCCTATACTATGAGAAATGCCTGCCAATGAAGGGTTTGAAGTAATGTTTCTAATGTGTGTGATTAATTAAAAGTACCATTCCTACATCCTATGAATTACTACGTTCTTTTTGTAGAAAAACACGTTGGAAACACGTAGAGTACACTCTAAATTTGAATCAGACGAAAACCACTGATTCGCAGGGAAAATCGCTCCACTAAGAATCAGTTGGGGGGAGGGGAGCGCTGTTTCGGTGGAAAATTACGCTGATTGAATTATTTATGTGAAAAATTTCACTGATTGTGGAGCCATTTTCACTGCGAATCAATGATTTTTCACTGATTCGAATTTAGAATGTAGTTTCTATTAAAAACTCGTCGAAATACCTTGCACGAGGGGGCGCAAATATGTGATTCCTAAAACATCTCAAATAGTTACTCATTTTCACTTATATTCCGACTTGTAACTGCCGAGAAGAAATGAGTGATTATTTTGTGTGGGAAGCTACACGTGTAACAATGAAGCGATGGTATCTCCAGAATGTTGACTAAGTAATGAACTGTGGTCTGCTGGCGAGCGAAAGTAAATATAGGAGGGGTTTCACCAGCTCTCGGCCTTTGATGTTCTCGAGTTAAATATAAGACTTTTCAAGCTGTTTCCGGCCCCCCAATTGTGCAATAAATCGCCGCCGGTACGCCTTTTTGGACTCTTGTTTTCCGGTACGAGTGGACGATAAACACGCGCTGTTCCACTGTGTAGAGTATATTCGCTGTTTCTTCACACTGTTTGAAACAAACCTTTGATAAATCACCCCATGTATGACATGTTTTGTTGTTTCCTAAATGTGATATGCAAACAGGCGTTTTTAAACTTGTGTAGCATAAAAGTCACTTATTTTTATTTATATTGGTTTTTTACTTATATATATATTCTTTCTATCAATTATAATATTTCTTTTTCATCATTATTGTGAATAAAACAGGGGGACAATAGGTACTGGTAATACCTAGTATAGGCTATTCACGGTAAAATGAGCGCTTTTGAAAGCTCTGCATAAAATCTACTTGTGTGCAAGATGTGTATTCTTCCGCCTTATGTAAGATTAACATTGTTGTGGGCTTCATCACTTTATTCACACTTTATTGCATATGGCGTAAAAATAGACAATGTGCGTACAAGTAGATCTTAAGCAGGGCTTTCAAAAGTGCTCATTTTACCGTGAAAAGCCTATAATATTAAAGTACCATATTTTTTTGGTTAAATCATACTTTTACTACATTCGATATATAAATTACATTATTTAATTTACAGTTAATATGAATAAAAACAGTAAGGAAACATGTGGTTGGCAATGCTTAGAAAGAAACAGTTCTCGTACAAAATATTATCAAACTGTGTGCAAACGAATGCAGTGCGTTGTCCCTTTGGTGTAATTTTCTAGATTCCGCTAAGCTTTGCTTGTACAACACGGGGGAATATTCAGAAACTAGAACGTAAGCAGGACTTCAGAAAAGTCGGAAGTAACCGTAACTGGAGTCTACTTTTGAGCAAACGTTGGGCCGAGAACGAGTGAGACAACCTGTACCAAACATGAGGGGGAGGGGGGCATCCAATCCCCCGTCTAGCGGCAGATGTAAGTGGCGCGTCCATTCTCGGTTTCTTCGGTCTTTTTGAAACAAATCTTTGAAAAATCTCCTCATGTATGACGTGTTTATTTATTTCCTAAACACATCCTGTATCACAAGCGTTTTATACTTGTGTTCATAAAAGTTAATTTTTTATGTTAAATTGAAATGTTATTTATATTTTATATATAAATAATAATTTATTTATAAATAATTTGAATAAAAATCAGGGAGAAAATTGGTATGTTGGTAGCGCCTAAATAGTCCTCATACAAAATACTGTTTTAGGCTGTTCACGGTAAAGTGAGCACTTTTGATGCCCCAGTTACTTTTTCCTTTCAGCCATTTTTAATACTTAAACTACCTTTTAAAATAGATATTGCCACGTGAGTAATAAACAGAGTGTGTATGTTCAAACGCACTCTGAAGTTAAAGTCTAATGCTAAAATAAAATACATTTAATGACTATTATTCAAAATGAGATGGTTTTCAAAAGTGCTCACTTTACCGTGAACAGCCTATACACCTAGTGCGCACGAATGTGGTGCGTTGTCCCCCTGGTGTAGTTCTCCAGGATTAGTTAAGCTTAGTTTGTACGAGGCGGAGGAATATCCTGGACGTATAACTTAAGCATGGCTTCCGAAAATGCTGAAGTAACCGTGAATGGACTATAGACTGGTGCAAGTGACGAGATGGCCAGCCATCCAGGAGGCTGGCTGCGTGTGAGCGCTGAACTGGAGGCGCGTGCGGGAATGTCCGCTTGACGACACTCCAGGCAGCGACGGCGGCCCTGCTGCACGGGAAAGTGTGAAGTGAAAGCCCGCAGCCCTGACGACGGTTCCAACGACGTTTACGGCCGTCGTTCGCCGCCGATGTGTAAGGAAACCTGTCGCGTGCCTTCGACAGCACCGACCCTTCCTGAAGTCCATTCACAGCTACTTCCAACCTTTCTGAAGACCTGCTGAGGTTCTACTTCCAGGATATTCCTCCGCCTCGCGATAACAAAGTTTAACCGAGTTAATGTTTACTGTACTCAGGTTAGGAACAAAACGTGATTTGTTAAAGGCTGTTCACGGTAAAATGAGCACTTTTGAAAGCCCTTATTAAGATATATTTGTATGCACATGGTGTATTTTTCCTCCATATGCAAAATTAACATTGTTATGGGCCTCGTGACTTTATTCATGCGTCGGCCAAGTGCAACTGTGAAATTATTACAAAAACAATTGTTCTACAAATCTTCTAATTTTTACACTTCGATGCATTAAAAAAAAGAGAAAGAGAAAGATATAATTTAAGTTATCACAAATGGTTATCTGATACTCTTTATTCGGCGTTGAGATATGGAACTACTTTCCATTCATCGTCACCAACTTTACTGGGCGCATGTCACTCAGTTCGCCCGTTAAAATCTATGTATGCAGGGGCAATGACCTTTTTCTAAGGTTAATTTCGAAATTCCTCACTTTATCGTGAACAGCCTTTATGGGAAAGTTTGGCACAGGGAAAATTTCTCTCCGCTAGATGCACACTGTTCCAAAGGATAAAAAAAGCAATTGCTATTTTAAGCTACATGAATAATAAAATAGAACAGTTGAACTTATTGCCGAAGTTTTTTTTATTTGTGATTATTACAAGCATCCTATTTTTTTAACGTAGGAAATAGAGAAAATCTGGTACATTGCCGACACTAGCGCTTACCTGGTGGCGAGAATGTTGGTTGCTGAACTTTTAAACATTGGTCATCCCAATCTGTTGAAGAAGTAGCCTTAACCGAGTCTAGAAAATTACACGAACGCGACAACGCACCGCATTCGTACGCACTCATAGTGATGATATTTTGCGTAAAAACTATTACTTACATGACATTACCAACATACCTATTTTCTCCCTGTATTTACTCATATTAATATAAATTAAATCTTAGAATTTATATAGAAAGTATAATTAAAAGTTCAATTTAACCAAAGAAGGTAGCCCATTTTAATGTTAACATAAGTGAAAAACGCTTGTGATATACGATACCAAGCATGTCATACATGAGGTAATTTTTCAAAGGTTTGATTTTTTAAAAAAGTGTGAAGAAACCGCGAATACACTATACCTGCAGCATTCAGGTGAGAGGCGAACTGTCTGAACAATACAGCACTCGTGTCCGGATAGAATGTTTGAAGGTACAGCAGTCTAAAAAATCCGTTTCTAACGATTTTGCAAAGCCCCGAATTAATATTTATAGCGTGTGTGATATATTTAATAGCCTGTATCATTCCGTCCTCGTAGCGTTTGTTTTCTTTTTGTGTGTAAACATACTGTGACATGTTTAGTAGTGTTGTCAAAAAGTATTCTTTTTTAGGACGCGCCACAAGCGTAAAGTACCTTAAATTATAAATATAGTAATTTAAAAACGAAATAAATTGTTTGTGTACCATACAGTCAGCAAACTTATCAGCCAAATTATTTTTCTGTGGAGAAGACTCTTTTTAGTCGTAAGCATGTCAAATTACTTGACTGGAGGAAAAAACGATTCCGCGATGTAAAATACAAGTTATAAGCGAGAAATCTCTTAACTACGTGATTTTCTTGCCGTAAACTGGTACAGTTATGAGTCACGAGTAAACAGAGTTTTCGTACACAAAGTTAACACCTTAGGTTAATACCAAAAGTTAGAATTCAGGGTTGGTGAATGCCACATCGGTCGCGAAAACTCGAAAGAAAAAGAAAAATATTTTCTCCTTTGCTGTGTAGGACTGTGCACGAAACATGTTGTGACGGAGTGTTCCCATAACATTTTTCTCTGTACC
Source organism: Dryococelus australis (assembly GCA_029891345.1). Taxonomy (NCBI): domain Eukaryota; kingdom Metazoa; phylum Arthropoda; class Insecta; order Phasmatodea; family Phasmatidae; genus Dryococelus; species Dryococelus australis. The sequence continues at coordinate 263,491,409 of CM056995.1, forward strand.
CAATTCGGATTCCACATTCTTGTCGCATAATGCATAACGCCTCCATCTTGACAGCTTTTTCGTACATTCGCAGCAAGTGCCAGGACATTGGTGAGTGGCAGAATAATCCTGTTCCCGCAGTTGATTATGGACGGAATCGCTGAAAGATGCAGGTCCGCCTTGCAGTGCTCCTACTTGCCAAACACTTACGTTTTGTGAGTTGCTGCTTACAAAAAATCAGGGGCTTGTGTTACTCACAGAGAAGTGTCCATGCTAGTGATATGTGATTGGCGGAGAGTGATGTAACGTTTTGGAAGATAATAATGTCATGGTAAGACTGTTCTGGATCCTCCTTGGCTATCGTATGACATATCCGAAGCGGCTCTAAGCTTGATATTCGTGGGGAGGGGGAGTCAGGTATATATATTATTCAAAATGAGATGGTTTTCAAAAGTGCTCCCTTTACCGTGAACAGCCTATACACTTAGTGCGCACGAATGTGGTGCGTTGTCCCCCTGGTGTAGTTCTCCAGGATTAGTTAAGCTTAGTGTGTACGACGTGGAGGAATATCCTGGACGTATAACTTAAGCAGGGCTTCCGAAAATGCTGAAGTAACCGTGAATGGACTACAGACTGGTGCAAGTGACGAGGTGGCCAGCCATCCAGGGCATGGAATGTTATCGGCTCTTCACGATAAGCCCCCTCATTTGGAATAATTGCCAATAAATAGCTTTTATTTAGCGTCGAGTGGGGTGGAATATACACAGCGTTTATTACGTACACGGCAATAGCTATTTGAAAAAGTGGTTGAAGGATAAAAATGGCTGAAAGGAAAAAGTAACCAGGGCCTCAAAAGTGTTGAATTTACCATGAATAGCCTATACTAGAGTTAGAATATAAATGTATGACTAACTTTTTCTGAGAGGAATAGGTACTTAGTCGTGCAGCGGAGAGTTACCTTCAGGGAAGTGCTATGAGTTAATGTGAGAATGACTCTAATGCTCTAAGAGGCCACGGTGGCTGAGCGATTATCACGCTCGCCTCCCACCAAGGCGAACCGGATTCAATCCCCTGCAGGGTCACCGGATTTGGTCAAGTGGGAATCGTGCCGGACGATCCCGTTGGTCGACGGGTTTTATCGGGGATCTCACATTTCCCTTGCCCCTTCATTCCGGCGCCGCTCCATATTCACTTCAATCACCCCCATCGGCTCTCAAGACCTCGCTGTTAAGAGCCGCCCAAATCTCTTCACTCACTCAAATGCTCTAAGGAAGGAAGGAACTCGTGGGCACGTTCTGAGATGAGTGACCTCTCCGGAAAGTAGTAGTGTCTGGTCAGTTCTGGGACACAAACGAATATGTGCAGTGTAGGACTTCGGAGACAACAGGCTTTTTGGAGTTGGAGAAAAAGCGTGTGAGAGCTGGGAATCAGTCGAGCACTACCAGCATCACAAGGTCTTTGGTGTGGAGAGTATCCCCTTCTCTATACTGATCAGTGATAATGGTCCATCAGTGAAGCACTATCTCACGTCCTAAAGTATCAGGTGTGGGGAGTAGCCTTGGCTCCAGAACTGAGGGTATACTGTGATCGAGGAGACATGCGAAGGATAAGCGAGAGTGAAGGACTGCGCTTTTAGTATGTTTTCTCTACGGAGCCTCTCGTCTTAGAGTCTGCACTATCCCCTGAAATGATACATGTAAACGATATTGTGGCTGAAATTTTAAATGTACATTGTTGAGTATATACTTCAGGAGACTCAAGTTGAATGCATCTATAGTATTATATATTAATTTATATGTTGATTAAAATGTTTTTATGTCTTTTGTAAACAACATTAAGAAGCATTTAGGGAGAAAATAAAATGTGTCACACTTATACAACAAAAAGTTATATAATTGTTATTTTCTTATCGACTCCTACCAACCGGGAAGGCTAATAAGAGGTCGAATGTATTTTTCTCCTTTTGTTTGTTTTTGGAATTAATAATTCCCATCCTTCCCTTTTCCTAGATTTCCTGTGGGGCAAGATCTTGAGGAGGTTGAGTTGGGAAGTCGTGATAAATGTTGAGGTGGGGAAAATCCGCCACACTGTAAACCATATCAGTATCGGTGCGACATATCGCACTCAGGAGGTACTGGAGATTTATTGATTAATATGTAAATAAATAGATAGTAAATTTGAATGAAAAGAAAAGTTTGCTCTCGCGCGATATATTGCTCTACACTGTTAGACCATGTCACTGTTGCGATGTTTCAGAAATATTGTTTCGTGATGAATACATCTTAATATTGCACAGTCGTATTCCAATGTTGGCAGAGGAGTACACAGGAGAGGTTATTGCGCGGGTTTAGGAAGGAAGAAGTAGCAAGTAGCCAGGTAGGCAGGCAGGTTCGGCCGATGTAAAAAAAAGTAGCGTGGCTCGGCGCTTCCTATCGCGTAATGTAGGAAGAGGCGGGAGGTGAGTGAAGCTCTGCAGTCGGTCACGGCACCGCGTTAAGGTCGCGTATTCTGGTTCCACGTCCTGCCGCCGCAGCGCTGCACGCTTCCTCCCGCACGTACACCGCCTCGCTCGCAGCTCTTGACCTTCACGGCCGCCTTCCCTACATCCCTCGTACCCCCGAGCTAAGAAGTTGGGGAGTGAGTGTTTACATAGGCACTTCCACGCTGTTCCTTCGCCTCGTGCAGACAAAGCCGTCAGGCCTAGACAATTACGCTAAATAGACAACACGCCCCATTTGCGGGCACTCACTTAAAACGTATACAGTATTACATTAGAACTATTTCTTACTATGTATTACCAACACACCTATGTTCTCTCTGGTTTTTATTCATATTCATTGTAAATGAATAGAGACCCGGAAATTTCGCGATTTCATTTGAGGACAAGCTAGACTTCAAACATGTGTACATTTGGCTTTCTACCTCAATTGGATCGAAGTTTGTAAGCCAAACCCTGAACAAATATGAACCAATAACTAACCTGCTAAAAAACTAGGACCGAATAATGTTCTACCTGGTCTACGATGAAACTGGGGAATCGGTCAATGGATAACTAACAGAGGCTCTAGTACAGAAAGGATTGTGGAATCTAGCTTGCTGCCAAATGAAATATCATATCTCATAGATAAATATAGGTAAAAATTAAATTTAACGAAAAAATCAAGTACTTTTATGATAACGGAAGTATGAAACTCTTGAGATACGTGAATTATTTAAAAAACAACCAAACACGTCATACATGGGGTGGTTTTCAAAAGATTTGATTAAAAATGTGCGAAGACACCGTGAATATAGTACACAATCTTTGCCATGCAAGATAATGAAGTCAAAACCGGGAGCGGCCAATCCCTCTTTGATTCCCAAAACATAATTTGCTAGAATTGTTATGTATGCTACAAACAAGAAAAATTTTCCTCTACGATTGACGAAAAACTACTCACTAGTTTCCATATTCGGATAAAAGAAAGTTATACGTGTTTTTCCAAGTAATTTAACTTGCAATTTATATACAGACCAGCGACCCGCCCCAGCCTCACTCAGGTGCGATTTACAAATATGGCGTTGTTTAGGTTTACAGCAAGTTTATACACTGAATGCTTAAGGTAACTAACATAGGATTAAAAATGTGTTCTTCAAAAAGTATTCGTAAGTGAACCCCTATTTCGAATCAAGTTTTAAAAGACAAAAATAGTTACTGTGGGTCATCCTTAAAAACATATGCTTTCGCAGACTTTTCTGTAGACCTTTTTGGGATCTACAATTCTGTAGTAGATTAATTTGGTGTATCTGTTATGGTTTAGGCATCGTAAGCTATCTAAGCGCCCGAAAATCGGCTATCTCCGACTTTATTATAAAACTTCGACATTCCTCTACTATCCTTACATTAAATAACAGTGAATTGTATACTTAACCCATCCTAAAGAAATTCTTTAAATTATGCTAAAAACCGCATCAAAATCCATCAAATAGTTTAGAAGGCTTAGCTGAATACACAGATACACGTGGCTGGGCGACTTTGTTTTATACGGAACCCTTATTGAAGATCATAATTTCCCGCCCTCGATGCCACAGTGCAGCCTCTGCGTATTGCTTGCAAAATTATCAAATGAGTTTTAAATGTAAAAAAAAATGTTGATGTCATGAAGAAACTATTGCAAACGGGGAAGAATAATCTAGAAATGTAAAGTGAAGAATTTACAGTAAACATTCAGCCGAATAGTGCTTGCAATGTGCAAATTTTGGAAAGAAATTCCTTAAAGATAAGTGTGGGGTCGTTCCTTAGGAATTAAATGTGGCCAATGTCGAGCAATATTTTTCACTAATTGCACCTATTTGTAATAATAAGTGTTTGTTTCACACATTGGATACTGCCATGCATAATACTTGTAATTTTACCTATGTTTCACATATGTTTTACTTTTCGTAATTTTTATTTTATTTTTCATTTTTCATATGGTTAGGATATTTAAACATAAATGTAGGAATATCCATAATTAATGTTTAATTGAGATAGGTAGCTAGATTATCTTTTGTTTGCATATTTTAATTAATAACTATTATTTTTGCATTATTTTTGGTCTCTCACCTTTATTGTGAATGTTTCAGGGAATTTCTTTTGTATTTTTGGAATAACTTCTACGAGACCCGTAACTCTATGGAATAGGGATTTAAACTGTTTGGAGTGTGTCATTTTCGATCGTTAGTCAGGAAGTCTTATGATTGGCTAACAGGTTCAAATCTTGTACTTCGATTGGCTGGAGAGCTCAGCATAGATTTAAGCCGCGCGGGCCGTCTGAAAGTTCGCTTTCTCTGCCACCAACCTTCAACTGCACTAGACATACGGCTAGGACGCTCGTCCTACAGTTGGACGTACAGGAGGAATCTTAAATTAAAAGTTAGGGTATTTTAATTCCTACAGCTTGCTACAGTTTTTAATTTGTGTTTTGCGTCGGGTTTTAGAGAGCAAGCACTCCGCACATTTTTATTTCAGCAGCTGTGTAGGAGTTTAAGGTAGCTAGCTAGATCTGTAACGTCCGAGAGCCGTGAACCACGTATAGTACCACTGCCCCCAGATCTGCACATTCCTACCTCTGTTCCTTGTACAAGATACTTCGTTCTGCCTTAGCCTACAACCTGGTATGTAACTTACATACTGGGTCCTGAACTGAGTGTAGCCGAGCAAACTTATTTGTTTTGGAACAGTATTAATTTCTTTTTACTACCTAACTGAATTACAAATATTGTCAACATCAAACACAATTTAATATTTGGTCATGTGGTGCATAACATAGAATTCTTACTATCACAACGAGGTGGCCTAGGTTATGTATTGCATGTTACACCAAGATGTGAAACTGGGCAGCAGTACATCTTTCTTGCCTTGATGTACGGTTATTTTCGAACATAGAACTAACTCACTTGCATAACTAAGAAGATAATTTAAATTTAAATATATAATGGGCTTCTCGGCTCTCAAGAACTCGCTGTTAAGAGCGGCCCAAATCTCTTTACTCACTGTAATGGGCTTCGTCACGATATTCACGTCATCACATATAAAAACCTTTCTATTTTTTAACAGTTTATTACAAAAACTTTTTTTAATGTTGTATTTTTGATCTGTGGATATTTAAAACGTAACCACACTAACTTTTTGGCAATGGTTTATTTTATTTTAGTTGCGTGTTAAAAATAGTAAAATTTAGTTTTACAGGATCATGCGAATACTGTTGAGTTTATTTTATTTACTTAAAATGATATTACAGAAAACGTCTGTAGATTGATCAATGTTTAGTACTAACATCAAACGAAGGCTATCGGGGGAAAACAAGTTAAGTCCATTTCACCCATTCTGCCACAAATTGAAAATGTAATTTTAAAAGATTATTTGGTAGCTTAATTATGTTATCAGCAATGTTTCAAGCAAATGTTAAATACAAAATACTATAAGTTCCTAAGATAACACAGAGAAAATGTCCATTCAATGTTACTAAATCGTTAGAACATCTACCATTTCTTGTAGAAGACCATCATTGTCTAATGTTAAGGAAATAAAAAAAAATTCCTATGTATTGCTAACTTCTCGGGCAAAATTTATTTAAAATAAAAATTCGATTCCTTAAGACAAATAATATAGTATACGAAGCTACGCCCTTTTTGAACAAACAACACTTCTGAAAAAAAAAAAAAAAAAACAATTATGTCCTATTTTGCAAACTTTGAAGAATGTCACACATTGGTACCAGGTTTAAAACTAAACTATATAAAACTCATTACGATGTCATATTACAAGATATCAATAAACTTGTATTTGTCTAAAAGAAAAATATGTAACAATATAATTGAAAAGTAAGATTATAATTTTAAAATAATTTTCTTGAACATAAAGTTTATTGAAATTTCTTGAACTGCTTTTAGTAATTTCCAATGACAGCACTTTGTTCATTAGTACCCATCACTGAAATATTTCTTCAAATTTGTCTTCAAACAGTTCTTGTTTGTTTCACTTCGTTTCTTTTGAGAAAAATGTGTTGTTTTGACGACGCATGGTGTAATCACAGTTAGTACTTATTGTTAACCTCTCTTTTTGGCGGAATTTGGAAAGGGAAGCTACATCAGTGTGTCTGCTATGCATTCTCATCATCAGCCATCTTTTTTGGATAGGGATAATACGAGATTGCAGTATTTGTCCGTGGTACGATTCTCTGTGTAGAATTAGGCAAGAGTGGTTGTCTAAAGTTGAAATTTCTTTTATTTTCTGCATAGCAAACGGACACTTCCTTACATATTTTCCGTTGAGAAGATTCTACCACTGCATGCCCATCGATTGTTAAACATAAATTAATTTGAATGTATCTGCTTAGTTCTGTCAATGGCAATAGTTTCTTCTCAGTCTGCAGGAATTTCCATGTGTCGTTAAGTGTTAGATACGCCCATATTCTTGTCGCACTTCAAATACGAGTGTCCGCGAATCAGAAATGTCACTTCTATTGATACCAAAACTTCGATGACGTGTACCATGTCATAGATAAATCGTACAATAGTGTGGTATTTATTCAGACCACATGCTCTGTCACAAAATATATGTACAGTCCGTTCACCAACTGTTTCTTCATGCTCGGCATGATAGTACATGGAGAGTAAGGACAACGAGCTGGTTATAGGACTGTAGGTTCTCAACACTTTCGGAAGGTGATTTTCGATAAACTCAAAAGAAATGATGAGACTTCGTTGGACCCCTCTTTAGAAGTGAGCTCGGCTAAGTGTAGAAGTACAACTTAGCGTTTGACATAACGTGGGTATTAAAGGTGTACGTGAAATGTTGCCTTCCGTATACACATCGTACACATCGTCGGTAGTAATATTGGGTGAATAAATGTTTTTCTGAAAATCTGTTGATACAGCTTCCATAATTTCACACTTCTTGGCTAAGCTATGATCCGTTCACTCTTCTTCCTATCATAAAAAGCCTGCGCTTCTCGTAGATAAAGTTATTGGTGCCACCCAAGAACTTGGAGTTCACTATCATTGTTTTTTCCACCACTGTTTAGCTCACTAAGTTGTGCTTTGTATTGATCGTAGTGGCTGCAGGTGCCGAATTTCGGATATCCAAAGCTGATTTGGAAATACTTTTTAAATATCCCCCGGTAGCTTTAATAAATCTATTTGTACATCATTCCTAATATTTTGTTGATATTCATATCTGATAAATATAAACTATATATATATTGGCACGCAAACTGCAATGACTGTTTTTTCTTTAAAAATTCAATATGCTCATGAAGTTACCTAACAGTGACGGCATGACTTAGCATCCTGTACTTCTTGCCCCCCTCTATGTTCTTTTGGCCACTAACCAGTTAACTTCAACTTTCAACAGTAGCGTATTTGTATTAGTCCTGGCATTTTGCCTGATCGTCGGGATTCCTTGATCAACGGCGCTGAACTGCCAAAAACATGATCAAATCTGACAATTATCAATTCTGCTCATCATTAGATTTCATATGATTAAAACTAATCAAAATTTTCTGTCTATCAAGCACATTAATCCTTCCAGTGCACTGAAGATTACAGTAACTGATACTCTGTGTTTGTGACTTTGAAGACATAGTTTTTTCATGACTAAAGACATAAGTTAATTTGTTTCCGTTTGTGTGGTGTCCCATGTCTCGCAACATCTTCCGACTCTATCCTCACCAAAGAATTATTATTATTATTATTTTCACGGAAAATTAGAGGAAGACATACAGCTGGCATAGTTCTTGTCGTCTGCTAACAAACGACGTTAACTTACAAGAAACTGTATAGTTTAAAATATATATGTAAACTCTATATTCTATACGTAACCCGCGAAGTACAATTAGCCCTGCAACGTATTCATGGAGCGTCTCCTGTTTTCTCCAGCCATCGCCTGTACAGCGCTTGTTTTCTCCCATAACAGTATATTTTAACCACCATATTTTAGGTGACAGTGATTATTTTTCTATGCAACTTATACTATTATTCTAAAGTACCTATTCCTCGAATTCTAACAGAATGGCACCATTAACGAGAAGAGATCGGATGACTTCGTCATTTCGCAAGGCAAAATACATGACGAGGTGTACAAAAAGAACCTCTATTATCGGCCAGTCCTAACAAATTGCTGTCTAAGAATTTATTTTCCAGCGACTACAAAATTGCAGACAAATATAACAATATTTGTTAGAATTTGCAGATTTTGTTGTTTACATTATCCCACTTTCTATAAGAAAATATCGTTCTTCGTAATTTGACATTTATTATTTTGTACCCAAAGAAATTTGTAAAATTTTAAATCTGCCAAATACGAAATCGCTAAATAAACTCCGTATATATTTTAGTATTTAATAAACATAACAAGTTTTTGAAGTCGTAAAAATAATTTGAACTTGGTATACAGTAATTGTGATAACTGTTTCTATCATTACAATTTTCCATTCAGCGACATGACTGCCATATATAGTGCTTATTTTTACGTAATGAACTTCCTTGAATGTATATTTCGATGTGTGTGTATATATATATATATATATATATATATATATATATAGACACACACACAGCATGTCGCTAAATGGAAAATTGTAATGATAGAGAACCAGTTATCACAATTACTGTATACCAAGTTCAATCTGTTTTGCACTTGGTATACAGTAATCGTGATAACTGTTTATATATATTTATGTATATATATACATATATATATATATATATATATATATATATATATATATATATATATATATATATATATATATATATATATATATATATATATACACACACACACACACACAGCATGTCGCTAAATGGAAAATTGTAATAATAGAGCAACAGTTATCACAATTACTGTATACCAAGTTCCAACTGTTTTCCACTTGGTATACAGTAATTGTCATAACTGTTTCTATATAAATATATATATTTATGTACATATATATATCGGGTGAGTCACCAGCGCCTATTTATCCCTATCTATGCAACTCACACTCTATACTACCCATCTAACAAAACATCTCCTCCGCCTTAAAATAATTGCTCTTGCGTAGGCCGAATCCTGGGCCGTCTAAGTTCTTTACGGCACCTCGTCTGTTAGCTGATCATTCGACGCCGTTGTCAGCCTGCACCAATCAGCGACGCGAAAATAGAGAATCTCTTCAAATCAGCACGTGCGCGTTGATTTCTTTTCGTCAATACAGTAAGCGGTGACTGTGTGTCGCATGAAGAAATACAATGGTTCGAAGCGAGGCAGATGTGTGTTACTAAGGACGCAATCGTCACGTACCAACGTGTTTCGTAAACATTGCAATAATATGTTTTAACACAATAAACGGATGTGCATTCTTCGAAAAGTGACAGCTTCTCAAAGCATTGGTGACATAACACCGCCTGTTTCACTGCTTACTGTACTAACGACAGTGACTCAACGCGCACGTGGTGTCTGCTACGGTGGATGTTTTGTCCGATGGGTAGGAGTGTTTGCGGGTTGCATAGATACGGGAAAATAGGATCGGGCGACTTACCCTGTATGTAAAGTATGCTCGGAAATTCCCCCTACAAACTTCTATGACTTGTAGAGGGGACTTAGTAGACAATCTTTTGAATAGGAACCCATGTCCGGAAACGTACCGTTTCCCGGCTACAACCATTTAAATCAAAGGGGCTCATCGGTACAGCATGCAGAAACCACGTGCAGAAAATAACACGTGGTACAAAATCGGCTGGACGCAAAAACTGTACCCTTTGGAGGTAGTAAGGATGAAGTTGTTGGTCATGCAAAACCTCCCAGACGATGCTGGAAGCAACACACATTCCTCCCGCAACTGATCGCGTACTCGTTGACAGGGTCTGTTCAACGTAATGCAGTACAGCCTCTTCCGATTCGGGAGTGAGGCGTCGCTTTGGAGCACCACAGTCGTTCCTGTCGGCGGTGAAGGTACCTCGTTCTCACAGCCGTTGCGTAATTGATACGAAAAGGGTATGCGGAGGCGTCGCACGTTGTAGATAACGCTCTTGGTATAGCCGACGAGCTGCTCTTCCATTACCTTCAGCTGCGCCATACACGAGGATCATGTCTGTGTATTCCGCAAACGTGTACTCAACCATGTTAATCGTAAACGCAGATGCGCGTGAATGGGGCACGAGGCAGGACACCGTGGCAGGGTAGACGTCACGTGCCATCAGGTGATCGTCTGACGTAATGCACTGCCTACCCAGTTGCATACCAACATAGGAAAATCAGAGACATTTTTCTTTCCCTCAGTGGAAGTGGACGAGTGAGACACCTGATTTGAAATTGTTGTAGCACGGTAACGGTATATTTCCGGACACGGGTTCCTATTCAGAAAATTGCCTACTCAGTCCGCTCTAAAAGTCCTAAAGGCTGTTCACACTAAAGTGAGAACTTTTGAAATCAACCTTAGAAAAATGTCACTGCCCATACCTGCATATATTTTAACGGGTGCAATGAGTGACATGCGCCCAGTGAAGTTGGTAACGGTGGATGGAAAGTAGTTCCACATATTAACATCGAATAAAAAGTGTTAGGTAACCATTTGAGATAACTTAAGTTATTTATTTTACCTTCTGTTTTTTTTTTTAATGCATCGAGGTATAAAAATGAGCAGATTTGTGAAATTTTACAGTTTCATTTGACCGACGTATGAATAAAGTGATGAGGCCCATGGCAATGTTAATTTTACATAAGGTTCATGACTACACAAAGTGCACAGAAGAAGATCTTAGCAGGACTTTCAAAAGTGCTTATTTTACCGTGAACAACCTATAAAAGTTTGTAAGGGGAATTTCCTAGCATCCTGTATATATCGTATCGATGCGTTATTAAAAACACTAAGAAAGTGACTGCCGTCAGCATCCGAACTGAAAGCTACCGTATCACGAATTAAAATAATTAACGACTTGATTAAGTGTGGGAGGTTGTGGATGAGCACGAGAACGTTCTCGGAACGCAGCTCGGACGTGAGCACTTTCACTCGCAGCGACTACGGAGATGGACTTTCCCCGAGCTCTTTATTGTGCTGGACGCGGACATGAAGGAAGGGAGCAGGCGAGGCGAGTCACGATGGAGAATATCGCAGTGCGCCGCGCCGGCCACTCTCCGGCCGATTCAGGGACCATCGTCTCCACCTGCCTGGTACTGACGCGCCGCTGATCGGCCACTTCTCAGACCTCTGTCTCGTTTGAGTTTCGACGTGAACAGCTTCTCTGTTATCAGACGAACACGTGTAGTATAGTCTATTCACGGTTTCTTCACACTTTTTGAATCGAACATTTGAAAAAATACTCCATGTACACATTTTGTGTTGCTTCCTTGTACCACAAGCGTTTTATACTCGTGTCAACATCAAATTACCTTACTTTTGGTTAAACAGAACTTTTATTTATATTTCACCTATAAATTATAATATTTTATGAATAGTCAAAGAAAATAGATGTTTTGGTAGTGTCTAGTAAGAAGCAGTTCTTTTACAAAATATGTACTAGCAGCCCTGCATCGCTTCGCTCAGGTTTTATGGAGTTATTAAAATGCGTACCTATATATTTGCGACTACCCGTGACTACCGGTGACTACCTGCGACTACCTGTGACTACTTGCGACTACCGGTGACTACTTGCGACTACCTGAGACTACCCATGACTACCTACGACTACTTATGACTACCAGCGAATACTTGCAACTATCCCTGACTACTTGTGACCACCCGTGACTACCTGGACAAATTACGGTTACCCATGACTACCCATGACTAAAGGCTGTTCACGATAAAGTGAGCACTTAAAAAATGAACCTTAGGAAAAAGTCACTGCCCCTGCATGCATATATTTCAACGGACGCACTAAGTGAATTTCGCCCAGTAAATCTGGATGGAAAGTAGTATTAACGTTGAATAAAAACTGCTAGGCAACCATTTGTGATAGCTTAAAACTATTACTTTCGCTTTCTGTTTTTTTTTAATACATCGAAGTATAAAAATGAGCAGATTTGTAAAGTAGTTCCTTTCTTAATAATTCCACAGTTTCATTTAACCGACGCATGAATAAAGTGATGATGCCCATGTCAATGTTAATTTTACATAAAGCGGAGAAATACACACCATGTATACAAGTAGATTCTAAGCAGGGCTTTCAAAAGTGCCCATTTTACCGTGAACAGCCTATACCTGCGAATACTTGTGACTACCCGTGACTACTTGCAACAATTTGCTACTACTTGCGAATTTATAATTTTAAGATCCACTGAGCCACTGCGGCCCCACTTGGGATTGCTCTAGCCACTGGGCCACTGGTGTAATTTCCTAAGCTTAGTATGCACGAGGAGGATTAATATCCTGAAAGGAGAACTTTAGCAGGGCTTCAGAATAGGAAGTAAACGTGAATGGATTATAAAAGCCAAGTGTCCATTCCGTTACTTTCATTCCATTGCCATATCCCAAAGAATACATTACCCAGTAATGTACGACCGTGTACCCAACACAGCCACACCCCGATTGTTTTGGCCCATTTTGTATCCTTCCATCATACATCAATTTGGCCTTGGACTTCAAGACAAACAGTTATCCGCCTAGTAGGTGATGACGTGGATTTGTTCCAAACAAAAAATAAATCGTTAATAGTACGATAATTCCCATTCTATAAACTTTGAAAAAAATATTTTGATACAAAATAAAGTATTGTGCAACTAATAACTCGGCCCCAGCATTACTCTTAGTGGTCCAGTCGCTGTCTGCAGAGACCCGGAAATTTCGCGGATTCATCTGAGGACAAGTTAAACTGCATTTACGTATACGTACGTGTTTGTGCTTCCATTGGTCCACAGTTTGTTAGCCACGCCCCGAACGACTTTCGACAAATAACGAACCCGCAAGGAAAATAAGAACCGAATTCCGTGAATTCAACTTGGGATTCAACTGGAGTAACAGCAAATGAACTGCTAATTGATGCTCGAATGCGCAAAGGATTGTGGAGTCTAGCTTGTTGCCGAATGAATCCGCGAAATTTCCGGGTCTCTAGTTATAGATGATGGAGAGATGCCTAACTTTCTCTAAAAAAACTTCGTGTTCAGTATTTCAAAAGCTGGAAGACTTTAGATCAGCTCAATTTTTGTGGTTGAGCAAATTTTAATTTCTACGTGTCTCAGGTGTCTACCTTCGTATCACGGACATTCGTTACCGAAGTTACCTGATTCTGATTGGTCCATCCAAGTGTGGAAATATCTCCTCAGAAGGACCCAGGCAGTACTCAAAGGAATGATGTAAGAATATGCAAGTTGGATGTTAATGTTTAGTCTGCACGTAAATATACTCGCGAATACCAATAGTCCCTAAATATATGAAGTAACAGGTAAGATAGTTTTTCGATGGTTGTTTCCTGTAGCTTTCAGTTGACCGCGAATAACGTGACTTTGGTTTTTTTTTGTTTGTTGGGGAAGGGGAAGAGAAGCAGGAAGTAAAAGGGAACCTAATAGGACAACGACCCACTACTTCCTTTCCTAAAAAAATTTCCTGTTCCATTATTAAGGTATCATAAAATTGAAATGTATTTGTAAACACATTAACGTTGCAGTATTGATAGTGTGAAACAATTTGTCTTTTTGTTTAAGCTTGAAAATTAAGTATTCTGAGTAAATCATTAATTCTTATGTTCATACTCGAAGATATCCTCTCCCCCTCAGCCATAAAAAGTTCATATGCCTTGCGCGATCCAGTTATAGTATAGGCTATTCACGGGAAAATGGGCACTTTTTGAAGCCCTATGAGGTGGAATAATAATATGTAAATATATTTTATTGTAGCCTTAGACATTAACTTTCGAGTACGGTGAAATATTTGCACAGTGTTCATTACTTACATGGCAATATTTATTTTATAAAGTGTTGGAAAGATTAAAAATGGCTGATAAGGCCTCAAAAGTGCTCACTTCACCGTGAACAGCCTTTAGTTCATGGTTAGTCAGAAAGTTATACATTTAACACTGCGTGTCCATAATTGCAGTACGAGCACCACCGTTGCTGAAACTATCTGAACACGAAGCCGTGTTCAGCGGTGGGACGCTTTGGGAAGAAAATCTACTGCGATATGTAAGTTCTGTCACAGCAGACCGCAATTCGAGCGTTATCGCGATAATCGGGACACATGATGTTCAGCGTATGTCGTGATACAAAGAGAGCGCGGCAATATCTGTTGTGCTTACGAAATAAAGGTGGTGTAACGCGACTGTACGTGCGCGAAGAGAGGCTCGTCTCGTGTGTTTGGTGTGGGTGCTGAGATCATTGCGAAAGCTCTCCTGGTCGCAGAAGAGCCCGTGGGTGCCACTTACAGCAGCCAGCTTTTCCCTCCCCCCACCCCAGCCGCCTCCTTATCTATTACGTGCGACACTCGCTAATATCTTCTCTCAACTAATTTCTCTCACCACAAGCGTAAGACTCTCTTTCGCTCATACCAACTCACAGTTTTTCGTCTCCATTCACTGCTTGCCCTTCACTGTTTTTTTTCTTCGTTACTTGGGGTCGCGGTGATGTAGCGATCAAACTACTCGCCTCCCACCTGGGCGAACCGCGTTCGATTCCCGGCGGGGTCGCTGCCGGATTTTCGCATGTTGGAATCGTGCCGGATAATGCCGCTGGTCGGCGGGTTTTCTCGGGTTTCTCACCCCCCTCCCCCCGCCCTGCTCACCGGAGTCGCTCCCAATTCCCCTGCCGGCCAGCAGCTGCGATATTTAAATAGGGAATTCCATGTTAAGTTAATTTTAAAGGTCTCAAACAAAATGAATTCCATTCTTCGCGAATTTTTTGACGTGAATACATCTTTAAATTTGCAACCATAGTAGGAGACAATCCAGAAAACCCGATGATGATAAAATCGGGGGATACATTTTCGCATTGCAGCTCCGAGCCTATCGTCTACATTCGAAATTCTATTACAACGTTCGATTGCCAAAAGGATCAAATAATATGTTACGTTGAGTTATGACTGCGATGCATCGCTTCCGCCGGGTTGGCCAGGGGAGGGGGGGGGGGCTGCAATTTTGAGTTGAGTTCGTTTCGTCGCGTCTCATAACTTCCGCGTAGTATAACTTTTGACGAGGAGAAGCTACGACGCTCGTTTAGGTTTAAATCGACAGCTCTCGTCAAGGTCAATCGATTGCGTGTAGTGTATAAAAACATTTGTGTGGTGTGGTATGGTGAAATTGTATGCGTTTACAGTAAAAAAATAAGAAAACTCAACACAATTTCGGCCTAAACTCGTCAAAAAGCCAAGTCGAAATACAGAAATCGTACACGGTTGGAAAGAGCATCTCAAAAGCAATCCAGTGATACTCATAAAACCCCATATGATTGAGTGAAGTGGAGCCGGGAATGTAAAATAAAAATCAAGGCGTCCGAGCGTGTCAACGTAGACGTATTCACGCAAAACAAATGGCCGTGTCTCCAACACAGTCAAACCCAACTTCTTTTAGGAGAAATTTTCCACAGTGGAGATGTTTCCTTAACATGTATAGCCTGTTTGCAAGGAATTTTTTAAATTTATGTTTTACAAAAAATCACATAATTGCTTATTTATATTGAAAATATACGCACGTTGGAATCTTCTCCTAAAAAAAAATCAAGAAGTATACGTCTTGTTTGAAACGTCTATCTTTAAAATTAACTCACTGAGGCGAAATTTCCTTAACATGGGATTTCCTATTTAAATATTGCAGCTGCCCGTTGGTAGGTAATGCCATTCAGTTTAAGGTCCCTTAAACTTCGCCACTCCACCATTTATCAACGCCCCTGCGTGTTCGACATTCATATTAAATTTAACTAAACTGAATTCACGGGAATTTCAATTTTAAATACACGCTGAAACACGACTTAACGAGATTTCGAACCCAGAACATGATGGCTTGGAGGCCATATTAATTTCGCATGATGAAACAACCATCTTCCTTTACACCATAACAATTAAAAATTATCACTCTCCCTTTTTTTTTTTTTTTTTTTTTTTTTTTTTTTTTTTTTTTCCCCCGCATCCAGGGATCGACCATTTAATGCCGACCTTCCGTGGCGCAGTCGGTTGGTGCGCCGCAGGTCTGCTGTGCGAGAGGTTCTGGTTTCGAATCCCAGGCAAGACATGCATATTAGTTCGAGTTAGGTCATAAGTTAGTTTGTAAGCCGTCCCCTGATAAGCCTTCAGGCGTAACACTGAGGGACATTAATAAGCCCTATACAATACAATTGAATACTTAAAGGAAAATGTTTTTGCAAATTACTTACAAGTAGGTCCTCCTGTAGACTACATCTCTTTGCCAGATATACGTGTATGTATACTACAAAATTAAAAATGTAATATACAAGCTTATCCAAAAAAAAACTGTTTACGTATTTTCATACGTGTGTTTTTTTCAGTTAATTTACATTTATTTTTCTTCACTTCCTGCCTGTCTCCCAACTATAATATTTACTGCTTATTATGCAGCGATGACAATTCGGACATCAGTCCAATAGGTGAGGACTGGAAGCATACATATCGGGAAAATGTAAAAGCATTCGCCCGGTATGGGGGTTGCAAAACCATTTAGGAAAAATCACTACCAATGCAGCCGGCCGGAATCGAACCGAAGGACTACTGAATGCAAAACAAGCGTATTGCCACATGACCGCCTCTTTTCTGTTTGCGTATTAAACTGCTACCGTTGGTGATGAACAGTACTTTAAAAACATTGATACTTTAAACACCTTGTAGTTTATTCCACTGATTCTAAGTCCTACAGTAGAGACGATAGCTACTATTAGATCACGCTATATGAGCCTAGACAGTAACACGCCAGCTACTTCTTTGTCAAAGTCTAGTGGTACAAATTAATTTTCTGTACACATTATGAGCAAGTAGTTCGTGCTTCCTTCTTACAGATTGCAGGAGGGTTTTGTAAATTTGAATTACTACAGAAATTGGGTTTTCTTTTCCCCCAAAACTTGGAGTTACGAGAGTTGAAATCATCTTACTTCCCCATAAATAAGTCTACCGGGGGCAAAAAAAGTACAAATTTGTCATGGAAGTCTTTGCTGCAAACTGGAATCGTGTATCACCACAAAATAATCTACGATGGTTGGATGGAACGCTGACTTTTGAGACGAGAAGCTATGGGTTCGAACTCTTGGTAAGGCGCAAATGGGTTTGCTATTTTTTGATGTAATTCAAAGTTATTTTAACATGGGAAAGGGTGCGAGGATCACCCTTCGGCAAATAAACTGAAAGTCCTAATAATAGCAGTAAAATTAAATACATGAAATAGAAGTGATAAACTGATATAGAATGCTTGCGATTAGGTTATAGCTTTAGTGGACACATGCCATTAAATGCACCCGTTAAAAGGTAACTTAGGCAGTCTGAGACAGGGAATATTTTTTAGGGATAGATTTTAAAAGTGATTAATAGCAAGTCAGTTATATTTTCGTTAGTATGCAGAAAGGACACGTCTACGAGCGCATAATGGATGGTAGCAAATACTTCACATTCCAAGCAAGACTCTACAAATATGCTGGAAACTACTTGTATAAACACCTTTTGCGGGACTTGTTTCACAGTACACCGGTTGTGAACATTTGTTTGCATCGCAAACCGGCGAAGTAATTTCCTTTACAGATGGTGCCACACAATTACTTACGTTATCAGGCCTTTCTTTAAAATAAGAACCTATACGAAATTTCAATTACCACCAAGTTATGAAAATTTCTCTTGCGAGATATCGCTTGTAAACTTCCGACATACTAACACGCAGTTTCAGATGTCGTGATAAAACTGACCCGAAACCTTCGATACTAACGTACTGGATTCGGAGATTAATATTAATGCCCCTCTGGTGGTTATTTGCAGAACGATAGCCAAAGCACGATTACGATAACAAAATTGCAAAATATGATTGGTTTATAACTAGTGTGAACAAATGGTTACCGTAAGTGGGAGAGTAATTCCGTAGCAGGGCGGGGTGTCTTTGGTAAAGGCTGTTCACGATAAAGTTAGCACTTTTGAAATCAACCTTAGAAAGAAGTCACTGCCCCTGCCTGCATATATTATAACGGGTGCGCTGAGTGACATGCATTCAGTGGAGTTGGTAACGATAATGGGGAAGTAGTTCCATATCAAAACATCGAATAAAAAGTGTCAGGTAACCATTTGTGATAACTTAAATTATTCGTCTCGCTTTACGTTTCTTTATGCACCGAAGGGTAAAAAAAAAATTGCACATTTGTATAATATTTTCTTTTCTCATAATTTCACAGTTTCACGTGATTGACGCATGAGTAAAGTGATGAGGCTCATGTCAATGCTAATTTTGCATAAGGCGGAAGAATACACAACGTGCATACAAGTAAATCTTAAGCAGGGCATTCGAAAGTGTCCATGTTACCGTGAAAAGCGTTATAGACGGGGTTTTTGTTAAAGATAGTATCTAAATTCTACTTAATTTCATTGAAATGTTCCAGATATCCAGTGGTATCAATTTAACCACTTGACGTTTTTAACAACATGTAATGTCTGTGTCACCTAAACTTATTTACAAAATATTGAAGCGACACCTTCAGCTGCTAGGCATTTTCGCAGTTTGGGCAATGTCGTAAGGAGAGATTAGTGAGAGTTACTGGCTGCAGCAGTTACTCACCGTCGCCGTGGTAGCCATGTGTGGTTGCTTGCGTGGTTGGTTGCGCGGCAGCTGCCTGCCCTCAGCTCATGGGACAACGCTGCTGAGTGGCGCGCCGCGGACTGGCAAGGTGGAGCAGGTAGGCCAGCCCGCTCTCCAGCCTCCCCCTCTCTCACTGTCTCGTTCCCCTCCACCTTCCCCTCTACCGGCCGGTAAGAGACACGTTTACGACACTTTTACCTGGCCGCCGACTTCTTTCCCGGGCCGTTAGCCTCGCCTCGAGCTGCGCCGCGTTGCCGCTCGCACTTGTTTACAACCTCCCCGCGCACGCCGCTCCCGTTCCCTGTCATCCGAACACAGTGAGTCACGCAAGTGGGATGGACCCGCGCGTTTTTTGTTTGTCTGTTTTATTGCGTCCGTAATATCTTTTTTTCAATACATAGCTGTACAAAGATATTGGACAAGTCAAATTACGCTATATAGGCTGTTTACGGTGAAATGAGCACTTTTGAAAGCCCTGCTTAAGATCTACTTGTATGCACGTTGTGTATTCTTCCGCCTTAGGTAAAATTAACATTGTCATGGGACTCATCTCTTTATTCATGCTTCGGTCAAGCGCAATTGTAAAATTTTTAGAAACGTAAATAGTTTACAAATCAGCTTACTTTTACACTTCGATGCATTTAAAATACAGAAAGCGGAAGAAATAATTTAAGTTGTCACTAATAGTTATCTGGCACTTTCAATTCGACGTTAAGACATGGAACTACTTTCCCTCCATCGTTACCAACTTTACTGGGCGCATGCTACTCATTGCACCGGTTAAAATATATGCAGGTAGGGCAGCGACTTTTTTCTAAGGTTGATTTCAAAAGTGCTCACTTTATCGTGAACAGCCTTTACAAAGTTTATACACTGGACATAGTCGACACACACTTATGCCAGATTGCACGTACACGCATCATATATTTTCTTCATAATTTGACTAATCTTCTTCCAACATGCTATGGGGCGTCGTCGTTTGCTGAAACAGAAAAAAAGGAAACGAGAAAAACCGGAACAAGAAATGCGTACAATGACATGTTATACAGTAATTTCTTAATTTTTGTAGTTGAGATATTCATATACACTATAAAATGGGCATTCAATAAAAAATTCTTTTACCTGTTATTTAAAAAATTTTTGCTTAGAGAAGCAAATTTCTTGCAAGTGAAATAGCAGTTTGTGCGAATACGCGTGTCTCGGTAAATAAATGTTCTGCAAATACGACTTTTTGTCAGAAAAGATGGGGGGAAAAAAAACATTTATCTATGCCGCTATTTTTTTTACTCGTGTCATATTAAGTGTATTCTTGGGAAAAAAATTCGTGAAAATGGTCAAATATTACATGTTTAAAGCTTGCCTATACAGTTTCCTTAGGCGGCAAGAGAAAAGTATAAACATAAGGGCGTATAGTTTAATCTGTAGACTTTCATGGCGTGTAATAAAGTCCCACCGTTACAGATTTAATTTGCACAGTACAGCGTCAGGACGGAAACACTGCACGCCTTGCGCGTAGGAGCGAGGAGACGCTAGGCGTGCGTGTTAATGTCGCCCGTATCGCTCCCTCGCTTCTTGACCTTGGACGCGTGGGTTCATCCCACTCTTACACAAAAACTAAAGATGAGGTAGACCGATTATTCGTCTTCTGAATATGTACCCAACACTGACCTACCCCAAACCAACACAACACTGAAAGTCACACTCAGCTCTGATGAACGCGTATTTATTTATTTATTTTATTTATTTATTTATTTATTGCTTGGTCTTTGGCCGGTTACAACCAGATTGACTGCAAAAAAAAAAACGAAATTTAAGTCGTTAAAATATGTTTACATCATAATTTTCAAAAGGCAATCCTTATTACATGTATAAAACACGATTACCGATTTGAAATTAATCTCATTACTTTATAAATTGGTCTTAGAAGTAAGCGTTTCCCCCTACTTTGTGTTAATAATTTATCACGTTTGTTTTCTAGAAGAAAATGAATAATTTGATTTCCACTTCTCAATAATGTAAGTTGTGATACACAACTATATCATGTCTTATATTACAAATTTAGGTTTAGCAGATTTTACAGGGAAACTGTTTGCAGTTCTACAATGGATTTTGTAGGCAAGTGGGTTTCAAAGACTTTTCTTGTACAAAAGGTACAAAAAAATTTACAGTTCATGCCTGGAAAGAGAATACTGTGTGCGCAGCACACGATAACCAAAAATTGCATGCTACGTGACATGTATTTTATTAATGATTCATAAAAGGTATTTTGAGGTTTTACAGTTATATTATAACAGGGCATATGCTGTACTGAGATATTTTGTCGACTGGAAACGTCTTTGCGTTTGGTCATGCGTTAATTTAACATTTCGCTATGCTACTAGCAATAAAAGTAATTCTAAGCTATAAAATTATCTTTATATTAAATTAAAGACGCATTCGTTCTCGTTTAAAATATGTTCGTTGGAATAAAACATTCAGAATGCTATTATCACAAGCTTCATAAAGACCATAATCTTCAAGTTTGGGATGAACCATCACTTACACCTAAATTTGGAGAACGCATTTTAAACAACAATGAATGCGCCTTTGATATTGCGCAAGGATGATTTCTAACTTCACGTTTCTATTATTGCTAGAACGAGGACGAAATTTACGTAAAAGTAAATGGAGCTACTGCGGGGATGAAATTGTTTCTTAACATGCTGCCGAAGAGCGTGCGAGAAACCCATGTTTGTTAGACTAGCTTCGATACGTTCTTACATTTTAAATGAGCAAAGTACTGTTTCCTGTTCAGGCTATACGGTATTCAAAGTTAAACAAAGTTTAACATTACTTTATATCGCAAACTTATGGTGATATGAGGTACCTTAGGAATTTGTTATTCCTTCATATTGTCTGATAACGGAATACCTGTAATATCAAAGATTTTTTGGGTGTTTTTTAGACGCAAAATTGAGTGCCACTAACTACACAACTTCATGTACCAAATTCATTGGTACACTTTGACTTTTTGATATTTCTGCGTTACAGTTGCCAATAATACACATGCATATTGTAGCGATAACCTGGCATCGCTACACCGCCTAAGGTCGTGCGGGGTTTAGCTGGTGGCCGAGTTCAGTGGTTTCGCATACGTGTCCTACTTGGCCCAGATATAAAAGGGCCCCGCATGGCGCTGCCCTCCCCCCCCCCCCCCCCCCCTTAGACGCCACCGTGTATTGAGGTGAGATACTTGTCGAGTGAGATTGCAGGCCAAAGACGAAGGAAGCAGACGACCCTAGGCCCCAGAGGAGTTCTAAGGTCCCCTTGTAATAAGTACGGCAAGCTGCATATATTGTGATTCCTGTAAAACTACTGTTTCAGTATATTAATAACGTAATTATAATATCCTTGTTTTGTAACGTAACTGATTCCTATTGTTATTTAAACATAAATGTATTGTGCTCTATTACTTCGAGTTTGTTATGGTAAATATATATTTTATAAATGATCCTTATTATTTAGCCACCATCACGAGCACCCTCTGTGACATCCCTTACATCCTTACAGGAATCTAGTGTTTGATGTTGGATCAAGTATAGAGAAGTTGGATACCAGAGTTATTTAGAGACTGGAGGAAGGGAAGTGTTACAATATATAGTATGAGGCACCTAAGGAAGGCCACCTGAATAGATCTGCCAATTTCAGTGGCCGAAGAAAATGTTTCAGACAAAAGTTGCTAGGGGCCAGGGCGCTAATAACTTGTTAGTGATAATGTCTCCGTACGTGGAAGGATAAACAAGATACAAAGGTCAACCTCGTTAGTTTTAATGGAACGATAGTTTTCATTAACGCCACTCGACAGTGCGCATGTATATGTAATAAATACGATTACATTTGCCGGTCAATCAAGATCGCTGAAGGTCAACAACGAAGCAACTGCGCCGCCGCATGGAACAATGGGCCAACGTAGCGCCGTCCTGTAGCGACTGTAGCCGTCCTGTAGTAATTGGGGTTTGTTTGTACAAACGCCAGCCCCAGACTACGCTTCCTTTGTTACTGTTTTATGATATGAGGTGCTAAGATTGGTGACATTGTGCATTGATACATAATGTAAAGCGATTCTAAGCGGACAATACCGCACGTCGAATTTCATCTGGACATATCGCAGAACAAGCTCGTGTTATACGGTCCTTCATGTCTTCGGGAGTGATCGGCGGGTCTTTGTAGGCCTGTTGCTTTAATGTTCCCCGCAGATAGAAGTCCATGGGCGTTAAATATGGGGAACGAGCAGGCCATTTCGTGTTTCCAGACCGACCGCTCAAACTAATACCGAAAGTTCTGTTAAGAACCGTTGTAATTCAATGTGCAGAATGAGCGGGACATCCGTTATGTTGGTGCCAGATGGATTGCAATGTCCAGTGGGATGTCTTCCAATGCTTGCGGCAGCCCTTCTGTTAGAAACTGTAAATACTTGATGCTATCTATTGTCCCATCAATAAAATAGGGGCCAATTAGGCGACTATGTACAACACCGCACCACACGTTTACATACAGCATGGTCTCTGTTTATACACTTCTCTCAGCCAGTGTGGTTTGTCAACTGACCAGTAGTGCATGTTTCGAAGGTTGATCTGCCCATGTTTTGTAAATGACGCTTCATCGGTAAACAAAACCTTGGACAGAAACGTGTCATTGGTTTGTAGTTTTCGTAGACACCATTCGGATAACTGTACCCGATGTCGAAAGTCATTTCCATGTAGCTGTTGATGAAGTGAAACGTCGAAAGGGTGAATTTGGTTGCTATGTAATTTTCTCAGAACACTCCGTTGCCTGCTTCCACTCTCATGTTCAAGCTGCCTCGTGCTGACATGTTTATTGTGTGCTACTGCAGTTGAGATGTTAATTGCATTTCCCTCGTCAGTTGCTGTTTTTCGTTGTTGGCATCTTTTCTTTTTCACGCTTCCAGTTTCTTGAAATGTTTTTATTATGTTCGCAAAGACAGATCGTGCCAGAGTGGCACGATGTTATTTCTCCTTTCACCGCAGAAGCCTCAGTACACCTTTCAACATAAACTTACAATATTTGTATGTTCACCTTACTTTTTAATACAGTCAAGGATACCATGTGTTTACACATGTTAGCTGGAGAGAACGATTGCAAATTCTACTGTTAGGAAAATAATTAGAGATTTCAGTTTGTCCCAGACTAATAATTATTAATCAAAGTTTACATGTCATGTCAGCATATAAGAGAAAAAAGTACATGTACAAACATAAATATATGTGTAGACTCAACAGTGTGCATTTGAAGTTGGACAAAAGTTCATAGATAAACAAACAATAGTATATATGCTTTCCAGAAAATACAGGACACAACTGCCAGTCATTAATACTTAGTATGCAAGACTAACCTCGATCTTTTTGACATTAAATGAACAAAATACTTTGTTATTCCAGTCTGAATATTCCGCCATTCTTGCACAAGAACCTCTTTCAGTCTAGCCTTGCTGGTTATTCCATATTATATACTTCTCGTTTTCAAGTTCACGCCCAAGATGCCCTGTTAGATTAAGGTTGGGGGACTGTAATGGGATTTTGGGTGTGTGTGGCAGTTGGAGAAAAAATGGGGGGGGGGGGGGGGTATATAGTAACCAAAACCGAATAACATCTGCTGTGGGTTTAGTGTCGTTGTCCTGCTGAAAGTAATAATAATTTCCAAGATGCAAATTTATCAACGCTCGTTTGCCAATGTCTCTTTTATATGTCCAACTATACAAATATGTCCATGGTACCCTCAAGAAATTCTACTTCCCCGTTCCTGAGTCTGAGATACAACCCCACATCATAACTCCAACACCACCATGTATAACGGTAGCTAGATGGTTCTGAGGCTCTAGCTCAGTTTTGGCCCTTCTCCGCACCAACAGTCCAACAACATTATGTAATATGTAGAGCTTGCTCATATCTTTGAATAGCACTTTGTCTCAGAAGTCGATATCATATTTTATATAATCCTGAGCAAATGTTAATGTCTCCTTTTGGTTCGCTTTGCCGATATAATATGGTTTCTTTTTAGGTATCCTGACTCTATATCCTGCTGTGTTATAAAGCCTATGGATAGTTCTTGAGGAAACCTGATTCGAGACATGTGTCTGTACGAGCGCTGACATTTCTGAGAAGTTGGGGTTTTTTCGTCATGAGTCTAAAGTATCCTCTTATCTGTGAAGGACGACCAGGTCTTTCCATGTTTATGAAGTTATTGTTTTCTGTATGTCGCTTGATAATATTCTTTAAAGTCGGTTAGCTTCCAGCTAACTTATATCTGCGGTTTGGGAATATGATTTTTTTTGTATAATGATGTATGTACCTTTTCTGCTGTAGTATACGAAGTTTTGTGCTTATTTTGGCAGTCTGTAGTGCACGAACAACCCACCAGATTATTCGTCTACGCCACAGCATGCGTACCTAGTAAACAACTACCAGGCGATGCATACTGTGCAAGGTCGTTTGACATTCTTTTTAGTTGTTGGTTCACTGGCGTATGAATATTATGACCAGATATAAACCATATTGATTAAGGACATTCCTTACTCTCAAGTAGTATTCGAATAACAAAAGGCCGGTTGGAAGACACCTTAATTCCTCACATAGAAATAAAGCGTACGAGCTATAAAACTACCGCTATCTGGCAGTTTACTTTTGCACATAACATTTGCAATTTAAAGAGGGGATTGGTATGTATACTTGTGTCCATGACTGTATACATGACACATCAACATTACTGTAATATTTTTTTACGCATGTGTACATTACGAATTCAAGTGTGTTGTTATCGCCAAGATAAAAGCACTTTACTGAAATGGGCAAAGAAAGGGTTGTATTTTTTTTTCCTTTGTAAACTCGCAAGGTTGGCTCTCACACGATAGTAGTAGGGGCGCACGGGTTTCAGGCTACTTTTGATTAATCGGATTAACCCATTGACATCAAATTGATACCAAAAGGGTTAATCCTTAATCTGATCAAAAATTGTTGATCTGATTTTAATCCGAAAAAAATTTCGTTAATCTTTAATCCGGACAATCTTTTGATCGGATAAAATGGTACGAAACTTTGATTGATTGATACAATTAATTTAATTGAATTAAGCAATCAAAATTGTTGTGTGATAAGTGTATAGCTTAGTGCAAAGGTGTGCTAAGGCACTTGATTATTTTTCTTATTTTTTGGGAGAGGGGAACAGCTCTGGTACGTCATCACCCTTGGAGCTCTGGCATCGTACTGAGGTGTGGAGTGTTGGGGAAGGGGTATATATGTGTTGAGTTTTGTTCAAGAGTTTCATAAGTGATCTTTGGAGAGGATATTGCTCGTAGTCGGTGTTGGGAGATAGTCGACTTTGAAAGACAGGATTTACATCACGTATGTTAGTAATGACAAACAGGATTTAAGTGTAAACAATTAAGTAGACGATGACTGATTAAACTGCTGATGTTACAAACGAGAGAAATTAATGAGAATACACATTTCAAACTAACCAAACTATGCGAGTATCCTGTATGAAATTAATTAAAGATCTACAATGAAGCAAATATGTACCTATGAATATATTAATTAAACTGCAGTCTTCCTAAACACAATAACAAGGTATTTGAAAACACAAAAATTACACTTCCTGAGGCCACAGTGTTGTACACATACCTTAAATGATTTTAATATACGTCCATTTGGTTCGAGAGATCGCAGAATAGATGACTAATTGCATGCATTTCTGTGAAATGAAATCTAGCCCATCTGATTAGATATGTGTTTCGAAATTAATTAAACGAACACAAGTACATGACTATCACTAAAAGAATTACAGAACCCAGCTATACTGTTTTTTAAATTAATGAAATCGCACAAGCAACTCTCCCAAAAGACATCTGTCCAGCTGCAAGGTTGCTGAAGGAATGATTTTAGTATATGATTTGCGGAGACTTATAAGCATGATTAGACATGTGGAGCGGGCCGACGTCTGTCTGGCTGGGAGGTCAGTCAAGAGATGAGATGTAGAGCTTGTGGCCGAGTTGGAGTTATGGCGAAAACTCTGAATACGACTCACTAAACGAAGTACAGAACCTATTTCCCTATAAAACTCATTTACTGCCTATTCTGATAACTTAAGGATGGAATAAAGTACACATTCAAAATACTCAAACTTACTAAGAACTGATTTGAATACACTACAACATGGACAATTAAATATTTTCAAACTCACATTTTAAATTAAATTTTAATCATACACAATAGTGTAATAGACATACATGTACATCTCCCTCTGATTTGTACACATACCATAATGATTTTAAAACATATCCTTTTTTTCAGGTGTCTGCTATAGGAATGAGTTGAGCGCACCACTTACTTCGACTTATAATATGTGTGTCGAGAGCGTGAGTATAGACATGGAGCGTGGTTGGCAGGCAATTCAGTTGAAAATACGGGAAAATCTCGTAAATGAAGGAAACACTTTTAATGTTTATGAAATAGCAATTAAACGAAAAGAGAATTGAACACACACACAACTACATTAACGACGTATCCAGAGAAGTGGTTTACCACTGCAAATAAATGTTCCTATCGTAAGAAGCCATAACTTAATTTTTTTTCACTTTTAACAAGCAATCAAACTTCCTTGAAGAAAAATTATTTTAAATATCAGACATACTACGTCGAGTCGAATAATGTTAACACAAATTTATGTTAAGTCTTGGAAATTCACAGCACTTGTTAACACAAACGTGAGTTGAAAATCCTATTAACTTTTGCCAACCGAGTTCAGAAACAGGATTTACATGATAAATGTGTATAAAATTATTTAAAAATTTAGGACACACTATATTGGCTTAACCCATGAAAATCTTTTTCGCCAATAAATTCAAAGTTATAAAAATGTTTATATTAAAACAAAAGCTGAAACCAGGAGCAGATAATATTCGATGAACATGTTTAACAAGAGGTGAAGCCTGCTGATCGGCTTCCCTCTGTTATAGCCATAGGCTCCACCAGAACACTGTATGCGGGTGTTGCATATAGCCAGGACAAGGGTTCACGTTAGACTAATATGGCGCTAGTCAGTAAGAAGTGGTCAGATCGCTCGTGTCTGCACCCCCTCCCCCTCAACCACCTTTAACCAGACCACATCTTTGGTGATGCATCCACCTCCCCCAGTCTCCTCCAGCATCAGCTCAAAATGTATCTTTGTCCAAGATGACAGGTTCTTTGCACTCGCTATGCATCCTCCCCTCCAACCCCATAGACAAGAGAGTGTGTTCTTCTGAGACAAGAGCTGCCTTGGCTAGACACCACCTGTATCCCCACCCCAGATCGTGTCTTTGTGCACAATGTTAGATACTCTCCAACTGTCAGACACCCCTCGGGCCAGTGAATTTTGAACTGAACTTGCCTGGCTAGCTCTCATCTGCCCTTTGCCCTGCAAACTTTCACTTTTGCTCATCTGTTGACTTGTTCAGAAAGGGAAGTTTATGCCATTCTCGAAACCCCGTCTTACTTCCATTGAAATAAGATATGCTATCCAAGTACAGCTGATGAAATAATTTCCCTGAAGTTAAAATAAATTTTAATTTCAAGAAATGAATTTTAATCCAACAAATTTCAATCAAAATATATAAACCTCTCCTAAGATAACATGTTTTTAAGTTTAATCCTATAAACTTTAAGTTTATTCCATTTTCCAGAAAACTTGCAATAAATTTTAAATTTAAAGTATTTCCAGGAAACTACAACCAACTTTAAGTGATATTTTCACTCGCTAAATTTTTGGAGAGTTAAGAAAGACCATTTTTCAAACATGTATGATTCTATTTACCTAAGTTTCAACTATTATAATGGAAGACATGAGACATGCTTACATATTCAGTCTGTTTTAAATATATGTATATAGCAGAGAAAAATACATATTTCTCATGTAGATTTCTTTGTAAGCTTAAAAGCCTGGAATTTCGAGTATACTCTCTAGCATAAAATGTGTTTATTTCTGCTTATTTTATTTAAAAATACTAATTTTTAAACTTAATATTAATGAAATAGCATGAATCCAGCTTGAACTGATTGCTATCGAAGCTGAAATATGTTAAATTCCATGATATCTCAACTTAGTTTCTAAAAAGTCTAAATTTAAGCAAATTTAAAGAAAATCAGCAGCTGTTTTAAACACAAGTTTGGTTTAAAAAAAATTGTTCAAAGAAGAACAATAAGCAACAGAGTTGGATTTTAATTTTTATTATAAAAAGTATGATTTTGGTTTTCCACCAGACATCATCTTGTTGGTTCCGCAGCAGTAGTAGCTGTAATATATTTTGTGTGACAAAATATTTCTGTTAAAAAGTTTGCTGAACTCTGCTACTAGCTGGTGCTGCTGTAGAGTTTAGGGTCAGCAGGAAACATTCTTACTAGTGTGTTGAAAGGAGCTCTTTTTACCTGGCTCCTAAGAGGTTTTTTTTGTCAGCCTACTCGATCTTCTTATGTCCCCAGGGTCCTTCAAGTTGAGTTGTGTCGACGGAGGTTTCCTCGAGATTCTACTGTTCCCACACCTTTCATTCATTCAGATGTTGGATTCTTTTCTCCATCACGTTTGTAGTTCCCCCTTCAGTCGTTCAGAGTTGTTTGATTAAATTTTAATTAAAATGTTACTTTAAAATGTATAAACATATATTTGTCCCTCACGAAGACTGAAGCAAGAAACTTGTCTGTTCTTGTGAATGGCACCCAGTTACCTGAGTTTAAATAGATACCTGAAAAGTGTATTGCTAGTGACCCACTCTTTTCAAGTTTACCAATCTTTATCCTTTAAACATTTAATAGATTAATATCCAGTCATATACAAGTTGCTTCATCTTCAGACAAAACCCATCTCCAATCATTCACATAACAAAATATTAAACAAAATAGTGACATGAGGAATGACAAGCTAATAAATAACAAGTCACATTACTACTTTGTATAATAAAAAATTGTTTTTATTTTTTTTAAATCATTAAAACATCTTAGTTAACACTTTCAATATATACACTCTATGTATTATGCTTCAGACTTCATTACAATAATCACAACAAATAATTTTGCAACGGAAAAACTTTCCAATATTTCTTTAAAATCTACATTCTGAAGCACAACAAACTCAAAAAAATATTACTACATGTTACATCACAAATCATAAAGTTACTTAAATTTCATTAAAATTCATTACAAACTTTTTTCATTCTAATACCACTGAAAGCACTACAAACTTAAAAATTGTTACTTCATGTTATGTCACAAATCATAAAATTACTTCAATTTCATTAAAATACATAAAAACTTTTTTCATGTAATACCATTGAAAGCACTACAGACTTAAAAATTATCACTTCATGTTACATCACAAATCATTACAAACTTTTTCAATATAATACCACTGAAAATCTTACAAGCTTAAAACCAATACTTCATCCATTGTCTTTAAACTGTAAAAATATCATAACAAATCATGTTAGGACAGAAAACTTTTTAATTATTTCTTTAGCATATATGTGTGAATGCCATACAAGCTTAAAACCAATACTTCAACCTTTGTCTTTAAACTGTAAAAATACCATAACAAATCATGTTACGACTGAAAACATTTAAAATATTTCTTTAACATTTATGTGTGAATGCCATACTAGCTTAAAACCATTACTTCATCCTACATCTTTAAACTGTAAAATTATCATAACAAATCATGCTATGATTGTAAAAAATATTTTAAGTTGAAATATTTTTGCATCATATTACATCAGAAATCATTGACATCTTACAACCTTCATATTACACCTCAAATACTTTTAAGTTGTCAATTATATTACATCACAAAATATTTAAAGTAATCTAATATGATTACTTCATCATAGAACATCAAAGTTATTAAATAATTTTAATTTGAATGTTCACAATAATTTCCATTTTGGGTTTAGAGATAAACTCATTTTGTGTCTCTTTACTGGAACAACAGGTGGTGGTGGTGGTGGTGGTGATGGCATAGCAGATTATATTGGTGAAAATATAGGAGTATATATTATATCTTGTGGCGAATGCATGAATGAAGGAGGAGGTGGAGAAATTAATTTACATTACAGTGATTCAGGTGATAATAATTCAGGAGATGGCAGACTTGAAGGAGGTGAAGACACAAAATTGAATAGTAAAGATTCTTCTAACTCTTGAAATAAGATGTTGTTATACATCTCTTCCCACACATTATTTAAGGGCAAAACCCTTAAGTCTAATGGAGTGCAAAAAGAACACATTTAGGGCTTTTCTACACATTACTCACCTGATCTGATGCTTGTTGTTAAATTTAGAGCTTATAAGCTCAATTCCCAAGTCAATGCCAGAGGCAGCATTGTAGACACTCTCAGCATCGGAGGTGGCACCTTTCCCCTCCCGGCATTAAATACAATGTTGTAGACACTCTCGGCACCAGAGGATGCGCTCTACTTCCTCTCATTGTTGAAGACAGTGTTGTAGACACTCTCAGCACCGGAGGCGGCACTGGAGACGGCGCCGGAGGCGGTGCTCTACTTCCTCTCGAAGTTGAAGGCGGCGGTGTAGCTATTCTCGACGCTGTAGATGCCGGAGGTGTTGCCGTAGACAATCTCGATGCCAGGAGGGATTGTGATATCCCTAAGGAGGACATTGACATTAGCAATGGTTGTAGTGTAGGACCACTTTCATCGTCGTCGTCCAAGAATCTATCAAACTTATAATCAAAGGATCTGAACCATTCATTATCTCATCAAAATAGTCCCAAATAAAATTTTCAAGTTTGGTATCAAAGTCTTGGTTCGATAAATCAAGCAAGTAATCTTCATATAAATGAGAACCATACAGGTTAAATACTGGAAACAACGGGAAGGGAGGGGGGGGGGGGGCTACATGACAAAACCATATTTATAAAAATTTTCAGATTCCCAGGTAAACTGTCAAAAAACATTTACCCCCTCTAACCCGAAGGTCAGAAATGCAAATACCCACTTCCCTTCCCTCACCATTGTCTTTCAAATAACTTCACCACCTCATCCCCACCTCTGAGACAACCTCTAACCAGTCCCCAAAGAAAAGAAAATGATTCGAGTTCAATAATAAATAAATAAATTATTTATGTTTAACTACAATGAAATACATTATGAAATTAATTCTGGTTGATTATTAACAATAATATAATAATGATACATATCAATAAAGGCATATAATTAATATGTTGCATATTTACCAGACTTAGTGTTATCCAAAGAATAATCATTACTGGTATACGATAATCCCTCTTAAATTTTTTCTAAGATTAGTTTTACATTTTAAAGATAATGTTTATATAATTTTTTATTTGTGTATTCTTTTAAAGCTTTGAATGAAATCTCTGTTTAATAACATTAGCTATTATGTTATGTATTATTATTGCTGTAAACCTTACAAATAAATTTATCTTTATCCCTGAACTTATTGAATTCAACATTCATTTTGCAAAGTATTTTAAGTAAAATTATGATCCCCTTCTCTTATACCATATATTTTTATTATTATTTGGGATAAACATATACAGATAACCTCCATAATTTACACGTTCATTATTTACTATGATTAAAATGATATTTTATAGCATAATTTTTTTTATATTTGTGTGTGAGTGGAATAAAGCTTGTTTCATAAATAATTATTTGATATAAGACTTGACTATTTTTCGAAATAGTGTAAAATTTTGGTTTTTTAATTTCTGTATATTTTCTAGCTTAATGGTAGTTGAGAACTAAACATTAATTTTATTAAGTAGGAAACAAAATATATTGCTCTTGATATTGCATTCAGGTAGAAGGCATTTTCGCATTGGTAGACTCGATCATTAAATAGTCGACCTGAGTCATAGCATGGATGCGGACAGCCTTGACTGTCTGCTTTGTGAAAAACTAGGTGCTTTGGTTGTCTCCAGGGAATAATAAAAGCAAAGTGTTTTCTGCGAGGTTTGTCAGACTCAGGCGTGCACCCTCTGTTATCTTGGTTTTTGGTTGGTAGCATTGGAAATATATTGAATTTAAACTTTTGTATTTTGTGACTCTGCTCAAAGGTTGGTAGCACTTATATGCATGTATAGCTCTAAATGCAATGGTTTGTACACATCTGGACACATTTGTAAACACTATAAGTTTAGCAGCTCGAAGCCATTCATTTAGGTTAAAACATCTATAAAATCGAACACATCTGGTTTTTAAACAACATAACTTAGGTTAATTTTACTATCCAAGGAGAATACATTTTTTCTTAGGAAAACATGTTTACTTTTAAAAAGGAATTATATTAATAACAGTAAGAATTCATTTTAAGACATATTTATTAATAAAAATATATACAAATTTAGCCTATTTCACAAATGTATGTACATTTTGATACTACAGGCTGTTACAAAATGTTAAAAAAAAAAAAATTATTTCTTTCTGAAACAAAGCCTAAATGGTTTATTCCAATGAATTTATAACTCACTGATATTCAATTAACACTTCGATTTATGTATGCACGAACATGTGATTTCATTGCATTTATGGATTACATACACTCTAATACTTTTTGTACTAAATAACACTCATTAGTTCACAATGTTCTCTCATTCCAAATAGTACCATATCACTCGTATGTTATCCACGGGTGATTCAGGAAGAGAATCATCATAATCTGTTTCATCCCAGTCAGATATTGCCTAAGTTAGGATTAATTTACAGTTTTCCTCTGTAGTGAAGAATGTTGAATTAGATATGTGTTGTTTTCATAATTGTTTGAACAATTGGTAATTGTATTCTTTTTAAATATATGTTACTTTCCCATTCCATACACTTTCTAAAATGTATTTTTGCTCGACTCTGGTTACATATATTTCACAATTATTTAGGCAATGTTTGCTGCAAATATCTTCAATATTCTCATACTCCATCACCCACTCTCCCATTTTAAACTGTGGTTATAGTTGGTAACCGATATATTAGTTTTCTTGTTTTGGGAGTTATATATTTACAGTCAAATGGTAATTTGGAACTGAAAACATTTGTATGTTCTATCATATCAGCAATAGCTAATTCTTTAATTATACATTTTTCTGGATATTGTAATTCTTGTACATTGCAAAACATCTTTTCGTAGCCATGGTTCATCGCCTACTGACTCAATTAATTATCTTCACCAGTTTATCTCTTTCATTTTAACTCACCAATCTATTGTGATTTATCAAAGCAAATGCTTGTGTATTTTTTTTATTGGGTCTATTTGCAAATTATTTCAATTTGTGAATCAATTGTGCTATTGGTATTTGTGTCATCTTGTTTGCTTAAATCAAATACAAATAATGTTCCTCTACTTTTAAATGTTTTGGGTTCCAGTATTGGTGAAATCATTTTGTTATAATACAATTCCTGAAACTCTGTATACATATTGTAGCAAATAAGGATTCCCCATTATCAAAACTTGCAATAAAATTAACATAGGCTGTTAAGATATAGTTATATGTGTAGGTTTCTCAGATCAAAAACTTGATTTTGCATGCCACGCTATTCTTAGTGTGGTTGGTAGAGTTAGAAAGGACTCCAGAGCCCATAATCTTTATACAAAGTCTAAATTATTCCCATTTTTTGATACATTTTAAAAACTTTACATGATTGTGTGTGTTAATTTCAATATGTGGCATTAGCCATTCGACACTGTTTAATTCAAATGCTACACCTTCCTCATTATTAGCTGTATCATATATGGCATTTCAATGCATGTTAGCAAATAGAATAAATAAATCTTGTTTAGCATTAAAAGTAACGTTGTTGTAGTCTTCAGAAAACCCAAAATCATACTTAATGGTATAACAACTTCAAATTTTCTGCCTGGATTTTTTTTGTGAATAATTGCTAGTATTACTCTACCCAGCCATCAGACATGTATAAAAATTGTTTACAGTTTGCAAGAGATAGTTTTTTTCATGGAAGTAATTCCAACATCTCTTGTCTGATAAATTTCCACTCCATTTAACAGATATGAAATTCTATCGATTAAATGAAGTATTCCATTTCTTACTATTTTTGTAGTTGCAAATACTATTTTTTTTATTGTTCCTCTAAACCATAAACTTGATTTCGACAGTAATGTGTAAATATCGTGATTATGTACTAAAATCCTTATTTCCTATGGAAATGTTTATGGAACGACTCAGAATGGTTCATAAACATGTATTTCAGTACTTGTGATTGCATCTTCATAACAGATTGATTCTTCAACATTAAGAATATCTTCCATTTCGATTAACCATATATTCTAAGTCTTTTAAAAATATTTCATTGCCTCGTGTTTACTTCACAGGTAAATTATTTGAAGTGAGCATTTTATGCTTGTGCTTACGACTTTTTGTACTCCTTCCTTCAAAATAGGTTCCTTAGTGAGATATTTCTTAAAAGATCCGCCTACTTGACATCCATATAGGGTGTTATACACTATACCCATTTTGATTATAATGCACATGGAATGCAACAGTTTATAAGCTTTTTTAAAATGTAAATGGACTGTAATTTCATTGTTTCTAAATTAATAAGTTTACCATCTTGATCGACAATTGAAACAACTATTTCATTAACACGATTCACTATTACTGGAAGATATATCAATTATTCGGTTTTTCAATTATTTTATATACTGGAGCCACCGCACACATGAATTCATGTAGTGTGTTTGTCGGTTTCCCATTCAAATATGAACCACCTACAATATTAACATTTATACAACATACATTTACCGACAATATATTAACCTGTTATGACGACTTGGGCAATTCGTTAGCGGGATACAGTCTCCATGGTAACCTAACATATTTACAATTGAATATTCTTCAGAGAAATCGATATCGTCGTTACTATAATTGCACTAGCTAACGTATTTGGATTTCCACATAATCGGAAATGTAAATCTTCAGGTAATGCCGCTTTAATGAATGTTGCAGTTGCACATTGGGAATTTTTTCATCCTTGTCCAACTTTATAGGGTCTTAAATACATTTATTTGCCATTTGAATTACTTCTCTGCAGATAGCCGAAACTCCTCCGAGGATTGATCCAAGAGCTATTAAAACTGGAAATTGGAATGTAATGATTCCTCCTTTGTTTGTTTTTTGTTTAGTTTTATGTTTTAAATCCATGCCTGTTTTCAAATTTGCGCACATGACTTTGTCTACAATCCAGGCACCTAGATTTTCACCAGTCGATGTAGACAGATTCTTCCTTAAATTTGCTGTTTAATCGGATAGAATTGTATCTGCTATATGCATTTCTTTCAAATTGTTTGTTCGATAAAAAACTATATCATGTTCTTTACAAGCTTTATCGAGAGAGTTTATTCCTTGATTGTTCCGTATCAGGAGTTTTGCAAGTTTAGTACCAGGCCCACAATAATTGTATTTCGGTAAATGCTGCTCAAATGGTAATTTATTAATCAATTAATTCAATACCCCATGCCCTTTTTTGATACATTTAGAATGAGGCATTATTTTCAACTGAATGCAAGCATATAAATGCAACCATCATTTATAGTTTCACATTAGTAAGTAATGTGACGATTTGGTAATCGTCACAGCTTTTTTAAATATTTTTATTATATATGTTTAGGGCAATTTTTATAGTGTTTGGTAGTTTTTATTATGTGTTAATAAATGTATTATGACTGGTTATGCATTCTTCTTTATCATTTAATAATTTGTATATATGTATATACACAATATATATATAGTAATTATCTTATATGACATTTAATCACATTTCCACTATTTACTGTATGATAATCATCAATAAGTGTTATTTATGGGTAACATTTGTTATATAGGCTGTGAGTCGATTATGGCATTTGTAATTCCTTATTCCACCACCTTAAATGTAAAGAGTGGCCACTGGGTGTCGCATCTGGCATGTCACGGGTGATGCCGTGGAAGGTGTGTATGCGCAGACAGTGTGCCCAAGCCATGGTGGGCATTAGTAAGCGGTATGCTGTGATAGTGTGACTTTGGCAGGCAGACGATAAAATCAGCTGTGCATGCCAGCAATGTAATGTTATGGGACTGAATTCTGATTATGCGACCAGAAAGTGTCTGTCATTGCGAGAGCTAATGCACCGGAGGGCTCATCATGTGTGGTACCAGTCAACGTCGGGTTAGAAAGAATGTATGGTGGGTACGTGAGATCGGACTGCGACAAGATTTCCACTGCTGTAGTCTCTCATAAATTTGGATTGCGCCCATATCCTATAATAGTGAGGCGACTGTGTCTTGTTGGATTGCGATGGAATATTCTTGTGATCGAGCGAGGTGCGGAATGTAAAGTAACATGGTGAGATGGGCCCATGCTGGACTAGGCTCAAACTGGCATTTAATATTGCATCAGATGCACCCCTACCTGGAAGATATGTGCAAAACTGATGAGAAATATAGGCTGGTTGTATACCGTACTCGAGGGCACGGAGTTGGGGAGAAGTGAACTTTCTGCTGCTAGTAAAGGTTTGTGCCGAGTTTTCGAACACTGTTTATGAATGGTTGTAGATCGCCAAATGCCTGTGGTTCTATTATTTTTTAACCATGAAAGTCACTGAAATAATTACTGGACTTTGGTGTGTAAAATGTGTTGAGGTGAACCCTAACTTTCTGGTAATGGTCGACATGTTAGAAGTTGTGCCCTGTGCTACTGGATGGTCTGCTGGTAAAATTGTCGGGCTTAATGATGGAAGTCATTTTGGCCCTCAGATAAAACCTTGACTGTTCCGATAGCCAAAACTTTCGTCGGATATGATCGTCCCCATCAAGGTTGCAGCGGCAAACTTATATGTGAGTGTAAAAGCGGCGTAATTTAAGTGTAGTGCCGGTGGAAATGAAGACCGCATCTGAGGGGCGAAAATACCTTAGAAAACGTCGAGAGCTGAAAAGAATGACATGAAGGCATCGTGGGCAGAGGCAGCCTGACAACTGCATTGTGTCATAGCCCGAATGGTCGGGCAGTTTCCTTCACATCGTCAGGCACATGGTAGGGCTGCTGCAAAGGTACTGTGATTATAATATTACTATTTATTTGTACTGGAGTTTGACACGTAATGCCTTTGTTATGAATTGGCCAGCAGGCGAATTCAGTGGCTTCTCTGTGGTGGCTTTTAATTATAAATTTTTGAAACTAGTGTAAAAGTGTATTTATTCATAATATTACAAAGAGTGAGAATGGACTTTCCGATCTGGTATAAGAGTTTTTTAATGCAGTATATTTAATGTGTTGCCCGGAGATTTTTGCAATGCCACAGGAATTAATGGGTTATAATACAAATAATTAAAATTTGTTTCCACCAAAGGTCTGAACTTGGAAAACATTCTTTTGTGCATCACTGAAATGGACCTCTATAGCTGTTTGGTATATTTTACCAGTAATTTATTTATAAGCTCATGCAATATTGTGGACGGGGCAATGCTCAGATAGGTTTTTAATGTTGAGTGGGGTTGGGGATTCTTGTTGTCTGGGTGATGGAGTGATGCATATTTAGCCAATCCCCCTCTCCCTCTGGCAGGGGTCGGATGGCATCTCAGTTATGTTTCGTAACACTATCTAAAATGAGGGTTATAGAACAAAATGAACATCTCCCTGTAATTGTAAATACGAAAGAAAATATAATTGAACAGAAACATGACATTCTTTTGCCATCAAATATAATTTGTATAAAAAACATTCCTTCATGTCAAAAAACATGTGTAATTATATCTCTGTTGGAACATCCAGATTGACTTAAATTTGAAAATGTGTATAGAAATATCAACAATTAGCAAATATTTTTCTGTAATTCAAGGAATGCGATATTTCCCTTTTACAAATAAAGAAGATATTGTGCCTCCAAATGAAGCATTACCCAATTCTGTACTTATTTTTTACGAAGTTTAATGTGAACTGCTGGGAGAAATACGAAATATTTTTGTTTTGGTCGACATTCAAACGTTTATTGTCTTTATGTATCACAAAGTTATGCACATATTCCAAAACATAATTTGTGCGATAATTCATATATAATAATTGTGTTTAAAATGGATAATATCAATCTGCAACATATTTACAATGATCGTGTTTTAAGCAATATGATATTTTCAAAGTTTAAAGATATGTGTTTTTACTGTTGCACAAACAAATACGGTTGTATGGTGATTATACTAATGCTGCACCTATATAAAGGCAGATATAGGTCTGGATTTAACAGTTTTTTACTTCCCGAGCAAGAAAAATAAGTATTTCAAAGTTTGGACATAGCAGTATAAATTTGCAATAATTACAATAGTTTTTTAACCAAAAATCGCGATGGGAATTGTGATTTCAAGAGACGTATGTTATGTAATGTGGGTATAACTGTGAAAGAAACTGGTGCGGTAGTCAAACATTACATGGAACACCTACACACCATCACGCTAAACATTTCTAAATCGTAATTGAGCAATATTCAGATAAATTAATATAGTTCGTTGATAGAAATGATAATTTTTATAAAACACGAGTGTAATTGCAAACATTTTAACCAATATTAGTAATGATTTGCAGAGTAATGAATTTAGAATAGAAAAACACTTAAATGGATTTAGGAAGGACTTTAATGATATGACAAACATCTTTTTTACAACACACCTTGCAGAAATGCAAGATAATTTAAGACTTCTAACTAATAAAGTGGAAATCGCTACTATTACAAAACAACTTGAAACACGAATCGAAGAAATAACAAAATATATATGTGATAAATTGGTTAGTAAAAAAATATGGTTTAGTTACGCAAACAGATACGAGAAAACAAAATAATGATTTGGAAAATGATTAATTTAAGTTATTGATGATTTAAGAGTTAGCTAAATTGGATGCTGGTTTAAGTAAAGTCGAGAAGATTGAAAAAAGCATAAACTAATCGATCTGGTGTACCTATTAGTCGACCTACTGAAGCAGTTCGAAAAGCCACAACTTAATTCATGAATAAATAGCTGAAATTTAATGTAATATAATCAAACATGCCTACCTCTGAATCAGAACTACATAAAGTTATATATCCTGTGAAGGAGAAATATTTACAAGCCAAATGAGACCATATGGAATGGGATGTTTCAGACAAAGAAATATTTATACCTGTTAGAACTAGAATGGATGTATTACATTCTGTGTTGAACTCGCCTAATGAAACACCTTTGAAAATTAATACCAGAAGAAGAAGAGAATTTCAAGAAAACGAAAAACAACCCCTTTCTCATCTATCTTGTCGTTATTTGGCTTTAAAACATGCTTCACCTATGTACGATACATCATTTGGAGTATATCGAAATCGAAACACATGCTCTCTGGGAGATTCTGTAATTACTTTTTCGTCTGATAATAGATTCAAAATAGGTGTTTACATAACTGATGTGAGTCAAGGTTTGTTTGAATTATTATTTCAAAACCATCCAAATTGATATTCCGACACCAATTTGGAGAAATGTAAAGAATTTCTTTGTCCTATGAATGGAAATAACTGTTTACGAGATGAAAATTGTCCGAAACTACAGTTAATAGGAGATATTGTCAGAAGTGGAATATATAAAGATGAAATTGACATCCGGTTTTCTCCTGTATATTGGAAGAATCCTAATAAATTTGTTGATAGATTAAAACTGCTCATCACTTTGAGAGAATCTGATAATAATTCACATACAAACAAAATTGCTTCTATTATCGGACAGCTGAAAGAAGACAGTTATATTACCAATGAAGTGAAGTAATATTTCTCAAGAATTCCATGCTCCAGCCAGGATAAGATATCCTAGAAGAAGAGTTATTACTTACAGTTAAATTATCTTTTTCAAGTGGATTTGTGTGCAATGACATTGCTTTCCAAATACAATAAGGGATACAAATATATTTTAATCGTAATAGACATTTATTCCAAATATGGTTGGGCTGTATGTTTAAAAAACCAAACAGGGAAACATGTCAGTGATGCAATGATGACCATTTTGAAAGAATGCTTATAAGTCGATGTAAGTGGTGCTCTCAACTCATTCCTACAGCAGACACCACAACAAATGGACATGTTTTAAAATCATTACGGTATGTTTACAAATGCGAGGGAGACATACATGTATGTCTATTATGCTATTGTGCCTGGTAAAAATTTATTCAAAATGTGAATTTGGAAATATTTAATTGTCCATGTTGTAGTGTATTCAAATCAGTTCTTAGTAAGTTTGCATATTTTTATCGTGTGCTTTAATTCATCTTGAAGTAATTAGAAAAGGCGATAAATGAGTTTTCTAGGAAAACAGGTTCTCTAAATTGTTTAGTGAGTCGTATTCAGAGTTTTTGCCGTAATCTCAAGTCAGCCACAAGCTCTACATCTCATTCCTTGACTGACCTCCCAGCCGGAGAGACGATGACCATGCTCGACATATATAATGATGCTTATAAGTCTCCGCAAATCATATACTAACATAATTCCTTCAGCAACCTTGCGGCCGAACAGACATCTTCTGGGAGAGGTGCTTGTGCGATTTCATTGATTTAAAAAACAGTATAGCTGGGTTCCATAATTCTTTTAGTGATAGTCACATAACTGTGTTCGTTTGGTTAATTTTGAAATCATTTTTAATCAGACATGCTAGATTTCATTTCACAGACATATAACCATAATTTATTCATTCCATAATCTCCCGAAACCAATGGATGTATATTAAAATCACTTATGGTACATGTACAACTCTGAGGTGTCAAGTAGTGTAATTTTTACATATTTACAAATACCTTGTTATTGTGTTTAGGAAGACTGCAGTTTAATTTATATATTCATAAGTGTATTTTTTATTCATTGTAGATCGTTAATTAATTTCATA
The DNA here is from genome assembly GCA_029891345.1 of Dryococelus australis. Taxonomy (NCBI): domain Eukaryota; kingdom Metazoa; phylum Arthropoda; class Insecta; order Phasmatodea; family Phasmatidae; genus Dryococelus; species Dryococelus australis. The sequence goes on from CM056995.1 coordinate 263,533,514, forward strand.
AGGGATACTCACGTAGTTGTGTTCATTTGAAATTTTTATTTCCATTAATTTCTCTCATGTGTAATGTCACCAGTTTAATTCCATTTTTAAACAGTCGTCGTCTATTTAATTGTTTACACGTAAATTCTTCTGTTTGTCATTACTAACATTCGTAGCATAAATCCTGTCTTTCAAAGTCTCTTATCTCCCAACATCTTCTACTAGCAATATCCTCTCCGAAAATACTTGTATCACTCTTACAGATACATACACCTTCCCAACACACCACACCTCAGTATGATGCCAGATCTCCAATGGCAAGGACATACCAAAGCTGCTTCCACCCCCAAAAATAATAAATATAATAAAGTGCCCTAGCCCACCTCTGCACTAAACTATATACTTATCACTCAACAATTTTTGATTGATTAATTCAATTCAATTAAATGGCTGAATCTATCAAAGTTTCATACCAATTTATCTGATCAAAAAAATCGATCTAATTAAGATCAGATTAAGGATTAACGAAAAAGTTTTATTCGATTACAATCGGATTAACAATTTTGATTGGAATAAAATCGGACTAAGAATTAACCTTTCTTTTTGATATCAAAGGGTTGTTAATCCGAATAATCAAAAGTGGCCTGAAACCCATGCGCCCCTACTACTCACAATTAATAATTTTATGAACTGCCGGAATCCAAAACGTTTACCAGTCGCCGATGCCTATATCCGCGACCCACATGCGCACGCTCAGTCCCAACATAGCTACATAATAAAACTCATGTTATTGCTAGGAATAATGCTTACGATATTATAAATGCCATCTTGACTTCAGCAGTTTTCCTTACCAAAATTATATATCAGATTTACTTTCCAAAATTTGTTTCTGCCTGGAAGTAGAAGAACTGGACTTCAGTAAGCCCCACAGTAGTTTATCTATGGTGACCCATCAATTGAGGTTGGGTTTTTCCTGGCAGTGACTGAAACTCCGCAATATGGATAAGATCTTTAACGATCTTTACTACAGATTGAAATGGGAGTGGGCTTGACAAATCCCTATTGAAACCTTACCTTAAACATACCCGGACTTGACTGAAGTAGGACTTAAATAAGATAATCCAAAGTCGCCCAGGTGGACAGGACTGTAGGATACGGAGAAAAAGTTCTCTTTAAACATTGCCATTAGGGATAAACAGGGACTGAAAACGAAACATATAAGACTCCATTTTGAAGAAACTTTCTTGAACATCTTCGCAAGTTGTTAATTTCGCTGATATGTGCAGCAAGAAAAAAGGAACAGAGAAACATATTTTCAGAGAAAGAAGGTAAATCATATGCTGATTATTTGCATAAATTACCACCAAAAAGGGAACGTTCGGCTTTTCGTAAGTCGTTTGTTTACTAGTTCAGACATTCGCCAATAGATTGCTCTAAGTTATTATCAATCCACTTTCAATCCGCATTCAGTCTTGGTTATACTTCAGTCCACAAGTTTAGATGAAACACTTTTTCTCGGCGAGTTCACTATGTGTTCGCTACCCGTTCACTCCAATCCGAGTCAGGACCAGTCCGAAAGTTTACTCTAGAGGAACTGCTTTACTGTCAGCCACCCACTAACCTGTCAGTGAGCAGCGACGCAGCTCTGGATAATATCTCACCCAGACCATGATTAGATCTAAGAACAAAATATGTAGATAATTATATATACATAAATATAGAAAAATAAAATTATTTTTGATAAATTTGATACATAATTGTGTATAAACAAATATGGGAATATAAAATAATTTTTATTAATTTCATACATTCAGACCTTGCTACGCCCTTGGACATAAGGACACAGCAAGGTTGGAATGAAGACCAAATCCCAGCAAAAATATCTGAACAACAATTGCCAAAAAGTGCCAGGAGTGAGAAAATCCATTGAGCAAGTTAAGGATAGTTTAAAAAGTGTAAGTTCGAAGTAACACAAAAACCCATGAAAGTATGTATAAGCTGTTTATTTATTTTATTATTTTTTTTCATTTTGTTTGCCTTTGGTTATATAATTGTTCCAGAAAACCATATCCTTTATATAGTTCACCATATACTGAACATTTTTCAAAAGAGAATTATAACATTTGGTTTAGTCCTCCATATTAGGAACATTTTTCAAGAGAAACCCAACATCAAGTAAAATGCAGTAACAAATCGACCATAAAATGCAGCTAAATTTAATACTATAAATAATTTTTTTACCACATTTATGGAAACTATAAGATTTTCAGATACAGTATAGGCTATAATAACAAACAGCATATTGGTTCAGGCTATCACCACACAATTTTCATAAAACTGACATTTAAAATTGTGGTATGCATTTGACTCGAAAAAAAAACCGGGCTTACATGCCATACAGAGGCCATTCACAAAAACTCTTTAAAATGATGTTTGCCATTTTTGTCTTAAATGGTTATGTTTAGGTAATCTGTACATTACCAGAGCAGATGGCCCTATTTAAATTTTCTACCCCAGGCTGAGTTGACATGCCTGCCTCCAAAACTGTCATATACAAAAATGCATTTTGAAATTTTCCTCAAGTTTAAATAACACACGGCAACTGCTCGCAAATAGCAAGCCTTAACCTCCCAGGAAAATTAATGTTTGAGGACCGCAAGGTTCCTGCTCAAAGTGACTGTTAGAAAACCATGTTAAATATAAGTCGCTGTCAGATTCCTTTAGCAAAGAGTACTTGTAAATATTTGATGCATTGTAATTTCTTAGCCTTTTTTGGCCCCTACTCTCATGCCAAAGTGACATGAGTATCTTTATTTTATTTAAGAGCCTGCCATTTTAAAGTTTGATTTAAGCAATGTTTGTTATAAATACATAACTTTAGGTAAATGCTCCCTCGGTGCCGATATTTTGACACTGACTGAACATTTACAGCAAGTATTCATACACAAAAATCAAAATTAAGTGCTAGAGAAGTAAATGAAATTCATTCCCCAATAGTAGCACAGTTGAAGTATTTTTTATTGGGTCCTCCAATCGGGGAGTTGGTTACCTAGTATGGCAATGACAAAAATTTATTGGTAGTGGGGCGTTGAAATGTTAATTTAGGCTGTATAGGGGTCTTCAATTCACCAGCCTATCACTGTCTTTTTGTCCAAATAAGGCGACCACTGCATCACACATCAGCGGAAAATATTTCACTCAGAACACCTTCAAATTGCGCAGTGACCAGAGTGCAGTGTGACGTCACAGCCGCCAGCCATCAGGGAAGGAGCAGTGGCTCTACAAGGTGCAGGTATGTGGGAGGCGGTACTAGCCCATGCAGTAACAGCCGAGCCTCGACCAACACCTGTTGTGCAGGAAATGTGCGTGACTCCATTTTAAAAGCACCGAAACTGTGCTTGTACCGCTGCAAGGCCTTCACCAGAGACAGAGTGCAGCAACCAGGTTTGCAAGAAAGTAAGTTTTAGTTGTTTTAATCAGGTTCCAAATATAATTTTCAATACGAACTTTCAGTATTTTTCCACGCATAACGTAACTCCGTATGTAGTCGTGTTGAACCAGGGAGAGGGAGGGGACAAGAGACAACGAAACACGTAGTGTTGAGTTTCTATATTTATATATACATATGCCTACACATATTTTTAATTAACATGCTGTTATTTAAATGTCAGCATATTTTCTTCTGGGGCGAACAAGTTTGTGGGTTTTCTCAGAGTACCCTCATAATGTTTTACATGTAAATTTTATGGTGGAAGGCCTTTTGTGGGCACAAGCTAGTATGCTCTTTGCTGTAAAAAGAACCACATTTATATTGAAAAAAAAATGACAGTTGCTGTTTCTGACACTGTGAGGTGCGGCGATTTGGAAATGCTCCATCGTCATACCATGAAGATGAATTGTGATTACGAAGGCTTGTTTTTGACTTTAATAATCATGGAGCCGGGGCCTGCATCATCACTAAATGGTTGTTCCCAGTGCCGATTCTGCGGTAGATTTTTCACCTATGGTCAAAATGTTTGTTGGCATGAGAGAACGGCCTATACGAAGAGTCCTTTTCGCTCGATGAGGCATTACAACATTGGTCCCATGCAGTTTGTGCAAGGCAATACATTGAAAAAACATAATGAGATCTGCAAGGACTGGTCTACTGGGAGTCAGCAAGTGTTGCCAGCAATACCTGTTGCTGCATCGATGGGTACCGATACGACAGGCGATTATGAAGCGACAGTGAATGTTAAAGACAAAATGAGTGCAGTAGAGTCGGTTTATGTGGAATATACACTTGCAAGACTTTGGCTTAAGTCGACTAACTTCAAAATAAATGTCGTCGGCTCTAAATACTGGTGAGCAAAGAAAAGCAAAATAATATAGAACACAAAACACGAGGTTAAGATGACCATGAAGAAAGCATTGACGAAAATGAAAACATGGAGCCAGTGATAGTACTGATGGCGATTTTCTCGATGCACTAACACACCCCTCCAACGCATTTGCTGCAACAAGCGACATGCAAAAGACAGAATTGCTTTCTTCTGGAATTGTAATTACAAAATAATATTAAATTATTATTATGAAATGATTGGTTTTCTTTATGTTTGTGTGTGGCATCCTTTTTTCCCACTCACAATTTTAAAGTGGTGGTGCTATGATCACTCGACTATTAACGGAAATATCTGCAAATAGAATGATAGTAAAGTCTTAAGTATAAAAATTCTTGGATAGATGAGATCTATCGAAGAATTGAAATTGATCGAAGGATTTGAATTTATAGAAGGATTGGGAGTGATCGAAGGACTTACATGCAATGCTATGGATTACAGTGGAGGATTGCTAAGGATTAGGATAGATTCAAGGATTGGGATTGATCCAAGGATTGGCATGAGTTGCTGTGAATTGTGGAGGAGGATTGCGAAGGATTGGGATTGATCCAAGGATTGACAGTGATCGAAGGATTGGTGTGGGTTGCTGTGAATTGTAGAGGGGGATTGGAGAATGATTGTTGTAGATTGATGGGGATTGCAGATTATCATAGATTGCAGTGGATGGCAGAGGATTTGTGTGGATTGGTGTGGATTGGCATGTGTACTGGTGCAGATTGGGGTGTGAATATGAGTGAACTGGCATGGATTGGTGTGTTGATTGGTGTTTGGATTGGTGTGTTGATTGGTGTTTGGATTGGTGTGGATTGATGTGTTGATTGGTGCATTGGTGCGGATTGGTGTGTGGATTGATACTGTGATTGTTATGTGGATCGGCATGTGGATTGGTGTTGGATCAGCATGTGGATTCGTGTGGATTGGTTGTGTGGATTCGTGTGTGGAATGATGTGCAGATTGGCGCAGATTTCTGATTGTGGTGCTTATTAATGGGAAGATTGTGAGATTGCCTGAAAGATTGGTTTTAAAAAAGTCTTAAATAACTTTTTTTTAAATTCCTTTAAATAATTTTGTTCGATTTTTTTTTGGATATTATAAAAAAAATTAGAATTTATTTTTGGGTTTAAGGTTATCCAATGTCATGGGCATGGGGTCAAGTGAAGTGAAGAGATTGGGACTGCTCATAACATCGAGGTCTTGAGAGCCGATGAGTGTGATTGAGGGGAGTATGGAGTAGCTCTGGAATTAAAGGGCGGGGGAATCAGGAGATCCTCGAGAAAACTCTCCGACCAACGGCATCGTCCGGCACAATTACCACTTGCGAAAATCCGGAGTACCCAGGCCGGAGACATGGGGCCAATGTCACATATGTGAGTTCAAGATGAAGGTCACCCAGATCTAACAAGTTGGTCGGAGTCATCAGAGCTACCTAGGCATTGAATATGTAAACGAATGAAAACTAAAAATAAATACAAGATGGCTGTATATGACTGAATGAGTATGGGTGAGAGGGGTGGAGGCCTGTCGACTCATTAATCAATGAGAATCATTGGGGATGAGTCAGTCTTTTGCTGGACGTGGCGCTGTGGGGACCTCCAGTAATGCAAGTATTTTAAATTAAATTTTACTAATAATTTTTTTACGAATTTTTCAATTAAATTTTTATAATTTTTTTGGGATATTTTAGAATTTTTTGGGTTCAAGGTTACCCAATGTCATGGACACAGGGTCAAGGTCGGTCACGAGTCAAAATCAAGGTCATCTGGAACCAATAGGGTGGTCAGTGACATCATAACATGGCGCCTGGCTCCTATCTGAGATTCCATTGAGCCCGACTCCCCAGAATCTTTCCTCTCTTACAAATTTCATAAAGTAATTTGAACACAAAGTTATATCTCAGATGAAGTGTTAATGAAGTCACAGTTATAGCATGTAGCAATTTCTTTGAAATCCGACAATTGGTTCACCTGAGGTAAGGATTTAACATTCGACTATTTTGACTTTAAATTTTATTTGTATAGTTAAAATTGAAATACCGGCGAATTGCACAATAAATTTCCAAGAAATATTTTTCATGCTATTATTATAAACTAAACAATTATTTCGGGCTGTAAACTAACGAGTGGTGGCCAGAATTCTCGTCTGACTCCACGGCGAAACGAACTGTAATCCCGGCGAGGGACAAACCCGCAGTTTCAAATTTGGGAAACGTGGCGAACTTTGCCTTTTGGCGGTGAATTTTCTCGTGGTACTCCCACATCGCCCTTCTCCCGTTTAAAAAAAATTTGCATTGTATCATTGTGTTTTTTTTCGCCTCGCTTAAGGGACCGCCGACCAGTGGTATCGTCCGACACGTCTCCCACGTACGAAAATCCGGGAGCGAGCTAGCCGGGAAACGAACCCGGTTCGCCTAGGTGGCCGACAAGTAGTCTAACCACTACGTCACAGCGGCCCCAGCAGTAAAGGAGAACCTTCCTCTGCCATATTGGATAGTGGGTTTTTCTGGTTTGTTTTTTTGCTTTGGGGGGGGGGGGGGAACAACGATCTGTTATGGCGGGGGAAGGTTCCACTTAAAAACCATCCAAATCACTCTCTCTCGCTCAACTACGGCACGGTGTTTGTGGGGTTGGTAGGCGTGGTTTCAAAACGGGAGAGCGGCAGAGGGGCAGAAAGTCGATTGAGGCTGCGACCCGCGGTCGGAATACACAAGCAAGCGAGCAGCCAGGTAGAACATCGCCGCAGCAGCTCCGCTATCACTATTGCAGGGGCCTGGGGTTATCACGCGCCAGGGCTGTCCAGTGCGTTAAACTTAGCGACCATCTCCACGACGTCGCGTCGGCCGAGCACATTCGAAAGCCCTGCTTAAGGCTGCTGTATACATGAAGCTGTTTAAGGCCCAGAAGCGAGGGAGCGATACGGGCGACACGCACGCCTAGCGCCCCATCGCCCCTACGCAGAAGACGCTGAGCAAGCATTATTTTGCAAATTATATATGCAACAATGGACTTCATTATATGCGACGAATTTCCACAGAATAACTACAGTCGTCTATAGGAAACTGTGAAGGCAAGTTCTATATATATAACCATTTCACGACTTTATTTCTCTTTCACTACAATTGATATGATAAAATCAAGACGATATGGAATTAGGTCATTGGCTTGTACCTTTTCTGGCAGAAGGTCGTATTCCCAGAACATATATTTCCTGAGACACTCCTATATGCGCAAACAATGGTTTCACAGAAAATAATTTAATACACAACCATCTTAATTTGTGATTTTTTCACTGCATGCCGTTCTACAGCAGAAGTGCAGTTGGTGCCTAGTAACCGTGCGTCAATCAGCTGATATCGTGCAAATGTTCTTACCATCACAAGAAACAAACTTCATAGGCTTTCAATATTTAATAGTATAATGGAGATATGCTATTCAGTTATTATCTTAACCTATGTGAGGTTAAGGGCACGGAATTTGGACACGGGACGTGTTTATTGAAAGGTTATTTGGTGTAAAAATTTGCCGTCCGTCCGTTACGGAGAAATGAAAAATAAAAACGTACATGTGATGGTAAGACTATTTAACCATTTGAATGGAACAACTAGATATTTGTTTTGTTTAAACAGATTACATTGACATAGACCCTTTCTGTTTGTTCACGTGTCAAAAACTGGGGGTAAGAAATAACACTTTTAGTGATCAGTCAAGCTCGGACCGGTGGAACATTTAATTCGTCGTACTCGCCGAGTGAAAGCTATTGACTAAACTAAGGATGATTTTTCTCTTCAGCGTATGTTCACGACTTTGTCTCATGACTTGCCAAAAAATGCCAGCAAGACTGCCGAAACTATGTAATCAGGGAGAGAATGAAACTAATTTTTTTATAGTGAAGGGGGACTTGTTGGTGTGCTCAAAACATTTTCAATGTTTGTATAAACACTATGACATGACATATGACTGAAATGTAAAATAGTGTGGACCTCACTTAAGTTTCTTATAAGCCGTATACGGCGTATAATTTAAAGCAGTATAATACGTATGTTAAGCTGAATTATGCACAAGAAACAGTAAAAATTCCATTGATAATTTTTTCCATAGTATATTTTTAGCAATTCTTTAATCAAATAAAATAATTAATAATAATTTCCTAATTTATTCCAAACTGTATAAATTAATTACTCTCGCTTTAATATCTCACAATGAAATTGATATTTTCAGTTAGTCAATTTAATCAATACTGTTTAGGATTACCTCAAAGAACGTAATGTAATGAAATTAATCGATTTAGTCACAATAAACCGTGTATCAAAACCCATTGAATTATTTTCCCAATGATTATGCCTATGTTTGAAAGTTCAAATATTTACAGTAAAGTCCGTATCACACATTCATACAGTCCCACCTTAATTCAGTACATATTCCGCCAGACCGGAATGTTCTAGAATGTTCCGAGCGCCCTCATGCACAGTAGTCCGTCGTCTAGTACCACGCCCTCTAGTTCGTCCACACTGCACTAAACACTTGTCGGCCGGCTGCCGTCTGGCATCCTCCACTGTCTGCCGTCCCCTTCGCACATTTCCCTCGCTGCACCAGACTACCCAATTGTCGCACTTCAGCCAGATGGCTACCAGAAAGACAAACTCCTCGCTGGCTGTGGGGGGAGGGGGGTTATTTATAATGTCGGGTGTGGTCCGGAATTTTCTCTAAATACTACCTTGCACCAACCAAGGGATTACAAAGTCGTCGACTCCTACGACAGGGGAAAGGAGAAGTTGTGACCAGCTAGATCGGCTGTCAATCATTCTCCCGGGCCCCGGGCGCAAGAGCAGTAGACGGGTTTGCGGGGGGTTTAAGTAGGTCACTCTCTAATGTGCTGGACTGTGCATAATCAGATAACACGGGGCCCGCGGAAAACGCGGGAGTCCACGCGTAACAATAACTTCTATATTGAAATGTGGTTACTACTTTGAAAACGAATGATACTGAAATAAAAATACCAGGAACTTGACAAATAGATGTTTCTTAAAGCAGAAAATACTCTAACTAAATGAATGTTTATTACAAGCAAAATAAGTGTGAAATACCAAGACTGAAAAATATACTTGATAACACTTTAATAATGGTATTGTTAAATGCAAATAATAGTGAAGAGATTTGGGTGGCTTTTAACAGCGAGATCTTGACAGCCGATGAGGGTGATTAAAGTGAATATGGAGCGGCGCCCGAATGAAGGGGCGGGGGGAAACGGAAGCTCCCCGATAAAACCTGCCGACCAACGGCATCGTCCGGCACGATTGCACATAATAATTAGCCACAAATGAGGGAGGGAAATCACTTTCCTTCGAACAGACTTGATGTTTGAGTATATAAACTTCAACAGATCTGCGCATTTTATTATAAAAATATTTTTTTTTACAGTTGAATGAATTTTCGTTGCATTAAAACATGCGCAGTGGAAGTGTCGTAAACTTCCAAAGCTTGTATTCATGGTAACATATGTGTTAACAGATCATGCCATATGATTTGGCGGGTATATTGGCCAAACAGCTACTCTGTATTGGCACCCCTGCCTCTATGGCGAAAGCAATTTCTTCGCACTTGTTAGTACGAGATACGCGTGTTTAAATGGTGAGAAACGTATAAGAGTTGAAGTTCAAAATCATAGTTAATAAGATCCACTGTTTGGCTTAGTTTGTAATTAAAAATATTAATAGTTCAATTAAAAACAATAATAATATGCTTGAGAAATTATATAACAATAATGACATCTGTTTCAGAATAGATAACGTAATTTAGAAATTTTCTTAACAGGTAACAGAATTATTTTATTTTATGTCTAAAGTAGAATTTTCATAATTAGAATACGGTATTACCTGTTGTCGGCCAGATACTTATTTACTACAAAACAAAATAGTTTGCATTTTAGAAACACATGTGCAAACACGATTATAGTGTTACGCTTAAGCCTCGTTTAACCGAATTTGATGGGACTAAGGGTGATTCGGTTAAACTAAAATTCGGTTAAACAGAAAACATAAGTTCTTTATTTGGTTTAGGACTACATACATACGTGTTAAAAGAACAGCTTTACTTTTAAGTAAAGTTAACGTTTTTTCGGTAACTTTTTTTATAAAATGCTTTATTTTTTTAATAATATGTCAAATTTAGTCGTTTATGCATGATCTAGAAACCTAACCTCAGCAGATTTCATTGTTTCTAATAGGGAAACGTGATTTAATGAACCTACGTTACCCATAACGCACACTTCCCGAGAACACAACCTGCCCATTAAACAATGACTTAATGTACCTATAAACTTTATGCAGTCCCTCGTTATTTTTCGTAATAGTACCTGCTTATTTGAGGAGGTGACGTTGAAAAAGAGTTTTGTCACGGTACTAAGGATTTTCAATATGAGCCAAAAACTGTTACCTGAAGAAAATACCACAACATCATTAAATGTTGAATTGATTTAACTTCCTTTCCATAAAAGGAACTGGCACAGCAACGTTTCCCAGATAAACATATAAGTAGGTGTGATGTAAACGACATTTATATTTGTGACTAAATCTTTTTTGAATAGCCATGTCGGATTAAACCTTGTTTGAATGAACTCTGTGTGAAGTAAATCTTAATTGAATGATGCATTTAGAATATTTGCATTTTAATACTATTATTTAATGTAGACTACTTGGGTTTTTTATTGTAGAAAAATGATCAGAATAATAGTGATAACATTGAGAAGTTAAATTTGTGTACCCAATTTATAATTACATATGAAAACGTAGCAAAGCAAGGTATCTGAAAGGACTTTCAAAATAATCTTAGGCCTATTGAATAAGTCCGTGGAAAAGTTCAGTTGTCCGTTTTAGATGTGCATTCTACAGTCGTCGTCTAAACAGTTGCAGGAGTCTTCTTGTACGGCATCAACTACTTCCTCTTCTTCTGCAGTACTGCTGGTTTTCACAATCTTTTCGTACCATTTCAGCCTGTTATCGCTTCTCCATTATTTTCCATACAAAATCTCCAGAAGATTGTTTGCAATGCTGTAAAGTCCACCCCTTCTTTTGTAGACTAATCCATGGTTCTGCTTCGGATTCAAAACAGAAGTTTTGCAAGCCTCTTGCTTTTAACGAGGTCCTTTTCTTGTTGCTCACCATTATAGATTCATGTTTGATGTTGATCCTCTTCAGGCCAATAATACCTTCTAAACATTTAAAGCAACCGTCTTTGGACGACGGCTGTTTTGTATCATACAGAGCCCAATATTTCCCTAGTACCTTAACATCACCCACTGAATAGTAAATGTCTAGGTACTCTTCTTTATCGATTACAGTTGGTCGTTTCCTCAGCAATTTCTCCACGCGGCCAAAAATTCGGTCAGCTGTGAGGAAGCTGTGTCCCCTTACGGGAAATGTAATAGTACATGAGACTATACAAAATTATTTTTGTTTTGTGCTCCACAGCCGTCACAAAGGAGTCTGATAGTCTTGACATTTCACTTAGGTACATCTGCTGAAGGTGTTGAATCAGGCCGAGGAAACTTAAGGTGCTCCATTTCCTGCCTGATCTTCTGTACGGACGTAGAAAGTAGGTTGAGATCCAGATGATATCCCAACAATAAATAAGCAGTAAAAACCAAGTTGCCTGAAATAATAGCCCTCTTGGATTGGTGATTTAGGTAAAGACTGAATTTGTTGCAGATAGAAACACAGTGCAACACTGTCGTCTACCTTTCGTTGCATCAACTTGTAAAATGCAGCAGCGCGAAGATTGTAAACTCGTTTCGCTGTCATATATTCAGTCTTTTTCCCTGGATCGTGTTTAGTTTTGATCAGGTGCTTCAATTTGTGACACAAACTGCAAATACCTGAAGCCAGAGAATGGAAACCTATGTTAATGGTTGCAAATCAGACGTTTATTCAAAATATTTTGTTGCATGCAAATAATTTCTTCAGGAACCCGCACTTATATGCAATCATACAAGTTTTGGAGTAATTGATGTGTGATTATGTTGGAAGTTATTGTAGTGTATCAAAGGGATGTTTGGAAGCCACAATAACCCAGCTCTATGTTTTTTAAAAATAATTTATGAAAGTTATTGCAGTATATGAATGGCATGTTGGGAAGCCACAATAGCCCAGCTCGAGCAACATTTTGTAATTTAATAACAGTCAGCAACAAATCATGTAACATTACCGTAACCAGATGCTAGGGGAACACAGTGGTCATTTTAGCCCAGGATTTTCGACCACGGTCCACCTCAAGAGTCTTGTGTTAACCCGAGCGGATTCCATCTCGATTGGTTAGCTGGCATCCACAGGATATAATAACTTACATTCGAGACCCTGTGACCACCCCGCTAGCAGCAAATTGGCATACTTGCACTTGGGTTTAACAGCGCCAATACCCCGCTAGGCGTCAAAATACAGCAACATATTACCATATGCATTATGTACTGTCATTCTTAACAAACTGTAACCAATATAAAACTAGTTTGCAGAAAGTAAACTGCTCTAAATTGACTAGGCTACGCCTACTATACTAAGACACTCATCATATTTAATACCTTAATTGCACAAAACCTCATAACACAATTAAATTAATAACTATGCACATGTGCACAAACAGTATGTCTAGTAAACTGTATTACATGTAGGACTAAGTTATGACAAAGTACAAACACTACAGTACATTGCCAAGAATGTACATACATTTTTTTATTTCAGTGCAAAATTACTATAATTTTATTTCCTCAACATTACAAGCATATCCCATATAATCATTTCAAATATAGCATCTGCATAACTGCTAAAATAAAAACTTCATCGGAAACCGATCCATCCGGAAATTTGTAAAATTGTGATTCGGATAATCGGGACTCAAGTTAGTAAACTTATTCGTGATTATAATATTATCAGTCAGAGTATGACGGTCTTAAAAAGTGGCAAAGAATCGTTAACTGGGTTAAATTAAATTCTTTAAGATGAGGGAATAACAATTGGAGTGAGTTTGGCATTTAATGGCATTTGACACGCACAACATTTATATGAAATATCGGTGGTATGCATAAATTGTACACCAAAAACAACAACCCAGTCTTCAGCTATTAGCTTTGTATCAGCGTCTCGCTCAGGCAAGGTGCAGAGCGACCTCGGCCAGTCAAACCTTGTTTTAAATAACACATACCAGAGGATTGCGCGCGAGGTCAGGAAGGTACTATGTAAGCTCAAAGTGATGGTGGCTCTGGACAACACCTTGCCTGCCCCTGCCGGAGGCTCTACCCAAGGATATTGAGATGAGAGGACCGCAGCATGTGATCTGCCTTTGACGCCCGGCGAGCCCACCTTTGAGAGAGTTGAGCGACTGTGACGGTAAAGAGGGTGATTATCAAATCCCTGGTAGGGCGACTTAAGACATGCTAGGGAGCGGCACTTGTGACAGCTTTAAGCTCTCTCCAAGCATAGTTAGCCTTATTAATGTCATGCTACTTTGAGCTTGAATAAGGGCATCATCCATCGGGATAAAATTGCTACTTGTAATTGCTTTGCTGTAGATTCTATTTGAGAATTGTGACTCCCACTTGAGGTGTGATTGTAATATTAGCCATTAATAAAAGTAGTGTTTTGTATCTGAGTGCTTATCCTTTGAGCTACCTTTGTTTCCCCTTATTAATGTGTGGCCTGATTCATCCTCAGGACAGGTCACAGCAAATGGTGGAGGCGCTCGGCTCTCCCACCCTCCCCTTAAAGTAAAATTAACTTAAGATTGCATAAATAAAGTAGAGATATTTGTAAAAACTTGTAGCGCTGACCACCTGCCTTCAGGGTTTAAATTCCCTCCAGTAGAATGGGTCAACGTATCCGAAATAGTAAATGTTTGAAAAGAAGTGTAAGCATGATTGTGTGTGTTAATTTTAGTATGTGGCATTAGCCATTCGACACTGTTTAATTCAAATGCTACACCTTCCTCATTATTAGCTATATCATATATAGTGTGTGTGCTTTACTTTAAATAAATTAATGCATGCTTAAAACACAGATCCGCTCTTCGGACCATACTTTATCTTTTGCTTACTGCAAATTTCTACAAAAGTGTGGCAAATGTGGAAAAAAGTAAAGTGTAGAAAGCTTGCTTTATTGTTGAGTGTTATATCGCACATATTACAAAGGCAACCCACAAACACATTACATGTCAGATGATACCATCACCTCCCTTACCAAACCAGCTAGAAATATTTAAAAACACACCATTTTTGTCTTAACACAAACTAAAAATAAATTTCAAAAGCAAACCACCACAAGTACAGAAAAATTCTAACAACTCATAGTGTCGGCACAAAAATTATTAACAGAGAACCCAGATATAGTAGAAAAATTTGATTCAACAGCAACACGACTGACACATAGCCTTATTAGTAAAATCACACATAGTGGCCTTCTGCCACTTACACCCCCACCATAACATGAAAATATAGAACAACAGGACACACATTATTCAAAAGCAGTAAAAATCGACACAACAACATAACACTATTATGCAAACTTAAACGAACTCACTACTGAACACACATACCAGAATTCATCTTTAGCTTCTCCACTATACACACAAAAAAACAACATGGCGAATCCACCACCAATTGACATAATTTCAAAACAACCAATTTTTGGGTGGTGGTAGTGACAAATGGTCAGATTTCCTGGAGCAAAACAACCATGTGGCTGAAAATAACAACTGGGATGAAACAGAGAAATTATGTGAACTGAAATAATATGTCACTGGTTCAGCTAAACACACATTGGAAAATTATCTACAAAGTCATGCAGGCCAAGCTACTTGGAACAACACCATTTCAAAAATGAGAAAAAATTTCCTAGAACCAGCAAATGAGGAACACTTGAAAAATCTCCTATACACAATAAACAAAAACTAGACAAAATCACACAAAAGTATATGGAAAACATATTGTTCTGCATGAGCAAATACAACCTTACAGTAAAAAAGACACAGAATTCATTAGTATCGTTTGGTGGCTATCACTCCTCCTGTCCATCGCGGACAAGATAGTAAGCCTCAAAAATGACACAATTGACGCCTCCTTACAAACATACAAAGAGAAGAGGTAGGATTTTTTCAGTATAATCAAACAATTACAGGGCAACATAGCCATGCAAAAACGGATTCATTAAGGTCCAAAATTGTAAACTTGAAGGAGGAATTTGCGAACCTCATGCTGTAGAACCAAAAGCCCTTTAACTACAAAAATTAACAAAGACAACAGAACGTGCAGACTCCTCAGTACATAAAATACAGTAAATACAGGCATAACAAACAACCGGTGATAATCATTAACGAATATGTGCAAATGACACCAAAGTTTTACAACACCCAACAAAACAACAAATACAGCATAAAAATGGTAACTTTCAGAAAATGAATAACTTCCAGGTGTATTCCTCACAAAACAACAGCGCCCAAAACATACCCAAACAAGACCAAAGTACAATTCAACACCAAGATATAATGAACAAAACAAACTCTTACACGAGGGGGCAATAAGCAACACTATGGCAGACTAACCATTACGTAAGGTACAACAAAGTAAATATTACAGTCACAGGCAGGCAGTGTCCTTAAGTACCATAACAGGATTTTGCACAAAATCGTCCCACAGTGGAAACAGACGTTCCCAAATAAATTACAGAAACCAAACACGCATAACCAGAGAAAAAATTGACAACACCAGCAAATATAGTAAGACTAGGGAAAATGTGAAACCAGAAATAAAGGTAAGATGAGTAATTAACACCTGCAAGGTGCTCTTTAGTAAGAGAATATCAACATGGTCATATGTGGAAAATGCCAAATTCAACTCACGACCGATAAATTTTCAACACTCTCGGGGTCAGAAAATTCAAATTACTAAAAAGTTTGCCAAATGCGATACGAATGAAACTAGGTCGTCAGGTATCACCTTCAACAAACCAAAATGCACGTCATGGAATAAACAAGGGAATCTGACACCGTACACAAGGACACTGCATCACATCACCATATCATGGTGCCCATGAAAGCTGAGATGGTAGACAACAACACAGAAGCGGTGGCGCAAGCCGAGGTCAGGCCCACGGAATGCATGTGTCAGCACGATTGTGATGTCAGCGCATGCATGCCCTTCATCGGACTACGGTCGCTGGCAGCCAAGACGTGCACGTTGTGTTTTTACCAGTGATATCGAGTCAGGGAATTCCCCGCTTTTTCCAAATCAAACAGAAAATTTCAATACAAATTTAAATGACAATTTTAAAAAGTTCAAAAGACATTTCGGTCTAGCGAAAGTAAAATTATGCATCCTGATAACAAGTATTAACAACATATAACATGCCAGCAATAACACAAACTTGAAAAACAGTGGAGATGATGAAAAGGTGAAACTGAGCCACAGATTCGTTTTCCGAAATACTAACATACAAGCCCTTGTGACCAGCAAGGACGAATGCCGTGCAAGATACGTGCAAACGTCAATGCCACATGTACTTGTCTGGCTTACGGGCAGGTCATATAACGCATTGCTCGACACGGGATGTTCGTGTTCCTGTATAGCCAAAACTGTTGTAAACAAACATAACCGGCAATCAGTCAGGGAACAGTTTACATAAGCAGGTTCTACAACAGACATCGACCTACCTAAATACAAAACCAACTCAAACATTAACATAGTAGAGTACAATTGCAATCAAAACCTCCTATTAATTGACACTTTAAAATTAGACATTATATTGGGAGTAGATTTTACTAAACGATATCACATAGTGCCAGTACTCACCAAAGATGTTATATATATATATATATATATACACAATTATCATGATAAAAGAGTCATTGAAATGCCAATAAACACAAATCAACTGTATTGTGAAACAAACAATTGCATCGAATACTATATTAACAAAATCGAATCTTTAGACAACCTGAGCGATACTACTGCTACAGGTACCATTAACGAAAAATTGCCTGCACACATGAAAGAACAATTGAGAGAATTACTCGATACATACAACGATTGTTCCGCAAGTAACATAACTGAACTAACAGAAATGAAAGATTATGAAATTAAATTGGAACTAACAACTAACAAACCTATTCATACCAGACCCTACAGAATAAATCCACACCTATGCGAGCAAATACTGGAACAGATCCAGTAGATGTTTGACGCACAGATCATCACTCCTTCCGAATCCCCCTATGCCATACCAAGCCTAGTAATAAAGAAACACCAGGGCAGCACGAGATTTTTAACGGACTTTAGGCTACTTAACCAACACCTAAAAAAGGTTCAATACCCCATCCCCAGAAACAAAAATATAATCAATACACTGAAAATTCAAAGTATATTTATTCTATAGCTATATTTAGCAGTTTTTAAACTATCCCAGTTACGGAACAAGATAGAGAAAAACTCCCTTTTAACGTGGATGGTGTATGCCCGTATGCCTATCGGGTTAGGCCACACCCCAAATAATTTTAAAAATTTTATGGACATCATGCTCGGGCCCCTATGCTGAAACACGTCAGTAGCATATAATGATGACATCTTTACTATAGGAAATACCTTTCAGGAACACATGGACAACATTCGAAAAGTAATGGATAGGTTACGAAAATATACTGTTAAAATGAATGCCAAGAAATGTCACTTCGCCTAACAAGAAATTAAAATACTAGGGTATTATATAACTCTAGAAGGAATATATACGGACCCCGATAAAATCGAGGTAATCAAACAGATGGTACACCAAAAGAATCTTAAACAGTTAAGTACATTTTTGGGATTTATGTCATACTTAAGAATGTATATACTCAACTATGCCAAACTAGCCTAACCCCTCACAGACATAATCAAGGAGTCAACTCCATTCCAATGGAAAGATTAACACCAGATAGCATTCGACAATCTTAAAATAGCCCTACTAAACCCACCCATACTAACAAAATTCCAGGATAACCGACATACAATACTAGTATGCGACAGGTCCCAGGCAGTGATAGGCACCGTCCTTATTCAAGAAATACCAGGAAGCAAAGACTGCAGTATTATCACATTTGCATCGAAAAAATTCTCCTTGAATGAAAAGAAATGGTCGGCGACAGAACGCGAGCTGTTGGCCATTAAATACTTTGTTATATATTTCAAACAATACTTATATGAGCGAAAATTCACAACTGAGACAGACTATGCCAACCTTTGGTATTTAAAGACAATAGCGAAACACAATGCACAAATTCAAAAATTAGCAATAGCACTTAGTACAAATTCGAGCAAAAGATAGTTAAAGGGAAATTAAACACATTAGCAGATGCTACGAGACGAATTCTTAGGACAGGTAAGGCCGAGTTAACACATATTCATGTAGAGAATCAATATTATCCTATTAAAAAAGAATACTCCAACTGTACTTCGTTTTGTAATCCTCTCACCGAAATATAATTACAAAAGCTGCACCAATAATTGGCATACGATAAAAAACTTAATCAGACCAGATATAGCTACAACAGACAAAACCCTCATAGCGAAGATAATCATAAACAAGGAATATTTACCCTTAGAAGCAATTGCTAAATTCACGATGGCACATATTTATGTGTGATATTCCACGTAAACTAAACTGAGAAAGTAGTAAATTAATCGAAACAAGGTTTGGATCACAAACTTACAGTTTAT
This sequence comes from Dryococelus australis, assembly GCA_029891345.1. Taxonomy (NCBI): domain Eukaryota; kingdom Metazoa; phylum Arthropoda; class Insecta; order Phasmatodea; family Phasmatidae; genus Dryococelus; species Dryococelus australis. Next base: position 263,552,593 of record CM056995.1, read on the forward strand.
CTAGCTTTTGGCATGTAACAGATGTTAACATATGTATAAGAGACATTGTTCTTCAAGAGAAACATTAAATGGTCTACCATTGCCATTCATAAGGCTGCCAATAATGTAACACAAGCCCGACCGTGCGTGCCTGACACCACCTTCCGGAGTCTATGAATTGAGGGGAGGGGGGATCACTCAGTGCATAACTCTTCCATAATCGTCATCACGACTATTCATGTGCTCTTTCTGGCAGGCTCCACGACTACAACAGGGCTTGGTCGCCCAATGTACTGCAACGTCGCCTCCTGGACTGATCACCTGACCTGACCCAGCCAATCCTCTGCAACGTTCATCCCCATGCTCAAGACGAGGGCACCTGGATGCTCATGAGAGAGGGGGCCTTTTTGCGGCTGGCTCCTGCAAGGGTTGCTCAGCGTCGCGGTGAGGCAAGGCGCAGAGCGACCTCGGCCAGCCAAGCCTTGTTTTAAATAACACATACCAGAGGACTGCGCGCAATATCAGGAAGGTACTATATAAGCTCAGAGTGATGGCGGCTCTGGGCGCCATCTTGCCTGCCGCTGCTGGAGGCTCTACCCAAGGACATCGAGACAAGAGGACAGCACCCCGTGGTCTGTCTTTGACGCCCGACGAGCCTGCCGTCGAGAGAGCTGAGCGACTGTGATGGCAAAGAGTGTAATTATCAAATCCCTGGTAGGGCGACTTAAGGCACGCTAGGGTGCGGCACTTGTTACAGCTTAACCTCCCTCCGAGCATAGTTAGCCTTATTAACATCATGCTACTTTGAGCTTGAATAAGGGCATCATCCATCGAGACATGTGTGACTGTGATGTTAGCCATTAATAAAAGTAGTCTTTTGTATCTGAGTGCTTATACTTTGAGCTACCCTTGTTCTCCCTTATTAATGTGTGGCCTGATTCATCCTCAGGACAGGTCACAGCACTATGTTATCTCCTTTGGCTGTCATATTGTAGGTCGAAGGGCAGCCATCTGATATCTTTTGCTAGTTCTCTCGTCTTTAGAGAGAGTGCATCAGCAGCATTTCCAATCTTGGCTGTCGCCCTCTAGAGTGTGCATCTGTCGTCACCATCGTGGTTGTCATTTGTTGATGATGTCGCTCGCAAGGGGTGTATGCATACGATTAATCGAACGTCATTTTAGTTCTGGAGTTTAAGTCGTCGAACGACATCTAGGAGTGCAGTAATTTTTATTTTATTTTGATAGCTCGAAAATTCTCTGGAGAAGTGCAGGAGATTCTTAAGGAAAAGAGGGAAAATGTTGAGGAAAAATGGCCGTCAGGGACTAAAATTTTTAAATTGTTTAGAAATTTTTAGAAATATTTTTATACTTAATTTATAATTCCTAATAAGGTTTTTTTATTTTTCATTTAGTTTGTTTTTGAGGTCAAAGGTCATTAGGGTCAAGGTAACATGAATCCAATATGGCTACTAGGCGATTGGAATGACAGAGCAGGACAACTCGGGTGCTCCGACACCCAATGCCCTTGCCTTCAACTTCTCTATTTCCTTCTACTGTAATTATATATATTTCTTTGTAATGGAACCAACATCCACAGTCTATCAACCAATTCATTGGTTTCTTCGGAAAGTAACTATACTTCAAGACTTTATTTCCAGAAGATTCGCGATACATTTCTGCATGTATGTTCATTTCATCTCGGTAGTCATAGTAATTAAAGGCAGGAACATCATCATAATCACATTCTCCATCACTATTAGTACACATGTCAGGAACCATTACTTTCATCACCTTTGTCAGTTTTGTGCTCAGAGTCGTTGTTTTGGTAATGAGTGAGTTAGAGTAATTTCTTACATTCTTCTAAATTGTTTTCAGTAACTTTTAGGTTCCAGGCAAAATAAAAACTCATATAGTCTTCGACGCCCATGGGTTATGTAACTGTTCATTCATATAATTTCAATAGACAAAAACTTAATTTCCTTGAGTCCGAGAAGACTATTTACCATCATGCTTATACACACTACATGCTGTATTGTTCTTCTGTAATGAATAGGTTGCAAGATACTTCTGGGTCAGGGTACTGAGTTCGAATTTATGTTTCTTCAGCTCCAACTTAGAATAGTTATTATCTTCTGCAATGCATTTACTACTTCGCTTTGCAAATGTCGCCACTTCATTATAGGTAGAATATTTCCATTTTTGTTTATTTTTCACAGCACCACCAGAAGTCTTAGAGACTGCATTTTCATTCTCTTCGTTATGACTAGTTGTAGCTCCTTCGTGTCTCACTTTACATATTAGCAGTGCGTGTTTGTTGTTTACAGCTTCTGAAGTTCTGCATGGCTCGCATTTTTCATAGTAAATTTCTGCAACATCCGTATTTCCTTCACTTGGCTCTGTTTCAACGCCTATTGTTTTGAAGCATATTATGTTATAGGTGGTAAAATCAGAGTTAGTTTACTAAGCGAATCAGCAGGAATGTTAGCCACATCGTTGTTTTGTGACAGTAAGTTCAATGCATGCTGTTTCGAGTCAAGGAACAGTTACCTTTAAACATACTAGTGTGCCTCTTTAAATTATCGCTTCTACCAAATGTTGTTCTAGAGATGGTACATGATAGCGATTTGGAGGTCGGTCCTTTTGAACATTCGCTTTTTCATGTCGGCGAGCATTACAACTTTTGCTGAAGATCTTTCCACAGTAGTAACACTGTTTTACATGATATTTTTCAGTAGTGGTGGACGGAGCATCCATAGAGGTAAGATACAAACTAGACTTTGTTCAAGCATTGGCTCGCATCATCTCGATGTACAAAAGAACTCTTACACATGACCGACTCTTCACAATCACAGTCACAATCACAATCTCCTTGCAAGAATATTGAAGTTTTTTCCACAGTAGCAATACATCTCTATGTACAAAAGAACTCTAGAAGAAGAATATTTACTCGCATATTTCATCAGTGGGATTTAAGAATTTTGTACCTCCTATTAAGCCAGATTTTAACCTAGTTCGTTAATCACATTACCATGAGGTTACATGTGCAACAGTTTCTTTCAGACAAGTTCTGAGCTCATCTTGAACTCTTGGTCACAATTAAAGCATACAAGTACAAAATAAACCCATCTGAAATTCATAAAACTGACTACTGCCAGACTATACCCACAAGTCTGGCCTCTCAATAGTCTGACCACTTACAAGACTGTCCCTTCACTAGACAGGCACCTCACTTTAATTATCCCTCACATGAATTATCCCTCACTTGACTAACCCCTCACATGACCTACCCCTCATGCACAACTGACCCCTCATGCACAACTGACTCCTCATGCACTACAGCTAACACCTCATTCTCTGCAACTGACCCCTTATGCACTGAAATTAGCCCCTCGTGCACCATAACTGACCCATCATGCACCACAACTGACCCCTCTGTACCACAACTGAACCCTCTTGCTCGCAAATGACTGCTCTTGCTCCGCAACTGACCCCTCATTCTCCACAACTGACACCTCATTCTCCACAACTGAGCCCTCTTTCTCGGCAACTGACCCCTCATGCTCCACAACTGACCGCTAATGCACCACAACTGACCACTCATGCTCCACAAAAGACCCCTCATCTTCCACAACAGAACCCTCACAATATCTATACCTCACTTACTAGACTTTGTTAACTAAATAATAACTGATAATGAAGCCATAACCATATATTTGTTTCACCTTCAAAGCTAAGAAGACTAGTGAGTTGATTGCTTTAATGACATACACTAACATACTTCACCATGCTGAATGTAGGTAGGGCTGAATGTCTCGTCGACAGTGAGGACATCGGAGATAATGTAAGTTGCTCAGATCAGTAGGGACAGGGAAGGAATCGAACACTGCGTGTATTAAGGATGCATCCCAGCATTCGCCTAGAGCGATTTCAGGAAAGCCCAGAAAACCGAAATTAAGATGGTTGGACCTGGAATAGAACTCTTGTTCTCACAAATTCGAGACCTGTGTGTAACCCACTGTGCTGTCTTGTACGGTCCTAGCATGTAAGGTAAATAACATTATAGTATAGGCAATCACATGATCACACAAAACAAACACTGGAACCTGAGAACATTGATTCGTAGCACTTCAATACTGCATTATAGCATGGGTAGCGACTAAGGCGAGGACCAATTTTACCAGATCAAAAATAATTTAAGTTGTTTTTATCATCAGTATTAAATATACGCTTTGCATAATTTATAATATGTGTAATTAGTAAGAATTCGTTCGTACTAGAGAAATACTTTTTCACACTCAAAAACAATTTTTAGTAGTTTTCAATTTAATAGATACAATATTAAAATTTTGTACCTTTTCATTTAGTAGTAACCAATTTGTTTAATGACATAAAGATAAAGGTATATACAAAATAAAAGAATATTTCATTTTCACATACATGAATTATTTAGCATTAATGTTTACAAAACACTCGAAACTCGATACCAGCTCCATGTACATACAAAATCAACATTTTTTTTTTTTTGCATTCATTCGAATATATCTTTCATTATTGTTGAACTAAGTATTTTACAATCAGTAAATGCTGGAGAGATTGTCGATGTTGGAGTTGGGAAACTTGTCTGTGCCACGTATTCTGTCAGGATAGGTTGAGACTGAAATCGTTGTCGTCTACACTTAGTAGTACCTGCATCAGCCGATGTCTTGCATTTGTTGCTGCTGCGACTATACTCTCGAAGCGACATCCTTCAGGTTGCTGGCTTTTCTTCGGTAGTAGATTCTGGAACTGATGTGGTAGATACCGGAATATGTCTTCGGTTGTAGGTTCTCGTGACACCGCAGTCATCAGGATTGTGGTGCAGTATGGCCAATGTAGAGGCTGAATTTCCATAGCATGTGCAGCAACTTCTTCCGGTGAACATGGTAACAGAGTATCTTCATGCAAGTAGGACACTGAGCACTGGCCATAAGTAATACAGTCAATAATCTGTTGACCTAGCTAAAAAATTACTGGTCCATGAGCAAACAGTGTAAAAAAAAAGTACATCATATTCTTCTGTGTGAGTAATTGTCCACCGTTCCAGTACAAGTATATAACATTACTCAATCTGGACTTCGCACTCGCATAGTGGTTTGCTGAATGAAATGCTGCCATCGTAGTTACTCTGCGGTTCACAATCAACTGAATGTTTGTAGGTCTGGTGAGGTTCTTTAAATATGATGTCATACTGACAGGTCATGGCAGGAAACAATGATGTCATCGGAAGAACTCGACCAGTACAGACAAAAACCTGGAGATGATGTCACAGCAGGTATCTAGACACTTACACTTGCTTGTACAAATAATTTCGTCTTCTATAGTTACTCCATCTGTTTCTGTTCCTACAGTCTTGACTTTGATGTCCATGATGGTAATATATTTACACAGCCGACTTTGGGTGAGCAGGGGAAGGTCCACATGTGCTCAAGGGGAAAGCCATCTACATTTATGAAGAATAGTCTTGTATTCGATGACTTTGTACAGTTCATTCCATCGAAATATATCACCAGAGTCTAAGTCTCGCAAGTGGGAATCTATTCTGTTTTCAAAATTCATCAATTTCTTGGAATTCAGCATATATGATGAGGCTGTCTCCATTTGCTCGTAGTTCACTGTTTGGGCAGATATTAAAATCTGTACATCTTTATAGATCATGACATGGAAATGTTTGAGTGTGGAAACCATAATTAAATTCGCAATAGCCCCACATATGTATTATACCGTCACATACTTGTACTTGCTCAAATTCATATGCTGATTTGAAAATTACTCTCGTGTAACCAACAGAATATTGTTTGTACTTGTCCACTTTATCTAGCTGGAATGGCACACACTTGCACTTGTCGAACATGCTGTCACGAATGATGGATGCTTGATAACTGTGACCAGCTCAAAGTGAAATTGCTACATATACATCACAAGTCAGCAGTAGCACATCGTATTCCACATAATGTGGCCTCTGTTTATGATAGTGGTATGTTGACCTCTGTCACAGTACTCGATCCATCTTGTAATGTAGTGACTAGCAGGTCTGCGTAGTTTATATCTGATACTCTGATCAAACCATTTCTGGAGGAGCTGTTCTTCGTTTGCTTGAGAGACGAGCAAATTCGTAGATGTAGGTAGGATACTGTCTGGTTGTAGAAGGTACACAGGACAAATGGTGAAACTGCACTTTATCGGAAATGATGACAAGCACATGGCATCATGACATAATATCCAGTGCTCAATACTATTGCATTATTCAACTTGCTCAAGCAAACCAGGTTGTTTAAATGTACTTTGTGGTAGCCAATAATCACATCTTCATCTTTGGATATATCTATTGGATTGAAAGCCACATACATGATGCAGTACTGATAAGGAGTAGGTATCGTCGTCGTGGTTGAAGAGCAACTAATAAATGTAATCCTTATCAGTTTATATACACTCAGAACATTCTGTTTAAAAAGACCTTTCCAGCATACCTAGTGAAAATTCAATACCAGGAAAAGTTTTGCCATTTACTATGGGCTTCATTCTGTTGTACGTCATGTACACAGATGCAGAATTATTATGTTTCTTCAGGTCCTCTTCCTTAATGAGTTGCATGTGCCTTTTTGGCAGATGAAATTTGAACTCACCATCTAAACGACAGGGAAACTCTTCCTGTAATTTGTGTTGATCTGCTGGAAATCAGTTACTCTGTACTTCTTGCTTATTTACACTTCATTGAGTCTTTGTAACTGCATACCATGGTTCAATTTTTCGAAAAGTGCAAGCATGAAGACCATAACAATGTAGCTGTTCGAGCACTGGCGATATAATGAAGACTGGCAGGCAACAATGTTGTGACATGGTGCTCTATCCATATTTATGCTTGCTCTGCATTGACATCATCGCATACCAATGCTCCATGAGTGTAGCAGCAAAGCATTCTCATGAGGACAGTTCCAGCTTTGTTCAGACTTGCAGAGCTCTGAGTACCAGCTGTAGCCGATATACATAATCTTTTGTTTTCACAGAGATGGGCAGTCATAAATTGTTTGCAAGTCAATTTTTATATTATCATTGCAGTAAATGTGTAAATGCTCAACCACCTTTTCTGCTCTGGGCCATCCACAAACACGATGTTGTTATTATGCATCATTTCGGTGAGTACACAGTTTATTTTTTCATATTCCTCACCTCCATCTTCCCAGTGAAGTCCGTGGAAATGCTTAGTAAACAATTTATTAATATTCTTGCATTTGTAGTCTAGCATATGATCGCAGAACGGGGGTAGGAATTTGCAGGACTTTGTGCTGCCATTAGAGTAAGCAATACAAATTTCCATTATGATGGATCACATCGTAGATGTGAAATTCTGCACATTAGCGAACATTATGGAGGTTGGTAGACAACCGAGCTGTTTTCATAACTTATGTAAGTATTTTAACCACTTTATTTCTCGCATTGTATGTTGCCAAGCGATCATGGCTTATGAGAGTATAGATTTGAGTGTTAGCAGGTATGTTCTCTGTAGCCATAATTTAAATTCTACAGTCTAAAACACCTGTGTTTAAGTGATCATCTTGTTTAATGATGTCGAATACCAGGAGTGGTGCACTGTTCATAAAGTAATTTGGTTCTAAAGTCATCAAAGCTTCGTTTCCATGATACGATCTTTGTAAATCTGCAAACATTTGATATGCCAACATATATGATCCATTAATGAAGTTGGTGTTTTGGACCACATAGGGTAATATTTCACAGTTCAAGAAAACTTTAGCATTCTTTATCTTGATGTGGTCGAACTTTAAGCAGTACCATTTCATCTTCATGTCTGAAATACTAGAATTATGTATCTTGGTTTTTCCATAAGAGAACTCGATTTAACATTCCGATTTACATTTCGAGACTACATGAGGCTCGGGTATGTTTCAAGTTTCATAAGAAGAATGCCAAGCCGATATTCATTCCTTTCTCTACAAACTTCAGCAGTCTGATCCGCTGTTGCACTTTACTTATACATGTGGTAGAAGCCACTCTATGGAATGTAGTGATAGTCTTATAACTTCTGGATTTTCTGCAGTATCTACAATAGCATTAGTTTACATGTTTGCCAAAATTATTACAAACTCTTGTTTGGAATTTACTATTATATGTTTGTAGTACTCGGCAAATCCCTGCAATGTAGAAAGTGGAATGCATATTTAGAGTCTTCCGCCTTGATAAAATTTTACTTTGTAATCCAGGTCGATTACCCAAGCACTCATTTTGCTGCAGGTATTTGGTTTCTTGTAAGAGATAGATTGTTCTTCATTGTGGCAGTAAAGCCTACATATCTTGTCTGATCGAGCTCGACACCATTGAGTTTGTAAAAGACTTTATTAATCATGTTAAGTACACAATTTAGAATTATCTTGGTAGTTGCAGGTACAACATCTCTGGCCTTTGGAAGTGTACCTCTAAGTCTCACATAGGAGTTCCATGGTAGGGTATAGATATCTTGGTTTTTCACTGGTATTCGAACCTCGGGCAATAGCAAGTAAAGTTTAGGTAGGCATGGTGAATAAGTATGACATTCAGTCTTCAATATTTTTTCCTCCATTCATGCTGACTCTGAACCCAAGACTCTTCAAGAACCTGATATTATTGTGTGTTAACAAACTGATGGCTTTCATCGTACTGACCTTCAGCTTTACATCAAGACGTGCTTTTATATGTTTCTTCTTAAAATTGAGACACATTTTCCTTCAAATGTAAGCATAGCCTTATTTCTTGAAATTTTCTTTTTGGTCAACTATATGAACGATAATTAACTGCACCCTCTTCGATATGATCGGTGTGTAAATAAGGGATTTTGGAATGTCTACTAGTTTGAAGCCAGGGAGCATCATCGCTGCAAACTCATGTAATGTGTGGTTCTGTTTCCCATTGAAATATGAGCTTGTTACCAGATAGCAATTTACTCTTGTAATATTCACTGTCAATATGAATACGGAGCATGTTGATTCATGCACTTTACCACTCTCGTACATTTTGTGTTCGAATCCCAACATGGAGGCTAGTGTAACATGCTTGGTAAAATCAACATCTGCACTGAAAATCATTTCAATTATCTGAGTGTTTTGAGTTTCCTGGTAGTAAATCATTATGTATGGTTTCAATGCTTTCTTGAGGTACGATTCAGTATCATCGATCTCATATGAATCTGTGGGAAATGTTACTTCTTCCATGACATTATTTTAAACATAATGATATTTACAGTTTTAAATGTTCACATTGGGCACTGAGAAATGTGTTTGACATCAAATAAGTGCCACAGGCTATGATCCTTCAAGATGAGTGCTGGGAAATGCACAGAGCAGAGTTCCGAGCTCTTGACAATCAAAATCAAAGTTACAGACAAGAATAATAACACTACATGTACATATATACTATTTTATTAACTCTTGTTAAGTAGAGAAGGCATAGGTGACCGAAGTTCCACTGACTTGGTAACTGTTCGGTGAAGTAATTGTAATTTAGTTCCACGTAGTGAAAATACTTGAACACTTTTGCTGGAGGATGAAGGTTTCCAAAGCTGTTAAAGTAGTCGACACTGTATCCATTTTTCCTGTAAGCGACTCAATGTGTCCCAGGACCACTACTATTGCCTAAATTTATGACTCTACATTCATTTCTCTTAGGGTTTTGCAGTAGGTCGTCATGCATGTATTCTCTGCATAAATATGGTATTCGTAATTTTGTGCCTTTTTCTTCAAGTCTAGGATAGGAAGAAGCCTGTTAAGTAATTTCTTTAAGATTGCTTATTTCCTTTCCTTTGTCTGTTTCTTTTTCCACGTCCTGTACGGTACAGTCTTAGGTAAAGTCCTTTGCAGTTTTTTGCTCTTTGTGCAATAGCTTCCATTTGCTTAGTGTGCCACTAAGATTCCACATGCTGTTGGCCTTCTCTTTTCGGAATATTTACTGCACATGTAATTCTGCTAACTCCTCCGATAGGAGCACCCAGAGCTGCAAGTCCTGGTAGGGGAAATGATAGGAATCCGCCTGCTTATTTCACATGCATTATTTGCTCCATAACTTCCTTTTATTTGTCATCTGATTGAGCTGTAAACCCATTGCACATTTCGTTTTTATCTTAATTTTGGACACGCCTCAGGCAGCTGCTCGTTAACCAAACTTTGTTTGAGATAATTAGGCTATTTTCTTGGTTTTGTCAGAAAGAATAGCATCGGCTGCATGCCTGTCTTCCAACTTGTTACTGGTTGTGTAGGTAATATCGTGTTCCTTGTAGAAATTACCAAGTTCAATCACACCAACATCGCCATGTGCCAAACATTTTGCAAGCTTTGTTCCTGGTCTGCAGAACTTGTATCCAGGAATATGTGCTTCGAATGGAAGGTTATTTATAAGATTGTTGACCTATAGCCGCTCTTGACCTTACCTCTACAAGGCATGATAACATACTTATTGCAAATTATATAAAAGCAATCATATATATTCTTCTTGAGTCAGTATCACTCTAGACTTCGAACAGAACCAATGTAAAGTACTAATTAGGCCACTCCGCTGTCACTTCTGTGGTAAAGATTTACAACTTGTGCAATTTCCATCGACATGAAGCAACTACCTGCAGAATGAAAACTCCAGGTGTGGTATTTTAGTGCAAACTCTGTTGGAGGCAGTTTATTGGGAGTGATATTTTGAAGAGATATTCCAAATGTTGCAGCACTGATTCTGTGCTAATGCAATTACATCCTCATGCACCACATTTGTCACTGCATGCTCTGCTATTGTCACTGCATGCTCCACATTTGACTCCGCATGCTTCACACTTGATTCTGCATGCTCTTCAATTGTCTCTGCATGCTCTGCAATTATCTCTGCATGCTCTGCATTTAACTATGCATGCTCTGCAATCAGCTTCGCACACATCGCAAGATAGTAGGGGTAAAATACGTATTGTCAAACAAGATGTTACTCTACCCATACAAATTCCTGCAGAGGAAGAAGCCATCTCCCACGAATCAAGATGAGGAAGCTTATTTCTGAATACAGTGCAATGCATCATAATTGGTCCTTCAAACTGTGAAAAAACATGCATCGTGCTAAAATTGCCAGAAGAACTGAATGGTCTTCGATTCGAGAATGTGTACTTATACTCGAAAACTCTACAACAGCCAAAGTATTAGCACCTCGTCAAAATTATGTGGGCTGTTCATGGACTAGGTTATTTTCCAATCAGTGACAATGAAGTTGTTGTGCCTCTGAGTGAAGCTCTACCAAACTCCATATTTGTTTTCGAAGTGAATTAAAATGTCAGCAACCCAAAGGAAGACAAAAATTACTGTTAATAAGGCTCATGTCGAGACCCTGAATGCTTATTTGATTACTTCACTACATAGTGTGCTGGAAATAACAGGTAATGCTGTTAAAGCTAGCATAAATTATATGGTTGTTAAACTATGGGTTATCCCTATATATGTTGAAACTTTGATCGACAGAAAACTTGTAAGAATAGAAGACCTATTGAACACCAGCAGTGATTATGTTCTGGATAAGATAATTCCTCGTCTAATAACACTACAAAATGTCGATAATTTCTTAAACCTGCTGACAACTGTTTGGAACATGTTACCTTGCAAGAAGATGATATAAATCTTGAACAAAATGATTTTGTATTCAATACGATCTCTGATGTCATCAGTGACTTACACAAAGTGAATAAAAACAATCTCTCCAAGTACTTACTGGCCAATCATGTCAGAATGGAACATGACATGGCTAGTGAAGAAGTCTTTAAACCTATTACAGAGCGACTCGACCATTTGTAACCTGCACCACCACCTTCATCGATTGTAGCAGTGAAGAGTGAACAAGACATCGAACCTAAGTCTTGGAAGCAACTTAAATATGCTGCCTTAGATGATGACCTGTTACCATCTGTATGGGAATGAAGAAAAGAACAAATGAGTAATCGAACTCTATCCCTGTATACTTATTTGAGATCTTACACATCTAAATTTAATTGCAGGGAGTATGGAGCATAAAAAATAAAGTAGTTCTTATGGAATAAACAAATATTTTTTCCTGGCCAATGATAATGTACAAGTCGGAAATACAGTGATTTGCCCAGTTACAGGCCTTTATAAAGTACTATTTAAACAAAACCTTATTGGACATTCTCGCAATGTACTACAGCAGTATAAATGGCTGCTGAAACTTACAAGTGCACACTTGAAGGATAACAATCTGGAGTGCAATGAATATATGGATGGAACACATCCAAAATTTGACATCATTTCGCAATTTTTGTTATCCGATGTTGGAGATTTAGTTGGTTCTGGTCTCGAACTAAGTAAAAAAAAGTGAATATGGTCGACATCCAGGATATATTTACTGGAATTATGTTAATGAAATAGTCGATAGACAACATCTGCTAATTGCTTCTCAGTGAGCAGAAAATAATTTTTACACTAAATAAATATCCAGTATTATCGAAGAACTGCATGAAGATGGATACATAGAATGAGCCATGCAGATTTTGTCAGTGAGTTAAACAAGTCTGCAAGACAATTTTATTCTCATTGTAATGTGCCAGTGTTTGGTTTGTGAGACTTGTATCAAGCAGATCTTGTTGAAATTATACCCTATGCAGTGCGAATAAAGGATTCAAATAGCTGCTAACAATCATTTGACTGTCATGGCAAGTATGCTTGGGCAGTGCCCGTAAAGACTAAAAATCGGAGTGATGTGTCAAATGCAATGAACTCCATTTTGCTAGACAAAACTCCCAAGAATTTACATACAGGCCTCAGAGGAGAATTCTACAATATTACATTTCATTCATTGATGGAAAAAATAACATAGTGGTATGAAGGCGAACATGGTGGAGCGGTTTAATCGCAATTTGAAGAATGAAATGGGGAAGAAATTTTCATCACAAGGAAGTTACAAGAGGATGGACATCTTACCTGATATCAAACTACAACTGCAAAGTAAATCGAACTATATGAATGAGGCATGTGGACATAAAGGACAACTTCATAACGGTATTCAAGAATGAGAAGAAATTTCTACACTCAAATGCCTAAGGCAATGTTTAGAGACTACATCAGGATATCACGAATAAACGTTACATTTGCATAATCATACACTCCAAACTGGAGCATGGAAATATATTAGTGTGTCAAGATTCGCCATTATGAATCAAGGATCTACTATCCCAAGGACATGGAAGGAAGACGTATCAGAAGAGGTTTATATGGCGAAGAAATTCAAGTTACCAAGTATCCACACACATATTTGGTCGAGAAAGTGTTGAAGCACAAAGAAAATAACTTGTTGGTGTGGTGTCTTGCCTTCAATTCTACTCATGACACTTGGAATCCAAAATTATCCTTTACCGAAAAATAAAATTGCACACTTGTGTTTCTGTGTATGGAGATCACACACACACATATATATAATATAATGAAAAAATTATTTTCTGAACTTGGCATTTTTTACTGTTATGTTTTCCATAAGGAAAGTGAGTGCATGTTATTCATCTGGACAAGCCATGAGCCACTTGGAGCTCGTCCACCACTATGGCACCTGATACCTCTCTCGCTCAATGTATCATCCCCACAGCTTGTCGAGACCTGCGCATCATTTACATCAGCTGAAACCTGGTGCCTGATACGACCTGGTTAGTATGTATCATCTCCCACAGCTTGCCAAGACCTTCACACTTATCTATGTCATCGGCTGACCACCTGGACCTTATGATGAACTGACTGCATGCACATGTTGTAACCTGCCCACATACATCCCCTCCACCATGCCAGGGGACTAACTATCATTCTTACTCGAGATGTCAAAGGAGGTACACATATTCCAAACAATGCTGGAGAAGAACAACCACACCTTCGAAGAGTACTTTGAATAGCTGTCAGTCTCCAGCAGGGTCTATGGCGATGAGACAACATCGAGGAACATATACCTCCTGCTCCACCACTCGTTTCAGCAGACAGATGATGTGTTCACAGTAAGTCGCCTGTTCGACGATGATGCATGCCTACACCTCATGCATTGTTCCCATGGAGTGATATCATCGCATTAATGCTGCTCCCTCCTCTTACACACCATCTATAACAGAGGCATTCCTGCCACCTGATGAATGTGTACTCACTTGAGTGCCCTGGAGTGAGTACACACCAGGCTCAACATTGGCATCGGTAGGATGTCTCGATGATCTGGATGAGAAGGGTGAAGAGGAAGAGGAGGTGACTTTGTGGGACCTGCGCACCAAGATTCACCTCTTCCAGGAAGAAGCTGCAGTGGCTACACACATTTATAATCTTCTGTGTGATAGTAACTATGCTCTCCTTCTGAGGGGTGTGCACAACCTGCTTGCAAGTGTGCAGTGTCTGTGCGATGTAATTATTCGAACTGAGGTGTGGTAGTTTGTGTTTTTTTATTACTTGTAAATATGTAATCCTAATTTGTGTGTTTGAGTGACATCATTTCATTAACAATCTTTTTGCTTCGATAAACTATGAGTAAAATGCCGACCAATATTTTAGTTATTAAAAGATTTTGTTGTGTTCATATTAGTGAATAATTATTTGTTTCCTACTAATGTTTTTCATTTTTGCACTTGTATACCTTTCACGGGCTATGTAGGGAGTATGCGCATCCAAAATTTATTCTATAATTTAAATACGCAGCAAAATGTGGAGTATAGGCGACTAAATGTATTACCTCGGAATTTTTCTTTCCTTACACTTTTAATTCGAAAAATAAATTATTTTATGCTTAAAACCTTTACATATGTTACACATAATTTTTCTTCTTTATACAGGACATATTAAAATACTATAAATATAATGAAAATTGTGATTCAATATGTATGGTCTATGTTCATAAATACTCATTATATACTTTGTGTTTTTCATTTACCACTTGTATACTTTTGATGGCCAATGTGGAGGTATGCACATGCAAAATATTTGTTTACATGCAGCAAATTATTGAATTGCAAGATATTGATACTAATTATCTTATACAAACTTTAAAAAAACATTTCCTGTTCCTCATACATACCTTAAAACATTTTTAATATAATGAATATTAAATAAGTCATAATCGATCCACCTAACTTGTCATTCATCTACTTAAGTTAAGATGGTGGTCAATTATAATACTTGTGATAAAATTCTACTATACGAAAAAAAAATATATTTTCCAAATGATGATGGATGAGGCATTGCTGGTGTTGTAATGTTTACAGCATATGTAAAACCCTACCCCCCAGACTGCTCCATTAGCTGAGTGGTCCAAGGCATCTGCGAGACGACACAGGGTATGGCAGTTCGATCCTGCACTTCTCTAGAGAATTTTTTGAGCTATTAAAATAAAAATAATTACAGCACTCCTATATGTCGCTCGATGACTTAAACTCTAGAACCAATATGGCATTCGATAAATCGCATGCCCCTAGCAGGTGACATCAGCAAACAACAACCAAGATGGTGGTTGACAGATGCTCACTCTAGCCAGCAACATCCAAGTTGGAGGATGCTACTGTTACACTTTAGCTGGCAAGAAGAGAAATATCAGACGAAACAAGATGGCTGCCCTTCGATATCCAAGATGGCGACCAGAAGTGTTGACATTTGGTGGGAAAGGATTATAGAGTATTAAGTAGTGATGATGTCATAGGAATTGTGATGTCATAGGGGAGGTGATGACATAGGGATGGTGATACAGGAGTGGTGACATCATATGGTGATGTCATCCAAGATGGTTACCAAAGGTCAAGGTCAAGAACATCCCAGATGGCCGACTGGAATGACAAATGAGAAGGTGATGCAATACGAGATGGTGGTCACCACAACTGGAGCCGCCTCCTCACTCCTGTGCCAGAACATACCAAATCATACTACCCCTGTGCATTATTAGTGTATTTTGCTTTTGTAATGAAGAATACTTTTTCGGCTGGAACATGACCATAATGGTAATGATATTAATAAAATATTTAATACTGAATATTTATTAATATGCCTTATTTATAATTTAAATAAACACATCTCAATTTATAGATCTAATTTACAGCAAATAAGATAAAACTATAACTCGTACTATTTGCATAATCGAAAGTCAATATTGCAATTTTAATGTTTTCCGGAGGCATAAATAATTCCGCTGAAATAAAAAGAAAGGTACTTTAAGATATCTATGAAATCATACAGAGACATGTATCGTGCTTTTTTATGGTTGGATATAAAAAATTGTTTTCATGTGAAATGTGTTTATATATCACGTTAACTCGTATTCTTATACAGGTAGCACTACTCAAGACTAGAAAAAATAGTTCATAAACATTGTCCACAAATAAATAAATGTTATAGGCCATATGGTGTGGCAGGTGTATGTAAGATAAGTTTTTGTGTATTATCGCCATGAACCGCCCTCTTGAGCACCTGGATTTACTCCTTTGGAGTTTTGGCTATGGGTATACTACCGTCCACAACGTATAAATGTTGCAGGAACGCGTTTATATGCATTTCATTAATCCGGGGGCAGTTAGGTGTTTTTGCCGGAGATGTATAGGGCTGAAGAACGTGTGTCAGTGCGTGGAAACCACAAACAGGAGCACATACCTAATATAATGTAGTGACCACTCAACACACACTTGCCACAATACACGATCCATATCTCCACGTGATTTTGTTTTCGTTGTACGTGCATCTTCAATAGCAAGGTTTCTCCATTCTTGACCAGTACTACCTGCTGGGCAAATACGAAGACCTTTCTTTTCTAACGCATTGAATTTGTACTGAGCTGCCCCTGAATTTTAATGGATTAACCTTTGCTACGAACGTCTTAAAACTATTATAGATTATACTTTTTAGTATCTATCCTTTTGTGATCTGTAAATGGTTTGGATTATTTCATCTGTGTGTTACAAAAACTTTACAATTGTGATTTTGGCATGCGAATGTGCAAAAAATTTGGAATCTAAAGGAATTTTCAATTCACAGGAATGTCGTCACATGTGACGTCTGCGCGTAGAACAGTGTTTGGCACGAATTAGAAAAAAATAGATTTTTCTCCTAGGTTTTGTAAGAACAGATTGGTTAAAAAGCGGGGACCATCTTGCACGTCAAGAGCGTGGCTTCTTAGTGATCAAAGGCCCCGGTGGTGCAGTGGTCAGACCGCTCACCCCCCCCCCTCATTATTCCACATAGGTTAACCAGGTTAGAAACGTGGCGGAGGTTGCAGTTGGCCTGAGGCGGCTTTATTCAGGACACTCCTGTTTCCCTCACCATTGAATTCCGCAGCTATTCCATCTTCACCTCTCTTCGCCCTCATCAGAGCTCGAGACCTCTCGAAACTCTCTGTCTCGTGTAACTAGGCAAGATTCTTACAGTTCTACTAAAGTAGCGCCAATGTTTACTTTTCGTACTTTTCGTTTATGTATCCTTTCCCCATCAGCTGGTGCTTCAAGTAGAGGCTGTATATTTTATCAACACGCTGTCAGCTAATCCACTAGCCAGTGTACTGTAATGCTAAGCAAATTTTAAGGTATTTTATACTGACATATGTCTAAAAAATTCGTAGGTTATATAAGTAAAAATATAAAACCCTGCAAAAATTTAATACTTGCTAACTTTTTTACTTTGTCCGGGACAGCGAGGTTGGGTTAACGTATTTGTGAGACGGTAATTTTAGTTCTTACCACACTTACTAAAAAGTTCTAAATGAAACTATGTGGCGTGGATAAACGTTAGAATTGCTTAAATACTTCTCACACGTCACACTTTCTACGTTCTATCCAACAATTCTCAACTCAATTCAACTCTAAGCAATGACGCTGCAGGGTACAATAAAGGTGCAACTGTTTACAAATAGCAATACGATATTGGACATTTTAGACAAAGATGTTTGCTGGTAGTTAATAAATTTACTTGAACAGTTGACCTTACAATATATATATATGGTTTAAGAAATGGATGGTTCGTGCAGTAGACACGATAATACGAACAAATAAAGCAAGAATCACATAGCTCCGACAAACCCAGCCACGACACGAAGAAAACAGAAGCAACGACACGACAATTAAAGTTTCACTGTGACTGCTTGAATTACAGCACGACACGACTAGAGTAACGTGTGTGTGTATATATATATAAACACGTGTGCATTTCATATTAATGAAAAATGCCTCTATTTGAAGGTTTAAACTGCATATAATGTGGTCAGGAGAGTGCACTCATATATACTATTCGTTTTTAACAATCCTAACAGAACCACTCAAACTAAAAACGATACGTAAAAGCAAACAATTTCAAACTACACGATTTCTAAGCAAAAATATAAAACATATATTTCCCTCCTAAAATTTCATCTTGGCATGGTAGCTACCCTACCTCCATAGATCAGGGGTAGGGTGTTCGTGTCACGGTGCCTCCGACGCGGCAGTTTTCAGTTCGGGCTGACCACTACACCAACAACAAACACAACGGTTAATAATAAGAAAAAAAAGCAGCCCAGATGGCAAGGCAACTGTCTAGAGTCCGAAAGTACCCGAGTTCGGTTCCGGTCCCACCAAACATTTTTTACTTTTTTAAGTTTCTCTAAATTGTACAATATAAATTGTAAACTATCGTAAACACGTTTATTCCATGTAATTATTTGCCTACATTCGATAAAAGCAATATTTTATTCGCCACTGCAGTCGACTGTCACTTATTCAATCAGTGAAATTGTTTCACATCACTAATTCAATCAGAGAAATTTTTTTACTGAAATAATCAGTGGTTTTCCACTGATTCTAAATTGAGCTATTTTCACTGATCAGAGTACTTGAATTTCACTGCGAATCAGTGGTTTCCCACTTATTCGAATTTAGAGTGTTCGTATGACGTAAAGACTGGAAGAGAAGGATCACCACAGGATCTGCGAGGTTAGCATAAAAAGAATTTTGTTGTGAAATATTAATTTTATTTGTGTATTTTAATAGTACAGTTACAAACTATTATACATTCTCTGAAATGTGGTGTCCTGTTAATGTTTGGGGAAATTTTCTACATTTCGGTTCTTGGATGTGTGTTTAAAGTTGTATAAAACCTACTTGTTTACCTACGTGACTACGAACTTGCACAAGGAGGCCGCCTACCTGGCGCGTCATGGCACAGGAGCGAGTGAAAACTAAGGGTGACACTGGCGTGCACATCAAGTGCCGCATCGCCACTATGCACAAAGCACTAAACTAGTGGCAAACTTCTCGTCGAACCGTTTATTTTTTCCTATGGGACTTTAAGGGCTGACTATATTATTTTACTGATGGAAAGTCTAATGCAAAGTTAAATGCAGGATTGTATCTGTGTTTCACGTAAATCTGGTCACCACATTTTGTCATACGGCAGTCTGAAAAGGCTGTTTTTAGCTATGTTTAGGGCTTCAAACTACTGGTTCTAATATGCGCAATGTCATGAAAGCGACATTCCGCCATCGCCTGAAGTCTGTTTTCTTTTCGCAAATTAGCACATTGGGCGCATGTGGAATAGTTTCTTAAAAAAAACAGAATTACCAATACACTGCAACATATTTATAGTACCTAGTAGTCAACCCCCTTAAGATAACAAAATAAGTTGTGACCATGATATAATTGTGTTATTTGTACACTTTTGCGGACAGTATGATGCAATTTGTACCCTTGTCGATGATTTATAGGCCTACTTAATCCCGTATAAGAATAATATTTCCCCTACGAGTTTGAAGGTTAGTGAGTTTGCACAAATCAGTTAAAAAATTTAGCTGTTTAGGAGACTGAGCTTTATGGCGTAACAGTTTGACTTCGAAGAATTGTGATCTATTTTGTGGTTTGATTTTTTTGTTAACCTGTGTGGCAACAGGAAATGGTGTGAACTTAACTAAAGCACTTGTATAAAGAGATTTTTTTTCAGTGCCATCTTGATAGTCTTCAGTTTGAACAAACTCGTTCAGACGGAAAACGTAAGCTGCGTCAGGATACAGTGTCATTAATTTTCCCTACACACAGAATATGTGGACAAAAAACTTTGTTGTGTTTTGTAATTTCAACATGGATATACAAACATACCATTAATACAAGGCGGACCAGGAAAACGGAAAGTTTGAAATAACTCTCACCAACGATAGAAAATGTTAAAAGTTTTATTGTTGAAAACGAGAACCATACTACATGCCGTTAAGGATTCAATACTAAATATTTCACTTTTTGAAAACAATGTTGCGTAGATAGTGCAGTTAAGTTGACTTCAGAAATTTTAAAGTGTAAAAACTTGTTGAATAAATTTCATTTCATATAACTCTTCACTATAGAAAGCTGCAGGTTTTCTCGGTGTTTGTGAGGCTGGTTATCTTGGCTTACGACCTGGATCTGCGTTTTGCTGGTTTAGAAAGCCAAGAAAATCAATGACCAGGTGTCATTCGGTGAAACTGAAATCTCGTTAATCTGTAATATTGTACATCTGTTTTGTACGGAAAACAATAACGTAGGGGTATAAAGTTAGTAAATTAAGATTAAGTGTATAGAACGATTTATTTTAGCAATGTAGGTTTATTGTACTAAGCATATTTATACACAAAAGGATCATGTTTGTATAGTACCTACAAAAATATTGCTAGTGTAAATGCCCTTTAAATTTTTTTAATGCAACCAATGAGCTGTTGGTATACGCTGTTCACGGTAAAGTGAACACTTTCGAGGCCCTAGTTACTTTTTCCTTTCCGTCATCTTTTATCCTTTCACTACCTTTTTAAATAAATATTGCCATGTAAGTAATAAACATTGTATGTATATTCGACCGCACTCGGAAGTTACGTCTAAGGATTAATTATAATATATCTATTGACTATTATTCCAAATGAGAGGGCTTTCAAAAGTGCTTACTTAATGGTGAATACTATAATGTTACGGGGAAATGTGCCACAGTCACAAAACTTCAATACTATGGAATGAATACGTATACTAATAGATTAAAAATAATATGCCCACACATGTTGCCTTAATGCACCAAGGTTAGGCCTCAGTATGTACTTATTTTCTGGATGTATTTGGAGGCACCAACAATTACACATTGTCAATCATGCAGCATGAAATCTCGAGAGCTACCAGAGCTTTATTTATTTGAAATTTAAACATACTGTACGATCTGAATAACTGTTACAACTTGTGTATCATATTTGAAATTAGTTTGAAATAACAATATCTAATGAGGTTCTTAGGTGCAGGTAGATTCAAATAATCTACTATTTGTCAGTGAATATGTATATAATTTTTCAGATTCTTTTCATAATTGTTACTACCTATATTATTACTGCCTATAATGTATGTGTAAATTGAATACTAGTAATATTTTACAATGAAACGCATGTTGGCTTAATGATATTTTTTGCTAACATCTAACATCATCAGTAAAAATTTTTTTCCCTCCACCTCACTCTTGCCCATCAAAAATGTTTACCAAGTGATTGTCGATGATACGCTTTGGACTATATTCTTCGTCGTCAAGAGTGAAAATTTGTACGAGTCGCCATTGACTGAATAGGCAGTAGTTATAAATCCTTACTACTATATAAATGCGAAAGTGTGTTTGTTTGTCCTTCTTTCACGTCAAAATGGAGCAACGGATTGTCATGATTTTTTGCACAGATACAGTTGGAGGTCCAGAGAGTGACATAGGTTATTTTTTACCCCAGGAAAATATCTCAAACGGTTCCAAAAAAAATTATGATTAGGGATGTACATAGGTACTGGATTAAACTTTTCTTAGGATTACTGCATAAAGAGAATTTGTTAAAAATTTTTCTTTCTCTTTTGTCTATGGGCTGTCTTATATTACTTCCCAAGAGCCGCAGTAGCTCAGTAGGTAGAGAATCCAATAGTGGGGCCGCAGTAGAATAGTGGGTATAGAACTCGTTAGTGAGGCCGCAGTAGCTCAGTGGGTAGAAAACCCGAAAATGGGGCCGCAGTAGCTCAGGGTATAAAACCCTATAGTGGGGCCGCAGTAGCCCAGTGGTTAGAGCACCCGATAGTGGGGCCCTCGCGTGAAGCAGCGGGTAAAAGATAGTGGCTTTATAATTGTGTTGAATATTTAAATAAAATCTGTTTAATGTAAAATTAATGGATTATCTACGAGAATTGAACCTGCGATACCATATTTTCAAGGCTGGTGCGTTGTCTCCACCGTCGTCAGGGTACATGATTTATTTCCTATATAGTGAATGTATGTTTTGTCGAGGGTTGAGTAATTACTGTAGTTGCAAGTGCTGAGTTGCTTTCTTGGTCGCTAATGTATACCATTCACGGAAAGGCAGGACTGTCGTTGTGGTCTGTGCTTTCGTTCAGTTCGTATCGATAGCTAAGCTCGTGACCTGCAGGTATTTTGAAACAGCTACACCAGTTAACTCAGACCTCTGCTCTGCATCTTCTAAAAGCAGAGTAGGGGCCTACATAGCCTACATGGTTACCGTGTGTGTGTGTTTGCAATAGCTCCTCACTCGTCATGGGTAATTCTTTTCGTAATGAGCTTCTAGCAATATAGGTGGTACGTACTCGAAATAAGTACATGTACTTTTTGCCCCAGCAGTGTTGTCTCTCTCTTGCATGACTAATGTATGTTGTGTCATATGTGCTTATGGTTCTGGGACTGTATTCCTCCCGTAAAGGGACATGCACTCGACTGGTCTGCCAACTCGCAATGAAGGCTCGGTACATGAACCACGAGTGCGACGTGTGGCCGGTCGTGTCCGAACGTGCTACTACTACTACTAGTATGACTATCTGTAAATTGTGAGCAATGAAGGATTGGTACATGAGTGCAGGCTAGGTCGATCATGTCCGAATGTGCTACTACTACAGTCTTGGGCTGTGGAGAGCCAGAGAGGGGGGGGGGCAGGGCAATTACGACACGATGTACAGACTGTTCGGAGCATTGAAGGCTCGGTACATGAGTGTAGGTCGGAGATAGTTACTTGTCGCACAACAAACGTCCGGTTGGCCACTGCTAGTGATGGCTACAAGTGATAATTTAGATTTGTAAGGAGATGTAGGGTTGCCTGGTCTTGTCTAGCATCGTTTAATACATACGCACCCTGTGCTTGTTTGTGATCGTGCTGGTTGGTAAGCTTTAATGACTATTTTTTCTTTGCATTAATGTGTGGCAGTGTTACCCTTATCGTTCCCACACTTCAAAAAATTGTACTTTAGTTTTGTCTCAGCACATTCGTTGGTAAATGCTTTTGCTGTTTGCCTTGATGCATAGCGGTGTCACCTCTCTCTCTTTCTCTCTCTCTCTCTCTTGGTGATTGTCGTTTCAGTCAGTTCGTAAGGAAGGTCAAGAATGGCCTGGTCATGTCTAGCATCGTCGCAGCGTGCAGCACCCGATGCTTGTGCTGGATCGGAAAGGAAACGACTAAGAGGAAAAAACCCAACATCAGAAGTAGAATGGGAAGGGGCATTCTGGATCGGGAGGTCACCCTCGGGTCCAGGCTGGCGTTGTGGCGGGGAGCCCCTGTGTCGTAGCAGGGATCGGGGATCCAAGATGGTCTCCATCGGGGTGGAATGTGGGAGCGGGAAGTTCACTAGGACGAAAAACAGCAGGTGGGAGCAGCTTGGACGGGTGTGAGCACCCAGGGAGAGAGGGGTTGGCATTGGGGGTAGGAATCAGGGCTTACATCATGGTAGGGAACCAGGAGGGTGTGCACATTCGCTAGGAAGGAAACGAGTCCGGGAGAACCCCCAGCATTGGACATCAAGATGGTTGGCAGCAGGGTTGAATGACAGAGTGCTAGACTTGCACTTTCACTGGGATGGAATATGTGACTGGGAGCACCCGGGGAACACCCTGGTGCCAGAATGACAGAACAGGATGTTCATGGACTCTTCCCCACCGAGATGCTACGATGTTAGATGAACAGATCTCGGAACGAGTAATCCCCATTGGAATGGGACAACTAAGGGGGAATAATACTTTGCATCTCGCCTGGTGAAAACTAAGGTGGATTGTCAGTAGATTAGACTTCGCCAAGACATTGGGTGGAAGGAAAACCTGCGGGTATGCTAGCCCCTTCCACAGCTAGGTGATGATGTGAGCATTTTCACTGTTGACATCATCATTAGCATAGATGAATCCAGAAGGAAAAACCTCGCTGGTTCGCGATGTCTGGTGGGAGCCCATCATTAGCTTAGGCCAGTCTAGAAGGGATAACATCGATGGTTAGCGATGGCAGGTCTGGTGAATGCATTGGCCAATAGCAGTATTTACTTTATTTCTTCTCCTAACTGCATAATATCTTTCGAGGATGTCATTGGCTTAGGTGAGTCCAGAAGGAAACAACCTCGCCAGCTCACGATGACAAGTTTGGCGAGAGTGTGTAGGCCCATGCTAGTAATTACTCTTCTCCTAACCTCATGATGTCTGTTACATGCATAGGCTGTTGCATGTATATATGCTATTTCATTTCATAAAACTTAACAAGCAACAGCGGCCATGTGATCAAGGTGTCGGACTGGTAACTCAAGGGTATCTGGAATGATCCCCCCCTCATTCCCCATGCACTTTTTGTGGTATCACAAATGGTTCGCAAATTGCAGCTCACTGGGTTTATATGTATGTTAAGGACATTCTTGGCATTGCGACTCTTTTCACTGTCGAGAGTGATGTGTATGTTATGATTTTGAGACAATATCTCAAATGGTTCGAAAATTACAGTCAACTGTGCTTATAAGTAGTCATTGGGTCTACTTGGCCCTTCTAACTTTCTCATCATCCATGACTGTCTTATGAATTTAACACCTATATCTTAAATGGTTCGGAAATAACAGCCAGCTATGCTTCCAAGTAGACATAGGGTCTACTGGACCATATGGACCTTCTCATCATACTAGGTGATGCCTATGTTATGAATTTAACAACATCTGACATTGTTAGGATATTATGGTCAACTATGCTTATAAGTAGATGTAGGGTCTACTCGGCTACTCTATCCTTCTCGTCGTCATGGGTGATGTCTAATTTATTAATTTGGCAGTTATATCTTGAATGGTTCGTAAATTACTACCAACTATGCTTATAAGTAGACATAGGGTCTATTTGATCATATGAACCTTCTTATCATCCTAGGTGATGCCTATATTATGAGTTTAACAACTGTATTTTAAATGGTTCGGAAATAATAGCCAGCTTTGATTATAAGAAAACATACGGTTTCTTTGATCCTACGAACCTTCTCATCATCCTGGGTGATGTCTGATTTGACAACTATATCATAGATAATTATATTGTAGATAGTTCGGAAATTACAGCCAACTTTGCTTATAAGTAGACATAGGGTCTACTTGACTCTATGACCCTCCTTGTCATCCTGGGTGATGCCCATCTTATGAATTTGACAACTATATCTTAGATGGTTCGGAAATTAAAACCAATTATGCTTATAAGTAGACATATGGTCTACTTGACACTACGACTCTTCTCGTCATTCTGGGGTGATGCCTGTCTTCGAATATGACAACTATATCTTAAACAGTTCGGAAATTACAACCAACTATGCTAATTAGTAGACATATGGTGTACTTGGCTATTCTACCCTTCTTGTCATCATGAGTGATAACTAAGTTATGAATTTGGCAGTTATATCTCAAATGGTTCGGAAATTAGCACCAACTATGATTATAGTAGACATAGGGTCTATTTGATCCTATGAACCTTCTCATCCTAGGTGATGCCTATGTTATGAATTTGACTACAATATCTTAAATGGTTCGGAAATTACAGCCAACTTTGCTTATAAGCAGACATAGGGCCTACTTGATCCTACGACCCTTTCTAGTCATCCTGGGTGATGTCTGTGTTATGAATTTGGCAACCATATCTTATATGGTTCGGAAATAACAACCAAATATACTTATAAGCAGACATAAGGTATACTTGACTCTACGACCCTTCTCATTATTCTGGGTGATGCCTATCTTGTGAATGTGTCAACTATATCTTAGATAGCTCTGAAATTACAGCCAACTATACTTATAAGTAGACATAGGGTTCAACTTGACTCTACAACACTTCTCGTCATCCTTGGTGATGCCTGTCTTATGAATTTGACAGCTATATCTTAGATGGCTAGGAAATTACAACGAACTATGCTTATATGTAGACATAGGTTTTACTGGACCCTATGAACCTTCTAATAATTTTAGGTGATGCCTATGTTATGAATTTAACAAGAATATCTTACATAGTTCGGATATTATGGTCAACTATGCTTATAAATAGATATAGGGCATACTTGGTTGCTCTACCCTTCTTGTTGTCATGGTTGATGTCTAAGTTATGAATTTGACGACTATATCCTAACTGGTTCGGAAATTACAGCCAACTAAGCTTATAAGTATACATAAGGTCTACTTGACTCTACGTCCCTTCTCGTCATCCTGGGCGATTCTTGTCTTATGAATCTGACAACTGTATCGTAGATGGTTCGAAAATTATGCCAAACTATGCTTATAAGTATACATAGGTCTACTAGGCTATTCTACCCTTCTCGTCGTCATGGGTGGTGTCTAAGGTATGAATTTGACAACTATTACCTCAAAGGTTCGGAGAATACAGCCAACTATGCTTCAAAGTATACATAGGGTTTATTTGACCCTATGAACATTCTCAACATTCTAGATGATGCTTACGTTATGAATTTAACTACTATATATTTTATGGTTCGGATAATACAGCCATCTATGCTTATAAGTAAACATGGGGTCTATTTGGCACTCTACCCTTCTCGTCGTCTTGAATGATGCCTATGTTATGAATTTGAAAACTATATCTTAAACGGTTTGGAAATTATGGCCAATGATGCTTATGAGTAGACATATTGCATAAAAAAGGATTTGGAATCATTAATGTTTATGGAACAATCATTTCACATCTCGTCACAAATACTTTGCAATCAAATTTTGCACCAGAAAACCCAATGTTTTAATCGTCGTAAGAAGAAAACGTACATTTCTATTGAAATAATTCCTTGTAGATGTAAAATTAATGTAGCTTTTCAAAACTCCTGACCTCGGAAAACAGTTGTTTCTGACTTTAAAAAAATTATTATTTGCATTTTAAATCCACATTTCTTTCGTATAAACACACAGATATATATGACGTCACACAAACAAAATGGCGCAGTGAGAATACTCAGTCATTATAGGTTACTCTAGACACGACAGAACCGACACGCCGCTCTCGGCATTTTACTTAACTATTTAGAAGGTGCTGATAGGCTATGCTAGTTTCAAAGGCGGAGGACAAGAGGGAAATTTCGAATACATCATGGTGACAAAGCGTTATCGTTAATGCATGAAGATTATCATTTTAAAGTGTTAAAACATTAATATTCAATATTTTTTCTTTTAAGCAGCATATTTGCCATTGCAGGGAAAGCGTACAACATAAGTTTGTTTTGCTAGGTTGTACACTCTGTGCGTCTTGCCGCACGCACGGTCATAAAGATAGGTCTGGACACTTGCCGTCGTTTTGCGTACGCTTAGTGAAGCTCGAGTAGAAATAGTAATAGTAGAAGCGTGGCCCAAAAAATCAAGTTTCTCCCATAAGAATACATGCACAGCAAGTGTAAAACGTGTAGAAATGATCATAATTTCGGGTTTTGTATTTCTTAAATTGTAATAATTTTTGCGGTACAATTAAAAGAAGATTAAATTTGTGTAATGCAATGATTTTTGTGTTATAGTATTCCGATTTAATGTAAACAATCGTGTTTATTTCTAATGAATACATTAGGCTAGCAAGTGTCAAAACGAGTTGTAATCAGCGGAATTTCGTGTTTTTTTTTTAAACTGGGATGTGTTCTTTTTTATGTGACATTGGAACAAGAATAAATTTCCATAACGCAACGAGTTGTGTTGTAATATTCCAAATAACGTAAATAAGATGTGCCTGTTAGAGATAACCTATAACCCATTAAATTACCTAGTGTTCTCCTTTCCATATGACAAGTTTTCATAGCAACCATAGTTAATATTATATTTGTGTCCAAAGAATGTATGCCTACTTGGAATCGAGTCAAAATTTGTTACACAATTATTAATGTAACTAAAATAAGATATAGTGTAACTAAAATAACATAAAGAATTGAAAATAGCATATTTGAGAAGTACAGAAATTGCTCAGTCATGCCCCAACATTTCATTTTTGAACTAATCTTAATTTAAAACCAAATATTCTACACAGTGAGAATAGTTGCAAAGACCTGGGAAATTATAAAGCAAAACTTTAAAAAATATAATGGAATCCTTTATTAAAAATGCCAAAACTACAATTTATTGCCATCTACACTTAACAGCCCTCCTTCTGAAAAAGTGTGTTTACACTTTAGTAATTATGTTCTATTTACAAAAACGCGTTCCTACAAAGCTGTTTTAAAAAAAAAAAAAATCATGAGTACTGTGAAAAGAAAAAATGTTGACCTTATTTCAGTGTTCATTCTCAAAGTAACATGTTTGTTTAAACTAAATAAATGTGTGTTATAATTTACGAGCCAAGGGTCCTTGTTTGGCTGTTTCTCCCTGAAAAGTGCATCACAGCTGTGACGTTGAATTGTGCCCGCCTGAATTTGCGGTAAGGGCATGAATGCACCTTGAATATCTCATTCGACTAGGGGCAAGAGCGATGTCCTCTACACATGCCCTACACTGTAAGTTTAATTGTTCATAACAGTTATGCAGCTTATTCCTGTCGTTTCCTGAACACATGTTCGTACAAAAAACCAAGACAACATAAGAAAATGTGTTGAGTTCATTGATTCTTCAATCACTTATGCATTGGAACTTAAAATTTTCAAAATAAAGATGAGTGTTTGAAATTATATCCACTTCCTCAAAAAAGGAATCAAGGGAATGTGTAGAACTGTGGATGCTGAAGAGATCAAGGGTAAGTGACAGTATGTGTGAGAGTGAATTAGAACACAGCTCTAGAGTAGCGGGGGAACAAATGTTCCAACTTACGTAGTAGAAATACGCCAAAATAAAAACTACTGATCTTAAGTAAAATTTCTGTGACATGACATTTACACAACTGGTAACTTCCAATAAACTTTTAAAATGCAAATATAATTCCATGTTAGCACTTTTCCTAACATACAAGACCGGATAATATTATATAGCAGTAAAAACTATTATGCATTTAACAAGAAATTGGAACAGCAACACACAGATTACTACAATTTGAAACAACAAAAAAAAAAATTGAAAACAATGGCAGATTTTAATGAGTCAACTGTTTTCTTTAAATACAACAATCCGAAAGAGGCAAGAAAAAACATACGCCAAAGTTCCATTATGACAATTTTTTTGGGGGGGGGGGGAAGTACTTTATATTGACAAACAACTTTGCTGACATTTTCAATTTGATTTTTTTTAAATATAGACAAGCTAAGTATTTCACGTAACAATAGCACAATGTGCTTACAAAGAAAAAACATACATGTCTTTCTCTTTAAATAACACCATTCTTACTACAAATATTGGGATATAATTACAATGTGCTGACTCCAAGTAAAATTAATAAAAGATTTTTGGGGTATGTTTAATGATTACAGCTTTGTGCATCACCTATTAGTGTTGGACTATGCAGAATGTAGAGAATGATTTTGGTTTTTAACATGTTTCATGCCACAAACGTGTTTTCTGTTATTAACAGTTACATTTGCCTACATTTTGTTAGCAGGGCAGCTATAGGTTGTTCACGATAAAATGAGCGCTTTTAAGAACCCTGCTCAAGCTCTACTTGTGTGCTACGTATTCTTACGCGTTATGTAAAATAAACATTGCCACGTCCCTCATCACTTTATTTATACACTGGTCAAGTGAAACTGTGAAATTGTTAGAAAAGTAAATATTTAACAAATCTGCTGGTTTTTACACTTAGATGGTTTAAAAATCAGATACCGAAATAAATAATTTACATGATCACAAGTAGTCACCTTAACACTTTTTATTTGACGTGTAGATATGGAAATACTTTCCATCTATCGTTACCATCTTTACTGGGTGCATGCCACTCAGTGCATCCATTATAATATATGCAGGCAGGGGCAGAGACTTTTTCTGAGGTTGATTTCAAAAGTGCTCACTTTATCATGAACAGCCTTTACACTAAAACTGTTTTTTATTTACGTGGTTGGTTGTATAAACGGTACATATTTGACCCCATGTTTATTCATGTTGTTTGTGATGTATGGTGACTTAAGTACTTGCACACATCTCCGAGGATATACTGTACACCATAGGATGCAAGCTGATTGTTACGCAAGTCAAATGCATTGATTGTTCATGTGAATGGCTCTCCTGCATGTCCTCACTTGGCAGTCGACATCCTGCTACATGTCAGTATTTCATGAGTCACAATTGATTGCTGTACCTACAGTACCTCAGGCATTTCAGATGGTCAGTAGATTTACAACCACCTAATGAAAGTCTAGGATTTCACACTTGCCAAGGTGAGACGCATCCAGTCACAGTTATTGATGCTGCTTTTCAACGTGTGGTGCGTTGCTGTTTACAGCAATGCCTCAAGGCACTGCATTCCCTCAGCACTGACATTGGGTTACGTTGATTCACACCACAACTGACAAGTTCTTCATTGTAACAAAAGAGTTTTCAGAAATGAAAATACTCAAAATAACACGGGAAACTTACGGAAAAAAGAATTTTTTTTTTATATGCCAGCCTTGAATAATAATGGAAATTTTAGAAACCTATACAAAAATTACTGATGCTACAAAAAATAGTTATTTATTCTAAAACCCAAGACACTGAACAGAAAATGTTGAACATAGATAGGCTATATATTTGGTCTTCGTCAGACAAGATTTGATGCACTGTAGTAGAGAGATTTGGGCAGCCTTTAACATTGTGGTCTTGAGAGCCAATGAGAATGGAGCAGTGCCAGAATGCAAGGGCAGGGGAACACAGTTCTCACGTGTAAAAATTCTGGAGTGACCCGGCCGGGAATCAAACCCAGTTCACCTTAGGGTCCGACCACTACACCACCGTGGCCCCAGTTCATGCACTGATCCACCACAGTTGTCGCTTTCCAATTCTCGTTATACCCTAGGCCTCGTATCCTGCTAGTGGTGTTGGACAGGATGTTTTGTTTTTTTACATACATTAAAGTAAATACCCGCATGTTGTGTACATGTACATTACATCTGTACAGGCATTTCTTGCGTAACAGTTAAAACTATTTTTGTATAAAAGTTCCATTATTATTTGAGAAAGTAATACGACTCCTTAGGAACACTATTTATTTATTCAAGGCAAAATCCACCGCAATTTGGCACTGTTCCATAATGCAAATCCTGAGATGTATGAACATATCTGCATATAAGACAAAATGGAACTTTCACATGTCTCGATTAGTCAGGTAAATGTTTGTTCCATAGCGTAATTAGTTTTGTTTATGTAAACATAGACAAAATTATAATACAATGAAATATTGCTACGATTAAAAGCTCTATGTTATACTATTGCTCAATACAAATCAGGTAAGAAGTTACCAATTTATGTACTAATTGTAAGGCAGCGTTCAGTGAGCATGCTTTATGTCCCACACATCGCAGTCACGTGACCTCTCGTCAGCAATTCGTTAAGTCCAAAATGCCATTGTTAAATTTTGCAACCTTAAATCTAATTGTTAAAACTTTAAATGTGGATTTTCACAAAAATATTTTCTTGAGCACCTGTACATGTGTGTTTTGTATACAGGTTTCTTATCTTATGCATAATTTGCATTTTATTTTCCATTAAAATGCCTTCAAATTACTAGTAGGATTTGCTAATCATGTGATTAATCTCAAGTAAAACACGTTTAAAAGTTGTATTATAAAAGAGAATGTGAAATTTTGATCATCACTTAAGTTCAAGATTTTAGAGAGCTCATAACCAGTTGGGAATGGGTACGATGGGTATGGAGAATGTGTTCCAGTAGGTGTTGTGGACTGCAAATT
The DNA here is from genome assembly GCA_029891345.1 of Dryococelus australis. Taxonomy (NCBI): domain Eukaryota; kingdom Metazoa; phylum Arthropoda; class Insecta; order Phasmatodea; family Phasmatidae; genus Dryococelus; species Dryococelus australis. The sequence goes on from CM056995.1 coordinate 263,584,627, forward strand.
ATGCCTACCACTTTTAATGGAAACCCACTTTTATCTACCAGATACAGAAAAAATAGAAAAAATTTAGCAAATGTGTGAAACGGAAGGGTATTTCCCAACAATTTGTAAAAGTTGAATCTACAGCATAAGTAGCTTCAAAAAATAATATACAGAACCAAAAAGAAAAGAAAAAACTTGCGACATTGGCCTACAAAATTTTAATTAAAAGCTAATATTCCACTATCATTTATATCATACAGAGAAGTGCTGGTTTCACACCAACAATTTTAAACAGAATTCAGGTTTCGGGCTGACTATTCAGTTCATAAAATTGTATTGATACAATCTTGATCCACAACATACAAAGGTAGAGATTTCATAAGCTATAACTTTTCAAAGTTAAATAGGCTAAGAATTTGGAAGGTTCCAGTAGTCAACACTGTTGTAGTTTGAAGACAACCAAAACTCATCACCATTAGGACCTGAACCATGTTAAATACACGTGCACTAAAAGTAATCTTCCTTACACACCAAACCTGTTCTTTAATTATTAAATACTCTAATAATGTACACCACCCCAGTGAGCATCAGCTGTACTGATGCTGTTTGTACCAAATAATGAAATTACTTGACAGTATAAAAGTATTATGTAACAGTATGTTTGTAGAACTGTCCAGGAAAGCAAGAGATTTTATTGTGTAATAATACTTTCAGCACAGTATGTAAATACTATGGTCAGTACGTTGTTACATTTTTAAATAAATGTTTGTTTTGTCAAGTTGATAATGACTGAACAGTATATTCTAAAAGTTTGAAAAGTATGGAACAGAACTTACAGTTTGAAAATTGTATGAAATTATTATCGATAGGTAGCCTATTATTCAGACAGACACAAACTCATATCTAACAGTAAATCAAACAGTTAATAAACAGTTAAAAACAGAACACAAAACTGTTTTCATACCATTTGCACAGTGTTTTTTCAATAGAGGTAGCCAGGGTTACTACATGCCTTTACAGATGAGACAGTATTCACCAGCTAGACACAATTCCTGTACTTTGATATTTGTTGAGTCAGAGGATCTCTCTAACACTGTTCTGTAACTGTTTACAGTAAAATGAATTTGAGAGATTGGTGTATGTTGATATTGTGTCATTCAACTTGTGAAGACTCAGATCACAGTAATATCATATCTAGTGCTAGTATTCCCGTGCCCTATATTCATGCATGCTTGACAGAAACGTTCATGCATGAAAAGGTCTTGTGACCCATTCGCTAACGGAATGCGCTAGTCAGTGCAATGTCTCTTTGTCACGTAGAAAAACGCAGTAATTATGTCAGAGAATGTGTTTTCTAATCATATGTAGTTTAAAGCCTACGGGCAAATGTTAGAATTAGCATATAAGGCACCACGTATTTGAGAAGACTGCTTATTGTACAATGTGTTATAGCAATTAACAAGTGTTAATGGATGTAGCAAGTCAGTTCATTATGTGGGATTATTTTCGGTGTTTGTTTTAACTGGATTGTTCCAGCTGGCTGTATGTGTTGCACTTGAATCGTGTCACGGAGGGCGATCTACTTTTGTTTTGATAATTTTTGTGTGCCATAATCGTTTAACGTTAGTAACCTGAACTTAGTTTTTGTGTAACCCTCCGTGTCGACAACAACACTCCGTCAACTCACAGGCTTTTTTATTTTTTATTTCTTGTCAAGTGATTTTGTTTGCGCCATTTTGGCTTTTTTTTCTCGCAGCTATGGCCACTTGCAGGTCATGTGAGCCAGATCAGTTTTCGTTCACCTGTACGTGTGTGTTTTGTATACGTATTTATTCAATAAACTATTTACTGTACTTCAAAACATGTTATACTCGAACAATACCAAACCATATCAAATGCAATATCACAATTGATGCAGACGAGAAGCCAATTAAAACACTATATTTATGTCCCCCATCACAGATCAAGAAATGATCCACATTGTCGGTATGTTGTGGTCTCAGGAGCGGGGAGGAGGGAGGTTTGACTTACGATACCAGGTTTTAGAATACAGTAGAAAGTCGATTACCCGAACGTCGGTTACACGGACAACCAGTTATCAGGATTTGTTTGAATAATAAAGAGAATAGTAAAAACACGAAAGTCTCTTTTGTCACAGTGTTTCCCTTGGCCGCAGAGGAGAGACAAGTACTTGTGATGTGTCCTTCCACGTGTTGATCACAGTGAACACGTCTGGGAGGAGGGTGGTTATTGTTAACTGATTTAATTTTTTATTTTATGTAAAGTTTCTGTTTCGGATAAGTTAGTGTTCTATGCATATATAATAAATTTTACGTTGTGTGAATTTTTTTTTTTTTTTGTTATAAAATATTTTATCTTCATTTTCAACATATTTCCATGATACGAATTTTCGACTACCTATCCGAATTACCTTTGGTCCCTATTAGTCGGATTAATATACTTTCTACTGTATTCGTAGAGTTGCGAAGGGCGCCAGAGCACGAGAGACTCATCCAGGGTGGCTCACCTCAGTTCACCCCGCGATGAGGTGACGTCGTTGTAATGATGCAATAAACCTGTTATGCCTATTTAACGAGAGTGTTGGCCCTCTTGTATACCACTAAATGTTGAGCGAGACTGTTGAATGGCCATCTCACATGCCAGGCACACACAATAAGCTAAGACGCTGTCAGGAGGTTGCAGTGATGCGGTGGGTAGAAGACCCAAAACAGTTATACGGCTATGAAGCGGCCTGCAGTGAAATAAAAACAACCACTTTCCACTGAATTCCCTCCAAGTAGGCACGACCTTTTTCATGGTTTTCATCTTACTTGTCTCGTAGATATCAGCAGCTTGCAATAAATTCACAGTGTATAAATACAAGTGTAAAATAAAAGGTTAGGTAATCAAAAATTGTTCCCAAATGTTCCATAATTTGCCCTCTATTACAATTATTTTTAATATACTAGATATAAATTACCTGTGTTCCAACATTCTACTCGTTGCAGATGATACCTACTAAATTTTTATTTAAATATGCGAATCTGACAGCACTTATGGTATCATTAAATGAGCCAATTCATAACTAGATAAATTGTTTACAGCAAATAATCTTTCTTTAAACAGATTTCAAATAGTTTTAATGAAATTCCTCTCACAAAAACAACAGGACTACGACTTTTTAGTAAAATATAGAAACTATGTTTTGAAAGAAAGCCATCCTACAAAATTTTAGGCTTTATATTGATACTGACATTGATAACATATTCTCAGAACTAAGTGCACCGTGTTACGCTTTACATAATTTATCATACCGTCTACAGACATCCTCCCTTAAACAAATTTATTTTTCATATTTTCATGCTGTTATGTCATATTGTATCATTCAGTGGGCACGTTCTTCTCAAACTATCAAAGTTATCAGACTAAAAAAAAAAAGAGCCATAAGAAATATTTACTAATATTTTGTGTGAGTATTTGTTTGTTTTGTAACGTTTTTGACTAATGCTATTGTTCAAGAGCTCCTGCTCATCATAGAATCGCTGGAGAGATTCGATAGTAAATAAATAAGTGTACACAGTTACGAAATTTCCTAGGTTTACACAGTTCCCTGCTGTAATAATTGTTAGTTTTTTTACTGCAAGAAATGACCATACATACTGTGTCATATATGTTCGTGTTTGACAATGTTTGTGATTTTCCCTGTGTTTTGGACTAACGAGCAATTATTAAATGAAAAACAGTTTTCAGCACAAAGAATTAACAGTTAATGTGTTGATATTTGAGAATATAGAATGGGGGCTACAAGTTCAAGAGCTTCGCCGGTTGTATATCAGCTATGCAATTATGAATTTGGTGGTGCAATCCTGGCCAGATATTTTTGAATATTTGTTATATTACAGGTTTTTTCTCATGTAAGGTGAAGTATGACTTGTATGAGAGCTGTTGAATTGGCCAACGACAGAGAATATTTTTAAAAGTTGTCTGTTAGAAACCTGTAATAGTGTGCAGTGTAAGTGTGCACATTTATTCTATTGAACCATAAGTTACTAATTAACTGTATGGCGAATCACTTGGTTTGCTTTATCAGTGTGCATTGGTAGGTTTTGTACATGTCCATTCTTTGCATACCCGTGACAAATTATGTTACATTCAAAACAACTGTACATACATTTATTCATGTATGTAGCACCTGGAAACTGTTTACATACACAACTACACCACTCTGATTCCCCGAGCTCTAGTGAAGAGAGCATAGGGGGCGCACATATGAAGCACATGATCCCCCCCCCCCCCACTTTTGCACTCACTTTGCTGTACTCTGCAAGCTAATTGGTGCAGATTTGAATGTCATCAGTTTTCTGGAGCTTGGCTTTGGTTTTCAGGATTTTCTGATTTTATGTTTACATTTGTACCCCACAATTTCCCTGTGATCTCCATTTATACATTACAATTTTTACAAAAGTTTTTCACAGGATTGACACTAAGACAAATTTTTAATACCAATTACAAACTTACTTTGGCCATAACTGCTCCGCTGCTATCTTTAAATACCTTTTTACATAGTATTTTCTTGTACGAAGTGTTCTTCGCATACTGCTTGTCCCAATTTCAACTCGAAATTATTTTGCGGTATCGCAGATTGCCACTTCGCTCTTTAAGTGAATCATTTGGAATAATACAAAAACAAATAATTTGAAGGTTCAGTATAGCGGAAGTATAAAAATAAAGTTATCTAGAAACAATGCAATTGTATCGGGACTACCATATGTTGCTAATGAATTTAATAACTATTTTGTAAATATTACTACAACCCTAAATATGGCAAATAATAATAATAAATCCAAATAAAATAGTTATGCATCGCAAATACTAGTAGAAGTATCACAACCCCAATAACTTAAAACAGTGTATCATGGCTTGAGCAATGCATTATTATCATAAGGTATATTATTTTGGGATCTGCAACTATGATAACAAAATATTTGTAGCTACAAAAAGGGCCATTAGAATAACCTCTAAAGTAAATAGGTATAATACAATTGCAGGCCTTTATTTAAAAAAATTACAATTATCATTTACATCAATCTACATTAAGTTGCAGGCCTTTCTTTTTCTTTCTTTCTATTTATTTATACCTGCCCTAAAAAGCTGGAAGCTCATACTAAAGGCTCTACAAACAAGTTCGACAGAGGACATGACAAATTACATAGTAATAATCTTCTAGCGGACTTCATAACATAGCATATAAAATATAAACTAAACAATTCTCTTTTAGGAAAGTCATCTGCGAGTATCTCACATACTAATTACAGACAAGAACTAATTTAAACACTTATTATTTAACAGTCATCTGTGAGCACATAACCTACAACTAAACAATTATCTTCATCAGTAAACACATAACATAACAATAAAAAATTACAATTATCATTCACATCAATCTACATTTTTGAAATTCTTCATTTATCCACTCAAACAAAAACGAATATCTTGAAAAATCTTGATTTCCACCACAATTCCATAAGGAATATAAAAAGTACCTACAGAGTATATTATCATTGGACAAATTTGCGCAAGAGAAGTATTGAGTTGAACGGAATACATATATACTATAAGCTACCAGACTCGATAACCTCAATAAACTTAAATAACTATAAGAAATTTATTGAATATCTTCTTCTGAGTAAGGCCTTCTATTGAACAGTTGTTAAACACACTCAAAACACATTTTGTCATACGTGCCGATGTGATGACAATATATTTGTACTATAGTATTGTATTTTTACTTTATACTAAAAAATATTTTTATACAATATTTAATGACATGTCCTATAATGTGCTGCTGGCACGATGTACGATGTTACTGGACAACATAAACTTGAACTTGTCGAAGCATAACCTTCATTATAATTTTAAAAAAACAATAAACATGGTGCGAGAAAAAATGCGATGCAGAGGTTTTTACGAACTCGGTATACTGCGCCAGCAAAACATTATCGTAAACGAAACCAACTTCAAACGCACCTAAATATATCACAATTCTTTATACCGAACGGACATATGAAAATAAAACGGCGTAATTTAATATTATTCAAAAATCTCCGAAACTCCCATATACGGCAATGTTAAAAGCTGGTCAGCCTGCACTAGCGCTATTAGTTCGCAAGCCGCCGCGAGTTTCACTAAGCGCACGGGTTCGATCAAGGCAAAAAGATAGCAGTTTCCAGACCTAACTTTATGACCGCGGCCGCACGACACAACTAAAAAGCAAATAATTTCTAATCTAAATTAGTTGGTCGAACGACAGAATATGTCAGGCTCATATCTATCTTGTATTTCATCGGCTGCTTTGTTTTAAGTGTCGTGTCGGGGATGTCGTGTTTCGCTTTTCGGGGCTGTGTGATTCGGGCGTAACTATAACAATTAATAAAATCTCATTTGTACCTATCAGTTAAACGCCATATGAAAATGCCTTTTACTCGGATAGAACTGTTTGTCTGAACGGTGCTTTCAGAATACCAGTTACCGGACAGATTGATCTGAACGGTGCTTTCACATTCTCGCAACGGAATCATAGACTGAAGATGAGGTAGACCGCTTATTCGTCTTCTGCACATGTACCCAACATTGACCTACCCCAATCCTACACAACTGTCGAAGTCACATGGTCAACTGTGATGAACGTGTTTGTTTACATCTTAATGTTTAAATGACAAGCACTATTATACTAATAAAATACTTTTAACAGTTTAGATGTAATCAAAAAGCATTATAAATTAATTAGAGGAAGTATAAAACATCTCAAAAGCACTTGTTTACTAAGCAGTGTTCTAACCTCAAACCCAATTCACGTCCTTTTTGCTAGACGTGTAAGCAGAAAAGAAGTTCAATGTTGGGGCACGGAGATTGGTTGTGAGCAACCAGTGAGATCGGCCTACCTCATCTTTAATTTATAACATAATGGGAGAGGAAAATAATAGGTTCCATGAATGCGTAATCATTCGGCTGCGAGGATCGAATCCACGGAATTTTGGTTTGAAGACAATCTGCCTACTGACAAGTCTCTGAGAAAGCGATAATCTCGTAACAATAAATATATGTCCAGAACGGCTTCCTTATCGACCGGCGAGCAGGAGCATGCCGGGAAAAGACTGCCGTTACGTCCCTGAGTGTTTTATTGCTACGAATAGAGATGCACCACGATCGTCTTGTCGGCTGGGAAAACGAGCGGCAGATCCTGGACAGTATTTCCTTCAGCCGCGACTGCATTCTATGAATGTTGTTTTGCGCGGAGCCGAAGAGCGTGCACAGTTAGATTTGCCCCGTGCCGCGGCCTCAGTGGAAATATAAATCGTGCTGACAAAATACGACATTAGGTTACACTCCCGGTTATCCGGACAGCAATGAGGTTACTGACAGCCAATCAGCGGCCTCAGTGGCGGAAGTCTCGTCAGCTGTGCCAGCAGCAGAAATGATGGCGTCCTCTGTGCTATACAAGCTTGTCGTCAGGTCATTAGCAACGGATGCGTTTTCCGATGATAATAATAACTTTATGCGAATTATTGTATCGACGAACATAATTGAATAACCCATCCTTACTCTCTTCGTATTCTCGGTGGATAACAGCAATGTTGGGGCCGCGGTGGAGTAGTGGTCAGACCACTTGCCTCCTACGCAAGCGAACCGGGTTCAATTCCCGGTGGGGTCGTCCCGGATTTTCGCATGTGGGAATCGTGTCGGCAGGCCTTCTCGGGGATCTCCCATTTCTCCCCGCCACCGCATTCCGGCGATTCCCCATACTCACCTCACTTCATCCTCATAGGCTCTCAAGACCTCGATTTTAAGAACCACCGAAATATTTCCGATCGAATCCAAACAGCAATTATACAGTTTCTATATTAGTTTGCCACTTCCATTTTTGTACGTCTACTGCTGAACCCCTCTCTCCGTCATATCAGTGCTCTCAAGGAAGTGTAGCCTCCAACCCAGACGCCAAAATAAACCTCTCTTCAGCGACGCATGAGCAGCATTAGTAAATGAAGGAACTCTCGTCAATAATCCCAGCTGCTGGCAGCAAAAAAAGTAAATAAAGGCTGTTTACGATAAAGTGAGCACTTTCTAAATCAACGTTAGAAAAATGGCACTGCTCCTACCTGCGTATATTTTAATTGGCTCACTGAGTGACATGCACCCAGTAAAGTTAGTATAGTTGGAGGGAAAGTGGTTCCATATATAAATCTCAAATAAAAAGGTGTTAAGTAGAAATTTGGGATAACCTAAATTTTTTCTTTCCCTTTGTGTTTCTTTAAAGCATCGGAGTGTAAAATGAACACATTTGTAAAATATATTTTAATTTTCTAATATTATTCTAGTTTCACATGACCAACGCATGAGTAAAGTGATCAGGCCTATGTAAATACAAATTTTACGTAAGACGCAAGAATACACGAAGTGCATAAAAGTAGAACTTGAACAGGGCTTTAAAAAGTGCTCGTTTTATCGTAAATAGCCTATATAGCCTTGTAAGTTATGGATTGCAAAATAAGAACAACAAATGCACAACCTAAGTACTCCAGTAACTGATTATGGAATAAGTGTGTGCAGTTTTACCAGTAGGTGCACTTTAAAATATGGATTGCAAAACTGTTTAATTAACTCACTATTAATATGTAATAATTGAATTTACCATTTTATATAAACATCCCATGCTTAATTACTTAAATGAATACGCTTCTTCTGCTTAAATCTACGCACACAGATTAGCTTACGATTTAGTTAAACGTAGCCGTTCTAGAAGCGGAAGCTATAAACAATGTTGCATTAGGATTCAAACCAACCGCTCTGTTATCGGACCGGGATAGCCCGAAAATACAAAAGCCATAGTTATTCAATAATTTCATAATACTGTATTCAGACACCTGATAAATATTAACAAACGCAAATTTCGCATTAAATAATGACCTTATTACAGACCTAACTCCCAGGCAAAAAAGAATACATATATACTTGTTTAAATTTTTGGCAAAGGAAAATATAATACAGTAAGGCTGTATAGTTAATTAATTGTTACTTTTAGGTCATTTCTCTGCCTCATGCAAACAAAGCTTGACTAAGTCTAGAAGATTACACCAAAGGGACCACGCATCGCATTCGTACGCATTCAGTTTAGTTATATTTTGCATAAGAATTATTTTTCACTACGGATTTCCAGCACGACTATTCTCTCTCTGGTTTCTATTCACATTAATTATAAATGAAATATTATAATTTATTTATAAAATATTTTCAAAAGTTCAATTTAACCAAAAATTAGGTAAGTTTTTGTCATAGGCTATTCGCGGTAAAATGAGCACTTTTGAAAGCGCTGCTTATGATATAACTTGTATGCCTTATGTAAGATTGACATTGTCATGGGCCTCATTACTTTATTCATGCGTCGGTCAAGTGAAACTGTGAAATTATTTGAAGATTAAATATTTTACAAATTCGCTCATTTTAACACATCGATGCATTTAAAAAAATCCAGAAAGCGAAAGAAATAATTCAAATTATAAGAAATTGATACCTAACACTTTTTATTATACGTTAAGATACGGAACTACTTCCCATTCATCGTTACCAACTTTACTGGGTGCATTTCACTCAGGACGCCCGTTAAAATATACTCAGGTATATATAGAAAGAAGACACTGCCCCAGTGGCTTCTTTCTAAAGTTGATTTCAAAACTGCTCACTTGATCTTGAACAGCCTATAACAGATGTATAAAATGTTTGTGATACTGGACATATTTAGGAAACAACCAAAAAGTATTACGTGGCGTGAATAAACCACGAATAGACTATAGCTCAATTTAGCACGTTGTAACGTGTCCCCTTTCCAACTCACTCTGACCACAGAACCAAGTTAATTAATTAAGGTATTTCCAACGCAGGGGAAGGGTAAAACGTACATGTGAGAATGTTGCGTAGCTCATTTAATCATCAACTAACCGGGATTCATATAAACAACACTTTATTAACATAAATATATATAAATGCAATTAGGATTGATACCGTACGTTACACAAATTACTAAATACACAATATTCAAACAACTGTTATTCACAAGCGGCTCGGTGCCGTTAAGTAGCAATACAGGAAATATCCTCAAGTCCCTAGCCTTGCCAATTATTAAATATTATCCTGTTGCCAGCTCCGGTAACTAACGTAATGTTGCCTGTGGTGTCGGTGTAACACTGGGGGCAAGGGGGCAGCGTTCCTGGGTTTATATACGCTGCGCCCCCAGTAGGTCACCGCAATACTTCGCAAGCACTCAGAATCTATAGTTCGTCGCACCTTAACATATACTCGTACAGTCCATTCAGTACCATCTTTGCTAACGTCCTTTTCAATAGAATGTATATTACGAAACACCTTCCTTGGAAAATAAGAACTTCCACCTCTACGAAACCTGTTAACGTACATCTTGACCGAAATATCCAAAATTGTCGTAATGTCTGGAAAACAAGAACATACTAAATTACGACCACAATACACCGCAAGGGTGTATTGTCCCTCAAATTCCCCTGAAGGGGATAACTGGTCGCTGTCAATGCTCTCAGTAAGTATGCAGTAAGTATTTTTTAATGTATCAGAATAATAAGCAATAAGTATTTTTGCATGCGCCACATGGCTATGCTGGGACTCACTATACCTTGGTTTGCAGCAGAGTTGCGCTCTGTCGCAGCTCACTCCGTTCGCTGCGACCCACTCCAGCTGGTAAATATTGAAGCTGGTATAAAGATAACAACTCAGAATCCAAATGTAACTTGAGAAAGTAGCGGCCGCGTGCATCGATAAGTCACAGTCTGTCACTCACTTCCTGGAGTTGCCGGAAGTCTGTACCACCAGTCTCGATCTCCCGCGGTGCAACTCGCGCAACAAGCGGTCCACTCGAAAACTTCGCGGCTGGTCGTTACATCAGCGGCACCGCGCGCGTCGCGCTCGCATGACAACTTGAATTTCCAGTCGCAACTCCCGCGCATCCGACACTTTCGATTGGAGCGGCTCCGCTCTTCTTTGCTAAAGTCTGTCTTCTTGTGATTGATCGTTTTCACAATGTACGCCTCGCTAGAGATGCGCTTTAGGATCCATTATACCAGTGGTTGCAGTCAGCGAACTAGGGAATGCTGATGCTTGTTCACTTCTGTACACACACACGGCGCGCAGCAGGATCTACGCTCTAAGAATTTATTCGGAAATTTACCTTACCAGTGTATACGCTTAGTGAGAAAGCAGGAATGGTAATGTTTTCCCCTATACATTCATTGTAGCGTTCCTTCATTTGCTCAGGAAACAGTCGAATACGTAGGGAAGTGCTCAACTTTGTATAGTAGCGACGCTTAACATTCATATATCTGCAGCTTAATGTGTGGTATTATTTCCATCCAGTGAATAGGTTAAAAACTTCCATTACAATTTAGGAAGTTGACCATAAAATGGTTTACAGTGTAGTAGCCACTAGAGACGTATTGCGACCATAGACTATAGGTGAGGTAGACCGGATTTCGTCTTCTACGCATATTTCCTACAGTGACTCGCCCACCGCTGATACAGCGGTCAAAGTCACAAGGTCGACTGTGATAAGCACGTTTGTTTACTTTCCAATTCTCAGTAGACCCACATCCCCGCCCGAGTCACTCCAGATTTTCGCCATGTGGGAATCGTGCTGGACGATGCAGTTGGTCGGCGGATTTTCTCGGGGATCTCCCTTTTCCCCCGCCTCAATCACCCTCGTCAGCTCTAAATACCTCGAAGTTAAGAGCGGCCCAACTCTCTTCACTTCAACAGACCCACACTTTTATGTGAATAAAATAATTTTATTAACTTGAATATGTTTTAGTTGTATTAAAACTAGATTACAGAAAGTGTAGAAATATCTCAAATTACTTACTGACGTAAACAGTGTTGTAACCTCAAATCCTACCCAAGTTGTTTTTGATGGAGCTGTAAGCAGGAAACAAGTCCACCGTTGAACACGGAGACTGGTTACTGCGCAACTCGCATGAGCGCTCTACCTCGTTTTCTCTCTAGAATTGCAACCGCTCACGAGCCAGCCTCAGGGAACACGTTACACGAGTACTGCACAGGAGAAACGCCAGCATGCTTTGTGCCGCACACCAAGGAATGTCAATGCATGCAGGCGTCGCCCCGTCCAATACGCTTCTTTGGCACGTATTCATTTCAACAAAGCTTAGCCTGCATATCTTGACACGACTATCACAGTATAGGCTGTTCACGGTAAACTGAGTACTTTTGAAAACCCTGCTTAAGATCTACTTGTATGCACGTTGTGTGTTCTTCTGCCTTATGTAACATTAACATTTTCATGAGCATCATTACTTTAGTTTATTCATACGTCGGTCAAATGAAATTGTGAAATTTTTAGAAAAGTAAATATTTTATAAATCTCCTTATTTTCACTCTTGACGCATGAAAAAAAAATCAGAAATTAAAAGAAATAATTTAAGTTATTACAAATGGTTACCTAACATTTTTTATTCGATGTTAAAATATGGAACTACTTTCCCTCCAGCGCTACCAATTTTACTGGGCGCATGTCACGTAGTGCACCTGAGTAGTAGGGGCTGGATGGTTTCACCCCACTTTTCACTTATCGGATTATCAATTTGATATCCAATTGATTGATCAGATTAATCAGATCTTAATACGACGAAATTGTTTTAATCCACTAATCTTAATCCTATAAATTTAATGGTATGAAAATTTGATTGATTAATCCAATGAATTTAATTAAATAATTCATGCAAATAATTTTCTTTTATTTTGGAATTTTTTGTGAATTGATAAATTTATAGTTTGGTGCAAGAGTGTGCTAAGGGTGTTTCATTCCTTTTTTTGAGCGTTACAAAGAGGTTCTCACTCTCAGAGGTCTGGGGTTGTACTAAAGTGTGATGTGTTGGGGAAGAGGCATATATGTGTTGAGGTTGGAGCAAAAATGTGCTAAGGGTTTTAATTTTTTTTTCTTTTTTGGGTGGGAGCTTCATGGTAGGTCCTTACCCTCGGAGGTCAGGTGTTGTACTGAGGTGTAATACATTGGGGAAGGGGTGTATATAGGTATTGAGTAGGAGTTCCTTCCGTTTACCATCTGGCATGCGACTGAGGTAATGGTGTATTTCTGCGAAATGAAATTACTAGTAAATACATAATGAAAGATGCTAGTAGTAGGATTTAGGGAAGTTGGGCACAAGGGATTGGGGAGTCAGAGCTAGAGCAACCTGGCCGCCATTTTGTGATGTCTTCCGCCCGCCATATTGTATGTAAGACATTGACCTTGACCCTGTTGACCTCTAAACCCGAAAACCGAAAAAAATTGTAAAAAATTTCTAAAAAAATTATTACGAAAAAATTTATTTAAAAATCGTTAAAAAATAAATAAAATACTATTAAAATTGAATTTAAAATAGCTCAAAAATTAAAAAAATTGTTTAAAAATTGATAATGTTAAAATTTTTTGTAAAAAATTTCTTTAATAAAAGGCTTTAACCCTGGTGGCCATTTCCCCCCCTTTTCCTTCAAAATTTCCCTTACAATTTTTAAATTAAAAAATTGTTTAAAAATTTGTATATTTAAAAGTCTTTAACCCCAACAGAAATGTTTTCCTTTTTGCCCTCAAAATTTCCCTTTTTCCCTAGAAATTTCTCTGAAGAAATTATTTTATTAAAAAAATCCTTAAAGAATATCTTATTTAAAAAACTGAAGTATGTTACTGCCTCTCTCACACCCGTTCGCTCAAATTCGTTGGATTAACCCCCACCACTCCAGCCTTGCAATATATATTTAAGTGCACAATTACCCTGCCAATGATTCTCATTGGCTAATTAGTCACATTTGTGACACCCTTTCCACCAACTCTGTTCCACCAAATACTGTTTAGTCGGCGATCCTTCACTACATCTGTTCGATTCCCACCAATGATTCTCATTGGCTAATTAGTCGGTTTGCTCCATCCCCTACACCAATTACTCACCTATGTTAAATCCCCACCAATATTTCTCATTGGCTAATTAGTCACCTTTGCTTCATCCCCACCACGTGACAAACCTCCTGATTGGATGATTGACTTGGGCATCTTCGGATAACTTCGTGCTGCCAATGATTCTCATTGGCTAATTAGTCACATCTGTTCCACCCCACCAATGTTTCCCATTGGCTAATTACTCACTTCCATTTGACCCGACCAATCAGATGCCCCTTTTCAAATAATGAATCACATTTGTTCCACCAATTACTCGCCTCTGTTCGATCTCTGAGTTCCTGCTCATGCCACACTGCAGGGGCTGGTGCAAGGCATGCAGAGCGACCCTGGAAGCGACCAACTTCCCCATGGAAGCCTCCATACAAGTCTTCTACTGGCAAACAGTACCCAGCGACGAGGAAGCTAGCCCAGAGCACAAGTGAATACAGCGTGAACTACATTTATAAAAAATGTATAGTGTCTTTGAAGGAAAGAAATGTTTTTGCAACATCCAAGGGTTTCACATGCTGGACTTGTACATCGTCAAGCAGATTGGCATCTCGTACAGCGACAACGACGAGCAAACCAAAGTGTTTACGTTTTTACCACCATCCCAATAGAAGCACCTTGGTCACACCATGCAGCAGGCATGCTACAAACAGCAACAGATGCATGTACTTAGGTGGAACGATGGAAATATTCTGTACGGTGACATTCACAAAGTGTTGGAGGAAGCCATAATTCCCGACCACCCTGTGTACGTGTATCATCAGGAGTTAGCGATGTGCAGTGTGTGTCCTGCCGGTACGAAAATTGTAGACCTCTACAAATAGAAACAACCACGATGTCCTCCGTTCAGGCAGCTGGCAGAGAAGTATGTAGCATGGCTTCACAACTGTGAAAACGGACAATGTGCATCGTGCAATGCCCAATCATTAAGGCTTTGGATGTGTGATAACCTGTGGCACATATAAAACAATATTATGTGTATTAAATGACCTCAAAACTGAAAATAAAAACATTGTGTTTATTGCTGACGAGAAGTAAAATCTTCGTATGCAACATATATAGAACAGAACAGTATTGTAATGTGTGTAAATAAATAAATGGAGGTTTATAAAAAAAAGTGTGTCTCATCTGTATCTCTCTGCTTACGTAAGCTAAAAAAAATTGTTTTGTTTCGACTTTTCAAACAAACACTGTTGGTAAAGAAAATTTTTTGTGCCATCTTTAACGTATTGAAAATTGTTTGGTTTAAAAAGCATGACTGGTAAAGAGAATTTTTAGTATCAGGGGTTAAAAAAATACACTGCTGGTATACATATATATGTTTCAAAGTTGCTACATCATAAAGGTATACTGGATGGTGGTACACTTCGTAGGAAAAAGAGAGACAGATGCGAGCAGTCAGAAACAAATAAATACTAAGTTTTATGAATATAATTGAATATGTTTTTTTTTTAAACGAAGCAACAGCCACTGCAATTGTCTCAGCTCTCAAGGCGCCAGCAGACAAACGTGCCAGCGGGAATGAGTTTGCAAGTCGGTGCTTTTTCAGCTGGACGGATTGTAACTGCCACTCAGCATCCTGACATTGGCTTGCAGCCATGCTCCAGAGGTGACTTCACGCCAGCCATCAATGCATGAAAAATATTTCACACTCAATGTTTAGAATACACATGTAGCAATCCAACAGCGAGCTACTGCATAGTTAATTAGCATGTAATATTCTGTACCCCAGTTGAGAATAAGTAAGGTCTACGTTCGTCTCCCTAGAACACCTAGAACACTCACCAGTCAAAAAAAATATAGATATATATTCTGGTAAGAGCATACTGAATTATGAAACAACAGAGAATATACCAACGAGAGAAACGTATACATTTTACACACAAATGTGAGATAATATGTTACAGTACTGGTACAAAAAACACGTATGGCCCTAAATTGTCCAGGGGAACAAGCACCATTTATTTGTTTGTAATTATACAGCAGGAGTTAAATACATGCTACTATTTATATAGCCAGGGGAGCAAACTCAGTTATTAAATAAAAGTATACATGTCACCAAGGTATACGGGAGGGCTAGGTTCGGCACCAGGTACCCAATACCCCATGAGCACATACTCAACAGCCCTGTAGGCATCGAGAGGGGACATAAATGAAAGAAAGCAAAAATGGTTCAGTAAAATAAGCAAAGCTTTATTATAGTAAAATAATTGTAAGTTTTACATTAAATGTTAGTTGTAGCAGGAGTGTTAAAAAAATGTCCTTCTCATCGACCCAGGAATCAGCATGCTTCGAGTGACCCAGCCACCGTATGTACACACAACCTTCATGCCATTTCAGCACCTTCTCCACCAAGTACACATCTAGAAACAGTGTAGGCCAGATCTCTTTGGTGTATAATCCGCCAATGATGGGTTCCCCATGCAGGTCCTCGAGGTAAAACATGTGTGGGTACGCATGTCGTATACACATCACCTTGTACAGCTCTGCATACCAGTTATGGTATGGCTTTGTGGAAAATTCCATGTTTTTTCGAAATCCACACCAAGTCGCCGATATTAACTTTGGGCTTGCACAGGTCCCTTCCCTTCGGAATAGCGTACACAGTCAGAAGCAGGTAGTTGTTCTTCACATCTTCACGCATCATGCGAGTGGTAGAATGAAAGGTAGAATTATACTCGCGTACAAGTTTCGGGAGTAATGTCAACCACTTGTAATTTCCATTCCCTGTGAAATGTCTCCACAGTTTAGTCTTTAGAGTCCTGTGAAAATGTTCGATGATGCTAGCTTTAAGCCCAGAGAATGTAGAATAGTGATTAATGTTATGTTTCTTTATAAGGGTATGGAAAATAGCATTAAAGTATTCTTTCCCATCATCGATGTGGAAATTTTTTGGTGCTCGCCCTTTGCACAATACGCTAGCTACAGCTACACCACATTGCATGCATTCACCGATTTGAATGGTCTGGCCCAGGTGAATTTGCTATAGGTATCGAATGGTCAAAATGACCCGGTAGCCTTTAATCGAACGAGAAAACTCTTGCATCTCAGTAATGTCGGATTGGAAAGTATCGTCCAACTCTTTCATGGTGTATTTTCTTCGCGGGTTATTAATCCTGGCATATTTGTGCTTGCTGGCAACTGCATACTTGTTCAACTCGAAATGTAGCCCGCCTTTGAGAGTTCTTCAATGATGGAAATTATTTCGTTGGTGTGCGAGCTGTTTCCTGCAGACTGTGAGGCGACTAAAAGTCTTTAGCCTGTCCACCAACTCGTTCGGATCGTTCCAATACTGATAGTCGATTTTTCTCCACTCTCCAATGTAAGAGTCAATCCCGATCCATCAATTTCACATACCTTGGGAAACAGTTCGGCGATAGTGGAAAATTTTGTGTGCCTCACATCCTTAAAACATCCTTAAATTGTTGCATTGAGGGGTTATTCTCGCCATAATGAGCACGACTGGACTGTAGCAGGTGGTGGTACTTGTGCAAATCTGATTCAGAGTATTGTCTGTGTCGCCTATGAAATAAAAGTTCACTCAACCCCCTGCATGATCTTCACCTTGCGCTTGCCGATCTGCAGTACATCCCGAGGAAAAAACCAAACTTCCTTGTTTCCAAGAAACCATTTTCCACCACTTTTCTGCAAACCACAAGTCTTGTCTGTAGTATGGTCAGAGTAGGAAGTGATGTAATGAGATAGAAAGAAGAGTAGCCAACTCAGGTCCACACTCCCGGGGTTCGTTTCCTTTCCTGTACACATAGTAAATCGATCAGTGGCAAATCATTTTTGTCGCTAGTGATGGCACCTTCCGATTCGTTCAGTTCCGGACTTCATTTCTGTTTATGAGTGGAGGTCGGTTCTTCCAACTTGATTTCATGTTTGATATCAACGTGGACATCGTCACTTGGTTTTTGTCTAATTTCGTTTAGATGGAGGGTAATAGGTTTGAGAGCCTCCTCCCTTCTAGTCTCGACAGCCATTCTGTTAGTTTTAGGAGTAAGTATTTGGCTCGTATCACTTCGATCAGTCGCTGAAGCTCGCTCACCAGTTCGGGCCGGTTATTCATCGTTCTCTGTGTGGAAAAGACTTTTCTTACATGTGTATATATATCTACATATATATTTGTAAATATCACCTTCGTTGGAGTCAATCATTCAGGATTTTTTCCACCGAAACTGCTTTATCAAGGTGTCCCGACATCAATTTTCATAGCTAGGTTTGACAGTAAAAATGTTGTAGGTCCTTCAATTCTTCTCGTCTCTGTGCATTCGATATGTTGATCAAGTATATTATCCATGCCTCCGCACCCCCTATGTGCTGGTCGACAGCTACCAAATCCTCAGCCACTTTGTTCTCCACACTTTCCAATTTTCGACAAATAAGAGACAAGTCTTCTCTATGTGCAAGAGTGAAGCGATTTTGGCCAAATTCGTGGTCATCGTGGTGATCGATGTCGCCAAATTTGGAATGCTTCCATGACTGATCGTTGCATTCTTAGGATAAACTGATCGAACCCATGCCTGTACCTGTCATTATATAGCGGACAGTCGTTTACGACTGTCAAAAATCAGTATTTCTCTTTCCAGCACAAGGCACACATATTTTTGAATTCTGCAAATGTCATGTCCATACTGACCTGTTCGTCGTAAACGTGGTGTAAATTTGTGTCGTCCATGTGAAACAGCGCAAACAAATTAGCAATATCGCAAAGCAGTTGTTTGGGTATGCGAGAATAAGTCTGGCCAAGGTATACAGTCCACGTACGCTTGCCGTCCCATGCTAAAATACTCTTGAGTGCAAATTTGTTTTTCGCAGGCAATATCGTCGAAGACAATTATCGAGTTTGGAAGAGCTCCACTTGGTGGCACGATGGCATTGTTATCGCTGCATGGGAAATATTTCATACCTTCAACAGCTTGCAGTACTCGTGTCAGTAGTTGGTATTTCGGTTGCTGTAGCGATTTCGAATAAATGTACACATTCTCGAACCGAAGCCCTTTCGGTTCCTCCAGCAGGCTCAATAGGATGCATGTCTTGCCACAATCCGATGGGCCACAAACCAGACCTCGCACACTAGTAGGCAACAGGGTACAGTGACATGATTCATGGGAGATGTGTGGGTAGAGTAACATCTTGCTTGGCGATCCGTATGTTATCACTACGATCTTATAGAACATATGGTGCCGATTGTACCTGCAGAGAACCAGTGCTACAAGTTTTACAATGTGTCTTTAATGCATCACTCCTAGATAAATGTCTATGGCACAATTGACATTCAAAAGTCACACTCGAACTTTTCATTCCACAGGTCGTTATTTCATGTCGCCGTGAATTCCGCAAAACTGTGAATTCTTTACCACAGAAGCAGCACAGCAGATACATCATCATTAAAAAATTGTTTAAGTTTGTACTGTTCCAAGTCTAAAATGATGCTGAAATTAAAATGTATAAAAGGATCATATTTATACATTTTAACCAGCATCGGAGGACATGCCCCATACTACAAATGGCTAACACTAGATATTGCATATATAAACTAATTAATGCACCACACAGTTGATGAACAAATATAATTTCTATACATATGTATGGAGGGCACAAACCGAAAGATTGCAAATTATCGATGGGACGATGGGGCGATGGCAGTATGGGGTGATGGAGCGATGTGGCGATGGGGTGAGGGAGCGATGGAACTATGGGGTGATGGAGCGATGGAGTTATGGGGTGAGGGAGCGATGGAGCTATGGGGTGATGGAGCTTTGCGATGATTAGACAATGGAGCTATGAATCTATAGAGATATGGAACTATGGAGCTATGGAGTGATGGAGCTATGGGGTGATGGGGTGATGGAGCTATGGAGCAATGGAGCTATGGAGAAAAGGGACGATGGGAGATGGGGCGATGGAGCTATGGGGCGATGGCATTATGGAGTTATGGAGCTATGGAGCTATGGAACAATGGAGCTATGGAGTGATGGAGCTAAAGAGTGAAGGGGCGATGAGGTGATGGGGCTATGGGGCTATGGAGCGATGGGGCGATGGGATGATGGGGCGATGCAGCTATGGGATTATGGAGCTATGGATCTATGGGACGATGGAGCTATGGGGCGATGGAGCTATGGAGTGAAGGGGTGATGGAGTGAAGGGGTGATGGAGTGATGGGGTGATGGCGGGATGGGGCGATAGTGTGATGTGGTGATGGAGCGATGGGGCTATATAGCTATGGAGCTATGGGGCTATGGGACAAAAATATAAAAGAGGAATATGTATCATTTGTAGGTCAGTTTAATTCGATTCGCCATGAGGTGAACACAGCAAAATCCTGTCATTTAAATTACTTTCCAAGATAAAAAAAATTTTCCCAAGGGGAATAATATTTTGCACTCTTACAAATAAACATTTCTTATACTCTAGTACTAATTAAAAATACTTAAAATTAAAAAGAAACTTTTACAACCTTTAGAAAAAAATTATGCTTTGGCAAGTAACATGCAACTAACTAAGCAAATAAAATACAAACTAAGTACAACTACCCACCCCTCTCAAACATCAAAGCACATACATTCATCCTTCACCATTCTGAGTAGAGAGAGTTGTATTGTGATATTGTCACACTTTTATCCCTTTAAAAGATAATGGCGTTTTCCGACCTTTTTTTATCTACTTCATAATTCACACACAAACACACATCATACCTACCCACCCAGAATCTCTTAAAACTACTTAAAACTGAAAATTTTAAAACAAAATTCCCACCTACCCCTCTCAAATATAAAAAGCACATACATTCGTCCATTACTATTCTGAGTAGAGAGAGTTGGATAATGAGTGCACATTTTGGAATCTAATATGGAATATGAGTATTTATTCTGTTTTAAGTGATCATAATTAATTTGAATTGCATTCTTATTTACTGATTTCTTACACGAGCTTTTTAACCCCCAATTCAATGCATTTTTACTATTACTAAAATCAAAATATACAAACAAATTTCTATTTTGAATTTAATTAATTATATGTTTTTAATTAACTACCAAACATTACATGTTTCGTTCATTATTCCTATACGGACTTTATGCCACATCTGCTATTTTTAACTGTCACTGACTTACAAACTAGATTACAATTAACCATGCCTTACCCGGGATTCGAACGCAGAACCTCTATACTATAGCATAATCTAATTACTCTATGGAGGTCGGCGATCAATAGACTATTTTGTGTAAATAAGGGGTGAGTTGCAAAATAATAGTACATCTTCAGCAAACATCTTTTCCTGGAGAGAGTTTCAAATATCTTTAATGCAGGCTTCCAGTATTTTTCCTCTGGCTTTTTAATTGGGGCTACAACACTCGTTCATGTTTTTTTTATAGAAACCAAACATATTTTAACTCGTTTGAACATACTTTTTAGAAAATTTTTTAATCTCTCTCTCTCTCTCTCTCGCTCTCTCTCTCTCTGTTGAGATACTTTATTAACCAAAGATAATATTATTCCTTTCTTAGGTAAACAAATTTTCCTTTCGCAGTTTTAAAGAGGTAAGGTTAAATAAACATACGAAATGTATACATTTGAAAACAAATTTATTGACAAAATTAAGAAACTACAGGTTGTTCCAAAATGCACACAAGTTGCACAAGCTGTTTCAAAAATATCTTCAAACATAGATACCAAATCATAACACCAGTATGTATAGGCTGTTACAACAAATATATGTCCAACATTTTTACTACAGTTAGTCTTCAAATCGTGTAAGTAATGTTAGTTGTGTGTAAAAAAAATTTATCAAATAATATATAGCAAATCACATCCCCACTTATCCTCTAATACTTCATCTTCAGATGCATGCAATCTCCAGTCATGCACAATTGATTAAATAGTGACAAGAGGAATTAAAACTATTAAATAACAAGAAGCATTATTCCTTTTAATATAGAAATATTTTTCTTTAATTTTTTTTTCAAAAACATCCTTAAAACTATATTTACAATATTCATACAAACATTCTTAAAAAGTTTATAACTTAACAAAAACATTTAAAGAAATCATTAAAACTTTTACAAACATTTAAAACAAAGTTTAACATATTCTTATAATTGTACTATACAGCCCTTAGAAAAAACTTATAAATATATTTACAAGCAAACAAATATTCACACATTCATACACATTATTAAAACAAATGTCATATCTTACTTTATAACATTATTATTTCATTGAAGTTTTCAAAACATTTACATACTAAATCATACACAAAAAGATATTTACAAAAATATAACCAATTTATCCAAATACTCATAAATCATTTACTTGCAAGAACAAATGTATACACAAACTGACAAATTATTTAAAATGAACAACAAACATTTACAAATACTTCATATTTGACCAAAACTGGCTTCTTCTAAACTAAAACATTGAGCGATATGGACATAGTCTATCTTAAAATTAGCTATGTACATTAATTATGTACATTTGCGATGCACTGATGGGGCATTCGTAATTATGCACAGATGAGGCATTCATATGTCACATCTAGGTAAAGATTTGACAAATACCTCCACATGCCAATGATGATCTATAACACATGTAGCACTTTGTATTCGTCGATTTCAAATGATGTTATGGTGCACTGTGAAGAGAAACACAAAGCATAATGTAGATAATTTCTTGCTTGAATAGTGAAAAGGGGTGTTGGATCGAAGACATGTTCGATGCATTTCTGAAGACGAGCATTTATTAACAAGTAGCTGTTAAGATGCCTTGTAGTTAGGCAGACAGATAGCAATATCCTCTCGAGTGGAGAAGGGGATGTCGATTCGATGCTTATGCAGGAGATGCTGCAGATAGCTGTGGTGCTATGTGTGGTGTTGACAGATGGTATTCATTGGAGGTGTGGTGTTGCCAGTTGTGGTGTAGGTGGCAGGGCTGCAATTATTGTGTTACTGAAACTAATGTTGTGGGGGGAAAAAATAGTTAGGGATTTTGTAGTGCCCCCAGAGTAAAGTCGATACTCCATCAGCTTGAATGTAGCACTTATCGTTCAAACCCGACAACACTACCTTGGTCACACATTCGGTGTAGACTTCGTGATCAGGCGAACGGAAGTTATATTGGGTTCCCAAAACCCTGGTGCAATTTTCGAGGCACTCTCGATAATCCTCATATCAGAGCTTCTGCAAGACATTAGATTTTACGCCCTTTGTCTTATGTATACAATGCTCATTCGCAACAATGTATATGTTAAGCTTGGGACATATACCTATGCAATGTGCCTCTATTCGGCCAGCACATGCATCTTTCATCACCCCCATACGACCTTTGCTCTCATGGGAGAATCCTTGTGGGTTATCGAGCACATAATTAGATGTATCAATCTGTGCTTTTAAATCTGGGGTAATTACTTTATATACATCATCGCAAGGAACATAATATATCAAGGAATAGGTATCACAATACAGGAGGTGCAAGGCTGACAGAGGAAATTTGGTACACATGTACTGGCAATGAAATTCGTATTGGTTTAGTTTTGAAAGGTCAAAATGGCAACACCAGTGTACAAAGGCTTGTTAAACGTAATAGAACACTTTGACATCTCGATCAGAACCAGATTTTCATCGACTATTTGCATTGCTGGTATGTAGGACGACTTATCAGCTCTGTAGCCATCTATATCGTATCATACCTGGAAACGACTCTTATGTCCCTTTCCCGGTAGACATACAGCAAAGTTTTTCCATATACGGGATTATTCATCAACTTAAAAAACAATTTATCGAATTTGTTCTCAGCCTGAGCACGCTTCTAAATGTTAAATTCTATATACACCACCATCCATGCTTTCTGCTCAAAGTGCAGAACGCAATGAATAGAGTCAATTTTGGCCTTTGTAAATAAAATAGTGCTGCAGTGTTTCTCCATGTATAACATATTTCTTCCATTGTGTGTGTGTCAAAAGAAGTTTTTCATGCAAACTGTTTGGAGGTATGCCATTTACTGGTACCAAAGGCAGATAGGATAGAGCATCGTGGCATTCGTCTGGAAAAGACAAATTCACTTCCACGAAAAAACATGTGTCACTGCCATTCACCATGTTCGCGAAATCCCACGATGAAAACACATCAGCCTCAACCCAATCGAAATTGCCAATTGGAATCTTGGCTTGAATCATGTGACTCTACAGCCCTTTTACATTGAAATAACATATATTTAGATGCCATACCGGGATCATAATCTTCATTCATGTAAATATTAATGGGTTCTGCACGTTCTACAAAGATATACATGTCTGGGTCAGTCAACATATCTAGCTGCGCACATGTCATTGACAATAAAGTGTCCCATGAAAGATTAGGAGATGTGACGTACATGGTGGAGTCAAGACCACAATGAGCCAAACATACGGTCCTGGAATTCTCAAAAAAAAATTACCAGTAAAAAAGTGTCCACACATAAATAGTGAATGGCATCCTGCAATAAGTTTACGCAGTTGAACACATCCCATGCAGCTTGAGTATGAGCATAATCCTTATTGCTAATGCCTTCGTCTTTCAACACATTATGAAATGTGCCCTTTGGTGGGAGTGACGTGAACATCAGACTGGCTAGCGATTTAACAAAGTCAAAAGGAAAAACTCCCTACTGTTTTGCCAATTCAAATTGGGTGTTGTCTGGAAACCTCGAGCAGGTGATACTCAATTGCGCAGGTTGTAAATTGCCTGCCAAAGTTTCCAGAGAGGCACTCATGAACAAGAATGAATCAATAAAACATAATTTTATATATTGTACCTTTCCATTGAAATCAATCCCATTGGGTATTTGTTTGGTGATGAATTTATATTTCTCTAGGGTCATTTCAATCACCTGGATTTCACCCAGTTTTTCCATTACCATGGTTCCGTTGGGTTGTGTTACATGACGTTCAGCCAAAGGCTTTATGAGAAAGTGATCATCATAATTCTGCATGATATGAAAGACAGTGGCAAGTTGTCTCTTGGGCAGTTTGAAATTCAAGTTGCATTTATTATGTGCGCGACCTCTGATTTCGCCCATCAGATGGTCATGATCGATCACAAAATTATTTGTACCAAGCTTTTCCTTAGAAATGTGACAACATTTCTGAGCCGCCAATGTAGCTTCATCAGTAGAGATTTTTGGATTTATTGGAACAATCACTCTGTATATTCCTGCAGCCCATTTTGTTAATTCAACTAATTTATCTACTAATTGGTACATACAATCGTCACCCACAAACTCAAAGTAGTTAGATAAACTCGGATTGTATGAACAAGCCAACAAAATGCTACAAGCATATAGAATATGATGGTTAAAGGTAGTTGTACTACTCATTTCATCATTAGGCAAGCAAGTCTACAAGGGTTTCAAGCTACTTTCAGCATCGCAATAGGCTACAATATCCAACCTTTGCTGTTTGCTGTAATCCTTAAATCGCAAGTACTTGTCATCCCCACTTAGGAAAGTACTGTGAATGGCCTTTTGTTGCTGGCAAAGAATATTGTAGCTTGCAAGTTTCTCCTCACTAACAAAATACTGGAGGCAACAATCACAAACATTTTTTCTACACTTCTTCTTACTCAGCTGACTACCAACCAGCCATGACACATTTCTAATGCAAACTAAATGTAAATGTGCAGCATTACCACTAGCGCGAATGGCCAAAATATTTTATGGTGAACATAATGTACAGGTGAAATACGGATTGGTACATTAACCACACACTTATCGCAAGTTTCGTCAATTATATTTTATCTTTGTCCACCACACAGTAGACATTGGTGAAAATAGAATTGTTTTCCTCGAACTTACTAATATCCTCTATGATTATATGTATCGACAGACCTTCAATATCCAAAACCTCTGGAAGTTTTGGATATGAAGGTAATCTCTCGACAGGGTGTGTGGTGGGAAACAAAGATGCTATGATGGCACAATGGAAACCCAACCCTCCAGGCAGTGTACATTGATAAAAGCAAGGCAATTGGAATTAGACTTGGGTAATTTAGTGTTTCCAGCACCTACAGTGAATGCCCTATATTGTGAGGCATGTACATTCATGTACAATATCAGGTGAAAACTCCAGCATGAACCACACACACTAAACTCCTCAAGCATGTTCGTCAGGTAAGGCTTAGTTGTTAAATTATAAATTACACCAACATCAAATTAATGCAGGGCGGGGAGAGCTTTGGTCTGAAAATATAAAGTTTCTGTAGCACCTTCCTCCGATATGAGGGATTTAAAGTATGTATATGCTACAGTAACACTAATCATTATTGTATGGGATGATGCCAATGCTAAAGTTATCAGAGGGGCCTTACACCTGAGAAAATTTTATTAAAGTCTGTGTCAGTGTTAACCCTGTCATTAATTATCCATGCATTAGTTAGCCTGGCAGCAAATTCTGTGGTTAGTAGTTTGTATGATAGCCCAGTCAAATTAGGTTTTTACACATCAAAAAATAATGTAAAACTAAATTTTTGCACACTAATACTACTAAACTTTGTGAACAACATATCAAAATATTTGGACTTTCTCGTGTTTGCATCCTAAATTGTTAGGCCTTTAAAGTTACTGGGGCCTAAAATTTGCACTATTTTATTCTATCTCACATTGTTATGCAACAGTTGGTCTCAAAATTAAAGAGGAAATCTTATCAAACATATCATTGTGCAGTTTGCAAGAAATGTAATGTTACAAAATATCTTTAAAAAAATAAATGTACAAAACTTAAATTTCTTCGAAATAATATCAAACTATTGGCTATAACTGCTGTGAAATGAATTTTAAGCAAACACAACTCCATATAACAATTGTTGTCCTTTTATGACCTTTCCAATGGTACATCTATTTGTTCTGTGCGACTGAAAGTTCTGAAACTATAGCCAAGCCAAATTACGTGATGCTTGCATCACCTTACACCCATACTGCGTTCCACATGTACACATTCTCTGATGCAAAAAACTGAATTAATTAGTTCAAGTTGATCTCAAAAATGAACAGTGCATACACAGCTGAAGGTAGAGTAAAATAAAAATGGCATACTGGAGATGTTTCTATATGGTAAAGAAACATAAATATAAGCTATGTTTTTCAGTTGTTGCAGATTTACATATATTATCACAGATTAATATAAATATAAAATACTCTCCATTGTATACTCAATTTACATACAGTTGAAATATTAGGGCTCATCTGTGTCCAGTTCATAACTTGCTGCATTAAAACAGTTGTGCATCAGCAATGTCCATACTTGTTATAACATCTTTCACCTCCTTTTGTGCAACTACACCAAGCATTGCAATCATGTTTGCATGTGCAGGCAATAATCTGCATAAAAAAACTCGGGACTAGAGGCAATGTAGTTAGCACTGGTGTGAGGGTATCTTGTGAGTTAGAAAAATGCCACCCCAGTTCATACATGGGAATTTATTCCCCCATCATCATTGAATCTGAAAAAAAAAAAAAACAGAAAAAGTTTAGACACTTGTATGTAAAATTTAAACATCTATTTTCATACACACATATACAGTATGGCCTACCTGAAGATATGTCCTCAGTGAGTTTTGGTAGAGCACTGCTTTAGTTGGAGGAAGCACCACGAGCTCGAAAGATGCTGCGAGAGCCTGTTTAGCAACTGCAAGATTGTACAGGTGTAGTTGCAGATCATCAATATTATCACATTTATCTCTACCAAGATACAGAGCTCGAACAAACCTCTCACCAGTTTTGGCTACCTCTTCAGGATGAGATGCAGAGCTGTTGAAGATGTTAACTACTTCTGAATGTAGGCTTACATATTTCTGGAATAACTCATATGCTTTTATTTTGCCTTTTCCATAAATGGTAAATGTTTTCTCACCTCAGGTGACAGTATTCGCAAACAGGACTCCACTCCACTCTGCATCTTGCTAATATCTTTTTTTGCAGCAATCTCATACAGTTTCGCAGAAGTTTTGTTTGCATTGAGATGCAGCATTTTCACATTTCCATTGGGCCTGTTCCTATAAATGAGCATAACTAGGAGATCTGTATCGGTACCGACAAGTATGGCAGGATTCCCTGATAGCTCTATGTCAAGTGCAGTGGTAATTATAAGTACATCTGCATCATCTTTGGTTTGAAAAACTTGAACACCAGAATCCACTAAATGTAATTTCCACATTGATATAAGATGGCATTTATTATTCTTATTACTTAAGAAATCATCCCATGAAGTTGTCACCATAGTCTGTTCATCAAATAAGACATCAGAACATGACCTCCTTATTGTCCGCCGAGCTTGCTCCTGGGTTTTCGTTCCTAGATTCCCACTATATTCATCGAATACTACGACTGCAGAGAGGTAATTATTGGTTATATGTTCCACATACATGCCACAGATCTGACTGTAACTAGCCAGCCGTGGCCATGTTGTAATTGCAGCATGAAGTATGTAACCTCCATCGATAACAAAAGTAGGAGAGCCAACTACCATGTTTTCTTCTGGTGAACTATTATTGAAAAGTGTGGCAAAGGCAGATTTGTCTGTCTTCCTCATATGTGGACCATCAAAAAGATCAGGTGGCTGTGGAGAAAGCTCGTACTCAGCCTTTTCTGTGAACTCTTCATTATGCATACTATCCATTTGAAAAACTGGTTTTTGCTGACAGAAACTACTTTATCGTTAATAGTGACTGTATTATGCATAACCGAAAGGAAACTTATTCTGGCCTTCCGGGAAATCTTGGCCTCTGCGAACTTCTTACCCACGACAGCCTGTAAAGCTGTCTCACCAATTGCTTGAGCATTATCACAATTTACTCTTAAATGAGCAGAGATTCCAGATCATATTAGAATGCAGGTTATGCTCATGCTGGATTGGAGAGTGAATTTCTGGCCAGTCTTGGAGAATTCTTGACTCACACCTGTCCATGGTGCCACGAAAATCTCAAAGATTAACGTGCTGAAATTAATGGAACAATTTTACTTTTCCACATACTTACAACAAATATAATACATTAACAATACTCAGAATTACAACTTACCTGCTCAGTCGTTTGAGACATCATCTCACAAAATTCCTCCATTGCATTGCAAATTTTCAAACACCCTGGAAATGAGTGGATGTACTAAGCCAAAGTACTTTCTGTAATATCTCGTCCATGGATGAGACCACCTTGGCTTTTGAGGGGTTGCATTAGATCTTGTTCAATAACTTGATCAAACCATGTGCGAGCCCAGAATTCACTGTTATGTCAAATTGTGAAATATATTCCTCTGGTGTACTTGTCAAACTCGTCTGGTGGCATTATTAGCTCCAATTCCTCCATTTGTTGTACATACAAGTGAGTTGCCTTTGCTTAATTATAACGTCCTGCTATTTTATGTTGTTCTGTACATCTCTGATAACTCTAATATGTGAGAGTAATAAATTAAAACTAAGAACTGTGCAACATTGGCCAAATGATATAAAATTTATAATAAGACGAAGAATTATAGAATCGTAAAAAATATGTATTTGACAATATTAGCTCATTAGGTAATGTGACACATTCTGTTTGTAAACAAATGAGAAAACTGGTTTGTAAACAAATGACGTCATTTCAGATAAAACTATTTTAATTAAATCAGTAAAGTACAAGAGTTTTTTGTTAACAATAGTGTGATTATGTAGCTGACAGGCAGAAAAATCCACAGAGTACAAATAAATTAATAAAATCAATAAAACGCGAAAAATGTTCAGCAAACTGGCAACTTTTGCTCCTTCCAGGTAACTTAAAATAATTTTTATTCACTAAGGGAAACTTTTTAAAGAAGTTATACTGTTTACTCAGGCATGCTGAAATTATTTGTGTGTTCATTTCATTGGAAAAAATTGATCAAAACACTTGAAAATTGACACAGCAATTTTAATGTTACGATCCATATGACACAATTATAATAAACAGAGTAAACATCTGCACTCTAGCAGCAACAGGTACATGAACTTCACATATGAACACTCATCAAGCTAGCCAATGCGAAACCCTTATCTAATATCGTAGGCAATGCAAAACTCGCATTGTCCGAGACTTAAAATAGTACACTAAATGGTGTTTCTTTAACGACATACAAAATGCTTACCTGCATTGTAAATGTACTATGATGGTTCCCTTGCTAGGAAAGAAATCCCTTAGGCCATCATTCCTCTTTTCACTTGCTTCTCTTAAACTTACAATGCCTTTCTGAAACACTGTACTTAAAAGTCCCCTATTAAGAGAACTGTTACATATTACACATTTTGCTGACATATCCATCCTCACAGTATAACATTTCAGTATTTATAAATTGTATATACTAGACCTACTACACTGCCACTCGTATAAAACCCACTCGCATATTGAACTGTAACAAGACATCACTGTTGCTTCTGGTGTGATTTTGCTGGAAGCGCTTGCCCTTGAAATGCCATTGCGGTTGGGCTGGAATTACAAAACACCATCGTTTAAAGAGACGCATGCCTCATATAGTTTGGCTATAGTTTCAGAACCATTAGTCGCACAGTGCAAATAGATATACCATTGGAAAGGGCATAAAACATACAACAATTTTATATTGAATCGTGTTCGCCTAAAATCCATTTCAAAGCAGCTAGAGTCAATAGTTTGACTTCATTTCAAAGAAATCTTAGTTTTATACATTTATTTCTTTTTTGGAGATATAATACAACATTATGTTTTATATAAACTGCACATCGATATTTTTGATAAGGGCTTCTCTTCGATTTCAGATCAATCCAAGCTCAATCGCAATTTCTGTTGCATAACAATACGAGATAGAGTAAAACAGTGCAAATCTTTGGTCTCTGTAACTTTATGGGCCTAAAAATGTAGGGCGCGAACACGAGAAAGTCGCAGTATTTTGATATGTTGTTCTCGAAGGCTAGTACTATCATTGTGCCAAAATCCAGTTTTACATTATTTTGTTATGGGTTTAGGTCATATGTGATATAACTTGACTGGGCTATTTGAGGTCTGGCAAAGACTCCCCTGAAGCTGAGTAATCGGAAAACGAAATATTTTCAGTTTCAATAGATGAAGTCTCTCTGACACGGAACTCGCTTGTGACATGGATGAAACACTTTCCGAATCATACTAATTTTCTGTGTCAGACAGGTAGAGATTGTCTAACAACAGATCAACTTTTTCATGCTTGGGGAAGCAAAGTCGATACGATCTTTTGCTGTTGACGATCTTTCTGTGGGTGATTCCATGTCCGAATCACTCAAATAAAAATCGCCCAGTAAAAGATAGAATAGCTCCCTCTTAGGCAAAGCGACAACATCTTGACAGCTTGTACTAGCCTGTCGTTTCGTCTGCAATACAGACTCACTCTCTGTACCATTTACACAAAGAGCTTCCAACAAACCATCAATACTTTGTCGCTTGCATTCACTCATTGTTGCTCCTAACTAAATGTTTTTGTTTCCTAATACAATAATTTTAAAACCTCAAAAATTAATGTCCTGCATCTTTCTGGGGGGAAAATACCATTACAAACACTTACCATGGGGTATCGATGCACTGAAATTGAATATTTGTTAGTAACATCCTATACAGAGAATTTTTTTATTTAAATGATTTTATTTTAATAATAAAATTTGATTCGAAAATATAAATTTAATGAGGGTACAAAGCTGTGTTTGAAAAATGTCAGACGCGTGTCTTTTTGCAACAGCGCATGACATGTTTACAATTAACCTCGTTAAAAGATGAGGAAAGAGGGTTGATGGGATCTGTGGGAAACACGATGTGCTGGGACGTGCCTGGGGAAACAGACGCAGAATGCCACCTTCCAGAGTCACTCTATGGCTATTTTCCTTCCCCGCCACTCTCCTCTGGAGGCCTTCCCTGCCACGCTCCACCGCACATGCACACGATGGCCGATACTTACCCTCCCCACCACGCCAGTGAGTTCACACAGTGGACCATGTTCCTATGCAGCTACCAGACTAGTACACACTGTATTGTGAGACACATGACCTGTCTTATTCAGCACATGGCCTACTTGTTTTGTAACAGGCGAGCTGTGTTTAGAACACAGTACATACTAGAAGATCTCTACATTGTCTTGAATTTAAAGGAACTTTTTGTATAATAAAACAATTTGTTTAAGACACAACTTTCAATATCGAAATATATTACTTTTTTTTTCATTTTACAAACTACGTATTTCTAAAGTGATGTAAATTACTTCTCAATATTAAAAATTAAATTACATGATACCATTAAATGTTAACTTATTTGACACTGTTAAATATTTTTATAAAAAATCTAACATCAAAAACAAGTTTAGTAATAATTTTGTCTAGAATATTTTAGCAAGAGGAATTGACATATTACACTTGTACAAATAAACGTTTAACACTAGCAATTAATATGATCACATACTAACTAAAAATAATCAAATTAAATTTATATTTAATTCAAATTTCAGAAAATAGAAATTTAGATTTAGAAACAATATTTTTTTACACTTTTTATATACTAAATTTAAAATAAAAATTCCCACCCCCTAAAACTTCAAAACTACATTGGTTAGAATCACTCATGTCAATTCATTCATCATTATTTCATCCCTCTCCATACAAAATCATTCAGAACAAACTTAGGAGCAGGTGTAGTGCACTTCCGAATATACTAGGCATAGTCGGCTTAGTTCTCCGATTTTTTAGTTTGTTCCATAATTTTCATAGAACATTCATAACCAAAACCCACCCAGAATATCTTAAAAACTATATTTAAAATTTAAAAATTTCCACATTATTTTATTATAAACTTTATTCAAAGCAAAACATTTTCATCATATACAAAAAAAGAATTTATAGGAAGAAAGTTAAACTAATTAAAAAAAGTCCTGGTATAAATATAATAAATCTTAAACTTCAATCAAATCCAAAAGTTTTACAAATACATAAAAAGAATTTATATGAATTAAAAAGCCGTAAATGTTAAGCCTTTTGACATACATAAATTCTACTACCAAGGGTGGTAGTTACTGAGCAAGGTCTGAACCCAGACTAGGTAGCTAAGGTCCCAAGCGGATCCAAGGCGAGCTCTGTGGATGGCTGCCCGGCTAGTCTTACAGCAGGGCTGGGCGGGTCCGAAGTCCGTTGGTCGGGTAACCCCACAGCATTGCATGAGATGCCGCCAGATCCCAGCAAGCAGTGGGCGGCCGACAGGTCACCAAGCACGAGTGAGTCAACCCCTAAGAGCCCAGCAGCAGCTCCAGAGGTGGTGGTGAGATTGGATCGTGAGAATGCACAAGAGCGGAGATACTCACTGCATGGTGGTTGATTCGCAAATGAAGAGGTCCGGGCAGGAGCCCCTATATATAGATCAGGCACCCTTCCTTGTCGTACAATGTATTTCAATCGAAGAACAAATTAAAAAAGTTTTAAATTAAAATTTAATCAAATCTAATAACAAGTTTATGGAATTAAAAAGGTTATTTCACGATTGGACACATTTTTAACGTTTAGCATACACACTTTGAAATGTAATGTGGAATATGCAAATTTATTCAGTATTAGAGATTATATTTAATTTGAATTATGTGTTTATTTACCGATTTCGTACACAAACGATCTTATTTTTTTGCAACATGGGCTTTTTAACCCAGAATATAATGCATTATGATTGGAAACCTTTTTAATCCTTTTTGCTTACACAAACGAGTCTGTTTCGAATATCATTTAGTTATATATATTTTTTATGGCTCATCGAACATTATGTAATTTGTTCATTATTCCTTGATGAAATTCGATCTAACTTCTAGTATTTTAAACTGTTTATAAGATAACTGACTTATGAATTAGGTATAATCAAACATGCTTTACCCAGGATTCGAACCCAGAACCTACACAATAGATTTAAATAATTCATACCTTACCCATTATTCGAACCCAGAACTTCCTAACTATAGCATTATCCAACTACTCTATGGAGGTCGGCAATATGAAAGAAACTATTTTTGTGTAATTGTGTTGTCGGAAAATATCATTGTAAAATGTTAGTACGTTTTCTGGATACACTCTCAAGTATCTTTAGTGGTTTTTGACCAGTATTTTGTCAAACGAATAGGTATATGTTTGTTAATAGAATTTTCCCCCTCTGTCTTAAGTCTTTTCACTACTAAAATCTACTTTGTCTTGATGGCATCAAAGACTTTTTGCAACACCATTAGAGAAGTTTATTTTTTTTATTTACCAAGTATAACATTATTCCTTTCTTAGGAAAGCAAATTCCATTCCACAATTTAAAAGGGAGTTGTAAATAAACTTATAATTCAATTCATTTTAAAACATATTTTTATTGACAAACTATTTCAAAAATATATACACCATTTAACAACATGGTACCGGTTTTTTTTTCCAAAAAGCACATAAGTATAGGAGATTACAAAAAATATCACATATTAGAAAAACGGTTACAAAATATATACACAACATGTTTAAAGAAATAAAAATAGATATCAAATCATAGTACCAGAAAGTATAGGATGTTACATATGTATAAAATACTATTTACTACAGAAAGGTTCAAAATATATACAACATTTAGCAAGCATAGGGTGTTACAATGATACCAAATCATATTTACTCCAGGATGTTTCAAAACTCATAACATTTAGCAAGTATAGGAGGTTTCACAAATATTTAACACAAGCTATAAGCTATTTACAACCGCTCTAAACAATGGAGAGTTCAAGAAGAGGACTTATATCCAATATTACGAAAGTGTGTGAACTGTTTAATTCAAGTTGTTAGGCTAGTATTTGTAAATGTGAATTTCCAAAGCCGGTCTCACGAGACTTAAATGGAAGTTGTGTTAAAAATAATTAATTTTCAGTACGTACTCTCACTGTAGGAAACTACGTTTGTGGATGTGTTGTTTTTAATGTGAGTTATTTGTTTGTAAAAAGTTTATTTTTTCCAGGGAAGTGAAATTGTGTATTAATAATTTAGAACTTGGCATTGGAGTAAGTTTTCCGTTATCTATGTTTGTTTGCATGGTTAACATTTCATTTCAAACATTTAACGTTGAGGGAGACATGATTAAATTTTCGTGGATAATAACTCATTAAAACTAGATTAGTAGAAAAATAGCTATTCATAGAATGGATTAGTAAATCATGTTGAGGAGAATAGTATTCAATAAACTACTTCGTTATATCCACCATACCTCAGTGTATAATAAGATTGCGGCCGAAGCAGATGCAGGCTCTGTTTGCTCCCAACATCTCGCTCAGCTTATAATTCGCAGCAAGTGCTTCACTGCCGTCACTCCTGAATCGAATTCCCAAGTGAATGGACATGCTCCCCCCGTATTATATTAAACACATTTAATGTTGAAAGGTATGTGTCTATTCTAAATATAATCTAAATATATTCTAAATATAATCAATATATATATATATATATATATATATATATATATATATATATATATATATATTGGTACGAAAATTGTTTTTTTTGGCGTTCTTTAAAACACCAGGATAGCTGGGCCGGTCATTAACTTGGAAATAGTTTCTGCAATTCATTTGTGATTCCTTAGTATTTGATTTGTGTAATTTATTTGTAGAGAAATAGTTTTTTTTGCCTTCGTTCTAGGTATAATTATATTAACCCGTTGTTAGATTTCTTTATGGCATCAGGATAACAGGGTCGTTGTTGATGTGGAAATAGGTTCTGTAATTCGTTTGTGATTACTTAGTATTTTGATTCGTGTAATTTATTTTTAGGGAATTAGTTGTTCATATTTTTAACGTACGTTGTTTCATCTAGTACGTGTGTCATAAACATAATTTTTATCGATTCGTATGGTGTTTTAATTAGTCATTTCCTTTTGAGATAGTCGAGGAATGAGTATCTTGCATACATGGTATGAGTCTCTGTTATTTGTCATTAATTATATTACTAACATACATGACGTAAATCGTATTCAAGCCTCTTTTCTTTTTATTGATTTTTCAATCAAATATATCGTCTTTCATTATGTATTTCCTAATAATTTCATTTCGCAGAAATACTATTCTTCATTATTTTCAAATATGCCTTTCCACCATAAACTCAGTCTATAATAAGATATCGCTGCACATTCGCCTGACAGATGGTAAATGAGACGGAACTCCTCATCCCTTCTCAATAACACAAAAAAATTAATACTACACAATACCTATAAATACCCCTTCCCCAACACATCACAATGCCGGAGCTCCGAGAGTGAGGATCTACTGCGCCACTCCTGAAAAAAAAAAAAAACAGAAATAAAGAAAGACACTTAGCACACTCTTGCACCAAACTATATACTTATCAATTCACACAAAAATAAAAAAAACATCAAAGAAATTTGATCAAAGTTATTCCATAAAACTTCTCTGATCAAATTTATTTGATAAAACAAGCACATTTTATTGAATTAAGGTTAACGGATTACATTTTTTGATAGAATTAAAGCTTAATCACATTAATCAATTTGATATCATTTTGATAATCCGATTAATCAAAAGTAGGTTAAAACCCCAGCAGCCCTACTACTTCTGTAAGCTTTCAAAATGTGGCATCTAATAAAACAAATGACCGGTTGTGGAGAAGACCGCGGTAGCCGTAGTGTTTCGAAAGATGAAGGGATAAAAACAATATCGTCTCGGCGGGAATGTGACTTTGTCGGTGACGTAACCAACTCTCGTCAAGTTCCTGTTCGACCGGAACCCCGCCGCTTCGACCCCACTCTTCGGCCGGTCGTTTCTTCCAATCTCGCTTGCAGCCACAGTTCCGCGAGCTATAGGATCGTCAAGAAGCGCGTGATATCTGATACAACATTCCCTCTACACTGTCAACTGCCGCACAGTTCTAGGTGCCGGCCTACCTGCTGAAATGCTTTACAATGCCTCGAAGTCACGCCCAGCTTTAGGGAAGAATTGCGACGGTAATAAGAATTAGTATATAGTCCTTTCACGATTCACGGATTCTTCGGACGTTCTAACACAGACCTTTGTAAAATCTCTCCATTTATTACGTATTTAGTTATTTCCTAAATAAGTCAGGTATCAAGCTTTTTATACCACTATAATCTCAGGCGTGTCTTACTTTTCGTTAAATTAAAATTTTACCTATATTTTATGTATACATTATAATATTTATTTCATAATAAACACGAAAAAAAAAACAGTGAGAAAAATCTGTGTTGGTAGTGCCTAGTAAGAAATAATTCTCTTGCAAAATATTGTTATGTGCTGCAGCTGGAGCCGACTCAGCTGCCCCGCGCCGTAATCGGAGACCCACCTCGCCCTCCCCTCTTCCTGGAACGAAGCGCTCGCGGCCTTCTGGTTCTCCATTCTGGGAATCCCGTGAATACCGACAGCGGCGAGACTTGCTGGCGGCACAGACCTCTTCTCGCCTGCTAGAGTTTCCGATACGTTTAGTGATGACGCAAGAATGTTCTGGTGGGACTGGCTGGCGCCTCAGCTCTCCGCGACGCATCACGCGAGTTGGGGAAGATTCTAGGTGGCGGCCTAAGACCTATGTATACTGCCGCAACCCAGCGGCCAGCATTCTTTGACGGAGGCCGTCTGGCGAGTGTGCGCGAGCGAAGTGAAGTATGTACGACGACTGGAGATTGCGGGAGACAGCGAGTGAGGTGTTCGTGGCGTGAATGGACGAGAGGGCGTGAAACCGACGAGTGAAGCCTACTGTGCGTGAGGATGCTTGGAGGACACTATAACATTGCGACTGGCGGGACATAGAATGAACTGAGGTGGGACTAAATGGAAGTGTAATTTTGATTCTATTGTATATATTCGAACTGTCAAATATGGATGCATAAATTATAAAATAATTGAATAGGTCGATGCACTGTCTATTGGGACTGATACTTAATTATTTAATTTCATCGATTTCTTTGTCGTAATTATAAATTTTATTAATTGGTGTCAATTGTGAACAGTAAGTGATTTCAATTTATTGTGAGAATTTGAGTTCAGAGAATTTTACTGCAGTTATTGTAAATAAAATAAGGAAATCATAATTAATTATTTGATTTGATTAAGACCTCCATCCCTTAACGAACTTGGTATAACCCACTTAATTTCTAGAGAGAAAAATTGTAACAACATTATTACAACGGTGTGAGCAGGAAAGCGGTGCGTTGTCATCTGGTTTAATTTTATAGACTTGGTTAAGCTTAGCTTGCACGAGGTGGAGGAATATCTTGGAAGTAGAACTTTAGCAGGGCTTCAGAAAAGTATGAAATAACCGTGAATGGATTATAAACAAGCTTCGCGCGTGTTCTGTTTCCTCAAAATTGTAAGCGGGGACTATTGGGTTCTAATACAGCGATATGTTCATAAGAGATACAGCACTGCTGTCGCTATAGTTTAAAACACTGTTTTACAGAAGAATAAATATTGTAAACAGAGGTCTGCTTACATCAGATTTTGCTGACATTCCAACTACCACATATAAGTTTCAATAACCATATTTATGAATTGGTGACAAAATACCGACGTTTATTTCTGGCCTGAAAACCATTTTACCTTAAAATATTCTGGAGTTTTTTTAAATTATAATAGACGCAACTGCTTAAAGACTGTTCCCGATAAATTGAGCGCTTTTGAAATCAACCTTAAAAAAAAGTCACTGCTAATATTTTAACGGGCAGTGCATTGAGTGACACGCACCCAGTGAAGTTGGTAACGATGGATGGAAAGTAGTTCCATATCTTAACGTCGAATAAAAAGTGTCAGGTAATAATTTGCGATAGCTTAAATTATTAATTTGGTTTTCTGTTTTTTTATGCATTCAAGTGCAAAATTGAGTAGCTTTGTAAGAAATTCACTTTTCTAATAATTTCATAGTTTCACTTGACCGACGCATGAATAAAATAATGAGACCCATGGCAATGTTAATTTTATATGACGCGGCAGAATACGCAAAGTGGATACAAGTAGATCTTAATCAGGGCTTTCAAAAGTGATCTTTTTACCGTGAATAACCTATACAGAGAGACCCTAATGACAACGAGAGAAGTAGGGGGCCTTAATGTACTGGATATTACGGCTGTCGGAGACGTCATGCAAGCTTAGCAAGGTGGCCGATGCACACGATAGCAGCAGATAGGATGTCCGCTATTACAAGAGATAGGATGGTCGATGTGGGACCGTGGCTCCAGTTGACCCTAGCCAGTCGTCCTAAATGCCGCGCCTTATTTTTTAAATTTATATTAGTGTTAAAGCGGGCTGCTATGGCACCGGCTAATTTGCAAGTACAACTGTGCATGGTAATAAACGACTGAGTAAGTATCATCATGCCGACGATGAAGCCGTTATTGATAATTTTGGAAATTTTGCCTCATTTCGTCTACCAGGAACATACCAGTGGTATGGGAATTCATAGTTTTATCATGCACGCTAGCCGAGGTGTAATAATTTTCTGCATATTAATTTGAGACTTTGATCATTTTTCCTCAAACCAAAAACTTCAGTATTAATATTTTATCACTACCTTGACCTTGGCTCCATGGCCTTGAATGAGCTTGAATAAAACTCAAGAAAAAAATTCATAAAAGTCAGCAAGCCTAACACATGATAGACCACTGCCACCATATTGGATGTAGACTACCTTGATTTCGACACCATAAACTTGAATGACCTTGAAAAGTAGAATTCGATAAAAATTAATAAAAGTCGATAAGCATATTATTTTACAGACTACTACCGACACAGTAGATGCAGACAACCTTTACCCCACGATCTTGATTCACCTTGGAAACAAAAACTCGAGAAAAATACAAATAAGTTGGCAACCATATTATGTTATTGATTTCCACTAACATATTCAATGATGATAACCATGACATTGAACCCATAACCTTGAATGACATTGGAAACAAAAACTCGAGAAGAAAATACATAAAATATTTTTCAAAACTCTAAAAATCCCTTAATTAAAATAATTTATAAATAAAAGATATTTTAAAACTAATTTTTAAAACACAATTCCGGAAGTCCCCCAGCACCACCACGCCCAGGAGAAAAATAACTCCCTCACTCCCAATCCCCTCGCCAATACTCATTCTATCGTATTCCGACATCTTGGTTTTTCGTCTGTTGTTTGTTTATACACTATCTACCAAAAAGTAATTGGGCACCTGTGAAGATAAGTAAATCAATACGTCAGTTGACTTGTGTTTCACGAACTTCCACGTAGGACCGCTGGTGTTTGTCCGTGGTAGCATGAACACAGAGGCATATTGTAATATTCTGGATAATGAAATGCTCCCAACATTGTGGCGTTTCTGCGGAATGGGCCCGTGTTACTTCTAGGCTGACAATGCCAACTGCCATGTTTCAAGAGCTACAATGCAGTGGTTTCCCGACAACAATGTTCGCCGGTTGGACTGGTACGCCCAGAACCCCGACCTCAACCATATCGGACATCTTTGGGACAAATTGGATCGCCGGGTGAGGGCTCGTCAGGCGCGGCCAAAATCCATTGCTCAACTCATGGAATGGTTGCAAGAGGAATGGCGACGAATCCCCGTGTATGCCCTGCAAACACTCGTAGAGGGCATGCCAGACAGGGTGGCTGCTTTTATAGCCGCAAGAGGTGGCCCTACGAGATTCTAGCAGGGGGACAACCACTGAGCAAACATTATGGACAGGTGCCAATTACTTTTTGGTAGATAGTGTACATTGCTGGAGGCTACCATCTTGGTTTTTTCGTCTATTATTTGTTTATACATTACTGGAGTTTGCCTGTCAAGTTCGTTCGACTACCATATTGGAGTTAATATGTATTCATCATCTAGGTTGCACTAGTGTATTAATTCGCCCATCATGCAGCCGCCAGGATTGTTTCTGTTTTCAAAGTAAAGGTTGCGCTGTCAGCACCCTCCATATTAGATTCTAGTTTCAACACATAAGTGGTGTTAATGTCTTGATTCAGCCGTCAGGTGAGATGTCGACACTAATATTTATAGGCATAGGAAAAACAGTAATTTGACAAATAACAGAAAAACATACATGCATAATTTATTAAATATATGTATTTATACTAAAAAAATTTAAGTTGTACACTTGT
The DNA here is from genome assembly GCA_029891345.1 of Dryococelus australis. Taxonomy (NCBI): domain Eukaryota; kingdom Metazoa; phylum Arthropoda; class Insecta; order Phasmatodea; family Phasmatidae; genus Dryococelus; species Dryococelus australis. The sequence goes on from CM056995.1 coordinate 263,625,762, forward strand.
AAAGTGTATTTTCTATTTAATTAAATAATTTCACATATAAGACAATTGTACTTTTATACAATACTTTTAAATTAGCTAACTTTATTTCTGTACTTTTTAAATTTTATTTATATTATGACATATTAGGTAAACATGAAACAAGACACACTTTATTTTTCACGCCCATTTCTTTATTCAATTAATTTATTACAGTCGTTCAGACCTTCGAAACATGTTTTCAAAGAAACATTATTCTTCAATATATATATATATATATATATATATATATATATATATATATATATATATATATATATATATATATACATCTCAATATATGCTACTTTGTTGTAGGTTACAGACTTTTATGCATCTCGATATTCACACTCGTGTTGTTCTTGTGCGAAAATATCGTGACATTTATTACACCGACACACTGTGCAAGAAAGGCTATGTAAGTAAACACAATTTTGAGGACACTTTCCAAGTCACAAGAGACCTGCTTGAAGCAAACTAGGTACCGAGGTACTGATGAGAAATGCACTTCGCCTTTCCAGTCTTTTCATGTCTAAGTAAATTGTCGCTACGACTGAACTGTTTACCGCAACTGTCCACAAATTCTGCGCACGCTCAAGGTCATCGGAGCGATCGATTTCTCCAAATTTCGATATGCCGTAACTCATCCTCGTTATACAGCGATGGATTGATCGAACCAACGCCTGTACCTTCCCTTATGTAGCGGACAGTCTTCAACAATCGTCAAAAATCCACATTTCTCTTTCAGCACACGTCACACAAATTTTTGAAATCGGATAGCACCATGTCCATATTAACATGATCGTCGTAAACATGATGTAAATTCATATCGTCTATGCGAAACAGCACCAACATGTTTGCATTGTCGCGAAGTATCTTTTTGGGTATGAGCAAATAACTCTGGCCGAGGCACACACATTCCACGTACATGTGTTGTTCCATTCTAAATTATTCTAGAATGCAAGTTTGTTTCTCGCAGGCAATGTCATCGAAGACAAATATTGAGTTTTTACAGTACCTTGCTCGGATGCACGACGGCTTCATTATCGCTGCATGTGAAATAACGCAAACTTTCCATGAGCTGCAGTACTTGTGACAATGGCTGGTATTCGGTTGCTGAAGCGATTTTGAATATAGGTTCACGTTCTTGAACTGAAGACCATTCGGTTCTTCCAGCATGCTCAGTAGGACGCATGTCTTACCGCAACCCGATGGTCCCGCGATGTTGCACCTCACTGTGTTTGAAAATAGGCTTCCATGTCGCGATACATGGAAATATCTTTATCTTCAGCATGAATGTGTATGGGTAAAGTAACATCTTGCTTGATAATATGCATGTTACCACTATTATCTTGTGGTGAGTGTGGTGCCTGCATTGCTGTTTGCAGTGCATACAGTGCTGATTGTGGTGCATACAGTGCTGATTGCAGTGTGTGCGAAGCTGATTACTGTGCGTGCGATGCTGATTGCGGTTCATGCGGTGCTGATTGTGGTGTGTGCGGTGCTGATGGTGGTGTTTGCGGTGTTGATTGTGGTGCGTACAGTGCTGATTGCAGTGCATACGGTGCTGAATACGGTGCATGCGGTGCTGATTGCGCTGTGTGCGATGCTGATTGTAGTGCATGAAGTGCTGATTGTGATGTCTGAAGTGCTTATTGTGGTGCGTGTGGTGATGATTGTGGTGTGTGCGGTGCTGATTGCAGTGTGTGCGTTGCTGATTGTAGTTGCAAAGAAGCAATTCTACATGTTTTATGATATCTCTTCAAAATATCACTAAGTGTAATCTTAATCTGGTAGAAATAGCACTGAAATGATATACTGGTTGTTTTCATCCAGCAGGTCATTATTTCATGTCGATGCATGCTGCACAGAGCTGTAAATGCTTTACTGCAGAAGCGACAAAGCAGATGCATTATTGGCATTTTACGTCCGTACTGTTCCAAGTCTATAATGATAATGAAACTAAAATGTATAAAAGGGTTGTCTTTATACTTTGGTGAAAACTCGATCGCAGAATCAGCACTGGCGACAACCAGTTAGCAATGATGCAGGTCGCGGCTCCATGATAGTCAATTTCAAAGGTAAGCCTTTGTATTCGCAATTCATCTTCGCAGTATGGGAACACTCTGAGAAAACCCAAACACCTCCCAGACTATGCTGGTAGCAACACCCATTGCACGTGTAATGGTTCGCGTACTCGCTGATGGGCTCTGTTCAGCGTGATGCAGTACAGCCTCTTCCAATTCGGAAGTGCGGCATCTCTTTGGAGCACTACAGTCGTCCCTGTTGGCGGTGAATGTACCTTGTTTTCGGAGCCATTGCGTAACTGTGGAGAAAAGGGTATGCGATGGTGTCGCACGTTTTGGATAACACTCTTGGTACAGCCGACGAGCTGCTCTTCCATTACCTTTAGCTGTGCCATACACAAGGATCATGTCTGTGTACTCAGCTATGTTAATCGGAGACACAAAAGGCCCTAGAATGGGGTTCGAGGCATGGTAGACGTCGCGTGTCATCAGGTGATTGTCTAAAGTAATGTACTGCGTACCCGGTTACATACCAACTCAGGCACATCCGAGACATTGCACTTTCCCTCAGCAGAAGAGGACGAGTGATACACCTGATTTGAAATGGTTGCAGCACGGAAATGGTACGTTTCCGGATACGGGTTCCTATTCAAAAAATAGTCTACTCATTTCCCATTACATGTCCTAGGAATTTGTCAGGGGAATTTTCGAGCATCCTCTATGTGTATAAGAAAGGAATATACCTAATTATGTATAGAACATATGTAATTATATATAGAACATATTTTTATATATAAGAAAGGCATTTATTACTATGTATAGAATAAATTTTATACCTGTGTGTGTTCTTCTGGGGCGAACTAGTTTCTTTGGGTTTTCTCAGAGTGTTCCCATACCAAGATAATGAATTACGAATACGAAGGCCTGCCTTTGACCTCGACGATCATGGTACCTCGACCTGCTTCATCGCTAACTGGTTGTTGCCAGTGCCGAATCTGTGATCGAGTTTTCACCGAAGTATAAATACGACCCTTCTATGCATTTTCATTTCAGTAACATTATATACTTGAAACAGTAAGGACAAAAAAAGGGCAATTATGCATTTGCTTTGTCACTTCTGCGGTACAGCATTTACAGCTTTGCGCAACATTCATCGTTGTGAAAAAAATGACCTGTAAGATGAAAACATTTCAGTGCGATTTCTGCCAGAGACAGGTTAATAGTAGTGATATTTTCAAGAGACATCCTAAAACACGAAGCACTGGTTCTTTGCAACTACAATCAGCACTGCATACTCTGCAATCAGCACTGCATGTACCACAATCAGCACTGCACACACCACCTGCATCACACTCACCGCAAGATAGTAGAGGTAACATACATATTATCAAGCAAGATGTTACTTTACCCATACACATTCATGCTGAAGATAAAGATATTTCCATGTATCGCGACATGGAAGCCTATTTTCAAACACAGTGAGGTGCAACATCGCGGGACCATCGGGTTGCGGTAAGACATGCGTCCTACTGAGCATGCTGGAAGAACCGAATGGTCTTCAGTTCAAGAACGTGAACCTATATTCAAAATCGCTTCAGCAACCGAAATACCAGCCATTGTCACAAGTACTGCAGCTCATGGAAAGTTTGCGTTATTTCACATGCAGCGATAATGAAGCCGTCGTGCATCCGAGCAAGGTACTGTAAAAACTCAATATTTGTCTTCGATGACATTGCCTGCGAGAAACAAACTTGCATTCTAGAATAATTTAGAATGGAACAACACATGTACGTGGAATGTGTGTGCCTCGGCCAGAGTTATTTGCTCATACCCAAAAAGATACTTCGCGACAATGCAAACATGTTGGTGCTGTTTCGCATAGACGATATGAATTTACATCATGTTTACGACGATCATGTTAATATGGACATGGTGCTATCCGATTTCAAAAATTTGTGTGACGTGTGCTGAAAAGAGAAATGTGGATTTTTGACGATTGTTGAAGACTGTCCGCTACATAAGGGAAGGTACAGGCGTTGGTTCGATCAATCCATCGCTGTATAACGAGGATGAGTTACGGCATATCGAAATTTGGAGAAATCGATCGCTCCGATGACCTTGAGCGTGCGCAGAATTTGTGGACAGTTGCGGTAAACAGTTCAGTCGTAGCGACAATTTACTTAGACATGAAAAGACTGGAAAGGCGAAGTGCATTTCTCATCAGTACCTCGGTACCTAGTTTGCTTCAAGCAGGTCTCTTGTGACTTGGAAAGTGTCCTCAAAATTGTGTTTACCTACATAGCCTTTCTTGCACAGTGTGTCGGTGTAATAAATGTCACGATATTTTCGCACAAGAACAACACGAGTGTGAATATCGAGATGCATAAAAGTCTGTAACCTACAACAAAGTAGCATATATTGAGATGTATATATATATATATATATATATATATATATATATATATATATATATATATATATATATATATATATATATATATATATATATATATATATATATTGAAGAATAATGTTTCTTTGAAAACATGTTTCGAAGGTCTGAACGACTGTAATAAATTAATTGAATAAAGAAATGGGCGTGAAAAATAAAGTGTGTCTTGTTTCATGTTTACCTAATATGTCATAATATAAATAAAATTTAAAAAGTACAGAAATAAAGTTAGCTAATTTAAAAGTATTGTATAAAAGTACAATTGTCTTATATGTGAAATTATTTAATTAAATAGAAAATACACTTTACAAGTGTACAACTTAAATTTTTTTAGTAAAAATACATATATTTCATAAATTATGCATGTATGTTTTTCTGTTATTTGTCAAATTACTGCTTTTCCTATGCCTATAAATATTAGTATTGACATCTCACCTGACGGCTGAATCAAGAAATTAACACCACTTATGTGTTGAAACTAGAATCTAATATGGAGGGTGCTGACAGCGCAACCTTTACTTTGAAAACAGAAACAATCCTGGCGGCTGCATGATGGGCGAATTAATACACTAGTGCCACCTATATTATGTGAACATATGAACTCCAATATGATAGCCAAATGGAGTTGAGGCAAACTCCATTAATGTATAAACAAATGACGGACGAGAAAACCAAGATGATAGCCTCCAGCAATGTAGAAACAAATGACAATCGAAAAACCAAGATGGTGGCATACGATATAATGAGTATAGGTGAGGGTTTTGGGGGTGAGGGAGTCAGTTGTCTGCTGGGGGTGGTGCTGGGAGAGACCTCCAGCAATGTAAATGTTTTAAAAATAAGTTTTTAAATAACTTCTAAAGATCAATTTTGATAAATCTGTGAGATTTTGTTACGTTATATAATGTATATCTTATGTATTTTTCTCGAGCTGTTGTATTCAAGATCATTCAAGGTCATGGGGTCAAGGTTACTTGCATAAAATATGGCGGTAGTCAGTAACGTAATATGTTTGCTATCTTTTATGTATCGTTGTCGAGTTTTTGTTTTCAAGGCAATTGAAGGTCGTATGTATTGTCTTGAGTTTTAGTTTTCAAGGTCATGGGGTCAAGGTAGTCTCACCCAATATGGTGGCAGTAGTCTGTAATGTATTAGGTTTTCTGACTTTGATGTATTTTTTCTAGAGTTTAGGTTTTCAAGTTCATTCTAGGTCACGGGGTCAACGTCAAGGTCACTGGCTTCCAGTATGGTGAATGGATGACATCTTCCAAGATGGTAGTCACCTATCAAGACGATGGTCGCCTACCGGAATGGTGGTCGCCTACTAAGATGGGGATCGGTTGCACCTCCCAAAATGGTGGAATGGGTATGGGAGTGAGGTGACCTTCGGAAAGTTGAGTTTTTTAATAATTTTCTAATAATTTTAAATACATTTCTAATCATACATTTTTAATAATTTTTAAATAATTTTACAATAAAGTTTTTAAACAATTTCTAATAATAAATTTCCTTATAATATTTTTAATATATTTTTTTTGGTGATTTTTTAGGTTTTTGGGTTTAAAGACCATGGGTCACGGGAATTGGTTTCTAAGATTGCGTACGGTGACATAACAGCATGGCGGCAGGGTGGCTCATGCGCTCCTGTGCCCCGTGTCCTCGAACGTGAACCTACTACATTATTCTACTTGTGTGGCAAACTTAGTTGTACTGCGCTATTCGTTTACGGTGATCAATTTGTTTTGCAAATGAGTATATATTTTTAATACTCTGCCAACTTAACTAGGAGCCAGTATGCTAGTATGTAATGTAAAGTATATGTAGTTACGAACAGTGATTCTTCTTAAAGGCTTATTTCGAAAGTTCTCACTTTACCGTGCAAGGCCTATAGTTACTAAGCAAAGTCAGTCCGCTGTTGGACATTCTTGATAGCCCTCATTAGGACCTTCTTTCCTCCCCGACGTATGTCTTTTCGCCATGTATAAAATTAACATAACCGTGGACCAGATGACTGGCGTTATGGGTGCGTCGATCAAGCGAAATGTAAACCCGGACATTTGCCTGTCCCGCGTCATCGTAGGTAGAGAGGTTGCGTTTAACGGCTCGTCGACCGCGAGGTCATCAGACACGGAGAAAGTTTCTTGAAGAAGTAAGAACGGAGAAGGAAGCGCACAACATTCTTCAATGAAAAGCAAACACTATATTTTGCCTTGGTCGTTTCCTGGAGAAGAACAGCCGCCAACAACTTACGACAATTTGCCTTCAGCTAGCACTTCCTTGTGCCGTTCATTAGAGAAATGTGGCGTTTATCAAGATTTAATCAGCGCTATGAGCTCAGATTTCGAAAGCTGATACAGAAGACCATCTAGGTGATTTTTCTCGCTGCAATCTTAGGTTTCTGACTGAATTCTGGCGGACCTTTCCGGTGAGTGCTAACTGGAGGACAATCACGAAAGTTACCGGTTCTAATCTGAGTACAGATTTAATTTTACACACACAAACCCATACACACGAAACTCACACACGTGTGTGTGTGTATATATATATATATATATATATATATATATATATATATATATATTCTTCTTTAATATTTTCATTTAAAAGGATGGAAAAACTTGAAAATACATTTTCTCTCGTTTTTCCTTAATCCGCTCAATTTTTCGCCTACTATAGACGATTGCGCCTTGCATCCTCTTTTAGCGATTCAAGGAGAGGCTAACCCCAAACCGCCCCCCGCCCCCCTTTACAACCTCTCACTAAGCACGGGCCTCTGTCGTTCCCGATCAGCCAGAATAATGGAAGAGATGACGGCGTGGCAGCAGCGGAATGAAGATGAAGGATGACATCTAATCACTCGGAGGAAACCTTCACACAATGACACTGCTTGTCGCACTTCCCAAGCGAGACCCCCGACTGAAAATTTTCCGCCTACAGAGACCTTGGATCCAGCCGGAGACCGCAGCAGTGGGAGGCTGGAGTCTGAACCGCAGTTTTAAATTTGTATCACTTTCCATTTATTCGTATTCAGTGGAAAGGACGATTCCTTGGACGGGGCAACTCAAGAGTTACTCATTAAGGCGAGCACAAAGTGACACCCATGCCTTACTCGGGACTCGTTCCCAGAAACCCACCGAGTCAACATCGGGTTACGTGAATAAACGGAAAGAGTGATTTTTTTTCTGACGTTAATATGCTACTAAGTTGCTGACTCTTACCCTGATGTGTACAAAACACATATAAACCAAAAGATTTATTTTTAAGCGTCGGCGATACGACGATAAGTCTTACTAATTACTTATCTGAGTTACCGCCAACTTTACGGGCAGTTTTGCTGTTATAGACTGTTCACGGTAAAGTGAGCACTTTTAAAGGCCCTTATAAATTTTTTATTTCATCCAATTTCCATTTTCCAGCTGCTATTTAATATAAACATTGGGATGTGACCAATAAACACAATGTACACATTTCACCACTATCAATATTTAATGCCTGAGGCTGCAACAAGATGTATTTATCAGCGGTTAGTGCCTGTTGGGAGGGCCTTAAAAAGTGCTCGCTTTATTGTGAACAGCCTATAAAGTATATGCAGTAAATTGTAAATAATTGTTTCAGAGGTTGGTTTTAGAAATTCTCGGTTAACCAGGAACGGGTTCACGGTAAACTAAGCACTTTTGAAAATCCTGCTTAAGATCTATTTGTATGCAAATGGTGTACTATTTCACCATATATGTAATTAACATTGGCATGGGCTTGGTCGTTTTATTCATGCGTTGGTCAAGTGAAACTATGAAATTGTTTTAAAAAAGTGTTTTTTTTATTTGCTAATTATTGCGTTTATATGCATTAGAAAAGCAAGAAGTAAACGAAATAATTTCGGTATTCAGAATTTTTTTCCTGACACTTTTAATTCAATTTCATGACATGAACTACTTTCCCGCCATCGTCGTTGCCAACTTTACTGGGCGAATACCAGTCATAGTGTACCCGTTGAAACACACGTAGGTAGGGGAAGTGAAATTTTTCAAAGGTGGATTTTACAAGTGATAATTTTACCGTGAACAGCCAATAGTTAGTCGGGTATATGCTGTTCGCGGTTAAATTAGCACTTTTTATACCAACGTTTTAAAAATGTCACTGCCCCGAAATATATATTTTTTAACGGGTACTCTGATTTTGACATTCGCCCAGTAAAGTTTGCAACGATGGGGGGGTGGGGGGGGAGGGGGAAGTAGCTCCAAGGTTTAACGTTGAATTGAAAGTGTTAGGTAAATATTCGTGAATTCTGAAATTATTAATTTAGATAATTATTTTTTTTTATGAATGGGAGTGTAAGAATGAGCAAATGAAGTGATCAGGTCTACGGTAATGTTAATTCTACGTATGGCGGAAGAATACCCAAGGTTTACTGTGAACAGCCCACAGAGATGGGATATCGGCGTGACGACACAGGTCGAGTCGCAGCAGTTCCCAGGCTGCAGCAGAATGGAGCAGCTCTCCCTGTCCCACGCGGTCGGCGGCGAAAGGCAGAGAGCTGTATGTGGCAACGAGGCTGCGAGGAAAGTGAGAGGATCCTCTCTCCCCCCCCCCCCCTCCTAATTCACAAACCCGCCGCATCGCGCTACATACGTATCTCACCGGCCGCGCGCCGCGCCAGCATTGTTTTTGACGTAACAATCCGGACCTGCCGTGAGATACACGCAGTCTTATCTGACGTATGCGCGGAAGGGATGCAGGCGCAACACGCAGCTCTCCCACACGCATGCTTCCTGAGACATCGCAGCCTTGCTTTTGTTCGCCGAGGAAAGTAGTTCCTTGCCGAAATGTGGTTCGCTTAACGTTTCCCCACCGCAGTCACACGAAAACACTGTCTCAGAACATAACGTAAGCTGTGAAAAGGCGGGTAACTTTGTGACATAGGTTGTTTTTCACCATTCTTCAATTTTTCTTCCATTTCACAGAGGTTTCAAATGTTCAGTGGTGAAATCGGCACCACTGAATATCTCAAACATTCCGTTGAAATAGGGGACTATTCTAATTACTTTTTTTATAGGCCACGAAGTCGCCCTACATTTGTCACAAACTGACCCCCCGCTCACAAAAGTTATATTTTTATGCGCAATTTTATTATATCTCAAACGCATTTGAAACAATAAAAAAGATCAAATGTAGAAATAATTTATTACAATCTCTACAAGAAATGACTTAGTAATTGTAGTGAATCACTATGCAGTTATTTCTTATGCCATGGAACTGGTAGTTTCAATTTCTAAGCAAAACTATATTCGAATGTCGAATAAAAAATATAAAAAATTGCTGCCAACAGAAATTTATGTAATTGTTTCTTGCAGAGATTCTTGTAAAACAATTTAAAAAATCGAATAGCAGGAACTTGCATCAAAACACGAATTAAGAGCTCTTAAATATGCAAATTTTACCCTAAATGTATAATCGTTAATCGTAAAAGTTTTTTAATAATATTTTATATAAACTTGTTATGTTAAACTAGCGTCTTGAAGAAAAGTACAGTATGATGCGGTTAACACAGTATGTAGCATATTTATAAAAATTAACAGAAATTTTTAAAAAGTGTATTGAATTACCAATTACCGTAATGTGCAAAAATATAATAAACACGTTTTACAATATCCAAGTGTACAGAAAAACCAAGACAAACTTTTTTGGTAGATTAAAATAAACTTGGGAATAAATTAAGGGGGTGCAAATAAATTTATTTGGTTAATATTAAAACATTCTGTTTTGAATTAGTTAATGTAGTACACTAGGCCTACTACTTAAAATTTTACTGTAATAAACAAAACCTTAAGTTCTCCTTATAAGTAATTTATTCTCGGTAAACAATAATAAAATAGGCGTGCGAATGAAAACAACTGTAGATTTTTCGATAGTTCACATGGAACACCTATATTACTACGACTGCAGTAATTTTAAATCATAAATCATCGTCAGCTTTACGCCTCCATAAAAATATCGACTTTTCAAAGGTTACGGCTTCAAAGTTTAGTGTAATAATACAAGAAAAAGGTTCAGTAAATAGTGTTTCCGGAAGCGGTCAGTATTGTTTCCGTATGAAATGATAAACCATTTGCATAGTTTCATTACATTTCTGCGACAAATGATAAGTGATGGATTCACACTAGGATATCTCATCAAGATTAATTAAATCTCAATTACTGATTTTAAAATTAATTTTGTACTTTAGCGTTGACATCACCCGGTGAAACGCATAGAGAGTTCTTAAAAAATACAAGTTCAAACTGACCCCCATCGCAATGAAAATATTTGTATGTACTGTGTTGTTATGTTAATGGTTTTAAAAATCTACTGAAAAAAATATATATGCATAACACCAACTCACTTGTTCATTCGCACCGGAAATCAACTGCCATTGCGTGTAGGAAATATTCACTCTTCCTTTAGAACCATTTTCACTATGAAAAAAAAAAAACAGTTTCCTTCCGAATGCTTCAGCCTTGTTCTAGATGCGAGGATTAAGTCATGAGAACGTACATCTTAAAGTCTTGCAGGTTGGGATACGACCGAAGCATCCTTACTCTGAGAAGAGGCTCGGTCTGCTTTCCAAGGAAGATGGCAGAATGTATAATTAAACCCAAACCGGATCGAGTGAAAATAAGTCTAAGGTTCGCATGTATTTAACTTGATTGAGTTTTTAAGTTTCATAGCTATGCACAAATAGCATTAAGGTGTGACGTGTATGTTCTTATTGGGGCGAATTCCGAACGACTTGCGTACAGATTAGGTGCTAAATATATGAGCCATTTTGAAGGTGGCTCTTGAGCCATCGCAGATTCAAACATCTCGCCACACGAGTGCGAAAGCCCTATAGCGATCATAAGCCCAATAGCTCGATGGTGACGTAAAACCTGGCCGTAAGCACTTGTTCTGCAGAGAAAGTGGACATTGCAGCTTTCAAGCATGCCCACGTGACCTAACGTCAGAACATGTTTGTCTCGCATGGAAGCGCAGCTCGCTTGTTATGGTACCGCAGTACTGGAGCGTTGCAAACATACTGTATGTAGTTTCGCGAAGCTGAGGACGCAGATCTTGTGTACCTCCATCCCTAATTTGCAGCGGCACGAGGCCAAAGACTACGCAAAATACAACAAAAGCAATGGAGTAAAAATGCTGCATGATGTATTTCTATATTTTCCAGTCAATCATTTGAAAATATATCCATCCAGAGCACCGTATGTGAGTAGTCTTTAAGATGCAAATAATTTTGTGTCTTCAATTCTCCTGTGTTATTCTTGATGCCCTATTGAATATGAGTTTTTATATTTTTCAATCCTGACTGAATATATAGGTCTATATATTTTCTATTTGCACGCAAGCTGCTTAAAATTAGTTGCCTATGATTCTTCAATTTTTTTATTAATACAAAGTAGCTATGTATCGGCATGCAATGTTGTAGCGCATATTATTCATGATGATTAATCGAATATTATTTACGCCTAGCATAACCTACGAGTTATGTAGTTACGCCACTGAAGTCGTAAGTTTCCCCCAAGGTCTTATCTCGTCCTGTGCTGACTGATATATGAGTAACACCATGTATTCGTGATAAAGCCAGTAAGCATTGCTGGAGCTATACTTGCAAAAGAGTATTGCACTTCTGTCTTATACGGAAGAGATTTCCGAGTCTGTGAATCCGAACTTCAATTCCGTTTCATCAGATCAAGCACGCAGTTCCTGCAAATTTCTTTCTTCAAAGGTACGACAGCAAAATGAGAATACAGTTGCTCATAACATAAACATGGTTTGGGGAGCCTTGTTGACGCCCCATTTGTTCTTACCTTCAGGACTGGATAGAATTAAAGTTGCTGCAGACTATTACCATATTATTAATAATAAATGAAATAATAGTTCTGCCAAATTTTAGCAAAATTGATAAAGGCTGTTCACGATAAAGTGAGCACCTTTAAAATGAACCTTAGAAAAAGTCACTGCCCTGCATACATGTATGTTAACGAGCTCACTGAGTGACATTCGTCCAGAAAAGTTGGTAACGACGGATGAAAAATAGTCCTATATCTTAACGTTGAATAAAAAGGGTTAGGTAAGCATTTGTGAAAACTTAGAATGATCTCTTTCACTTTCTGTTTTTTTAATGCATCGAAGTGTAAAAATGAGCAGATTTGTAAAGTATTAACTGTGTTAGTAATTTCATTGTTTCGTTATGGCCGACGCATGAATAAAGTGATGAGGTCTATGCCGATGTTAATTTTACATAAGGCGGAGGAATACACTACGTGTATACAAGTAGATCTTAAGGAGGGCTTTCGAAATTGCTTACTTTACCGTGAACCACTCATGCAGACATATAAGTTAAGCACCTAGAAGAATTGGTAGAAATGAAATTAAACCTCGTGCGTTCAAAAGCCATGGGACTTTATTACAATATCAAAAATATTGGTAAATATGACATCACACGGACAAGAGAGTTAAGACACGGGAGCTGCTGGTCCAATGACAGTAGGGTGTTGCACTCCTCGGGTCTGGATACACGCGTTTATCTGGTTCGGAAGAGAGTCGTACTGACGTATCCCGCCTTGAGGAAAGCCCTCAGCTGTTGTAACGAGCCCTCTGTATCTTGCAGATCGGCACCCGGTTGGAGTTCACGATGTTGCGGGCGCGGGTAAGCGTAACTAGCGCTTGCCTACACGCGCCAGCCATGCAGAGATACAACGCGACGCTGTATTCAGGGCGAAGTCACAGGCAGCGAGACATTTTGGAAACTCGGAAACGTTTATAAATCCGCGGCAAGTATTTAGCGCTGGCGGAGGCTCGAGGCGCGGTCTTACGGCAGCTAGGCGACTAAGACGTCAAGATGGAGCGACGAAGGGTGTGCCGTAAACTGCCGTAGACGAGACGACTTGATGAGCAGCCTTCGGCAACAACAATAAGGTGATAACGTCCCGGTAGTACAAGTAAAGACTGTAGTTAATTATAGCGTGGTTCGACATAACGTAATGACAGTAACTTAATAGTAATTAATGTATGTTCTATTGGGGGCCGGTTGGGGCAGTCCGGTTGATGTCAGTTGCTTAGAGTCATTTTATGCATCCGTTTTGTGTCGTACGACTCGAAGTCGTACGTATTGTAAGTGCCTTGTGATAAATTATTCATTTTAAGCATACGACTTAAAAACATCCGACTTTCTTTGTCGTCCGTTTTGTAAGTCATGTCGTCCTCTCCTAGGAAACGCACGACTTCTATAAACGTACGTTTTCTGAAGTACATGGTGTGCAATGGATCGTTTTATGCAAACGGGCGACTTGGTGAGTCGTCCGCAGTGCTGCCAACCGTGTCTACTATTGTGTTGCCTTACTTCGCCTCACGTGATTTATTGTAGACGCGTGTGCTGTGCGACCCCATTGTTGCTGCTGTAACACGTGTTTGTCTGTGAACCCATTTAGTCTGTTAAATTTGAAACAGAAGAGTTTATAGATGCGATACAAGCAAGACAATCAATCTGGAATACTGTTTCGGATGATTACAAGAATAGAAACCTACGAGAAACGCAGTGGATCAAAGTATGCACCCAGTATAAAGAAGACTTCGAACAACTAGAAGTAAAGGATAAAGACCCTTTCTGTAAGTAGAATGCAAGCAGAATGTCATATGTATTGTGTAAACTAACCAGGGCCATGTCCGAAATGACAAATACGTTATAGTGTAAATTTGAAATTTGATAGGTATCAATTTGGACATTGTCGACAGTCACTTATTTCACACTCGTGCAACACAATGTTAGATTAACAATTACAACCAATCGAATATAACTTTAAATATCACCATGGCTTAAACTATCGTAATATTTCTACAGTAATTCCTGGAATGCTCCGAATGTTATTAAACCGAACATGGCAAATGTCGCATTAACGAACTGTAAGAAAATTATTGTGACCATAGTACAAGCAAAGCACACCTACTTGCTATTTATAACGTGCCTTGTGGGTATTAAAAACAGTTGTGTGTTTTAAAATGATGTTAATACTGCATTGGCGAATGTGTTTTGGAGATTAAAACTGTCATGGCACTGAATTTGTACTTGTGCTAACATTCACTATATACTAAATTATTCTAAATTCACTAAATTACCAAATACGTCATCATTATTGTATACAAAATTGGGTCACGTGACCATTTGGTCCACAAAATCTGCCAATTCGGACGCGGCCTAAGTGTACAGGATGAGCGAACATTGCATTACGAATAAATGCTCATTGTTTCGTGTATATTATGCTTGTTTGTGTGTAATCTCTTAGCTGTGTTGTGTCGTGACAATTCCACCTCCCCCCCCCCCCCATGCGTACATCCATGACTATAATGAATGATAAAAGCGAGGGAAAATACACATCCTGGTATTGGTAAAATAACTGTTTTAGCATTTCATTAACTCGTTAACAGTGACACGTTAATGAAATGACTCGTATTGAGTGTGAAATACGAATGTGAGAGTATGAATACAATATTAAACATATGAATGTAACAATATAAACTCAATAAGGGCGAAAGATGTGTGTTAGACCTAAACAAATCGATTAAAAAAGTCATTGTAGGCTTGTTCATAGCTATAATATAAATGAAAGTATATAGTACCAGTAGGTACACAAATGTGCCTACACATATTCATACAGCAATTTGTGTTAACAGCCAAAACAATTGTTTGCTTAACTAACCACATTATTGCAAGCTATACTACACATAGAAGCATACAAATTATATGTTTAGACAATAATACACATAAGTTAGTACTATGTATACCAGTACGGAATAGTCATTCATATACATAGTTTCCTATACTTAACACAACACAATTTTTAGTTCGATTAATCACCGAGTACACCTCACTAAAAGGAGTATTCATATCCTGCTGTCTTGCCATGGCACAGACCTTTGACGGCTGGAGAAGTATGTGGAAAACTCATTCCTCTATGCATACGCATTTTTCCGCCCTCGTGCTGTGGTGGTACGGTTCCCATCCTTGCAAACGTTGTACAACCCGAGATACTCAAGTGTATCATTGAATTGAAAACCACCCCTACTCGCACAAAGTGGTGCAATGAACATGCAGCCTTTATAACGCAAACTTTATTATCATGGTTCAGGTTTATAGGACGATGGGAGATACGCCATTTATTGGTAAGAATACCAAAGTCACATTCAACGTATCTGCGAGCAGTAGACAATCGATAGTTGAATATCTTGTGTTTATTTGTTAAGCGTGTCCGTGGGTACGGTCGCAGCACGTTAACAGAAATACCAAACGCTTTATTACCCACAATAACATAAAGTAGTGGTCACAATTCTGGTGACACCGTATTTGGTTGTGGAATGTCCAAGGATCCATCTGCTAATGATTTGCCAAAGGTGCTATCATAGAGTATTTTTTGGTCTGCAGCCTTTCCTACTGAACCAACATCAACATACAGAAACCTGTAGTTGCTGTCTGCTACTGTCTATAATACTACCGAGAAGAAGTGTTTGTAATTGTAGTAAAGCGACCCCAAATGTTCTGGGTTAATGATACGCACGTGTTTCTCGTCCACGGCTGTTCAGATAATGAGGGAGCAATTCACAGGACACGGCATGTGTCTGGAACAATCTTGCTAGCAGTTGTTACTCCAATCCTAAATTCGTAGTGCAAATCAGTATATGTACATCCAGATACCAGGTATCTGCAAACAAAAAAATATTGTAATAGAGGAAAACACAGTTATTGGCATTATCGCATGCGCACGCACACGTACACAAGCACATGCGAGCACACACTCAAATTCTTATGTTGTGTGTTTTGGGTAAGGAATTGCAAGATAAGTGGAGGCACATTCGGGATGCGTATGTTCGCTACAAACTATCCTTGCGAACTAAGACCGGCCAAGCAAGGGAAAATGTCAAAGTGTACGTGTATAATACAAAACACATGGAATTCATGAATTCAACAATTACTCCACGTCCAGCGGCCTCTTCTATGGACGAAGATGGAATCGTAGGTAACTTAATCGAAACATTTGTACACGAAAATCTTGGCGATGCAGCCCTGGAAGAAAACATCCAAGATTACAACATACGTCCTAGACAGGAGGATGCACCTGTATCTCAGAGTACGGTTCATAGACGAAGTAAAAAAAGATTGGAACAGAAGATCGAAGAGTACATAGATAATTTTCAACAACCAAAAACAGCGAGAACACAAGAGCCTCGTAACGATGACACTGACGTCTTTAACTCACAACTTACGATTGTACAACCTCTTCCCATGCCCCCTAAAATGAAGTTCCGAATGGACGTAATGAGAGTGGCAATGGAATAAGCGAAAAAAAAAAAAAAAAAAAAAACTCCAGTATCTTCCTTATCTCACTACTTTCAAACACTACAAATTCATCTTCCCTAGTACAGTTTAATCCTTAGGAAATAATGTACCCTTCTGTGAACGACTACCAACTACCCATTCCTTCTCAACCTAGCATCGGTTGACAAAACATGTTATCCACCTACCATCGGTTGCTAAGTCAACAAAACTCTACTGGCAATCTTCCACTGACGGACGCTAATGGCGCACCCATGAACTGTCCGCCTTACTACAGTCCAATGTAAGGTCCATCCAATACCAAAACTGGACCATCCAATACAGAAACTGGACCATCCAATATGGAAACTGGTCCATCCAATACCGAAACTGATCCATCCAATACCGAAACTGGTCCATCCAAAACTGTTTCCCTTAATCACACTCAACTGAAAAATAGCCAGGATGAAAAAAAACTGTCAAGGAACTACAGCAGATATCGTTGTTTCGAAGTCCCCTGCGCCACCACATACACCAGACAATTATTCAAAGGAATCGAATGAAAGTTATTTCTCTGAATTGCCTGACAACTCTCCAAATAGTTTTAGTGAACATGACCTTCTTTAAAGACATTGCAGTATCTTCATCGGTTATTGGAGAAACGTATAAGGACCTCCACACTAATATTTGTTTACATATTTGTTCCCTCTTAAAACAATTTTTGCATAATATATAGTTTCACCGACACCTTATGTTATTGTTTTTCCTTACCTCAGAGTAATTGCTAGCATTTACTAGATCTTGCCCCTTTTCAACAGCACTTTGACATTTCACCACTAACTCATCAAACGATGTAATGGACATTCTAAAATAATTAAAAAATGTCTCGTCCTCTCTCAATAATCCAAAAAAATTACGAAATGCACCGTCTACATATCGCGCACAATTTATTGGATGAACATCCCATCTTCTTCGCCTTCCTTTTTTCACAATGCGATAATAGGCATACACCACGCACGGATCCATCTACACCAGGGATTCCCAAACTTTAGTTTATCTCGCCTCCCTTCTGAAAAAAAAAAAATAACTACGCTCCCCGTGTTACAACTTCATTATTGTAAGGGTAAAACCAAAACGAATAAAAGTCTCAAAGGTTTTATTTAATCATTAAATTTTAATGCTTATTAAACACAAATGGTGGTGAACAAATCAATCAATGAGATGGATGAGCTTGCAATTTTTTAACAAGATTCCTAATTTTTGGTTGAGTAGAAGAAACTGCACAGCGTAAATCACTGGCAATATCGCGTTTGCTTCTATACTTGGTTTTTATTGCTACTACGGCTGAAAACGCCCTTTCACACAACTAGGTGCTTGAAAAAAGTAAATACAATTGCAGCACTTGATCTGCTATGTCGGGATAAACTTTGAAGTGCTTGACCCAAAACATGTTTTGTCAATCTTCTCAAAATCGTATTTCGCAGCAGAATGATTTTTGATTTCCAACGCCTGCTCTTGAAGGGTTTCTGACAGCGAATTTATGTCAACATGGAAAGAGTCCGTCGCTTATCTATAAATGTTATTATCACTACAGTCCGATTAAGCAGTTTGAATTATATTTGCTAACTGTACAAGTGAACAGCTCGGCGCCAGCGCCCCCTTAACATGTCTTCACGTCTCCCTTGGGGGGCGCGCCCCCCACTTTGAAAACCAATGATCTATACGAATGACATACTTCCGTGCAGTGGATCATGTTGGTAATAATAAAAACGTACGATTTGAAGACGGACGACATTTGTTGATAAATGTGGTATTTATAAAACGCACGACTTTCTGTCGTATGCTGTCGTATAACACAAAACGGATGCATAAAGTGTCGGCGCGGATTGTACGGTAACTGTCCGGATGGCAGGCGTCAATCAAGGAGTTGAATAATACTTGACGAACAATACGGCGATCGTGGCATGTTGTTCGTCAAGAATGCTTCATACGTTTGACCGTTGAATATCCTTGGCAGAACACGTGGCCCCGCTAAACAGTCGCGAGCAATGCCGGCCCAAAAAAATTGACTGTAAATTGTTCTGGATGCCGTGTTTGTACAATTGTACGATAATTTTTGTGTTCCCATGTGTGCTGGTTTTGGTAATTAATGATCTGGTCTCGTTGGAGTGTCGCCTCATCCGTAAACAACGCCGATTTACTGGGTTCGCACACTGTCGGGCAAACCAAAGGCAAAACGTACGTCGTGTAGGAGAATACTGGTGTCAGGGTCTGAACACGCTGCAGATGGTACGAATAAAGTACACATATTCTCAAGCCAGGCTCCTGTATTAGGTTACTGTGACGTACGAATAGCCCACATGCCTGGAAGTTGCACTGTAGGCCCACACTGCCTCGTACAGAACCACGATGCTTATTTCAAACTCCCCTAGGCTCTAATAATGTTGCCTAATGCTCCTACGAGGCATAATTCGTGTTCGGTGAACGAACTTCTCTTATTGCGTTAACTGACTGGCTTCGCACACGCATTGCAAAAGCCTTATAAAACCATGGCTATAATCGTGGTAGAACCAATAATGCACTCTGACGATCATTCAGGAAGTTATAGTTTATTGCACCTTAATCATATACATACACAGCGATGCAAACTAAATTATGTACTATTTCGATCGTTCCTTCTGTGAGAGTTACTTTTTTTTTTTTATCAGTCAACGTACATCTTAGACGCTGTTCACGGTAAAAAGAGCACTTTTGAAAGCCCTGCTAAAGATTTGCTTGTATGCACGCTTTAAGCAAAATTAACATTGTCATAGGCCTCGTCGCTTTAGTAATGCGTCGGTCATGTGAAACTGTGAAATGATTAGTTAAGTAAATATTTTATCAATATTTTCATTTTTACGCCTCGATGCATTAAAAGAAACAAGAAGCGGAAGAAACAATTTAAGTTATCAGAAATGGTTACTTGACACTTTTTATTCGACGTTAATATATGAAACTGCTTTCCCTCCAACGTTAACAAATTTACTGGACTTATGTCATTCAAAGCGCCCGTTAGAATATATGCAGGTAGGAGCAATGCTTTTTTTCTAATGTTGATTTCAAAAGTTCTCACTTTATCGTGAACAGCCTTTAGTTTAAGATACCCATTCCTAGAGTCAGCAAAATCTGCTTGCAGGGAAAAACATTTGGCTGAATCAACTATCTATTTCTGTTTATTCCTACAAGACAATGTATTGTGCTTCTTCGAACCAACCTAAATCTTAGTGCAATGTTTCCTCAGAGGCACGGAGATCTTTCACAGCCATCCGCTGGACGCTGTGTATTTTGATGATTCTTCTCAACCGTTAAATTAAAATATTCAAAATACTTTTAAGTTTAAGGACAATGATATAAGCTGTTCATAAATGCATAGTGGTAACGTAGCGTGTCTTTTCAATGTTCATTTTTATTGTTAAAATATATACCTACCGACGTTTTAGTATAGGCCGTTCACGGTAAAGTGAGCATTTTTGAAGTCCTAGTTACTTTTTTATTTCAACCAATTTATACCCTTGCACCACTTGTTAATGTAAACCTTGCCATGTGAGTAATAGACACAGTGTATACATTCACCATACCCATAAATCAAAAATTAAAGGCCACATTAAAATGTATTCATTGGTGATTATGGCTGATGAAACAGCTTAAAAAAGTGCTCACTTTAACATGAACGGCATATAACATCATGGTGATAGCTATATACATTTACTACGGCAGACAAAAGTAATGGTAGGTTTTGTGTGTATTGTAACACAGTAGCTCCAACCTCACGGAAGAATTATATCCTACATAAATGTTTTTATTGTAGCTTTGAAGCAAGTAAATAAGGGACAAAATATAGAAAATTGATCATTTTATCGGGAACCTAGCGTGTCTCTTCAACATGACAGTACTTCAAGACCAGTGGAGTTCTTTTCCAAACACTAGTTTAAGTTGTTTATCTGTGATATATTTCTTTCTGAACTTCGCTTCAGAAGTACATTTACAATTTCCCCCCCTTAAAAATGGTTAGCATTTTACTAAAGCTAAATTTACCCCACGACTGAACTTGTAATAATTTTTTACCGGCATTTAAATTTTGACGCACTTTTTCCCGGGCAAGCTGCAACGTCACTCCAGCGGCATTATTTGCACGTCATGCTCTTAGAAATAAATTGCTGCATTAAGCTATTTTCTGTCAGCAATTACTGCGTCTCGCAATAACAAAAGCCAGGAATGATTGTCCTGGTACTTACGTTCCCAGGAATGTGGGAACGCATTTAGAAATCTAGGCCAGTGATGGCCTGCCATATTCTTACGAGGGCCGGAAGTACTTTTAAATACCAACGTGAAATCATTTACTACAGAAAAATGAACTTGGCCAGTAATAGTAGTAGGAGTATGATGGTTTCATTTCACTTTTGATTGATCCTATTATCAATTTGATATAAAATTAATTGAAAGGGTAAATTAAAAAAGGGATAATCCTTAATGCGATTTTAATCCGATCGAAAAATTCTTCATCCGATCCTAATCCAATAAAAATTGCTTAATCCTATCTTAATCCGAAAAAAATTGAAAGGGTAAAATTTATTGAAAGGATTAAATGTATTGAAAAGTTTAAATGTATTGAAAAGCTTAATTTTTTCTTTCTTGCTTTCTTTTTGAGTGGGGGTAGCAGGAGCTCTGTACGATGTAGACGGTTTGGTGCCCTGGAGGCGACTGACGACAGTGGTGGGTTGCAATGTCTTATATAGGTGTAGAGTTTAATGCCAGAATGTGAAACATTTCACATTCAGGAAAATGTGATATATACATACATACATATATATATCGCAATCCACATCACTTTATATATGTAATGGAAAAAATGCACAAACATCCTCGAAGAGAAAATTATTTTTTTAAATAATGGACGTACTACAAATTTCCATAAATAGAGCATACTTGTAAACACGAATGGTATTTTTAACTGTTAGGAATTTTCATAGACCAAGCTCCAAAAATAATCTAATGAAATGTCTCCCCACAATCGCACCTCCATCCACCTCGGAGGTCACTTGAAGAATGAGTGGATGCTATGATGTACACCTGCTTATATATATATATATATATATATATATATATATATATATATATATATATATATATATATATATATATAACTTGAGGGCGAGTTGAAATTTACGAATACCAAAATATCTACCAAGCTATTATTAATGAGTTATTATCGTCAAACAATTTAATCACATTTTCCTGGATGTGAAATGTTTCACATTAATTTTTTTTTAAACTTACCCTGCCGCCATGTTTGAAACTCACAATTTCACTTCCCAGGAAAAAATAATAATAATTCACTCACATTATTTAACGACGTATCCAGAGACCTGGTTTACCACTGTGAATAAATGCTTGTATTGTAAGAAGCAGTATGTTAAAATAATTCACTTTTAACAAGCAATACAACTTTCCATCGAAGATAAGCGTGAGGTTCGTGTCGAAGTCGACAGTATCTAGGTTTAATTATGACGAAGATTAACTTAAAAATGAAAATGGCACATACTTAATGAGAAAATATAATCATGATGTAACCAAACAATTTGAGTATATAATCTTCCTCAAAGAAAAACGATGATATCAATTACTTATAACAAACACAGCATATCGATCCGAAAAGAAAATAAGTTAAAATACGAAAATTTATATTTCCCGATAAATGAAAATAATATTTCACACTATAGTTTATGAATACTGTGAACGAGGTGTGAATCCCGAAGCAAAAAATAATGCTTAACGAAAATTGCTGCTATCACTAGAGATGGTCGCCGGTCCATAGTTGAAATAACCCCCAATCGTAGGCTCGTCGACCGCCAACTGCCTACCCGCCCGATGACGAGAGAGACAGAGAGAGAGAGAGAGAGAGAGAGAGAGAGCTGTACACATCTGTCTCCTCCAAGCTTCTGTCACCAACTGAAGATGGTGGAGACTGGATAGCTAAAGTCACTTCGCTCCAGAGCTCCATACAACCCCTCCCAATCATACCCTGCAACCCCTCCACCCCTCGATAGACTGCTACGCTGGACTGCCTGCGATTGTCAAATTTTTCAGCACTAAGGCAAGATGGCACCAATTGACTAGTTGCATACAGATAGGGAGGACCCTGCCTAACACCCCTCCCACCCCTACCCACCACCCTTCAGAACTGGCCCAAGTCCAGGATGCCAACCACCTCCTACACCGCCCTCCCCACCAAGCTGTCTCTGCAAGGTCCTGGGGGTTATTCACCCATCAGCCCGCAATTGTCATATTTCACAACTGAGTCAATATGGCGACAAATGCCTAGTTTAATGCATATCGGGAGTTGACAGCTTATAGCCACCCCTTCCCACTCACACCCTCCACCCCTCGCCCTCATAACCGGCCCTTGTCCAGAGGAATGTGCCCCCTGACCAAGCACCCCCCCCCCCCCAAAGGTGACTTTTCTGAAGACCTCCATTATTGACCTAGAGTGGAGTTCGCAAAAACCCCACCATCAGCCCTGAGAATGCTTATTCGTATTTTTCGTGAGTTGGCGCTCCAGCGGTATCTGCTTCACAACACACCCCTCCACCGCTAGAGTATTCAGAACACGTTTTTTCTAGTGTTGGTTTCCCTGCTTCGGCTTGCTGGCCCTTCACCTCCAAAGCGCTGCCTCAACTATGAATGAAGCTTGCTTCAAGGCCAAAGCGATAGTTTCCCTAGGGAGGCAGCAGTGGATTTTGAACTGACCTGGACTACTTCCCCTCTCCTCTACCAACTGTTATTTTCGCTCAGACACTGAATCATACTCCTATTTTTTTCGAGACACATTCAACTAAAATAAAATTTCACAAATACCACAGATAAAACTTTATTTTCCTCATAACTAAGAAATACGTTCCAAATGTTTTTAACACACAATAAATTCAATTTAAAACAAAACCGTTTCCCACCAAACTATTTTTTTTTTCCGTTATCCAGCAACTTTTATACCATTATCCAATAATCTTACAAAACTATTTAAAGTTTATTCCTGTTTTCCATTAACTTTTAACTAATCACTGATTAATTTTCGTACCGACACAGTTATAAGACATATTTATTAAAGTAATAAAACAAATACACATCTTTATTCTAGTTTTAACTATTACGATGTAAGCAAATACTCAAGTTAAAATTTATTTTCAACAACGTTAAACAAACATGTTGGAAAAGATGTTTTAGTTTAAATCCGACATTTATTTGTTCATCTAACAGACAAAAAATATGTATTTCACATTTAGACTTCTCTGTGACACAAAAATTTTGAATATACCATCGTATAGGAAAATATAATTTCGCTAAAGTTTAGTATTATATGTTGAGTAAAAATCAGTTCCAAAATTGATTTGGGAAATGGAGTCGACAACAGTGTTGAGTATTTACAAAAGATATGGGAACGAGACACTCTAAAACCTCATGAACAATACCAGCTAGCGGATAGCCGAGAATTGAGAGTGTGCTGGAGTGGGCGAAATTTAGGTCTCGACCGCCCGATGGGCCGCATGTGTGGTGGGGGAGAAAACGTTCAGAGTTGGAGAACCGGCAGGCCGACTGGGTCGCACGAGGGTGTGAGATATTCATAGCGCGAAGCAAAGGAGGGAATGAGAGAATGGTTCAATAAGCTGCCACTAGCGCCTGCGTGCGTCACTGTATGCTCACTCTCCCCTCCCACACCCGCCCGAAAACTCCCGTTCGCTTCCATCCACCCGACAACCTGAGCAATCCAGCAATCGGCAATCGTTGTCTTCGCCTTCGACTAAGGAGGGTGCGTCTCTGCTTCTTCTGGCTGTATACGACTAATAGCTTCGCGGCACACATCCTGTACACTGTGATCGGCCTGGAAACAGGTCATCTTGAGCCTAGCCCCTAGTCGGTCAGCGGTCACAGTGGACAGCACCGATTTAGGTACTTTCCTAACAACAATTTCTCGCAAATTCCAAACAACACCACATCGAGAGTCGCTCCACACAGAGCCTACCCCTCCCCCACCCCCCTCCCGGGTCATGGTGGCGGGCGGGGAACTGACTGAGCCGTCGTGGATGACGGGAACTGGCCCTTACTCCTTGCAGTACCTCCGGGAAAACAAGCGATTCTTAGAACTGGCAAAGAGACGACCTAATCACCAAACTGTTTCCGACATTTTTCCTCAAGGCATCCCAGACCACATTGACCTACTACTGGCTACTCTATCGGCTCCGACGACACCAACAATCACCACACCAACTTCCTCCCGACCGACAACACCGGCCGCAGGAAATGAAAAATTAGAAATGGAAACCGACTTCCAGATAGTAAAGAGAAAAGGGGACAGAACAACCACGCAGGAGAACAAGCGTCTCCATTCTGTGTCGTCTGAGGCACACACAAACACCATTCCTATACAAAATAGGTTTTCCCCGCTTAAGGAGGTAACAGAAAAAACCTCAACAGTTAACCATCCCGGCTCTTCAAGCATCTCCACCCACAAAACACAACCGGCTGCACCTCAAACACGACAGAAAAAACAAAACCAGTTCAGATTAGTGGTTCCTGACGCCACTAAATACAACTTACTTGTTCAGAAACTGCGAGCTATTAGTAGGGACGGGTTCTCCCTTCTCCCCACAGCTCAGGGAACGCAAATCCTCACTAAAAACTTTGATTTTTACACAGCTGCTCGCACAATGCTAGAAGCGAACTACATCCATTATTTTACTTTTTGTAAAGCTTCCGAGCTACCCCAGAAAGTAGTTTTTGACAACCGACATTGCGGACATCAAGGCAGACCTGGAATGCGCCGGTTACTCAATCCAGCACATTTATCAATTTAAAAAACGTATCACAGACCAATCAGACCCGACCAAATTCACGTTGGAGCCGAAACGTTTTTTCTGTGTCACGGCGGCGCAGAACACTTCTCTCCCTCCTTGGCACAATGCCGTAACTGTCTCGCTTTAGGACACACCAAAAATCACTGTTCAATTCTGACAAAATGCCCTCACTGCGCCGGCCCTCACCCCGAGAGTGCTTGCAAAAAAATACGAAACCAACTCCAAGCCGACATGCAGTAACTGCGCAGGCGAACACACAGCTCTTTCAAAAGCCTGCCCCAAGTTCCTGGACTTGGTACAGAAAAGAACTACTGCTGCTGCGAAAATCGCGCCAAAAACTACAAAACAACCTCCTGCCCCGTCCAGGTTCACAGTCAGGACATTACAGCCCGGCAAAACGTATTCGCAGGCACTCTCTGCGCCTATTCACAAACCAGCTCCCACTCTTGACACCCCTGCAATGCCAAATACACAACCTCAGTCCCGCCCTCGCCAGCGAAATTCGCCAGGAGAGATGCGAGGCGTTATGCAGGATTTCCAGGAACTCATGGAATTCCTTAGAGCATGCGACTTCGCCTCGCTCATGGCACATTTCCACCCCTACATACTAAAACTCCGCAACATCACAGAGAAACAAGAGAGAACCTGGCTACTTCTCGAAGCCATGGCGTCATTTGCGGCCCCCTAGCCCGTCAACTAGACCCGCATATACCAATTTCCCCTACTCTGTACTGGAGCGACTCCGAAACACAGTATATAAATATTAATCACTATGACGAGCGAAATAATCGCGTATATATTCTAGTCGTACACAACTGAACATTTTAAGTTTTGCAGCACCAATTATTTATTTAAGACGATTTAATAACTTTAATTACAACCGCTTTTAATTAATTTAAATTTTTCCGTGTCAAATAAAAGCTGTTGACTGTAAATTAACGACCATGCTGACATCTCTCGACCAACTTCATAAGCCCCGCCGCACCAAGTTCTCTCGGCCAATCAGAGCCCTCTGGCCTATATTACTGTTTAACTTCACTCACGCGACGTGTTTTCATGGCTCTGCTTTCCGAATTTTACAAGTGTAAATAATTATCAATACGGAATATAGTTCAAAACAACTTTAAAAATATAAATTCACGCCTTCGGCGCAATTATACCGCCCGATTTCATAGAAATAAGGCCCCGAAACTGGCCGGAATTTTCCGATCGGTCCCGGACAAAAATCGACCACGTTTAACAAAACTATTTGGCGCTAGCATCGCGCCAGCCATATCGCTCTCGGACTTCCCCGAGTTAACATGTTTTACTTGACTTTTAGTCGCTCGTCACAGTACATTCAGACATGCATTTACACACCAATCAGATTATTTAATGGTTTTTAACAATAACTCATAAGATATGAAGTAATTACTGAAACAACTACACTGATTTAAATTTTCGTGCAACTTAAATTCACCGCTACAATATACATATAATTAATTTAATTATATAAACCCTTGCCACTCCAGTCAAGGGAAAGCTACTTATATCGAAAATTTAACTTAATTTGGCTATTAACCTCCGCTTTTTATACCAAACTGTCGCTAGCTCTCTCACAGGGAGATCGTGACAGTACTTCACAAGTCCTGAACTTTAAAATTCCGCGCTGATAAATTCAATTAAATTCACCACTCTCTTTTATCCCGTACAAGCAGGGAAAAAGAGAGTAAAACTCAGCTATGGAAACAGCTCCCAGGCGCTACCCTGGGAATCCTGTAAAAGAATGCTAGCTTTGCAGCATAAAGGAAATTTGGAAGGGAGAGGAGGGGGAGGGGGTTAGCTTCTCCTCGCCTCCGCAAGCTAACTGACAACTAACTGGGTGGCCTAGGTCCCTCACAAGGGACCGATCTACCCCCGCGCTGAGGGAGTAGCGTCCCAGTGATGTAAAATGGCGGTCCACCCGACAACCTTCCCTTCACGCACAGAGCCTGGTGCTCGCCTCCGCACATGCGCGACAAGGGTAGAACTTCTCCCGTCCCTCCGCCCCCTCAAACTTCACACTGTGACACGTGTTCCCGGCCTACAGCTAGCCTACACTTTATCCAACGATTTTCCATGACCAGGCTTGTCTTGCCTTTCTTTCCCAGCTACACGTTTGGAGCGCGCGGAATGTGACTATAAAAAACGATTTGTTATGCATAGACAATATTAAGCCCAGTGTTAAAACTTAAAATTTTAAAATGCGTTTTTTAAAACAATGTAAATTACTCGATACTGTCAAAATTTATGAATTTATACGCTGTAAAAAAATTCAAATTTCCACACCGTTGAAACATTAAAATTTCTACACCGTCAAAAAATTAATATCGGTTTTCGTATAAAAAGTTTTTAGCATGGGGAATAGTTATTTCCTCTCTTAAAATTTACAAATTCCTAAGTACTGTATCGATACAAGCAAAGTAATTCAACCTACCACAAACAATTAAGAAACACAGAACAGTATTCCGATAAACTAACGATCAATTACATCACAACTATATAAGAATCACGAAATACCATAGAAATCTTCTCCAAGAAACGAATCCCAGGAAACGTTATCCAAATTCCAAGAAATATATCATGTTACAAATACATCATAAATTACATTAAAATGGAATCTCATCCCAAATGCCTTTAAGTTGAAAAATTCTGCAAAAAAATATTTCAATTCCAGGAAATTACAACAACAAATTAACCAAATCACATCTTAAATATCTTTAAGCTGTACAATTCCACGAAATTTTCTCCCGATTCCAAGTAATGCAACATCAAAACAATCAAATATTTCACATTTAAAAGGAATCTATTGCAACAGAATACCACCCAAACTCATTTGGCAGAATACGTGCCAAATACACCCAATTAACACCTAAATGTGAATTTTTAATTAAATCAATCTATGGCAGTTACCAATTCAATTACACATCAAATGTAACAAATTATCACCTAAATGTGAATGACGTCACAATTAAAAGGATTTTAACACACTGGATTATCCCTCTAATGTTAATCCAATGAAATGATAATCCAATCAAAAAGTGATTGATTACACAATAAATTGTACAACCAATCCCCATCCAGATGTTTATTAAATGAAAAACACATCAAGTATAATTTAAATTTTTTATTTACTATCACAAATTTTTACGAACATTGTATTACAATATTTGAAGATCTTGATTCTTAACCCAGGAGTCGTGTTCTTTTGAGAATCCTCTCCATCGAACCAAGGACATATCTTTATTCCTTTTAATGATTTTATCAACCAAATATTCATGTGGAGAACTGAATTTTTGCAATTCATGTTTGCAAATTCCACCTTTTATTGATTGTCCATCATATGTTTCTTGGTAATACATTCTGGGATGTGTTTTTCTAATTGAAATAATTTTAAATACTTCAAAAGACCAATTCATAAAAATTTCTTATCAAAGATCCCTTTCTGCTTCGAGAAACATATATATTCCCCAACTTTGAATTTTGGTTTTCTTTCGTCGATGACTTTAACATTATTATAAATAGTTTTCATTAAACTATTATCTGTAACTTCTTTAGGAGCCATTTTGATAGTTCTATCATATCTAGAATTATAAAATTTAACTATTTCAGGCAATAAATCAACCCATTTTAAGTTCCCCTTCGATGTGAAATGTTTATATATTAATTGCTTGATCGATTTATTGTAATGTTCCAAAACTCTCGCTTTATGCTACGAATACATTGCATACTGATTAATACCATATTCGGTCATTAGTTTCCGGAATGGTGCAGAAAACAATTCAGATCCTCTGTAAGTTTGGAGCGAATTTGGCTTTCTCTCTTTCAAAACGATCTTCATTGCATCACTAACCTGTTTCCCAGTTTTGTTTTTCAAAGGTATACCCCAATCATGTTTCAAATAAATGTCTATTACAGTTATACTTGTACCTCTTATTGTATTTTGAAAGCAATGTCATTTCACAAAAATTGGCTTGAAAAAGATCATTTAAACCATGAGTTATAACTCTTCTTCTAGGATATCTTATCCTTGCTGGAGCATGGAGCTCTTGAACAATCTTACTAAACTTAATTTGATATATAACCACCTTCCATTAACTCTTCAATAATAGAAACAATTTTGTTTTTATGTGAATTATTCCCAGACTCTCTCAAAGCGATGAGAAGTTTTAATCTATAGACCAATTCATTAGGATTGTTCCAATATACAGGTGAAAAGCGGTTGTCAATTTCACGTTTATATATTCCACTTCCGACTATATCTCCTATTAAATGTATTTTCGGGTGGTTTTCATCTCCTGAACAAATATTAGAATTCATTCGACGAATAAGTTCTATGCATTTCTGCAAATTGGTGTCAGAATATCCATTTGGAAAGTTTTTAAACAATAATTCAAATAATCCTTTACTGACATCAGTTATGTAATCACCTATTTTAATTTTATTGTCAGGCAAAAATTTAATTACCGAATCTCTCAGGAACCAGACGTTTTCATATCGATAAACACCAAATGTATCGTGCAGAGGTGAAGAATGTTGTAAAGATAAATTACATCTTGCTAATTGAGAAAGGAGTACCTTTCTCTTTGTTAAAGGCTCTTCTTCCGATTTAATTTCCAAAGTTGTTTCTTTAGGTTTATTCAACACAGAATGGAATGTATCCATTCTACTCATAACAGGCTTAAATATTTCTTCATTTAAAACATCACTTGTCATATGAGCTCGTTTGGCTTGTAAATATTACCCCTTCACAGCAGATATATTGTTATGTAATTCCGAAGTAAAGGCAGACATGTTTTGATTAGATTACATTAAATTCAATCTATTTATATATGAATTAAGTTATTGCTTTTCTAACTGATGTAGGTTGATTAGCTTGTGCTTTTTCAATTTTATCCACTTCACTTAAAACTATGTCTAATTTCCTTACTGTTTTAGCTTTCAAATCATTGATAAAATAATTGATTAGTGTTTCCAAATCATTATTTTGTTTTCTCAAATCTGTTTGCGTAACTAAACCAAATCCTTTATTAATTCATTCATCTCTTATATATTGTGTTATTTGTTCCATTCATTTTTCAAATTGTTTTGTAATAGTTGCGTTTACCACTTCATTAATTACAACTCCTAAATTTTCTTGCATTTCTGTAAGTTGTGTTGTAAAAACTATGTTTGTCATATTGTTAAATACTTACTCAATTCATTTAAATGTTCTTCTAGTCTAAGTTCATTACTCTCCAAATCAGTGCTAATATTACTTAAAATGTTGGTAATTACACTCGTGTTTTATAAACATTATCATTCAAATCAACTAACTTTATTAATTTCTCTTGACTATCATTC
Source organism: Dryococelus australis (assembly GCA_029891345.1). Lineage (NCBI taxonomy): Eukaryota > Metazoa > Arthropoda > Insecta > Phasmatodea > Phasmatidae > Dryococelus > Dryococelus australis. The sequence goes on from CM056995.1 coordinate 263,656,836, forward strand.
GATTGCAATTTAAATACATTTAGTGTAATGGTGTTCTAAGTCTTCCATGTAATATTTATTTACCGCATCACTATCTTTCACAGTCATGCCCATATTATGTAATATATGTCCATTCAAATCACAATTTCCATCGCGATTTTTGGTTTAAACAGCTATTGTAATGATTGTGTTTTATACTGATACGACCAAACTTTGAAATATTCATTGTTCTTAGCCTGGAAGTAAAAAAAACTGTCAAAACCAGACCTAGTCTGCCTTTATATAGGGGAAGTGTTGGTATAATCACCAAAAAAAAAAAACATATTTTTTCTTTCCTGCAGTAAAAAAACATATTTTTAAACTTTGTAAAAGTCATGTCGCCTAAAACATGATCATTGTAATTATGTTACAGAATAATACTATACATTTTAAACACAATTACCATATTAGCATTATCGCACATATTATGTTTCGGTATACGTGCTTAAATTTGTAATAGATACAAAAACAATCAATGTTTGAATGTCGACCAAAACTGAAATATTGCTGTATTTCACCCTGTGGTTCACACCAAACATCGTCAAAAATAAATACGGAAGTGGGTAATGCTTCATTCGGAGGCACTATATCTTCTTTATTTGTAAAAGGAAATATCGCATTCCTTCAATTAATGACAAACTGTTCGCTAATCGTTGATAATTCTCTTGTTGTATTGTTTTACAAAACACGTGTATGCTGCCAAATTCAAGTCGATACGGATGCTCCAACAACGACATAATACCACAAGTTTTTCCATGTGAAGAAGGCCTGCTTATTATACAATGTATATTTGATGGTAAAAGAATGCCATGTTTCTGTTCAATAATATTTTCTTTCGTATATACAACTACCAGCATATGTACATTTTGTTTTATAATCTTCATTTCTATACAAATAGGCAGCATAACGTATTGTAACGTACAAACATACTAACATAAGATATCATAATGTACCAATGTAACATTAGTAACATATTGTAATTTACCAACATAACATTAGTAACATATCATAATGTATCATAATGTACCAATGTAACGTTAGTAATGTATTGTAATGTACTAGCGTAACATTAGTAACATATTGTAATGTATTGTAAAGTAATATAACATACTAATGTAATATATTGCAATGTAATATATTGTAATGTAATATAATGTACTAATGTAATGTATTGTGATGTAATAAAAACACTAACATAATATATTGCAATGTAATATAATGTACTGACGTAATGTATTGCAAAATATTGTAACATATTGTAATGTAGTAATGTGAAACTAACAGAACATGTTAACATAAATTATAAATGTAGGTCTATATACATGTTCATGTTCAGTTGAAAACAATGGCTTCTCCTAAACGTATCAAAAAAGGATGTTGTGTATTGAATACATTGATGAATAAATTACCATTTGAATTACTCTTACCGAAATACAATTATTGTGGGCCATGTACTAAACTTGGAAAACGTTTTGCATGGAATAATCGAACAAATGATTTGAAAGAAAGGCATATAGTGGATACAATTCTAGATGAAAAAGCAGCAAATATAAGGAAGAATTCATCTACATCTATGGGCGAAAAGCTTGGAGATTGGGTTGTTGATAAAGTTATACCCACAAAGGTGAAGAGAGGCCTGGGCTTAAAACACAAAGCTAATAGAAAAACATAGAAATGAGTAATCATTGCATTCTTATTTCCAGTATTAACAGCTCATGGATCAATTCTCGGAGGGGTTTTGGCAATTAGTAGAGCAGTTAAATCAAAAGGTAAAGGGATGTATTTGAAACCCTATAAAGTTGGAAAAGGACAAAGATAAATCAATCATTCTATTACGACAGTTTTGGCGATTTATGTCCTCCAATTGAAATGCATGATTATTTTAAAAAACACGCAACTAAGATATGATTACAAAACAGATCAATTACCATATACAAACTAATTGCGGGCATTTTGTTTTGGTTTTTTTTACTATAAATAGCTATGAAAGTAATTGTAAAACAAATCAATAATATGTCAATTATGTTAGTATTAAGTGGTAATTCGTCGCAATTGCATGCAGTATATTTACCTGCATTGGCATTAGATTGGGAATGGCTAATAAGCCTAATAGAATTCGTTACTTACAATAGCATACCAAACATTGATATGCATAACCAATTATTTACGGCTAATATTGGTGAAAAACATACAAGATTGTGATACCGGTAGAATCTTATGAGTTGGATGATCTTGAAACATTCATTAAAGCTGCCTTATCTGAAGATGTACATTTCCGATTATGTGGAAATCCAAGTATCTTAACTAGTGCAATGTATAGTAATGTCGGTATTGATTTCCCAGAAAACAATTCAATTGCAAATATGTAGGGTTATGAACTGAGAGTATATCCAGCTAGTCAATTACATGAATCATCAAAACAGGTTAGTATATTGTCTGTTAATGTATATCGTATAGATGTTAATATTGTACGTGTCAAATATATTACATGAATTCACATGTGCTGTAGCTCCAGTATATAAAATAACTGAAAAACCTAATACATTGATATATCTTCCAGTAATAGTGAATCGTGTTCATGAAATAGTTGTTAAAATTGTCGATCAAGACAGTAAACATATTAATTTTACAAACCAAGAAATTACCATTTATTTACATTTTTTAAAATGTATATAAACATCTGCATTCCGCTGTGCATTAAAATCATAATGGGTATTGTGTACAATAGTAAATTCGGATGTAAAGTAGGCAGTTCTTTTAAGAAGTATATCACTAAGGAACGTATTTCGAAGAAAGAAAGTATAAAAAGACGTAAACACCAACATAAAATGCTCACTTCGAATAAGATACTCGTGAAGTTAACACGAGACAACAAATCGTATTTAAAAGAATTAGGATGTACTATTAATAGAAATGGAAGATATAATTAATGTTGAAGAACCCATCAGCTATGAAAATGCAATCACCAATACGGAAATTCATGTGAATGTACCATTCCAAGCAGGTCCGTACCTGTTTCCTTGGGAAATAAGGATTTCAATACCAAATCATGATATTTACACATTATCAATGAAATCAAGTTTAAGGTTTAGTGGAACAATTAAAAAGACAGCCGGTGCAAGTAGTCCAGCAATTACAAAAATAGTAAGAAATGGAATACTTCATTTAATCGATAGAAGTGAATATCTGCTAAATGGAGTGGAAATCGATCAAACACAAGAAGATGTAATTACTTCTACGATAAAGAACTATCTCTCAGGAACTGTAAACAATATTTATACAGGGCTTATTGCTGGATGGAACAATGCTAGCAATTACTCACTACAAATAAACGCAGGTGGAAAATACGAAGTTGTTATACCGTTAAGTATGGTTTTGGGTTTTGCTGTAGAATACAAACATGTAACATTAAATGCTAAACAAGAATTAGTTATTCTATTCGGCAATATGCATTTGAATGCTATATACAATACAGTTAATAACAAGGAAGGTATAGCTTTTGAATTAAGCAGTGTGGAATGGTTGATGCCGCATATTGAATTGAACACTTGTGAACATGTAAAGTTTTTAAATTTTATGGAAAAAGGGAAGAATCCAGACATTACATTCAGATTGTGGGCTTTAGAGGTTTTTCCAACACTGCCAAAAACCCCAAAAAGTAATTTGGAATGTGAAATTGGGTATTTTGTCGGAAAAACCGAGATATATGTTGTCATTTGTTTTCAAACAAATTGACAAAACAATCTAAAAGTGGATCGATCAGTCTTCGATAATTGTGATATGAAAAATATTTAACTGTATCCAAACAGACAAGCCTATCCTTATGTGGATTTAAATATGAACTTTGCCAATGCGGAATTCCTTATTTCATATTATATGAACTCAAAGTTTCAGGAAATATATTATAAGAAAATCATTTCAGCGATCCTATAACCTGAATCATTTAAAACCAGAGGAACGATATTTGTATTGATGTAAGCAAACAGGAAGACAGAATTACAAATGGCGTGATTGATTCATGAATTGAAATTATTGCAAGTACACCAATTCCAGCAAATATGCAAGCTTATGCTCTTATAATTCTTGACAGACTAGCATGTTACAATGTAATAGATAAACTGGCAAAAGTAATGAATTAAGTCAGTAGATGCAGAGCCATGGCTATGACAAGATGTTTTGCAATGTGCAAGGATTTTAGTCTGCAGAAAAAAATTTCCATTCAAGAATTAGCTATTACTGATATGGAAGAACATACAACTGTATTCAGCTTTAAATCACCGTTTGACTGGAAATATCTAACTCCCAACTACAAGAAAACAAATATATGGGTTACTAACCATCACCATAGTTTAAAATGGGAGATGGATGCATAGAGTATGAGACTATTGAAGATATTTGGAAACATTACCTAAATAATTGCGAAATATTTTTAGGCAGAGTTGAGCAAAAACATATTTTCGAAAGTGTGTATAACGTGAACATAATTTATATTCAAAAAGAATACAATTGCCCCACTTTCAAATAATTGTGAAAAACATATGGATCTAATTCAACATTTTTCTCTGCAGAGGAAAACTCAAAATTAATGTTAACTTGGGAAATGATGACTGACTAGGGTTAAACAGACTCTGATGATTCTCCTCCTGAATCACCTATGGATATTAGTTGAGACGTATGCCATTATTTAGGATGAGAGAAGTAATGAGTGTAATTTACTATAAAAAGTATTTGCTTGTATGTAATCCACTACTTCGTAAAGATGGAACAACACAACGAAATCACATGCTCGTTCATGCAGAAATCAAAATGTAAATAGAATATTAGCCAGTTTTTTTTAGCACATTTGAGCAGACAATTTCGACTTTGTTTCTGAAAGAAATAGTTTTAGTATCTTTGTGATGTTCCTACTGTAAACATGTCTTTCTTCCACCCAACTGATATTTATGTGTCTGCCATGCCTGGAAACTCAAATGTGAATTACTCTTGTTTGTCTAATGGAATAATATGTCATTTTGGAGAGATATGCGATGGGCTGTTTCATTTAAAAAATATCAAATTTCCCTTAGGGAGTGAAAAATGTAATGATTTAATATTTTGTCCAGATCTGAAAAAATGACCATATGTGTCCGAATACAAGTCTACCAGCGAGCATCGAAGAAGTGTATTCACACTTTTATGAGGCTTTTCCTGATGTACCAGAATGTATAATTTTACATGCACCCAAACACATGAAAAATTATATTAATCAAACAGATGAAAATACTATAAATATTGCCAAGGAAAGAATGGAAAATATATGATGTAAAAAATGTTTTTTTTGTAAGCACACAGTGATGAGAAAATATATTCTGTAAGAAAAATGTATCGAAATAAATTGTTTTAAACCATTTTTTTCTGTTTTACTGACTTTACAAATGCATGAACTGTAATATTCTCATATATTCTAACAATCAAATGTTATGTAAACTTTGTGTGGATTTAACAATCAGATCTAATGTGTTTGCACATAAAGGTTTGTGTACGAGATAATGATTAACTAAACCTTTAGTAATCTGAAATAAATTTAATACATGAAACTATTTAAACATACATTCTATGATTCAAACGTCTTATGTTTAAAAATATATGTTTTACACCTTCTACAATTCAGACATATTGTGTTTAAAACAAATAATGTAATCGAACTGCTTCTTTGATTTGTGTATAACTACCTATTATTTGAATAGTACGGAAGAAATGATGTCTTGCTGTGTCACTTCTGCGGAAAACCATTTACAGCTTTGTGGAACTTACGACATGAAAGAAGTAGCTGTGGAATGAAATCTATAAATAATCAGTTTCAATCTGAATTCTGCCAGAAACAAATTTCTTGGGGGATAATTTGAACAGACATTAGAAATTTTGCAACACGGTTCTCCTCCTCCTCCTTCTCCTCCCCCTACTCTGCTCATAGCTCCGCAGAATTCACAACTAGCACCACAAACACCACCACAGTAAGCTCCGCAATTAACATTTCCAGTTCCACCCACTGAATTACCTCCAAATATTCGATATGTTAATTCAGGGATGAAGAGTAATTTGATTTCCAAATCTCCAGCTTCAGTGAAAAGTTCGTCATTCATCCAATCCCAGATACGAGATACCGGCTAGCATGTTCGCCGGCAGGTTAACTGATGCGGAGATAGTTAACTATAGGCTTGACAGTGATGCATACTTTTCTAGTTTTTTCCATAGATGTAAGACCCCTTTACTAAGCTTAATAATGGTATCACCCCGGCCAATTAGATTATCCGTTTCTGTAGCAGGTAAGTACTTGCGATCCCTCATGTCGAAAGAAGACCTTGTGCAAACCTTTTATTTTGAAAGTAATTCTCTCCCTATCCCACACTCATCCGATGTTGGTCAACTTTATGACAATATCATAGTCCCTTACTTAATAACCAGACGTGAGGAGTTAGTGCTCGTGGAAACAGGTGGACTTTATAACTGATATCAAAAATATATGTACATGTGAGTCAATACCGGATGTTCACTGCTGGTGGTAAATAATCCAAGTCATTAGTGACAAGAATATATGTAATCCAACACTATTCCATCACTCGCCTCGCTTCACCCTCATCGACTCTCAAGACCCCAGTTTTGAGAACCGTTAAAATCTCCTCACTTGGTCCGCTGTACAGATAAAAATTTTTGCTACAAGATTTTAATACAACTAGAAATCCGTACATTTTTCTAGTTCACGAAACCCAGAATATGTTTAGAGCCTCTGCGCTGCGAACTTTGTCTCAAGTCAGTACGATGTGTATGTCAAATTTCCTCCACAAACTTTACAGTTTTTGTATTTCAGTGCTTCATTCAGTTGGCTAGTGTATCCCTGTGTGATGTCATAGAATTCATGTCTACTTTTTTTCCATAACACTACACTGACATACCATAATGAATTCAGCTCTGCTATATGCAGTACCGCCAGTGGGGTATTTAAATGACGTAGTAGAATCTATGAATCAATTAAACAAGAGTGAAGCAATCAACTGGCAGATAGTGTCTTAAAATAACTAATCTGAAATTCTAACAAGCAACGCCCCATCTAGAATCCGTTGTGAATAACAACTTCTCATGGATTTGAGACCGACGAGTTCGTCTTCCTGCAACATCAATCAAATGATGTCAACCTCATTCCCAGAAAAGAAGATTGAGTGTTTTTCTGTATATAAATAAATATTTTTAAGAAGAATGTGAGTTTTGTATATGTAAATAAATATTGTGTTTGTTTGAAAAATGGGATATATTTAAAATGTATTTCAAAGCGAATGTCTAGAGAAATGAGTGAGTCAATGTTTTTGTAAAAATATACTATATTACTATATCCACCAGGGGTAGTAGCTTTGTTTGTGTGAAGAACATTTATTCATTCGTGGGTGTGACCTTTTTCTACATATATATTTTGAAAATGGTATTTCAACATAATAAAACAAAAATTACCTGATTAATTGATACGTTTTAAGAGAGCAGAAATATTTGTATGTGAACTGAATACGTACTTTTTCCTTCAGTTGGTTTAACGAGTGTGTTCTCAAGAGCTGGCGAATCACTTTGTCGGAGCGTTTTCCATAACAGCGAACAATACTGTCTCGAACAATACTGTCTCGCTGTGAAAACAGTTAGCATGAATAACACTTAAAAATTGCGAAATCGTTAACATTTAACATAGAAAAGACTATGGAGAATCGCAATGAGTTAACGATTTTGCTTCTTAACAGAAACAGAAAACAAGACGAAATAAATAATTTACTTATAGTATACTAGTTTTAAAGACAAATGTAAAATGCAGTTAATAGGTTTTAACGTACACTGATGGTTTCCATGGGATATTGAAAACACCTAGAAATGCTATTTACCCGATATCGGCCTTTATTTCACTTAATTTAGTGTTTATTCAGAAAACAAATGTGTATGACACTTTGCGTGTAGCTTCTAGGATTCCTACAGCTGGGACATGTATAAACTGAAGCATTGCCACCAGTCCTTGTTCTGAGTGAGAGTTCTGCTGGTCGTTTGAGGACAGTTCGCTGGGGTGTCGCATTCACCATTGACAAAGGAAGGAAATCGTCCCTCATCAGCTAGCACTCTGTTTCAAGATAGAAAAAAGACGGGCAAAGTTGTGTCAGACTACAGCGGTGACCCATCTTGTTTAACAAATCGCAACGATCTCGTGCTTCGCCTGACTGCGACGATAACACCTAGCCGGGGTTCACACCTCGGTCACAGTCTTCATAAAAGTATTTTTCAAAATGTTTCAGTTTTTCGTGAATTTTAACCTTGGTAACATAAAATACAATAGGAGTTAGAATATTTTTATTCATGTTAGTAAATTTATTTCTTTTTTAATAATTGTTGATTAACATTAGGATTCAGTTTCTCTACTAGTGTTAATTATGGGAGTTGCTAAGATTTTATTTCGATAGCTTATAGTGTAGAAATTCTTTCTGTTATTTTAAAGTTTGTGTGTGTCTATTATTTCTTTTAAAAAATCCGCAATTCATTCAGCTAGGATTCGAAAATATGGTTTTCCGAAGCTAGTCTACGTGTGTTCGCTATGAGAATTTTTTCAAACAGTGTCTGCACACAAAGGTTTGAAGGTTGTTGCCCAGCTCCAGATATGGCCAGTCAGAGGGTAGGGGGTGGTGGAGGAATAAGTCACAGAACTGGATAGGACAGATTTTCGGGGAGTCCACTTTTCATGGGTAAAGCGTAGTTTTGCAAACAAATAAAAGTTTCGGAAGGGTCCAACTTGGTGACTTAAGAGGTGCATGGCAGGTGGAGTGTTTCCGATGTTGTTGTAGGCCAAAATACGTTTTTCTAGGCTGATGGCGAAGGGCGGGGGTTGGGGGTGCGTGGCCTTGGAGAAGAACTCACTTTTCGCACAAAGACAGATTCTGGAGTAGGGAAAAGAGGGATGGTCTGGGTTCTTGACCTCGGGGCAAGTTCCTCTAGACTCGGGTCGGTTCTGTGGGAAGAGAGGGGTGGCTATGAGCAGGCAGCTCCCGATCTGTATACAACTAGTCATTTGGCGCCATCTTGCCTTAGTGCTGAAAAAATTGGCAATCGTAGGCAGCCCTGGGTAGCAGTCTGGCGAGTAGTGAGAGGGGGTGTTGTGTAGGGGAGGGAGAGGGTGTAGGGAGCTCTGGAGCGAAGTGGCCTCAGCTATCCAGTCTCTGCCATTTTCAGTTGGTGATAGAATCTTGCAGGAGACATATGTGTACAGCTCTCTCGCTCTCTCTCATCTTCATCGGGTGGGTAGGCAGTTGGAGGCCGACGAGCTTACGATTGGGGGTTACCTCAACTACAGACTGGCGATCATCTCTAGTGATAGCAGCGATTTTCGTTAAGTGGTATTATTTTCTCCGGGGTTCACACCTCATTCACAGTATTCATAAACTATAGTGTGAAATATTAATTTAATTTATTGGAAAATATAAATTTTCGTGTGTTAACTTATTTTATTTTTGGATCAATATACTGTGTTTGTGATAAGTAATTGATTTCATGGTTTTTCTTCAAGGAAGAGTGTATACTCAAATTGTTGGGTTACATCGTGATTATATTTTCTCATTAAGTATGTGCAATTTCCTATCTGCCACCAATATCCCTACAAAAACATTAAAATTAGAAAAATTAGACAAAAATTAGCCTTAGTCCACTCTTGCACTAAACTCTACACCTACATAAGACATTGCAACCCACCACTCTGGTCATCCGCCTCTAGGACACCACGCCATCAGCATCGTACAGAGCTCCTGCTTACCCACCCAAAAAGAAAGAAAGAAAGAAAATCAAGAAAAATAATTAGGTCTTTCAATAGATTTAAGCCTTTCAATACATTTAACCCTTTCAATTTTGATCGGATTAAAGATCAGATTAATAATTTCTTGATCGGATAAAAATCGGATTATGGATTAACCCTTTCAATTATTTAGATATTAAATTGATAATCCCATTAATAAAAATTAAATGAAACCATCACGCCCCTACTACTTTGGGCTACTTTGTAGCGAGGTCAGTAATGAGCCGACATTGGGTTTGGAGCAATCACTGTAAAAACATTTCTGGTAAACTTCCAAGGCTGTAATGGAAGTTTTTAACCTATACAGTGTATGGAAATAATACTACATGTCAGACTGAAAATATGGGTAGGTTTAGCGTTTCTTCTATACGAAGTTGGGAACTTCTCTATGCATTCGACTTTTTCCTGAGTAACTGTAGGAATGCTACCATGCGTGTATGGGAAAATAATTTACCATATGTACTTTGTTGTCACTGTACTTATACACTGATATGGTAAATTTACAAACAATTTATTACAGTATACTCAGGTTGTGGTGCTCAGTGCTAATAGTTTGACAGTAAAAATGTGCACTGCCCGATAGCACTGATGTTGCGTGTATACCGGGATAACTGCACATTTTTATAAAATATACGTAACTGTGCAAGAGCTCCCTATCTGTATTGTTAGAACTTGGGTAAAAAAATAAACTTTGTTTCTTTCACACTAGAATGGAAATTAAACGGTCAAGTTGTTTAGCATCCGGTTTAACATTGAACTTAGCAAATTAATGGACTACACAAATACTTCGTTGGAATGTGACCACATAATCAAAATTCTCTCTGTAATGGCAGTTAAGAGAACTGTAATTACCCTTAAATTCGTAGCTTTTTAAAATTAAAACAAACATCAATACCTACTAAATAAAGTTCGATTTAAACATACTCTTTCACACACAAATATATGGATTTTCTCAATTTACTGCTAGCTAAAAAAACGAACTCTTTGTTACACCAGTGTACCGTGGAGTGAAAATTTTCCCTAAGCCAAACTCTCCCATAAGGAATCTCGTTCCCAACCTTAATACAAGAAAGCTTATTATAAGTTCGCTGCAAGCGACCATGGTCTCTGTGCTATCCATCGATGTATAGGCTGTTCACGATAAAGTGAACACTTTTGAGATCAACCTTAGAAAAAAGTCTCTGCTCCTACCTGCATATACTTAAACGGGCGGCCTGAGTGACATGCGCCCAGTAAAGTTGGTAACGATGGAGGGGAAAGCTTAACGTCGAATAAAAAGTGTTAGGTTACCATTCGTGATCATTTGAATAATTTCTATCGCTTTCTGTTTTTTAATGCACCGAAATGTAAAAATTAGGAGTTTTTTTTTTATATTTACTTTTATAATATTTTTTACAGTTTCACTTTAACCGATGCATGAAGAAAGTGATGAGGCACATGGCAATGTTAACTTTACATAATGCGGAGGAATACACAACGTGCATACAAGTAGATCATGATCAGGGCTTTCAAAAGCGCTCATTTTACCGTGAACAGCCTATAAAAATGTAAATACGCAGGATTTTCTCTCATGCTAGCAAGATCAGCAAGCTCAGGAGGCTGTCGCTAATTGGAGCCGGCTGCACTACCCAAGGGACAGACTTGTAGTTCCAACAAACCCGAATAATATATATATATGTGTGTGTGTGTGTGTGTGTTTGTGTGTGTGTGTGTATATATACATATATGTTATATATATATATAGAGAGAGAGAGATACGCTATATACTAAAAAAGTATTAAAATCTAATTCAAAATAATTATGCGTAGCCAGGTCGACTCTGTCCTATTAAAACGTAATATTATGTTCGAACTTGCCTTTTGTATCTGGAGACTGAAATATTCCGAAAGTGACCCTTGCACTTAAAGTGTAATTATAATGTTCCAAAATTTATGATACTGTGCAGTCCTCAATTATTCAGTTCAAAATTACAATTATTTTCCAACTACGTCTCTCAGAATAAAGCATTAAAAATCCTGTGTTTCAGGTTATTATCGAGCATATGGGCGAAAGTCCCAATATGCGTACAAATAAAATTTAGCATGTCTCATTGTAAACAAATCAATGTTTTGTCACAGAAAATCATAATTTTTACGTTGACAAGTCCTTGTGTCACGAGAAAAAAATTTATAGTCGTTTCTTTATCACAGTATAGTATAGGAACAGGGTACATTTTATTTAGTACTTGCCTCTTATAATTATACAGACTCTCCATTCATTAACGTATAAATTTGCCATCTAGTGTGACAATCTTAAGTAAACTCACATTTATGGACCCCTTTTTATGGTGCTATGTATCTGTTAAAAAACAGTACCGTTGGTGTATCCCATAATGGTGATGCTTTTAACAAAGCTAGGGCACAGAAACAACCGTAAACACCTTGCCTGTGCTTGGGAGTTACAAATTAAGCGTAGTTTAAAATATGCCAGAAAGATTTTCTTCTATCTTGTGATTCTTTCCTAGACAGAATCTCTCGGCATGAAACTGGCCTCTTAGGTTATCCTGTATCTGGTATTACCAGTTTGGTTTTTAAGATATGATGTGGAAATCCAAGTAGGTAGTTATATTTTAGGTTTCGGAATAGTTATATGCTTAACTAAACAGCTAAATGTAATCTTTAAATTTCAATTCACACTTGTACCTGGGCTTCCGTTATACTATCTTACAAACATTGGCGCCTCTACGAAGCACTGTCGCGTGTGTCAGAAAAGTTAGCAGCACCAAGGGTATCGCATTTATGGACATGTACACGTGAAATTTCTGTCGGTGTCACCATAATGGTATTGGCTTTGGGTGAATTACTCGGGAGAATTAAGGGATCAGAATTGTAATGGTGACTTCTGTATAGCGGCAGCCAATACAACCCCGCCCCTCCTTTTTTTTCTCCTCTCACCATTACCGCGTGGATTTCGTTTTCTTGGATAGGCTCATTTTGTTTCAAGTGGTTACTTTTTTTTTAAATGAGCCTTAACGCGTTAGCAGTAAACTAATTTTTTCCCTTGCTAAGTAGGCCTACATTAAATTTTTTACCTCTTTCAACACTGTGGGCATAATTTCTTACAACGATTTCGTTCAGTGCATTCAGCACTGGTTTGCACCACGTGCTCCAGAACCTGTTCCTCAACTCGAGCGGTTAGCATGCACAACTCTTCATGAACTTGGCGTACTTTCTCGATAGAGGCTGTTCACGGTAAAATTAGCACCTTAAGAGGCCCTAGTTATTTTTTTCTTTCAGCTATTTCTTATCCTTTAACCACCTTATTAATTTAATATTGCCACATAAGTAATAAACACAGTGTGTATATTGCACAACACTCGGAAGTTACCGTCTAATAAAATATATTAATTAATTATTATTCCAGATGAGAGGGTTTTCAACAGTGCTCACTATACCGTGAATAGCTTATACCAGTAACCAAACCACTCTCAACTGGTTGTCGCAGAACAACTTACTATAAGTACACTTTCATTTCTTACCCAAACCAAGCCGGTTAGTTCCTGTATCTCAAATTATTTGCCTTAATAACTTCTTATAGCCTTACATCAACTGTGTTTCAGCGGCTCCTACAACCAAGCCTGTTTACGCATGGTACTAAAATAATCTGTTTAAATTTCGTCATGCGTTTAAAACATTCCGGCTTTCATTTTGCGCTAAAACGCGGCCTATCCTGCCGTGATGTGAATCAGGAGTGGTTTCCAAGCATCGGTTGAAGGTCAACACCCTGTGGAATTACTTATAGTAGCAGGCGGTAGACCTTTATTGAATTCTGGAATGAGTGACAGTAATCTGTGACCCACCATAGACCTTTGTATTTTTACATGTTTGAAGCTGTAGAAGTGAGTTTGCTAGAGGTTAACTCTGGTAGAACAACAATTAGACATAAGATATTACTGACAGGAATATATAATCAACATTATTCAATATGCAAATAATTAACTTTTAAAATCTGGGGGAGGGGAGGGAGTTTCATGTTATATTATATTTCAGCATATATCGAAGTCCATAGAGCCATTTCAGTGTTATACAATATCTACCAAAAAGTAATTGGACACCTGTCTACAATGTTTGCTCGGTGGTTGTCACCCCGTTAGAATCTCGTAGGGCCACCTCTTGCGGCTATAACAGCAGCCACCCTGTCTGGCATGCTCTCTACGAGTGTTTGCAGGATATACACGGGGATTCATCGCCATTCCTCTTGCAACCATTCCATGAATTGGGCAATGGATTTTGGCCGCGCCTGACGAGCCCTCACCCAGCGATCCAATTCGTCCCAAAGATGTTCTATAGGGTTGAGGTCGGGGCTCTGGGCGGGCCAGTCCAATCGGCGAACATTGTTGTCGGCGTACCACTGCATAGTAGCCCTTGAAACATGGCACCTGGCATTGTCATCCTGGAAGTAACACGGGTCCATTCCGTAAAAACGCCACAATGTTGGGAGCGTTTCACTATCCAGAATGTTACAATAAGCCTTTGTGTTTATGCTACAACGGACAAACACCAGCGGTCTTACGTGGAAGGCCATGAAACACAAGTCAACTGACGTACTGAATTACCTATCTTCACGGGTGCCCAATTACTTTTTGGTAGATAGTGTACTAATCGGAAGAGTCCCACATTAAAATTGACGATGAAGGCTGATGAAGCATCGGATTACGGCAGGGTACATACAGTAAGACTTCTTGGGGGCTCCTTGGTCCATTGTGCTCGGACGGCGTCATGTAGAGATAAGATTATGTTATAAGATGTTTCATTGGTCTAGATTGTCATTGGGAATCGTGTAATCGTGCCCTAGTTACCAGTTGGGGGACGGGATTCTTGCTGTTTCAACCAGCAGGCCTGATTACACTTCTATTGGAGATGACGCGTTCAGTCAGGCCCTCGAATTAAGGTCTGACCACGTCATCATGACAATACAGAATGATTCACGAGGAGTTACCAACACTCGCAGGGCTTATTTCTTACATCATTTGGAGCAAAATATTTATTTTAATTGGGGGTCCTATTCCCAATATTTATAGAGTAATTCGACAAATTGGAAATGACTAGATTATTGCGTATGGAGATGGATGAAAGGTATTGTTTACCAAAGGACTGCACAAACGCATGAGGAACTACTTTCGCGTATGATGCATGCCGCTACAGAAATAAAAGACAGCCATGTGCAGCTAGGTAGAGCAACACATGCGGTTCATAAGCGTCCGACCAAGTGCATGGAAGTTTAATTTAATTTAATTTAATTTATTTGCATTCCTGATATCTCAGAATTGAGATATGGAACGAGTCATGTCAGTTTACTATAAAAATACAATAAAATACACAGTAATATTGTACCAAAAAAATGTTTACACAGTACTTAATATACTAAACACAATACAAACGGCAACTCTAATTACAACTAATTATACTGAACACACTACTATATTAACTGTAAATTTATGCATTGTGTATATTTTGAAATAGAATCGTTACAGTCTCACAACTCAGGTACAAAAAATTCTTCAAGATCGTAATAGCAATAATCAAGCAGGAAATCAGTCAGTTTGCGGCAAAAAGTTGGGTTGTCTTTTATTTTGTTAAGAGACGATGGCATATTATTGTAAAGTCTTTTTCCATTGGTCTGAACCAGCTTCATGGTGCTACTTTTATTTATTAAGATAATATGGACATTATCTTTGCTTCTAGTATCATGCGGATGCACCTGTGTGTTTAGCTGACACTTGGTATCAATATTTTTATGTATGTATACACAAGGCGTAGGGAGGATGCCTAAAGCTTTGAACAATGGTTTACAGTGTGTATGTGTACGTGTGTGTGTGTGTGGGGGGGGGGGGGGTTGGAGCATTATACGTAGTGCTCTTTTTTGCATATCAAATATTTTTTTAAAAGTTTTTTTGTAAATGCCCCAGAAAATTATTCCATGTTTTATTAATGAGTGTACATAAGCAAAATAGACAGCCTTCAGGCAAATTATGCTACATCTTTCAGACAGAATACGAAGCATATAACATGCAATACGTAGTTTTTTTGTTAAGTACTCAATATGACATCTTCATCTGAACTTATTATCTATTTTGACACCTAGAAATTTCGTGTTTAGGATACTCTCTATTGTTTTTCCACCAATGGGAATGTTCAATGGATCTAGATTATTTTTAAGGAGAATTGTATTAATTTCGTTTTTTTCTGTATTTAATTGTAATTTGTGAGAAGCAACCCAATAATTTAATCATATTAAATACTGATTTATTTTAAATTCAAGAAGCTTACTGTTTGCACTGCTTATCACTATATTTGTGCCGTCAGCATATGTAACTATATTACAGTATGTTATATTAGGAGTAAGATCATTTATGTAGATGAGTAAGACTGATCCAAGAAAAACTACCTTGGCGTTCATCTATGTTAATTATTTTAGAATCGGAGTGTTAGATTTCTCTAAAACTGTGACTATTTGTGGATTCGGTTTCAACTACTTGTGTTCTGTTATTGAGGTATGATTTAAACCTATTGCTTGCTGCACCTCTCATCCCAACTGCCTCGAGTTTATTTAAGAGTATTTCATGCTCAACGGTATCAAAAACTTTTGACAAGTCGAGAATTGAACCCACAGCCTGTCTGTTTTTCTCTAATGTGTGATGTATATGTGAAGTAAATTCAGCAATAGCAGATTCTGTGCTCTTTCCTTTAAGAAAACCGTGTTGGGATGGATTTACTAGATTGAATTTATTAAGATACTTAATTAGTCTATTTTTCATTAAAGATTCAAAGATTTTCGATATATTGTTTAAAAGAGAGATTGGTCTGTAGTTTTCTACATTGCTTCTATCTCGCTTTTTAAACAAGGGTACAACTTTAGCATGTTTGAGATCATCTGGAAAAACTCCAGTTTCAAAAGATCTATCGATTAAAAATACTAGGGGATTTAGCAAAGACTGAACATTCTTTTTAAGTATTATACTTGGAATTTCATCTATACCTGTTGAATTTGAATTTTTCAATATCTGTATACATTTCTTAACTCCAATGTGGATAACAGGAAAAAGCATCATTGAGGGTACTATTTTACTTGGGGTCTGTAGTAGACCTATGTTCAATGATCTGTTTTGATTGTTTAATAGATTTTCAGCTATAGTTGCAATAGAGCTGTTGGTTATAGTTATACCATTTGGATCGCGTACGCTTATTATATTCGTGTTTGCACTTTTTTTTTTTACTTCTGTTTTGATTACTTTCCACATTGTTGTACATTTGTTATTTGATGGGAGAATTAAGCTGTCATTGTATTTTTGTTTGGCAAGTTTTAAAACTTTTTAATAGATTTTTTAAATATGTACTGTAGTAATGCATAAAATGATATGACTTATTTGTTAAACTTATATTATACAGTAATTTTAGTTTACGACTCGATATTTTTATCCCATTAGCTATCCATTTCTTAGAACACGAAGAGTTAATTTTAACCTTAAGCACTTGCTTTGGGATGCATTCTTCAAATAACAAGGTAAATATATTCATAAAACATCTAAAGTTCTCATTGATAGTGCTGCCAATTTGAATGCCCTCCCATGTTTGTTTTTGTATACTATACCTAAAATTATCAATATTTTTGCATAAAAAATTACGCTTTAAAACATGAACTTTATTCTGTTCAGCTTGAAAATCAGCTATTTGTAATAATTTTCCATGTAGACGAAAATATTTTTGAACATTTTTTGTAAGCTTGTTAAACGCAATTGTAGTGCTCAGCTGTAAACAATGCGGTCTGATAATACATATATTTAGACTTGTGTATTTCGTGTGGTGTGCATTGTAGACAAACTTTTAAATTAGTTTTTCCGTCCACTCTTTGTCGACACCATCTTGTCCGCCATATTGAATAAACAGACAAATTAACAAAAAAAAAGTGTTAGTTATGCGCAATATGGCGTCGGTGCATGTTGTTTCGTTGTGCGCGATCGTTTCAACGTCATCATAATGAACTATATAGTATATACAATTCATTCTCGTCGTCCCGTGCCCAGACATCATCACTGTATTCACTTCTGAAAGGGTTATTATTTAGGCTGTTTCCGGATTGTCAGTATATATGTGTAAGTACGTACATTTGCGTACTAGCAGTGATGTGTACTTGTCATGTACTCGTTGAAACTATTCAGACAGGTCATCGCCTCTTTATATTAGACTAGTGGCACATTCTGGCTGAAATATCAGGAACTATGTGACAACAACTAAAATTCGTTGCATGGTATTTCATATACGTTACAATTTCTATGGTTATGCATTAAGACGTCACATATAACCATATAAACATTTGTTTATTTTTGTGTCATGATTTTGTACCTAGTTATCTTACGAGTTTAAGGGCTGAAATATAGCTTTAGCCGGGAATAAGGAATTAATAGGAGCATTAGTGGGCGCTTATTATGTACAGGATGGGAATGAAAGGCGGAGCAGAAATATTGTTGTACACTGGTTGCTTGGCAGAGAAGCAAGACAACAGGTGTGTGTTGTTTTGAACGAAAACTAATACAGACGAATTTGCCAATATAATGTGTATTTTTGGTCGTTGTACACTTTGAGTACAAATCGTACAGCAGAAAAACAAATTGCAGTAATATAGATATTCTTACACCTCGGTATCTTGAGGTTATGTTTATCTGTTCAGCTTCTCTCGACTTCACAAGTATTCATACCACAGTAAGAGCTTTATCACGTCATTGATATAATGTAAACAAATTAGGGCAGTTGTTATGGGATTTGTTGCATTTGTTTGTCGTATGTAAAGGGGAATCACACATAAAATGGCATTCTTTCCTGGTTATTCGATACCATGTGTTTGAAATATACACCTTAATAATGAAAGAAAGATAAATACAATTCAACAGGGTTTACAATAACTTGGAAATGCGGATTGCAAATGTAATATTATATGTAAGCATACACCTGGAAAATATGCTGCAGACGTCTATACAACGCTCAGAATTTGATTCATAAATGGAAGTACAATTATTTACACATACAATAGAACGAAATTTTGTAAATACTTACTAACTTTTAAAACTTGTGAACTTTATAACCACAAAACCTACACGTTAATTTTCACACCTGAAATGAATATGGTGACTGTCGTTAAGTACGAAAGTATGCCCAGCAAGTATACAATTTCAAATACTGCTCAAGTATACAGCCTGTGTGTACTATAATGGGAATTCGGACAGTGCTAGTATATACATGGCGATGTCACTTCCGGGGACAGGTACGCACAAGTATGCATTTTTTGAGAATCCGGAAACAGCCTTAATTCACCATTTTTCAAATGTTTCGGATTACACTGTAAATATTGAATGTAGGACCGGCACGTATATGATATATTTTGCTCCAAGTGGTGTGAGGAATAAGCTCTGTGAGTGGCGGGAACTCCTCGTGGATCATCCCGTATAAATGTTTCAGGATACTGAACACTGGCCTCAAGTTCGTTATTTCAGTTGGCTGTTTACTTAATTACATGATATCATTCCAATTACACATAGTGATACAAACCTGTGGCAACGTGTAGTTTTTGAAAAAATAAAGAAAATGTACTGGAGATGTGATGAACAGGCCCACAAATATCTATATATACGCAAAGCATTTCAGTACTTATTGCTCACCTTCAGACAGCGAAATTCGATTCAACTTTACGAGCATGCCCTATCCTAAGAAGTAAATTATCAATGTATTTTACATATTTCAATCAAGAACAAAATCTACTTCAGCATATTCATGTAGAAGATCATCTACACATTTATTTACATGCACAAATATGCCATATTTCAAGCAAATGTTTTTCACAAAATATTATGGCATCTTCCCTGGAGATGTTTAGGGAAACAACCTGTAAATACTTAGTCGAATGACATTATTATGACCACCTGCTAGTATCCAGAGTAACCGCCCTTCGTGGCACGGACAACAGTTAGAGGAGCTGGCAGTGACTCATTCATGTGCTGATAGGTCTCCACGGGTATCTGAAGCCATGCTCTCTGTAGTGCGTCCCACAACGGAGGAGACAGACAGCGAACACGACGACCAAGGTGGTCCCACAGATGTTCAATTGGAATGAGATCGGGGCTGTTTGGAGGCCAGGGAAGAACTTCGAAGTCTTGATCTTGCTCTTCCAGCCACGTGCAGTCACTTCTAGCAGTGTGGCAAGGTGCATTATAGTGTTGGAATATCCAATCCTCCCGAGGAAATACAATCATCATGCACGGGTGGGCGTGATCACCGAGGATGGATTCATAACCAAAGCGATCAAGAGTGCCTTCCACACGGATGATGGGATCTAGAGAAAACCACGAGAACATTCCTCAGACCATGGCACTGCCCCCATCGCTTTGTGTTCATCTAGCAGTGGGGGCAGGGTGTCTGTTCTCGGACGTTTCTCGCCGGATACGCTGACGTCCATCCATTTTATGCGGCTGAAAACATTACTCGTCGGAGAAGGCTACCCATCGCCAATCAGCAGCGGTCCATTCACCATACTGTCAAACAAATTCCAGTTGTTTTCATCGATACACCTGTGTTAGCATGGGTGAAGTCACCCTCCGTCTACTCCGGAGCCCCATTCCCAGAAGAGTTCGCTGAACTGTTGCGGTAGACACGTGTCTGGATATCCCTGGTTCATTTTGACTGTGAGCTGTTCCACTGTAGCCTGTCGGTTGGCTTTCACGCACCGTCGGAGTCGACGTTCACCTCGGACATTAATGGCGCGTGGAGCTCCGCACTTTCCATGACGGTTGTTATCAATGGCGCCATTCATCCACACGCGATACACCTTTACCACAGAGGCACGTGAACAGTTCACAAACGTCTCTGTTTCCTAAATGCTGCCCTCCTTGGCCCAAAAGCCGATGATCATTCCTTTTTGCGACTCAGTTAAATCGCTTCCCTTGCCCATGACAGCAGGAAGCGCACTGTGTACAGCCAGCCTGTCAGTCGCATTATATACCTGCTTCACCAGCCCACGTCACGGGTCATACGTAATGGGCTACGCGCTGCAGATGACACTTCTCACAGGTGGTCATAATAATGTGATTCGACTGTGTACTCATTGGTCATGCAGAGTGGATCACAAAAATATGATTCGTGAGAATTTTAACAGGTACAGAAAAGGCCGAATACTATCGGTAACGGTCGTGAAGAAGGGCATTAGGAGATTATGTAGCCAGGCCGCTCATCAGGCGCCGCGTCTGGAAGTACCCTGGTGTGAAAGCTGGACGCCTTGACCGCCTGCCTGCACTTGGTAATTGGCGTGGCGCGGTTACTCAACTGTTCATCGCCAGCCAGAAGACGACAGCAACGCCTCACAACGCAACCTGCTGGCTCCCGACGACCGTGGCGCAACAAGGATAGTCATGCACGCTTAACTGCGCGCGCACCTCAACTGGTTACGTGCTGTACTTCGTTCCACGTCGAGAGTCGGCACAGTTAATATACGATCACCCGATGACGCTTATGGGTTCGAGTCCCGGGCAAGGCAGGGGCTGTAATTTAAGTTAGGTTAAGCTTTCCAGCATAAAACCAGGGGACGTTAAAAAGCCCGTTGGGGTCGCTCCTGGATTCTCGCATGTGGTAATCGTGCCCGGACGATGCCGCTAGTCGACGGGCTTTACCTGGGTCCTCCCACTTCCTTCGTCCCTTCTTCTAACGTACACACCTCGCTTCACCCTCATCGGCTCTCTAAGATCTGGAAATTAAGAGTCGCCCGAATCTCTCCGCTTCTCTCTCCACACTCGTGTGACTACGCAGCGAGGCTATAATGTACTTACTTCAAATAATCATATTACCTAAAATATATTTAGACAACATTATATGAACAACTAAAAATTGAGTTAATGTTTTGGGTTTAAAATTGTTAAATATTTACATTGAAGTTATACTCCAACTGGACAGCATAAAACTATGCACACATCTCTGTGTTCCAAATAGTGGTCATGTTTGACCAAATGCCAGACAGGCGACAAGAGACCAGGGCGAATAGATATGATCTAGGGATTTATTTTCTCTTGGAAAATTATTAATAGTTTTCATGTCTATGTTATATGGCATTGTATTATTTGACACATGTATAGATTAAACTTGGAGTATAGGCGTTAAGTTATCACCTGCGATTATATGAATAGTAGTATCGCATTGAAATAACATTGTTATTTTTCAAGTCCACTCCTCTAGTGCTAGAGCTCCAGCTACGCGCATTGGCATTGCAAGCTTGACTGAGAATGGATTTTTCCACATGAGCTACCATTCTCTACCATATGCTATGTGCCTCCACAGTTTTCCAGGCATTGTCGCCCTTCACGCCAACATTTTTCGTTATTTCGTGTTGTATCTTTATTTGCAAGGTAAATAGGCCTACCAACTAGCTATTGCTCCACTAACGTTATTTTTACGAGCTTTACATAGTTTTCCATCCATATTTTTTAAACGCTAGCGATATGACTGATAATCCAAACCTTATGTTATGTTAGCTATGTGACAACCGCACGTTAATAAATCAGTAGTTACGTCTGTACTCCAGACTAAAGAAATTACACAAAAAATAATTTGCAATCAATATTTTCCTCTTAAATTTAAATATTAAGGGAATAAAATAATCCACTACAGCGTGTGAGACTAAAATTTGTTTCTGAAAATAAACAAAAAAATCTATTTATTTGTATCGGACACCATTCCAGATTTACACCTTACATGTAACGTCATGTTTTACATTGTTTTTGCATAACCACATAACAAACTCATAGATTTACTTGCTATACAATACATAATTAAAAATAAGACTTAATCCAGAATAAAAATGAAGAAGGGCAGCTGAAAGGTGATGTCAGAGCTCTGTTTAATGTAAGCTCTATAAAAGTTATTTTATTTTTAAAAATCAGGAGGGGAGTGCAAAAATTGAAAATATTAATATATTTCCTTGAATTCAGCTTATTAAAATTATTCCTTATGCAATTACATACCTTGCATACATAGTTGTGTAGTGCCTTGTGGGATCCTTTGTTTTAAAGGAATCTAATTTATTTCGTTCCTGCAAGCGTGTTCTAAAAACAGTAAAATTTTGAACTGGCACAGAGTTCAAAGCTGATTGAGATAAAATCAAAATAATGAGCGGTCTTAAGATGTGAAAGGCATGAAAAAGTACATGATGAATGAAGTTATTGAGTACGAAGAGGGCGTGGATGATGCTCGAGACAGTAGATCTCTGCTCCTTGGAGGCCGAAGAGGCGATGGTGCGGAACAGTTCCGCTTGCCACACCGCGGCTGGGGAGCGAAGTTCTTGGGCAACACGATGAGAAAAGTGGGGGGGGGGGGATAATTGAAGCGGGGAGAGTGGTAGGGATCGCTGCCGAGTCTGTGGAGAGTGCCGGCCGAGAGAGGAAAGGACCACGGCGGAGGTCAGGGGTCGCCTGCCCCCCTGGCAGAGACGCCCGGCTACACAAGGAAACACTTTCCCTTCGTGCGAGGCGATCCCCTCGCTCTCGGGCTTCATTCACAGTTCTCTGCGACGCTCCGGCGTCGCAACTTTAAGCGGTACTCACAATAGAGCGTTGCGACGCGTCGCGCCGAGCATCAGCCAATCAGAGCCTTGACGCTAGCACGAACGACGAACATTGGCTTTGACGCTTGTCGTCAGCGTCGGGGAATAAGAAGAATAACATTTCTGTACTTCATAATAAATAAACTGGCGAAAAGCTGTGATAAATAACAATGAAAATATGCATAACACACTGTTTGCAGAAATACTAATTCGAGTCCAAATTTATAACGGATTTACCAACCTTTAGGAAAACAAAAGTATGTTTTCTCTTCCGATGCCTGAAGAGTCGTTCATGTTCATCATTTCGAAATTTAATATAATACTTTTACTGAAGAAGAGTGTATATCACTACAAATTAACAGTTTTATTAACTAAATGGCAAACATATCCACTGTATTTCGTTCGCTTTTGGCATTTCATTGCAAGCTTCCTTTCAGAATAACAGATGACAGCATGGTCATGTCGCCGGCTACATCGCGACGCTCTATTGTGAACACCGCTTAACGGTCGGTACATTCGTTGTTTGCGTACGCGTATCTCAGCTAGTAAATATCCTAGGAATACGAGATTTAGTGAGAAAAGAAAACAAAAACAATAATATGTGCCCGTACAGTCTTGTTTTTATAATATTAAGTTAATTCTAAGAGAAAAAATCGCGAAAGAGGTAAAAATCGCATTTTTAGAGCTTTACTGCGTAGATTCTTTAATGGTTACGAGAGAATAAAAATTTTACAGTCGTAGTTTAATCCATGGGCTTTCGTCACGTGTAATAAAATCCCACTGTTACAGACCTGACTTGCACAGGAAAGTGTAACAGCAGAAACACTACACGCAGATTAAATATCTTGCTCGTACAAGCAACGGGGCGCAAGTCACGCGTGTTATTGTCACCCGTATAGCATAGTTCAATACAGGTTCCTATTGGCTGTTCACGGTAAAATGAACAATTTTGAATGCCTTGCTTAAGATCTACTTGTATGCACGTTGTGTATTTTTCCGCCTTACGTACAAATAATATTGCCGTGGGCCTGATTATTTAATTCATGTGTCGGCCAGGCAAAACTGTAAAATTATTGGAAAAGAAAATATTTTACAAATCTGGTCATTTTTATTCTTCGATGCATAAAAAAAAACTAAAAGCGAAATGACTACTCTAAGTAATCACAAATAGTAACCTAAGACTTTTTATTCGACGTTAAGATATGGAACTACTTTCCATCCATCGTTACCAACCTTTCTGGGCGCATGCCACTCAGCGAGCCCGTTAAAATATATGAAGTTGGGAGATGTTTTAAGATACGGCAGTCTGAAAAAAAAAAAAACTCTTTTAATTAAATTAGGGAGGGGGGGGGGTCCAAAACAATATTTACAACAAGCATGGTATCTTTAAGTACCATCCCGCCCTCGTGCGATGTATGGTGTTTTTCCATACGATAACTTACCGGGGGCATGTTAGTAGTTTCGTCAAAAAACCAGGATTTCTAACACTTGCAATGCAGTTCACACTCCAGGGAGCCGCCCAGATCTCTCCAAACGTAACCAACATTCTGTAACGCACTTCATGTGCCACCTGGACCAATTATATTTCCCAATATTTTTAGACTAATACATTCTCTTCTGTGTAATTAACAATAATAATCTGAAGAAATTTCGGCAATGGAGGAAGTTAACTTTTAAAAAATAACTAAACGCGGTATAAAAACTTTTAATTTGTATTTTATAGCCTACATATTTTAGAATAGAATTTAACTGATACGTTAGGCTGGAATTTAAAAAGATTTTTCATGTAATCTAAACGTCACGAAGCATATTTCCTGGAAATTTGTTATGCGGTGAGGCAGTATTTCATTTTTAACTGCAGAGATAAACTCCAGAATGGCCATATGAAACCCTTAACCGCAGGTGAAACAAACGGCCTGATTTAAAACAAATTGCAACATTCCGCTCCCGTGACTTCAATCAAAAGCTTAGCTGGAACTAAACTTGGTGTAAAAATAACTTTTTGAAATTTGTGTAAACCAATATTGTAAGTCAAAATCTTCACATTCTCGATGAAAAAACCATGAGGTATGTCATTTTTCAAGTGAATTGGTGGTTTTATGAAGTTACCACTGGTTTCATGTCAGGAAACCATGAAATATCCTCAAAATCTACGGTAACATTTGGTGGCTACTGAACAACCTTAACAACGAGGCCTTGGTCGCCGCTGAGAGTGGACTGAGGCGGGAACGGAGTGGTGGCGGAATTCAAGGGAGGGGGAAGCGGTAGTACCCAGAGAAAACCCGCCGACCAACAGCAGCTTTCGCCACGATTCCCACATGCGAAACCTGGTAGTCGAGCCCACCGATAGTCGAGCCCAATCGTTATTACCGATACAATAAAGCCTTGCAACCTGTCTGAGACAAGCTAGTGACGTCACGAGTACCAGGCAAACACAAGTGGCCAGTATGACTGACAGCTTTGGCAGTTTATACATGTGGCAGGATGTATTTTAATTAAAACTGTGGCTTATAGTGTAATAATGGACCACGGTGTTAACTTTATGTGTTGTTCAATATCATGGAAATAACTGATCGGCTAAAGTGCACGTCATTAAGTTCCCTAACAATGACGAAAGAGTGCTCACAAAGTTCTTACTCATAAGTAGACGTTTGTCTATAAGCTACATATGTAGACTTTCAGTAGAACACGTAACATTTAAGTAACATGATTATTATTACAGTCTGTGTGCACTAGCAAGAGCAATATTCAAGGATAGCTGTTTAAGCATACACTAGGGCTTCAATAGTTCCATACACCTTACATAACGACGATTTAACAATATTTTGTGTTTAAATAAATCCGATGTCACAGATCATAAACATATTTAATTGAAATTATTTTTAATTTTTATTAGGTCAGTTTCTACAAATTATTTTGTACAACATAGACATTTCACGAAATATAATACACAGTGTGCTTCCCTTCAAAGAGGTAATATCTTCTCCATTAGGTAAACATCATTTGACATGATTACTATATAAAGAAAAATTAAGAAATGGCTTACATCCCTTTTTATATATTAAGTGAATACATTATTAAGTAATATTTGTGAACATAGTTCTTGCCTTGTTTGCAAATGACAACAGACTAAATTCAACGAAAATTAAGAAATGGCCTACTGCTAGTTTATTTATTCAAACAATATAATTACGTAAGTAGTAGGGGTGGCGGGTTCTAGGCCACGTTGGATTAATTGGTATTAATCGATGGAATATCGATTCGATTGAAAGGGTTAATCATTAATCCGATTTTAATCCGATCAAAAATTGAAAGGGTTAAATTAAATCGAAAGGGTTGATCAAAAAGGTTATTGAAAAAAAGGGTTAATTTTTAGTCGGACTAATTTTTTTTGTTCATGGGTATACTTTATTTTCTTTCTTTCTTTTTGAGCGGGAGAGGAGGTAGCAGGAGCTCTGTACGATGTTGAGGGTGTGGTGGTCCTAAGGCGACTGACCAAAATGGTGGGTTGCAATGTGTTATATAGGTTTAGAGTTGAGTGCAAGAGTGGGATAAGGCTATTTTTTTTATTTTTTTTCTAATTTTGAGGTGTTTGGAGAGATGTTGGTGGTAGGCGATTTTTACGAATATATTTAACACACGAGAGAATTTTAGAGTGTTTAAACGATTTCTAAGCGTGACCTAAGTGTAAATTTAATGTTTTTTTGGGGGACATTGCTCATAGATGGTAGATAGGCGACTTTGAAAGATGGGATTTACGTGTTAAATGATCTGTTTTCCGAATGCAATTAAATGTTAGAGAAATTCAGAGTGTTCTATGTATGAATAAATAACATCTGGTGTCGACAAGTGCAAACTCACTAAACGAAATCCAGCTAGTTAACACAGACAAATAAAGATTTCCAAACTCGCATTTGAATTATACGATTTAAATTTTAAATAGACACAATAGCATAATAGAAATACACGTACGCTACTTAACGCCTCTCACACATACCTTGAGTATTTTTTAAAACACGTCCGTTTGATGTGAAGTCTGGTGTATTAATGAGTCCAGCACAATTATGCCGTCTTATAAGCTGTGCGTGTGTGGAGAGCCTGGTTATATATGTGTAGCGAAGCCGGCATATTGAAGGCAAATGAGTTGAAATTTACGAGAAAAACTCTGCATTCGCCCTACAACAGACAACGAAAAGATAATGTTTTAACTAAAATTTCACTGTTTTCTGAATAATTCACTTTTAACACAAATTATTTTCTTCGAAGCATTGGGACACTCGGATGACGTGAAGAAATACTTAATCTCGCAAAGCGTAATCATGCAACACTTTATACAGACGTATTACAAATTTCTGTAAAGCGTGTGTCGCATTTGTTAACACAAACTGTATTTTCGTCTACTGAACACAGAAATTGAACATTTTATCGCAATATTGACTAAACACATGAAAAAAAAATTTCCCGATAAAGTAATTACATATTAAATCGCGGCTATCACTAGATATGGTCCGTAGCTGCGGTAACCCCCGAGGGTGGCCTCGTCGGCCGCCAAGTATCTAGAGGTGCGGTGTTTATGAAGGAGCTGACGCCTAGCATGTCTGTCTCCCACAAATGTTGATGGACGATTGAAAATGGTGGAGAGTGGGATAGCTGAGGTCACTTCACTCCAAAACTCCCTGCACCCCCTTCCCCCTCCCTCCAGACCACGTCTGCAGGACCCTGAGGTCAAGAAACCAGCTTGCACCCCCTTTCCCCTCCCCCCCCCTCGTATTGCTGCTATTTTTACATAACTTGAGTTGAATTTGATTTTATTTAAAAATTAGTTTAAATATTTTATGTTTACCTTCTTCTCCAAACATCATCGTGTTGTATATTGAACAGGAACTCTTGTTATTTGTGTGCTTGTATGTAAAATTAAATATTTTAAAAAAAATTTGCTGGGGTGTGTTCTGTGCAATCGTAGATTGTAGGCAAGGAGAGTCAGAGGTCTTCGCTACCTGCTTCTGCGAAGCTATTAGGACTTCGCTTTCGATATATTCCCCTGGGGTGTCACTAAAGTTGGTCAGGGGAGCGTTGTGTTCTACTCCAACTTTCAACTTGAATAGCCGGAGTGGACAAAGGTTTTCTCAAGATACTAACCTGATGCCTCGTTTCTTTGCAAAACTTCATGCATACATTCTGCTATTTTCTCCATATTTTTTTTTTGTAATTTTCCTTTAGCCCTTCAGGGTAAGGTAATTTTTAAATCAAGATTTAATTTAAATGATTCTAAGTTTTTTTTTAAAGTCACCATTACTGATAGACGTCTACTAATTTCTCTTCACTACTATTAAACCATCACTCATTTTACATAATATATTATTGAAAAAAGTTAGTGAAATGAGGTATAAAAATCATTTTACTATAAAAAATTATTTTCAAAAATCATCCTTAAAACTAAGTATTTACAATATCACACAAAAAAGATTGGATTTACAACAAACATTTGCACACAGTAAAATTGATCTTTCAATCACAATTATTATACAAATTCTTACAAAAAACAAGCTTTTTACAAAAACAATATATTTTATCAATAACATTTTAACAACAATCAACTTACAAACTAAAATACAGTTCATCAATAACATTTTATCAACAGCATTTACAAACATTTCATCATACTTTTTTTTTACATCTGGAACCTATCACTACAACTACTGTTACTAAAACTACTATTACTATTACTACACTACTACTGCTAAAAAAAGTATTTGACATATATTACAAGATTTAAAAAATATTTACACAAAATAAAACAGAATTGAAGAGATTTATGTACACGAAACAATTTTCAGAGCATTGTGGTTGATGTCCCGCTTTCCTAATTATTTACAATATTTCTTATCGCACATTTGGAAGGTGTGTTCATAGACAAGCACAGAGGGGCGTTCTTTTGTCATATACGGGTAATTCGCACACACACGCCAAAGACAGAGTGTAACACACACTAACACACAGTTTCCAAATTTCAATGATGAAGACATCAATTTCATTTCTTCTTCTTTGGCAAAGGAAATTGGATGAAAGACACTTGTATCAAGAGAGTTGTTACTAAAGATATGTAATGCCTTACAGGTAGGCAAACAGGGAGCAACAATATTGATGATTTAACATGTGTTGTAAATATTTGTTGTTGGTGTAGCCAGCTGCGATGATGATTGTAGCCAGCTGCAATGATGTTTATAGTCAGCTGCGATAATGATTGCCGTCAGTAGTGATGACTGTGGAACAGGATGTACATGTTGTGTCGACAGAACGGGTTTCCTTGGCGTTGTGTGGTGCTGGGAGGTCTATAAATTTATTGTGGCATTAAAACTGTTGTAGGGTGGATAATTAAAAAAGAAATTAATGAGGTATTCGATAGTGCACCCAAGGTGTAAGGCTGATATTCCATCTGCCTCAATGTACCGCTTATCATCCATACCTGACAACACTACCTTTGTTATGCCTTTGGTGTAGAATTGATGAGCACGCAAACGGAACTGATATTGGGTCCCATTACCTTGTGCAATTTTCGAGGCAATCTCGAATATCCTTATATCTGAGTGATTATAACACATTGGGTTTTACACCCTTTGCCTTACAAATACATTGCTCATTACCAACAACACATGCATAAAGCTTAGGACGTAAACCCACAAAGTGTGTGATTATGAGTCGAGCACATTCATCTTTCATCACCCATGTACAGCCTTTGTTCCTGTGAGGGAATCCTTGCGGGTTATCGAGTGTATAGTTGGCTGTATCAAACTGTGCCTTTAAATTTGGGGTAAGTACTTTATATACATCATTACAACCAAAAGAGTATACCAAGGATTCGGTGTTACAATACAGGAGGTGCAACACCGACCAAAGAAATTTTGTAGACATGTACTGATAGTGAAATTCATAGAGTGTTAATTTTGAAAGGTCAAGAGTGGCAACACCAGTGTACAAAGGTTTGTTGAATGCAACAGAACTTCTTGGCATTTCAATTACGACTAAGTTTTCATCGATAATCTACATTGTATGGAATATTGGACGTCCTATCAGCTCTGCAGCCCCATAGATCCCGTCATACCTCGAAACGACTCTGATATCCCTTTCCCGGCATACATTATGCAATGTTTTTACATAAACATAATTATTCATTAACATGAAAAACCGATTTTTGGAATGTGCTTGCAGCCTGGGCACGTTTCTCAATGTTAAAGTCGATGTATGGAACCATCCATGCCTTCTGCTCAAAGCGCAAAATACGATGAACAGAGTTAAGTTTGGCCCCGTACATCAAGTACTGCCTCAGTGTTTCCCCATGTATAACATATTTCTTCCGCGGCACAAGTATTAAAAAAGTTTCTCATGCGAGTTGTTCGGGGTTACGTAATTTTCTGGAGCCAAAGCAGATCAGATAGTGCATTGTGACACTACTTTAGAAATGACAGGTCAACTTCAATGAAAAAACAAGTGTCACCGTCATTCACTGTGTTTCCAAAATCCCATGAAGAGAACCTGTCAGCCTTAAAACAGTCAAAAAAACCAACTGGAAGCTTGGACCACATTGTATGACTGTACAGCCTGTTGATGTCGTAATAGCACATATATTGAATGCCACACATGGGTCGTAGTCATCACCCATGTAAACATTGTTAGCTAACGCACGTCTTTTTGAAACCTGGGTAATTCCACCTCTAACCCCGCGTTCTATAAAAAAGATAGAGGTCAGGATCAGTCAACAGCTATAGCCATGGACGTGTCATTGACAATAAAGCATCCCATGAAAGAGACGGAGCTGTGACGTCTATGGCAGGGTCAAGATGGCAATGAGCCAAACATATGGTCCACACATAAGTATTGAATGGCATACTGCAGCAAGTTTATGCAGTTGAACAAATCCCATGTGGCTTGGGCATGAGCATAGTCCTCATCGCTAATGCCTTCGCCTTTCATCATGTTATGAAATGCGTCCTTTGGGGGGAGTGACTTCCACATAAGACTGTCTGGCGACTTAACAAAGTCATAAGGAAAACCTCCCTTCTGTTTTGCCAATTCGAACTGGGTGTTGCCTGGAAACATCGATCAGGTGATACTCAATTGTGCAGGTAGTAAATTGCCTGCCAAAGATTCCAGAGAGGCACTAATGAATTGGAATTAATCAATAAATCTTAACTTGAAATATTGGACCTTTCCATTGCAGTATGTCCCATTAGGAAACTGTTTTGTGATACATGTGTATTTTTCAAGAGTCATTCCAATCACTTGAATTTCTTTCAGAATTTTCAATTACCACGATTCCGGTGTGTAATGTTAAGTGACGTACAGCAAAGGGTTATACATGAAAGTGAGCATCATAATTCTGCACGTTATGGAAAACAGCAACAAGTTGTCTTTTTGGCAGTCTGAAATTGAAGTTGCACTTATTA